>CM026567.1:29193816-30393816 GCA_015143295.1 Tetracentron sinense | reverse complement strand
GAAACATAACTCTCAAAATCATAAAAGATAAATCAACAAAAGTAAACTCATATAATCATGTTGTATGAGATCAAGTATCAAAAAACTTGTACAGTTAAAAAGACTAATAAAATAAATTATCAGGTTCTCCCAGCGAGAAAATCTAAGTAGGGGTTTTGGCATGTCGGTAACAAGGTTGTTCCCGTTTCTTCCTCTTCTTAAAAGACATAAAGCACCTTTAGAAAATTGAAGGAATAAAAAACATCTTAATTTTTTTTTTAAAAGTATCAGTCCATAATAGGGGTTTCGTTCTCGAATCACATGAATCACATGAATTGTACGATTTGAATTGCAAATCGTAATCAGAATCACAAATCGAATGAGATTATGCCCAATTAAAATTTTCACCTGGGATTTGAATTGTTGTTGAATCATTTTGACTACGATTCGATTCAAATCATAGGATTTAAATTGTAAATTGCAAGGATTTAACAACCTTGGTTTGGAGTTGTCATACAAATTGCTTTGGGATTGGTTCTTAGGCATGAAAGCAAATGAATTTTGTCTTGAAGCTCAACTTTGGATTAGTGAAACAACTTATTAGCATGGCAAAAGTAAGAAACAGAAAATGACAAATTACTGAATGAATGTAAACAAGTTAAGGATTCCTAGGATTAAAAGTAGGACCAATATAGTACAGAGCTGAAAGGAAAACACTGTTTTTTCCAGGGCTTAAACTCCAGCATCATGATTTTGTACTTGGGAGTCGAGGTTTCTATTTTATACATGATGCATGATATGTTAACACTTTTCTATTGTAGAGTTTGTATGAGATACTAATAGAGTGCATTTTGTCCTACAGGGTGGATTTATGTTCTCGAAATGGCTTTGAAAGTCTTTGCACTTGGATTTGACAATTATTGGATGGAAGGCCAAAATCGTTTTGATTTTATCATCACGTGGATAATAGGTAACTACAAAGACAGTTTAGTGCCAGATGTTATTGGTTTTCGGTTGTGATGTAAGTAAATAATAAACACTCTCTCTTTCAGATTATGCATGGCTTTCGGAGATAATATGCCCATGGGTTTGGCCATGATAGCTGTTATTTCTAATTAGATTAATTCATGACTTCACTGTAACTCATCTGTTATGGAATTGATTAGTTTTTTACAATCCTTTATGCCATAGGTCAATTCAATTTCAGGAAAAAAGCCAACTGAAATTCTTCACTCTTTGTTTATGATTGTAAACTGGATGAATTCCGGACCATATTTAATAACAGGTAGATGATGATTTGATGACAGTGATCAAATTGTCAAATATGTTATTGCTTTATGTGGCTAAAAGGTGGTCTGTCTACTTATATGTTATAGCCTTGTAGCTATGTCATTGCCATTGCCATATAGATTGCTGAAGAATCACAAGTTTCAACATAGGTTGAAGGTTTGTTGCTAAAGACACTTAAGATTGTATGAACGATTACCTTTTTAATCATTTTTAAACCAGTATTTTGTTCCTGTAATTATGGTTTTAACGTTCCAAAACTAATTAGCACCTATGGACTTCAAAGTAACAACCTATGGACTTCAAAGTAACAATTATTTGGGATCTAATATTTTTGAAGTACTATTGCTTAGTGCAATGTTTTGTTTCTCCAAATCTTGTCACTAGATATCAATTTACATTGTTTTTACTAACTAATACATGCCCTTCCCCCCCCCCCCCTCCCTAATATTTCTAACATTTGTATTAAAGATGTTTTGGTATATCGAATTGATTGGTTGTATGATGGTTATTTGTTTGGTATTTTGAATTGATTGTTTATATATTTGGGATAAGGCATTGATGATGATGTCTGAGTTGATTGTTTTATATGATTATTAATCTTAAGAGTGAAATTTTGAAGTGGAGCTCTGCATCACGGCAAAAAAGCAGAGCTCCCCTTTTTAGCATAAAGGCAGTGGCACTTCTGTAATGATGGAGAAAGACAGTGGCAATTTTGCAAAACACTTTCGTTCCATAATTATATCATTGTCACCACCATATGTAAAAAGGAGCTCTGCTTTTCCGCCGTGAAGCACACTTCTCTTTGCATTTAAACTGTTAATCTTTTTATTTTGTTGCTTTCTTTGTTTGCTCTGCATAAATTATGTCAGGGGATGGGTAAGCAAGAAGGCAATGAATGATCATAATGTGAAATATGAAGGAAATTTATTCCCCTAACTCTATATATTTAATCAAAGTAATTAATACTGCATAGAGATTTCTATTTCCTCTAAAAATCCTTTAAGAAAAGACTATTCATCTTTATCTAGAAAGATCTCATTGTCCATCAGTCGTGTGGTTCTATGCTCTGAATATGGGGTACTCAATTAGATCTAACTTATATGTCCTATTAGTAAAATATACATTAAGTGAAATTTTTTTACAAAATTTGCGACTTGTTATTTTGTTGTTCAACCCTTGATTTGGATATTCTATAAGATTTCCTATTTGATTGCCTTCATCTAACATAAATCAAAAACTGTTTCTTTCTAAGGCTTATTCAGAATTTGATGTAGGTTTCCACTTTTATGGATGTGATGGATGAACTTTATGTTTGCAGTTATTGGAGAAACTACGACTTTCGTATCTCCCCGTGGGCTGACTTTTCTTTCAAATGGGGAATGGTAGGCATTTGAACTCCCCGACTATGTATCTTGATTCTTGTTCATTACCTATGATGTGCTGGTCCGATCTTCATATACTAATATTTTACTACTTATTGTAGAGTATTTCTGAAATAGGATTTTTTTAATAATTTTGATTATTGAAGATGAATGATTTAGAAAGGCCTTCTTTCTATTAGTTTGTACTTTGTATATACGATGGTACTGCCATTTTATTTTCTAAATAATTGCACTAGAAAGTAGATGATTTGTTTAAAGACAGTGTGTTACAGGCTGAGAGGTAGCTCGATAAGACAGTGCTTTGAGTTAACCTTGAGATGGCAGGTCCCATTCCAACTTAGCTCCTGGAAAATAATAATCAAATAATTCCAAATAAAACATTTGAGCTATTATGACCTGCTTTTCCTTATTACTAAGTTAATTGACGATGTTTAGTTTGATATATCAGATGGAAAAATATAAGTGCCAACTTGATGCAGCCCAAACCGGTTTTAAGTGTAAACTAATTTGGATTTGCAGCAAATGGTGATGCAAATGAAACTGAATAGAGAATTCAAGTGGAATTATGTGAAACGAGGTTGACTCAACCCTAAAATAATGTCACAAACTGAATAGGACAGAGTAAAAAATATGACTAGATCTTCCTTACATGAGTGTATATATGATTTCTCCAAGAATCCTTAGTTACAATGCCCAGCATTTATATTTGAATCCTCACCTTCTAATCTAGACCCTTAAACAACATAAAAGGGTAAAAGTACTAAATGGACCCTGCCACTTAATTGATATAAATAACCCGTTATTACAAATATCCCTGTATTAGACCCACGTTCACTTGCTGGAACCTTTCTTTCTATAGTGCTGCTTTATTTCTCTCTCGCATTCGTTCTCTCTTTTCTCCATGTAATCATTTTCTATTGTTGCTCCATGGCGAGTCAAACATATGTTTGACCTTTTACTTAAAATGGTCAAGGCAATATAAAGGTCTCTTATGTGTATCAAGAGGTAATCAGTGGCAGATGGACTTGGAAACTATTGCTTATTTGGCAATGTATGTGAAAATTTTGGTTCATGCATATTGATTTTTGCCTCTATCCTTGTACACTTTAAACGAATACCTGACGAAAATTGAGAAGTTACTGATAGCCATGCATCTCCAAATCCATATACATTTACTAAATGATATACTTCTGAGATGTAATGTAACTAAGTTGGGTTACTTCTATAGTCCAGATAATGTAGTTAGAAGTTTGATTCTATGTAGAATGACTGGCTTCTCAAACACTTCTATTATATACCAGACTATACATTAATGGACTTCTTGGTTTTGTTAACAGGATTCGTTACCTTCTTATCGCGAGAGTGTTGCGATTAATCAGGCTTTTGATGCATGTTAAACGTTACAGAGCTTTTGTTGCAACATTCTTAAGTCTCATACCAAGTTTGATGCCATACCTTGGAACTATCTTTTGCATACTATGTATCTATTGCTCTCTTGGCTTACAGGTACATGAGATATTCTTCACAAATCATTTACTTTTTTTTATTGGTAATAGAGATGCATTTATATATAATGAGAAATGAGAGAAGTACAAGAAGGGACCAAGGGATCACAAGGGAGTGAACCCAAGGTCGAACAAACTAAGTAGAAAGTAAAAACAAGATAATAAGGGACAAAATTACAGCAAAAAGTTTAAACATGCTATATCAAAGTTCTCTCGGATGGAGCACTATTGTGCCAATAGTTGTCCAGCCCTTTGGCAGGTTCTTGCGTGTGGTGAGGGAGAGTCTTCAAAGACCCTTGAGTTTCGTTCTTTCCAAAGAGACCAATCTACCGATGCAATTAACAAAGGACCCCTTCGTAACCCTCTTCCCCTAAATGCGCCGAGAACTTGCAAGATAAGAAGTCTTAGAAGGAATGGGGAAAGACCCAGCTAATACCCAGAAGGGCAAGGAAATAGCTCCAAATCTTGTGGGCAAAAGGGCAATGCAACAGGAGGTGACCCACTATCTCCTCAGTGTGTAGGCACATAAAACAACCATTGGTCATCTGCCATCCTCTACTCATAAGATGATTGCATTTTAGTATTTTTTCCAAAACTGCAGATCAAAGGAAGAAGGATACCTTGGGAGTTAGACCTGCCTTCCATATCGATTTATAAGGCTCCGTTCTTTTGGTGGAACATTTAAAGTCTAGAACTTTCATTGTTTCATGCCTAATTTTACTTGATGTCTAGAACTATATTATTCCATTAGAGTACAAAAGTTTTACAAATATGGTACTTTCAAGTTCTAGCAAAAAATTTGGATTTTTTAAGTTTCATAGATGTGGAACTTCTAATGAAATTGAACTTGATAAATCTGAGATACCATCGGCTAAAAGGGCTAGAAACCCTCACCCCTCTCTGCCCAGACTCTTGCCTCTTGTTCCAAAACATCTAACCCTCTCCCCTCTTTTTAGACTCTTGCCTCTTGTTCCAAAACATTAATGTTTCGGACTTTTAAAAGTTCCACCAAAAGAACGGAGTCTTAGGGAAAAGGTGGCCGACTAGGGAGTAAAGCCTGATAAAGGGATCTCACTGAGAACCGAGGAGGTTTTGGAAGTTGTCTAGATCCCAGTCATTGAGGTTGTGCCTCAGTCGAGGGCACCGGACTCTATTGTTTGGGAGATAGTCAATGTAGGATTCTACGGAGGCAGATTTATCTGATGCTAAGGCCCAGATGTGGCGAAATCATTGCGAAGGGAGTAGGGGCCACACCATTTGTCTATCTAGAACCTGACCTCATTACCTCGACCTACCCAGTAGCTCATATTGGCAGAGAAGAAGTCCTATCCTTTCATAATGCATCAGGCCAATATCATGTGTGCCATTTACTGCAGAGGGTTCCCAGTTGAAAGATGGCCCATACTTGGATGTGATTACCCTTCTCTAGAGGCTGTCACGCAGCTCACGCTCAGTGCCAAATCTCCAAAGCCATTTTCCCGTGAGGGCATTGTTGGCCAAGGAGCACGGAAATAAAAATCGACGAAACCAATACAAAACGGGCGATATGTATAGGTTTCGGTAGGCCCCTGTACGATATTTATACTGATACGAAATGGGTGATACGTATCGTTTATTTTTATTTTTAATTTATGATTTAATTAATTGTATATTTGTAATTGTGTTTGCTACTTTGTCTAAAGTTTATATGTATTTTCTGAAATCGATACCGAAACCAATACGTATAGGTTTCGGTTAGGACCGATACATCCCCTTAAACCGTATTTTTAATCCTTGCCAAGGAGAGTGGGTAGATGTTCAAGTCATTAATTTCAGTTAACAGACATTGTTTTCCAGTCAATGAGGTGGTATTTGCGGTTCACCACTCTCGTTCCAAAGGAAATTCTTTTGGACGCGTTCAAGGTTTTTTTGTGCTACCGATGAAGGGATGGATAAGAGGGAGACGAAGTAGGTTGGGAGGCTCTACATAGCATCTAAAGATTTCGCTTTTAGAGAGGTTGATCTTGAGTCCTGAGACTGCTTCATAGCATCTGAACAGGCATCTGAGGTGGAGGAGTTGAATGCAGGCGGTGTCTCATAGGATTAGGGTGTAATCGGTAAATTGTAAATGGGATATTGATAGGTATAGATCGCCCCTTCTAATGGAGAATCTAGAGATGACTGGTTCTGCCGCTCTTGAGATCATTTTGTTGAAGGCTTCTATTACTATGATGAAGAGAAAGGGTGAGAGGGGGTCGCCTTGTCTCAGGCCTCTAGAGCTTTGGAAGAACCCGACTGGAGTTCCATTCACGAGGACCAAGAAGGAGACTGGGGCATAGCATGCTTTCATTTATTGATGCCAACGGATCCCAAATCTCATTCTGTGCATCAGGTAATCTAGGAATCCCCAATTAACATGATCGAAAGCTTTTTCTAGATCAACTTTGCATAAGACCCCTGGGAAGTATGTACGAATCCTTGCATCCACACATTCATTCGCAATAAGGATGCCATCTAAGATTTGTCATCCTCCTACAAAGGCTCCTTGTGGGGTGGAGATGATAGAAGACATGAAAATCTGAAGTCTGGTTGCTAGGACCTTGGCTAGGATTTTGTATGCACTACTGACTAGTCTGTTAGGCCAAAAGCTTTTAAGGTAGTTGGCTCCAACCGACTTAGGGATGAGAGCAATGAAAGTGCAATTCAAAACCTTATCAAAACTTCTTGACTCATGCAGTTCTCTTACCCACTTCACAAAATTTGGGCCACTATCTCCCAATAGGCTTTGAAAAATTCTATGAAGAAGCCGTCAGGGCCTGGGGCTTTGTCCCCTTTCATGCTTTTTACAACACTTAGGATTTTTGATTCGGCAAAGGGAGGGCTTCTCTCTGGTCATCGGAGAGACCTGAGAAATTAAAACCATCCAATTTTGGTCTAAAAGGGGTGTCTTCCTGGTAGAGATTATGGTAGAAGGTGACAGTGGCTTTTCGGATGTCATCATTGCCTTCTAAACACTCTCCATTGACTATGAGGCTATTGATGAAGTTGTGTCGTCTCCGACAATTAGCCATTTTGTGTAAGAAGCGAGTGTTCTTATCGCCTTAAGCCATACTAGGGATTTTTGCCTCTTGCTAGTTTCTTCTGATTTCAGAATCGATAATATATTTTGTTTTGAGGCGTTCTCATAGGCGAACCTCATATTCACTTAAGGGCCCAAGTTGTTCGGGGTGGTCAATGAATTGAATGTCCCCCAGGATTCTTTTTTTGTCGGCATCAAGAAGTCCGAAAACATCTTTATTCCAGTCTTTGATTTTCTGTTTCAATGCTTTGAGTTTTAGCCCAAAGATGGTGCTCGCTGAGCCCCAAAAGGAAGAGTTTTCCAATACCTCCTTCACGATGCTCTTGAAGTATGGATGGAGCAACCACATGTTCTCAAATTTGAAGGGTTTGGAGCTGCTCACAATACTGTCAGTGTCTAGAAGGAGGAGAAGGTGATCTGAGTTAGGTCTAGGAAGGGCTGTTAAGAGGACCTTTGGAATTTGTCCTCCCAACGCCACTTAAAAGGAATCTATCTAGTTTGCTCAAAGTGGGTGTGGTCTGGAGATTTGACCTGGTGAAATTCGCACCTTTTAAAGGGCATTCAATGAGCTTGTGGCACGAGACAAAGTTCTCGAAAGAGCGCATCTTGTGCGAGATGGGAGAACCTTTGTCATGAGAATGGCGCAGACAATTGAAATTTCCACCTATGCACCATGGGAGGTTCTAGCGATTGGTCACATCGTCCAATTCAAGCCAGAAGTCCCCAACTTTAGATTGAGCCACATGACCGTAAACTCCAGCGAAGACCCAGAGGAACCCGTCGGAGAGGGAGCAACATAAAATGGTGAGAGAATAGGCGTCTAATTCCGATTCTAGGAATTCTAGACATTTTGTGTCCCAAGCCATGAGGATCCCTCCAGAGGCTCTGTTGGACATGATTGTTAACCATTCAAGGCGATGCAAGCCCCAGAGGTCATTGACTATGTTGGAGGATATAGATTCCATCTTTGTTTCCTCTATCCAAATTATTGAGGGTTTCTTGGATAGGGCCAGGTTTTTGATAGTTAGTCTTTTGGTCAAGGACCCGAGACCTCTAATGTTCCAGGAGAGGAATTTTAGCGACATTGGGAAACTTTGACTTCCCTTTTCCTAGAGGTGACCCTATGAGAAGAATGGCAATCCGGGGACCTATCATACCGGATGGAGGATTCTAGTTTCTTTAGTTCACTGGACAATCTGCACTTAGCTTTCACTTGCGTAGTCGGGCTGCAGTAGGCCATGATGTTTTGGCGAGGTTGTCGAGGTTCAACAGTATAGACTTAACTTCCTCCTTGTGACCCTCGTAGGACAAGTCTAAGAATTTCCACTATTCTAGTATTTTTTTCTCAAACACAATCAGAGGATACTATAGGGGTGGTATCCTTGGCCTTGGATTGGGAAAGAGAGTGGAGCTACTTAGACACAGGGGAGGGATGTAGGTCTAAGGTGGACACTGGCCCAGGTCTGGGTTTTTTTTTTTATCGGTAGGCCTGAATGTGTTATCAGGGAGATCCATGGTATCATTTTCCATTCCCATGTCGTATCTATCCGGGGTATCTAAATTTCCTTGTTGAGCAAGTTTTGGATTTGGATAGTACCACAGGCAAAACATTCATGTGATCTACTATCCTCCTTATGCAGGCATTAGCATTGAATAATGGGGTAGAAGACAGAGAGGGTTGGAGCGTACCTGAGAGGGGAGAAGAGGTCAAGATGCACCCCGGCTGAAAATCCTTACCTATCAAGGATAAGGGCCCCGGAATTGGAGAGTTTTTCCTTGTTCTAGAGTGGGCCAACTAAGTCTTGTCGCAAATTCCTGCCTTTAGCTTCCTCAAAGCAAGTAGGCCTGAGGAGTGGGGTAGTGTGGGAGTCTGGGGAGGTGGAGGTGCTTGGTGTTGACGTTGTTGTTAAGAGGGACATTTGAGTTGGGACTTCAGAGGCCGAGTTTTTTGCTGGTGAGATGTGGAGGTGCGCTGCATAGGGGGTACTAGTCGGTTTGGTCTTTGCCGATGTTGATGATGAGGCCTTGAGTCATACATTGATTTCAAATTCATTTGAGGTTAAAGAAAACTTGTACAAATTCCTGCATGAAGTTGGGTGTCGACGGAGATGATCGATCATTGTTGATGACGCTTGAAGGGGGCAGGGAAGGGTTAGTTACCCTTCCTAGTGGATGTTGGTGAGGCGAGAGAATGGAGACCCGTATGGCAGGATGATGTTCTACAATGGGGTCTTCAGGGGATTGATCCTCTAGGATGAGGATGATCTCCTCTATATGAGTGAATGGTTCAGAGGTTGCATTGTTGAGGATGGAGTTGCTATCGGCTTTAGTGGGTTCTTCTTTGTAAGAGCTTCTTGCAATCGGAGGTAAGCTGGATGGGGATGTCCCAATGGAGGTGGATGACCAACCATCTTGCATCCATTTGAAGTTGTGGATGGTGGGGGTGAGCTGTGAGGAGTTCCTTGAGAATGGGAAGGGGGTGAGCTTTAAGGGGGGTAGGAGTTGGAGAGGGTGACTACCGATTGAGTGGGGCCTTGCCCCTAGATACATTGAGGTTCAAAGGACCGAGACTCTTGATTAAGTGTGCTAGCCGAAATGGGTCGCTTGAGGATGGGCTGAAGTCCATGTTGGGGCTTAAAGTGTGGGCTGGGTATCCAGGGGTTAGTGGGCAAGGGTTTGATGAGGTCTAATGGGCCGATGTTGGGGATGGTCCGATAGAGGTTGTTCCATGGGGTGGATGGCGGGTCGGGTGTTTAGTATGTGCCACGTTCGTCCGACCATAGTTACCAAGTCGGGGTTTAGGAATTATTCGTATAGGAAAATATAAAAAAAAAATTGTCAAAATTCGGAAATAAATTGGGAAAATTTCGGGTAAGATGAAAAAAAATATAAAATAAGATTACTAATTATGAAAATTATAAAGAAATATATTTCATATATTAGATATTTATTTAGGACTTTTTCAAAAAGTCAGAATAAGTCATGTTCAATATGTGAAATTCGCGATTTTTTGAAAAAGACGGTATGTGTTCCAAGACTTGTGAATACTTTGGGAATTAATCATTCGACGAAAAATTCGGGTATTATTCGGGATTTTTTGAAAAAAACGGGGAACTTGGTAACTACGGGTCCGACCATGGCTTATGGATTGGTGTTATAAGGGTTGGAGAATAGGGTTTCGAAGATGTTACCCTCTGATGGGGAACTGCTGCCATTGTAGGGGTAGGGAGCAGAGGAGGAAAGCTGGGTTTGGGAGAAGGAAAAGGTGGATGGTACGGGGGTGCATGATTAGCGGCTCTGGCTGTGGCTCTGCCCTTGCTAGGTGGTTCAGGTTTGTGGTGACGTGTACGGTTGGAGGAGCTTTGTTTCTGCCATTTGTGGTAGGTATCCGATGAGTGGATGTAGGGGACAAGAGGACGAACACTGCCAGAGGGTTTTTCCTTGGAATGGAATGATGGGTTGCTGAACTTGGTCTGATTTGGGCAGCCATTGCTGTGATTTGGGTTGGAGCCAGTCCCAAGAGCCTTTGATTGAGGTCCACGTGGATCAAACTTTTGAAATTTGAAATCTATTGGTTCTGGCTGTCGGAAGTCGTAGAGGGCGCCAGAGTAGCTCTCTTGTCCAGAGGACCTGATGTTGATGAGGACGGTGTGAATTTTTCCTCTATCTGGGATGCGAAGGGATCTTGGGATCATGTCGATGCTTGTAGGTTGGAGTCTGATTCTAGCTTCACGGAGGTCGGCGAGGGCCACTGATAAGGGGTCAGCTTCTAAGAATCCACCGCAGGTGTCCCCAAACATGGAGAACTTGTTAGGAGTCCAGAGGTGGAAGGGGAGACCTTCAATTCCTATCCAAAATGCTGATCTACGAATCCACCGCAGGCGTCCCTATTTACGATTTTTAATATTAAGGAATGAAGATTGATAAAACAATGAAGTTGTCTAGTAAACCTTGGTTCTAGATTTCTCTACTCTCTTACACAATAAGGTTCCTATCTTCCCAAGTGTATGCTCTGTTGAACTTGGTTCAAATTCTAGAGTTCCTTTAGAAACATGTTTGAAAAGATGCAGCAATAAATAGCTTTCATTTCTTCTATTTGGATTTTGTGCTAGTGACAAAGGTGTCTTGTCGTCTTCAACTTCACTTCTCTTCAGTTCCCTATATCTGCAAATTGCAATTACAAGACTTGAGAATGTCATAAAAACACAAAGATATTACATTGAATTCTTCCCACCTTTTTTTAAAAGATGCAACATTTCTCTAATATTTTCTTTCTAATTTTTAGATTTTTGGCGGGATTGTCAACTCTGGAAACCCTGATTTGCAAGGAACAGATCTTGCTGATAATGAGTATCCTTTGTCATCGGCGAAGCTTTCTTAATACGCATGCAATACTTTTGATTGACATCTGCGAGTAGTCTTTATCTGATAACAATTCAGCGCAAACACATAGCATATTTGGAATATCATGAACAATCCATGTTTTACCAACATTGCAATGATGTGTTTGAAACTGATTTGTCTAGTGTCCATTGCTCATCCTATGTTACTCTATTATCTTTATAGGAAACTTTCCGTTCTCTGAATAACTTTTCTTGACAAAGTGAGCTATCTGCTTTTCAATTTCAATGACTACCCAAATGGGATGGTGACGCTTTTCAATTTGCTAGTTATGGGAAACTGGCACATATGGATGCAGGTATCAAAAAGATGTCATGGTTTCTATATCATGTTTATGTGATTTCCTGTCACTAATTTTCACCATGCTGAGAGTATTGAACACTGTATTTAACTTTTCTAGGTACTCTTTCTCACATGTATATTGCCATGGTATAAATTACCAGTGGCAAAACCATGATATCTTGCAAAACCACAATATCTTGGATATTATTTTATTTTGCACTTGTGTGATTACGACTATTCTCTATTACAATTCCTTTCCTAGTAGGCAACATGTCAAACAATTGAAATCTTGCTTCTTTTATGTTTTGCTTATATTATGCAGGGCTTTATGTGCTTTCTCTAGGGATCCAATGGATGTTCATTATGATGTTTACATTCGTTAAGATTTCTTCAAATAATTATGACATGGTGGCGGTTGCTTCTTACAATCCTATACTTCTGAATTACGTTATGTTAATTAACTAATCAAGTAAATAACTTGTTGTCAGAATTACGTTATGCTAATTAACTAATCAAGTAAATAACTTCTTGTCAGTATTCCCTTATGATGGTGTGTTACCTTGGTAAAAGATCAGCTCACAATAACTTGCTTTTCTTGTTTGATTGTAGTTGTGAGATTATGAGTGTACTTTTAATTCTTTATATGGTAGATTCTCTCCTTTGGGGTTTATTTTCATTTTTTCTAAAATCAACACCAAGATTTATTTATCAAATAATTGAAATCTTGTTTAATTTTGAATATTTCTTTGATTGCTCAGGGTTTTATCATTTATGGTCTTATAGGGAGAGAATGATGCACATTATGTGATGTAAATTGTAAACATAGGTTATGATTTCTTGAAATAATTATTAGATTGTGGTGTGAGGGCATATTGGGAATGTTATAAGTCTATTCTCCAACTTGAGCAGAATCTATTCAAATCTTTCACTCGATGCTTGGGACTGGGCAAAATACCAATCGTTCTAGCTTCTCACAATTCAAACAGTTGTGGGCTTTTGAATAAATTAAGGAGAATCTGCTCCAATTCCACTCACATGTGCTAGATGACGCTGTCTGTGATATGATTTGTATAGCAATTTTCATCAGATTGGGGGCACCAAAACAATATAGAAACCACCATTCCGATGCACGAGGGAAATTTTTTTCTTATTAGAACCTCTCACTAAGTATCAAATAGACTATTTACAAATTGAATTAGAACCTCTTACTAAATACCAAATAGTAATCTATTATATAAAAAATTGAAACATGTGTCAGTCTTCTTCCTCCTGTTACCATTCTATCACCAAACCCATACATGGCACCCTGAAAGACTTTTGTCCTACAATACAAAATCTGGGTGTCAATTTTATTAGAACATATATAATTTGCACGTCGCAGAAAAATAAAAAAATAGTTTTTGGAATTATTTTAATTTAAAAATAAAAATATTTTTTCCCTGAAAATTAGGGTTAGTCCTTGGATCTTGTAGATTATTCATAAACTTAACCCATTTCATTTTAATCCTAAATTCAAGGTAATGTTTTAAAAATGAAGATTTAGGGTTTTCATATCTTAAAAAAGGTGAGAAAAAATCGTTGATTTCTCCTTAAAAACGTTTTTTGATTGATAGATTTTGCATGAAATTCGTAGATCTACTCATTTTGGGTTGATTACAACATATATACATGAATTTGATTACAGAAGGAAAAATGGGTTCACAAGGGTTCTATTGTGTAATGTAACCATGGTTGTTAAATCCTTGCGATTTATGATTCAAATCCTATGATTTGATTCAAATCTCAAGCAAAATGATTCAAATCGGAGGTAAAAATCTTAATTGGGTAAATCCAAGGTTCGAAATTTCGATAATATCGGCGATATATCGCCGATATTTTTCGATATCGGTCAACGCCGATGTATAGATACACTGTTAAGCAAATTTTACATGGTGTCGGGTTTTGGCGATATCTTCCGATATCGAGCAAAATCTATAAAAAAAAAAAAAAAATTCCTTTTTTTTTTGCAGTTGCGTAGTCTATCATCCAAAAAAGAAAAGAAAATCATGGACTGAAAGAAGAAGGAAGAAGGAAAAAAGGAAAAAGTAAGAAAGAAGAATTGAAGAAGAGACGGTGGGTATATATCCATTGTTGCCATCTCCATTCAACAAGGGTTGTAGCCTTTGGCCCTTTACCGATTGCAAAGCCACACGCACAGCCAAGGTCGAGCCATCCTTCTCCTCCCCTCATCCTTTCCAAGCTCTGCTCTCTCTCTTTTTCTTTTTGTGTTTGCTATGAACTGATCGAATGATTCGGGAAAGACAGAGGCTTGGGCTTTTAAGTGGTTGAAAGTTTAAACTCTAACATAGGTGATGCTAATTTCACTCTGAGTCTTGGGAATGAGGCATAAGGGGGCTTGACCCTTTTATGTTTTAAGTAACCCTAACAAGGGTATGCTAGGGTCACTCCTATATCATTGAACATATGTTTTAACTTTTAAGTAACCCTAATAAGGGTATGCTAGGGTCACTCTTATATCATTAAACATATTTCTTTAATTGTTTTAAGTTTTAAAATAATAAAGGTAATGCTAGGGTCACTCTCGTAATCTCATTAAAAAAAGACCTTATGTTAGGGTCACTCTCATAACCTCACTAAAAAAGACCTACTAAGGCCTTTTTTTAAAATTTTAAAGGATTATACATGAAATTCATGAATATTTCATTTAGTAATTAAATTTATTAATGTTCTATTTTTATTATTAATAGCTAATAATTCTAAAAAATGTACTTAATAACATCGACCAAATAATATAACTTATTTAACTAAGAAAAAAAATATTTATATATATATATATATATATAATTACTAAATATTACTTAAATATATTATTTAATAACCTTAAAAGTAAAACAACTTATTAATCTATTAAAAAATATAAAATATTTTTAATCATGAGTTGTATTAGTACAATGTTTAGAAATATTTAAAAATATAGCTTATTTCAAATTTAAATGCATGAAACATGAATCAATCATCCATTATCGTCACTTGTTAGCGCACATCTTTGCTCTCTTCTTATTATATTTCTTATATGCATTATTGTTTTTTTTTAATATTGTTATTCTAAAAAGTGTATTAACATTTATTTTAACATTTCCTGAAGTTACACTGTAAAATTTCATATTTTGCCCCATTTTTTTGCTATTTTTCCAAAAATCACCGATAAACGATATATCTTCAAATATATCTCCGATATATATTTTTTTCGCGGCTCGACATGTCGAGCAATATCAACATTCAGAACCTTGGGTAAATCTCATTTGATTTACGATTCAGATTACGATTTGCGATTCAAATCATACGATTCATGTGATTTAGGCGATTCGAGCACAAAACCCCTTTTATAGACCAATACTTATAAATATTTTTAATTCTTTTGATGTTCTAAAGGTACTTTATGTCTTTTAAGAAGAGAAAAGAAATAGGAAAACCCCCTATTTGGATTTTCTCTTTGTTGCTAGCATGCTATGAAACGGAAAAAAAAAAAGAGAAAAAATGAGGAAGAAGAAAGATGGAGTTGGATTTTCGGAAAACTTAATAGTTTATTTTATTAGTTTTTTAAATTGTACAAGTCATTTAATACTTGATCTCATACAACATGATTATATGACTTTACTTTTGTTTCATTGGTTTTTTTTTCTTCATTTTATGGAGTTCATTCGCATTTTTCTATAGTGTATGCAATGAAATGTTCATTACTTTATTTTATTAATAGATATGAATGAAATCTTTTGGATAATAGATTATTTTATTTTTTTATTAAGTAATTTTTTTGTACGTTTTAAACAATTTTTCTAAAAATGGATTGAATCTTACGATTTACGATTCAAATCCCAATTTGAATTGAATCGGTCCTTAAACGATTTTACGATTTGATTACGATTTAACAACCTTGAATGTAACAGTATCGATTGTATGAACCAATACTGTTATGATACTCAACATTATCGGAGCTACTAATTGTTGAAAACACAACCAATAGGATAATGCATAGGATAAATTTGTCAGATACCATGTAAAATTAGTGACAACTAATAGACTTAATTCATTAATTAACAAATAAGTGAATAACCCAAACCAGTTACAAATATAGTACAGGACAATCAAAGTATAGAAAATAAATCACATCAAATCTGAAGAATCTAACTATCTTTTAAAGATACCTATGACAACTAGCTAATCTTAACCTAATAACTAGTATACCATAGAAAGAGTGATCAGCTGAAACATATATCTGAACATTGAAGTTATAATTTTTTGCACGAAAATTCACAATTCATCTCTTTACGAAAATACGATCTTCCCTAAACTCCCATTTATAAATTTCAGTCAGAATAGTGTTAACGTTTGAACAAACACCCATTTTTTTAATAACAAAATTAGATAATTACTCCCATACAACCCCTTTATTCCAATGTTTATTGCTTGAATGTGTAAGAATCAATCAATCAATCCATTTGAGGAATCATCAGTCAATTCCACTAAATTTGGGAAAGCATTATGTGGTGGTTTCGAAAATTTTCACCTAAAGGTTTGATTATTTCGATTTTTCTTCTTGTTATATTATTTTTTCCATAGTTGCAAAGAAGCTATGTACAGGTGGGAAGCTCGTTTTCCACACTTGCTTCCTCTGACAGACTCACTTCCTAGGAAGCTCGGAGCTCACTTCCATCACGTTCCATCTAGTAGTCAAAGGGAGTTGTATGTTTGAAGTGATGTGGTAGACCACAATTTATAGCATAAGGTGTAGACTCTAAGTAAGTATTGTCGGTTTGATGCCTAAGGCACCTACTTTTCCACAAAAATCTCATATAAGATAACATTAAAGGTATAGCTACCCATAAATAACATAATGGGAAAGAGGAGCCTGTATCTTATTCTCGCTTTCCATTTCTTAAGGTCTTTTTGAGTCTCGCCTCCCGCTTCTCGATTTCGCTTCTCACTCTGGTAACTTTGATTTTTTCATATAATCAGGTCTATTAGGTGACGAACATAAAATATCTCAAAAAACCACAATATGTTTTTTTTATCGCCTTAAAACTTATTGTTTTGGCCCTAAATAGTTATATGTGTAACATTGAAGGCTGCTTATAGATTGTGAGAAACTTTCAGTTGAATAATATTTTTTAAAAATTTATTCGAAAAATAAATTAATATATATTTATATATACACAAAAGATAGATATAACAATGACAAAAAATTTCATGTAAATAATTGTTTTTTCAAATTTTAACGCAAAAAACGAAAATGAAATTTTTATAAAAATGTAGAAATAACAATGACATTAAACCACTACCTATTTCTATCAAAATTGTGAATATATTGGTACATGAACCAAAAAAATGACATTAAACCAATTCCTATTTTTTATCAAAATTCTGATTTTTTTGGTTCATCGACTACCAATATAGTCTAACACTATATCTTTCTTAATTTTTCTATTCTATATTTTTCTTACAACGCGATAATCAAAATTTGGATTCTCGGATAATATGAGTTTTGGATTGAAATTTGTAAGAATAGCATAAAATGTTTAAAACATAAAATAAATAACAAAAATAACACAAATATGTGATGGGTAAACCTCTACATAATTTTGTTCCAAAATGTTGCATATATGGGTATGTTAAGTTTGATAATTTGCAATTAATAGACATGACAGTGATAGGTAATGGGTACACTTTTACATATTTTTTTTTTCAGAATGTTGTTGATATGGGTATGTGAATTAAAATAATTGTCGGAATAAAAAATAGGTGTTATAAAGAGAAATAAATATAAAATCAGATTGACAAGGATACCTGTTGATTTGATTTATATATGTAGTATGACTATTGGATGTTGCAAACAATGTACAAATGGAATTTTGGATATCAAAGTATCATATATTCACATCAATGAGTAGTTTTCCTCCCTGAACTTGTTTTACTACACATAATGCCTTTACAGTAATTTGGGTTTTGAGTGTGCAAACATGTATCTTTTACGTTTCCTGAAATATCACTAGAAATTTTCACGTTTTCATAAACTTCCCAACAATTGCTATACACCAAAGGAAATATTTGTTGCAAAACTCACAATTTTCAGAATCCAAAATGTCCCTCAAAATCAATGTTTAAAACCTTGGAATCAGTTAGGCCACTTAACAAAGAAAAAAAAGTCAAGAAATAGTGAAGGACAATAAAGACAACAGAAAGAGCTTCTTGATCTAAAGCCAAAACAAACAAAGAATATGGTTAGTAATTATCTTAGTCTATATGAACTTTTATTATGCAGTAAAGGGACATCTAAGAAGGGGGTGATACGAAAATTCGAGAATTGACATTTTCTTTACAAAACAGTGATCCTTGTTGCAAGCACTTTAACAATTATTTTGGACTTACATTTGGGTCTTGATACGCTATATAAGAAAATACTCTATATGAATATTTTGGGTCCAATTAGCCTTTTGGAAAATTTATTAAATAAAAGATATCCAAGTTATTACTCTTTTCGTGTCAGACCAAGTGTCGGGCCAGAAGTTTTGATAAATTAAACCAGGTTATTATCTTATACAAGATTAATTTATGTAATTATTGGACAAAGTATATGTACATCTAACCCTTCCTTGGACAATATACATGCCTTCATCACCACATTTAGTTTTGTGTCTCTTACTTATTCTAACCATTATAAGTGAAAGGTTACATGGGAAGCTGAAGACAAATTTTTTTATTTTGTTTCTGTTTATGCTTCACTGATAATTTCATAATTTACTATTTCAGGGATACAAGGAATTGACGGGTACGTCATGGTCCCTTGCGTACTTTGTCAGCTTTTACCTCATAACAATCTTGCTGCTGTTGAATCTGGTGATTTTCAGTCAATGCTATTCCTTTCCTGTTCGATGTTTTCCTGTTACAACATGTGCTACAGAAGCATGTTTTTGATATGTGAATTCATGAAATTTTGTGTCCATTTGGTCTCTTTTTGGTAAATGTTATTTGAAACACATAAAAACATATGCATATGAGCATCAGTATAGTCAAAGCGTTAAGGCAACACCTAGGACATATGGGTTCCCAAGATGAGGTGTTGCTTAGGTGATGCCCGGTTAACTAGAATTTATTTTATTTATTAAATTCATAAAATTAAATATTTCCCTATCTAATAGGGATGGAGATTAAAAACTGGATGTTAGATTAAAAACAACTTCTTATCTTGTTGGTCTCTGGTAAGTGTGGAAAGTGATTGGAGGCAATTTGGTCGGTTCTTCCTGGAGCCATAGTATGGACGATATGGAAATAGAGTATTTGAGGCTTAAGGAAAACGCCTTGAGGCTCTCAACCAAGAGGCTTAAACCACATGAGGCTCACACCTCAAAGTGTGCACACGCCTTACACCTTGGAGCTCGCTTTATGTCTATGACGTATGCCTCATACATTAACCAAAATTGGGGTTCTAGACACAACAAAGACTTAAATTACGATCTATTTGCTATTTGTTTCAACTAATAACAAATAACACTTTATTTATTTCAGTTAAGACATTGAAAATGATGATGATGATATTGGTTTCCACTAATACTTAATTTATTTAGGCTTTTAAAACCCTTTTGAGTCTAATTTAAAATATTTCCCTACTAGACATTACAAAAATCTGGAGCAACTGGCCTAGTTCATGACTCAAAATGGAAAGTAATTCTTTATTTGTTAAAATGAGTGAGCATGAAGCTTTCCTGTGAGGCTTAAGCCTCATGCCTTGAGGCTTACGCCTCACGCATCTTGAGGTCCTAACACCTCGCCTCATGCCTTCACGTTTTAAAACATTGTCTGGCAGAAGTGCTGCGTTGAATTTCATTTTGTTGAGCAGTTGGCTGGTTTTGCTTTCAATCTACGGAATTTCTATATGTTTTTGTGATTCCTTCTTTTCTTAATTTATGTGCTTGTAAACTTTATACTTGCTAATTGCTATACTGCTTTGTATCTCTGTTTCTTTAACATAATATAATCGTTGCTTACCAAAAAATAAAGTGGACATAAAGCATAAATAAAACTAGAATGTCACTGCAAAAAAATAAAAATAAAGAGCATAGCTACTACCAAGTGGTGAAGTAATCGATGCCAAATGAAACATAAAAAAGCAGATGAAAACCTTAGCCAAATTTCTCAAAACACAACATTTTTTTAACATTTTCTTCTAGTAAGGAAATCTTTTTGACCTCTAATATTCAGTATTTTTTATTTATTTTATCTATTTATTACTATTTTGTAATTAAAGTCTTAACTTTTTTGGGTTGGCTAGGGGGATGAATTCCTATATGACATTGGTGATCGTGCCTTTCACTCTTTAACGAACGCCTGCCTAGACATCGGTGCATGCACTAGTGGTCCAGGCTTGGTGAAGCATTCACAGGCATTGCCTAAGAGACACTTTCACTATGCTGATGAGCAATAAGGCTCTTATGCTAACTTTTTGGTTCTATAGATTAGTGACCAAACTGATTCACTATGGGTGGGTACGTATGGCCTACTTTATCAATAATCTCTTAACTAAAACCCTTAAAGAAACTTCAGAAAGTCATTTTTATTTATAGAAGTTACTAAGTTAAACTTCAGCAGTGAAGGTATTAATTAGGTTGTTACATAGAAATGACTATTGGGTTGAATGACAATATTTCAGACATGAATGCAAATATTATTGTTTGAAATTTCACACAGTGATCTACAATTCTCCTCCTCTGTACAGAAAGTAGTTAAAATGACAGGGAACTTGAAATGCAAGATGAATCCTAAGATTTAGTTAAACATTGTAACTGAGAAGATAATGTCTAATAAAAAAGGAACATTCTGTAAGATTCATAATTAATTAGAGGCTGTGATGATAATGTCTAATCACAGGACATGAATACAAATATTTAATTGTAAACTGAGAAGATAATGTTTAATTGACATGAACTATCTGATTTGTGAAAATTTTCTATGAGAGACTTACACACGTACACCAACTATGAGAGATGTATACAGTATAGACACTCATGTACCGGATTTTTATTTCCTTTTTTGCTTCTGATTCCTTTTTATACAGTTAATTATACCATCATCTGACGTCATTGGTCAATCTGAGTCACCCAGTGTTTGAACTGGATTGACCCAGACCAGCCCAGCCACTATTCTCTGGCTCAATGAAGGGTCTGGGTTTAATAACATTGGAGGACACATCACACATCCACTGGCTTCTTATCTATTATGCTTCACTTCGAATCTTTGATGGGTGGTCAATGGAGTCCTTTTGGATCGCAGGAATGTAAACATCCTGAGAATTCCGATGCATTGCAAATCCATGAATAGAAAACCCTGTTAGAATTCTGTTTAATGGATGCCTACAAATCCACTTGAGAATTTATCTCTTTATTCAACATTGAACATATATGATATGCAATAATCATCTTCCAGAGTAATCATATAAATGGTTTAGAACCAACTCATTAGGACCCACAATCCAAACGTGTCTCAAACTACTAAGGTGGTGGGGTCCCAATACTTCCTGATACAAAAATAAAGACATTCCAAGTATGTTGTAGACTCCTAGTATCTATTTGCAGATTTACATTTATATACAGTGTAATCAACTAAAAATCCTGAAAATCCTATTTTAAATTTTTTGGGTCAATGTATATTTTAGTTAGAAATAAACTAGGGAAAACACAATCAAATTCACCAATTTATGAAGAAATAGAGGAAACCTGGAGTTTTCAACACACTCATTTCAAGGTTCGCTTTTATCTATTCACTTTATCTGTATGTTATTTTTTCATAGATTTTTATTTTGTTTACATAAATAAATCAAATCTATTGTTATTTGATGCCTTTATGCTTGTTTGAGAGATGAATTTTCAGAGTTGCTTTGGTGAAAATTCTGCCTCTTTTTTTTAACCTTCAAACTTCATGTTTATCCCAAAATAAATTATATATGAAACATCAAAAGCCAATGTATAGGTTGGCTGGAAATTTGTGAATTTTTTAAAAATATAGTTTATCAACATATTATATACACACACACACACACACACACACATATATATATAGAACATAAATATGTAATGATAAACCGTTATATGTTCTATTATATATATTTTTTATTATTTTGACAAATAATTAGCCAATAATCATTCATTGTATATGCTCGTGCAACCTGGAAGTCTGAGTAATCTCTCACTCTATGGATGCATACTAGCCTGAATGAGACATCAAGCGTAAGAAGTGCCTCTCAAAAGTTCAAAACCTATTTATCCCTATGGAGAGACACCCTTAGTTAGATGGGGGTTCCCTTATGCAGGGTCTGATCCTCCCCAGGATGTCCCAATCGCAAAAAGACTCTCGGTCTCAAACTCATAGTTATCTTTTTAAATTATGTATTTTGTAAGTTATTATTTGGAATGATTTTTTAAAAAAAATTAAAATTAAGTATTTAATAGACAAGGGTGGAGAATGGGAGTCAAAGGTCATGATAGAGGAAGAATCGAGTTACAAAAGAGACTCATCAATTTTAATACCTATGTCAAGTGAAATATCTACCTCCTCGGCAGATATTCCAATTGACAAAATACAGGAATTAATCTCATTTTCATTCTCAAGTGAATTGGAATTTATAGGAATTGGGGGCATCCAAATACCTTGAAGAAGCGAAAGAGCCAACCGGCATATGTATTTATAAGAAAAACTGAAAGCCTTGATCGGGCTTGTCCTCTTCTTGCTCGGGAATAGGAGGATGTAACTATATTCCCTCATTAAGATTCAACAACAGCTTTATCCCCATGAAAATGGAAATCCTCCTCCCTAGAAACAGGAAAAACGACTACTTATTCAAAAACTGCATTTTGCTATACAGTCCGTATTAATTTGATCTGGAGTGATTGTAACCTATTGAGTTGGCTGATGGGTCCTTAGGGTATTCTTCAGCTTGCCTTATCCCTCATTAGAACTGTTCCCGAGGAATGTGAGAGACCCGTCTTTTATACTCCCCTTTATTAGTCAGTTTCCGGGAAACTCATTCAAATAGTTGAGGGAATGTTCTGCAATCTCCTAGCCCCATCGCTTCCTTGATGGGCCGGCACAGGGGAGGTACTTTGTAGTGAATGTCAACTGAAAGGAGACGTGCCGAGTTTGTGGTTCAATGCTGAAACTATCAATTGATGTTCTGTTAACCAATCTTGTGACACATCGCTCGGATCCATCTCCTCACCCAACTTATGAGCAAGGCACTGAGTGGATCCCTCTTGTTCCTGTTTAGTCCCCTTCGTTTTGGAAGTTGTTTCTATTTCTACATATGTTTCTTCCTCACTTCCCCCCTTTCTACGTATATAGTGAGTATGCGTGCAGGATGTAGGGTGTAGGTGTACCACTTACGAGAAAGAACCCCAAGTCAGTCAAGTAGTTAACCAAACACAAGTAGTTCGTCAGTCCTTCCTCCAACGGTACCCTTTCATCCTTAGTTTTATATTTTATCATATGGATTTTGGAGGCGCGAGAGTCGGGCGCCGTCGCCCAATGACAGGTTCCTTTGGTCGATCAAAGGCAGGCCGCCACCAGCGCTCCTATGCTTAGAATCTGGCAACTCGATCAGATTTAGTTCTCTCAATCCTTTGAATAATTCATGTACTTCTTCGTCAGGAAAGACGAACTTTTCGTCACGTTTCTCCTTTAGAGACTTTGGAGGACTATTTCTTCTTTGAGAAGATTCGGCTTTAGCCTCTTTGGCTTGGGGGTCTAAAGGCTTTCGTAGGAGTTCCGGATTTTCTAAATCTCAAAAGAGAGTCATTCCCTAATTCAAACGACCAGTAAGGTAATTCTGACATTTGAAGCCCTAATTCCATTCAGCCAAGTAGCTGACCCTGTTAGTACGCTCTTGCAAGAGTGGGAGCATAATCTCTTTGCTTCTTTCTTAAACACTATTTCTCCCGCTTAATGGATAACCATTTGCTACCAATGGGGAATTGTTTCTCATCTAAAATTGAGGTGATTGGATTTGCACCAATGGAAACAATAAATTTCATACACAATAGAGGTATATGATAGATCATTTTATTTTGAATTGAGAAATGGACTTCTTCCATTCTATCCTATTCAATAGTACCGGTCATTGATACTGGAAAAATTGTCTCCTTTCTTTTGTTCCCACTCATGATCTGTACGAGTCGCACATACACCCTAGTACATGTTGCTCGGCACTGAGGACACCCCCAAAGAGCGGGGGATTTAGGCGTGATTCTGTTTTTGTTAGGTCGAATTACAATGAAATAAATTCACTAACTTGAACAACAATCTGAATTTGACCTCCTATGGATTAAAGAAAGGAGGAGGTCAATAAAAAAAAGAGATGTTAATTAATCAAAGGTCCAACTGATCACAAATCTAATTCCTACCACCTCC
Source organism: Tetracentron sinense (assembly GCA_015143295.1). Taxonomy (NCBI): domain Eukaryota; kingdom Viridiplantae; phylum Streptophyta; class Magnoliopsida; order Trochodendrales; family Trochodendraceae; genus Tetracentron; species Tetracentron sinense. The sequence goes on along the minus strand of CM026567.1, from coordinate 30,369,466 downwards.
AACCCAAGGTATTGCGCTCCGTGGAGACCCTAGAATAGCTTCACGTTTCATTACCCTTAACTCAAAATTGCTAATTCAATCTGAAACTTGTTGCTGATGATTTAACTGATATTAATGCTTAAAAGAGGGGTGCAGACTGCAAAGAAATGTGCATCATTTTTTTGTAGTTCCATTAATCTATTTTCTTACTCATAATGATGAAGGCTAATCTGTTGATGACCAGCACTAAAAAACTAAAGATTCCAACATTCATGTAAGAATTGCTAAGTCGGTTGCTATAAATGACTTCTTGAAAATCCAGCACACCTAACTGATTGATAACAATTAAACCTTTCTGAAAATGTAAGAACGGCGATTTAGTGACTTTTGATAACATGAAAAGCTCCTTATTTATAAAAAGAAGTAGATATACATCCAGTTGTTTGCATATTGGGAAGCAATTTTTTTAAATTCCTCCTGAGATAATTTCTTATAAATAACTACAAATAACATCCCTGTCTTCTTATTTTCAGGTTATGGCATTTGTGTTGGAGGCGTTCTTTGCTGAAATGGAACTCGAAACGACAAATAAATCTGACGAAGAGGGCAAGGTTGGTACTCTACTGCAAACTTACACCTCAAAAATTTAAGAAAAGAAAGAACAAGAAAAATAAATCAACTCTTTTTCCATTAAATATTAGAACTTTTTCCAAAAAAAAAAAATGCTACTAGGCTATGAAGTCATGCTTTAACATTAATCAACAATTACCAACCACCCATTCCTGAAGCAGAGAATTGGCATATAATCCTTGAAATAGTTACCTTTTCTTTAACCTCGTAGTGAATTATCTCATTTTGTTTCTTTATTGGCTTCTTTCTCATCTGATATGGAATCGTTGTAAATGATGAACAATTTTTTTTGATCAATTAAATGATGAGCAAATATGAAAGAATAAAGGGTGATGACTTGTCTAATTTTTTTGTTCTGAATAAGAAAATTTAGTAGTCTATCTGTCATGGAAGGACTACATCTGAAATTGCTATAGACAATTTACAAGCAGGCAACTTGTTATCTAGGCACTTCAAAATTGGAGAAGGCCATGCCTGACACTCCATTTTGAGTACAAAATGCTATAGCCGAGTTGTATTCCTGCTCTGAGCCGGTCGCGTTGGCCTTTTGCTGGCTTAGATTATTATTCCATTAAATAGGTGAACAGAAAATAGGAATATTTTCCAAATACTGCATAGTTTATAAAAAAAATGGAAAAGCAATTAGTTTCCAATGTGACCTGCTTTTCTTCACAGAATAATGGAAAACATCAAGAGTTTTCAAGTATGAACATGAGCATAGTTACCAGATTGAGAAGTGTAAATGAGAAGCGAGAAGCGGGAAGCGGGAAGCGAGGCTCAAAATAATCTTAAGAAACGAGAAGTGTGAAATGAGACACATGCACCTCATTTCCATTATATTCTTATGGGTAGATGTACCTTAGATTTCGCCTCACATGAGATATGTGTGAGAACTAGGTGCTTCAGGTTCCAATTCAACTATACATGTTCAGGTTCTACACCCTAGGCTTTGGACTCGGGTATATACCATAATGTCCTACATACTTAACTCTCTTTGACCACTAAATGAGACGTGATGGAAGCGAGCTTCTTGAGAAGCAAGTATCCCTCCTTGTACATTGCTTCCATGCAACTATGAACATGATTCTTTTGCATATGAATGAAGCTCTTCTGGTTTCTTAATTGTAAAAATGTTACAATGAAATTTTTTCTGCAAATTTCAGATTTGTTTCTCGAAAGAGACCTTCGAACAGAAATTTGGTCATAGGTCTTTTTAACCAAATCCAATGTCTACTGACGTAAATGCTTGCAGATTTAGCTAAACTAGGCATTTGCGATTAATTTTTCATGTTGATTCTTGTGTTATGAAGCATAAAAACTTGTATATTTGAGGTCCAAGCTCTTGATATTCTCTATTTTACTTGTTTCCCATAGAAAAATCTGGGGGATCTTCTACACTCTTAGGTGCCATTGTGTTTCTTTCGAATAGATATACTGGGGTACAATTATAAACCCACTTTACAGCTCAATAGATCTATCAATATAATTATGCTGCAACCAAGCACCTCCAACTAGTTCACTAATCGATCTAAGAACTTTTGGCCCGTAGAATAGGGTTGGCCCAAGTGTGGGACAAAAGGCATACATTTGCATTATATTGCTCTTTTAGTTTGCTAAGAAATTTTACCCATGTTTTAAAAGATTAGCCAGTGTTTCTTGTGGTCCATTAAATGATTGCTCGTTAAACATCATTACAGTTCTTTCTTCAAAATATGCGTTGCATTTTTATTATTTTCATCGCTTGGCAGATATTGTTTCCAATATTTTGATGTTTAATAGATTTAGAAGATCACTGCACATATATCATCTATTGTTCTATCTAAATGGTAAGTCTAGGTTGTAACATCTATCTTGATCCAGGAAGCACAAGGAAAGAAGGACCGACGCCGATCGGTTGGGTAAGTATAGCTGATTGGTCATCATTGTGGAAGAAACTATCATTTACATCGGCTCAAGATGTCCACTATAGATTTGACTAATAGTTTTTTTTCCGTAATGCAGCTCAAAAACACAGAGTCAAAGAGTTGATGTTCTTCTCCATCATATGTTGAGTGGAGAGCTGCAACAAACACAGTGCTCCGACCCGTAGCTTTCTTCACTCTTCAATCTGGTACTTGTTTTTCATTTGAAATTTTCTTGAAAAGACTCAAATAGCTCTAGAAATTCCCTGAGATAGCATATCATCCCAGTAATTCGATTGTGAAGTACAAGTAGGAACATAAATGTGTCTGGTACAGTGAGGGTTGAGTGTGCAGGATCCTCTAATTATTTGTTTGTACCTTCGTTTGAGCTTTCCACCACAATGGGTTAATCAGTCTCAACTGTCACAATGTTTTCGTCGTGTGGATTTTGTTGAGGGTACCCTGTGGTGACTGAGATTCTGAACACTAATGCCTATGTGTTATGTCCATTTATTTAGTATTTCGCCATTCGTAGATAGTACCCCAAGCAAGTTTGTATGCGAAATGGTATCTTCCTTCTGTTCAGCAACTCTAATCCATCATTTTGGCTGGAAATGCTATCAAATTAATTGTGGATTCCTGATCTATGTTATTCATTTGGCCATTTTGTGTTTCTAAACAGGCGGTCTCCGAGATTGAGAAATGTAGAGAGAAGCAAGGCTTTCCTTGCTTTGGAATCTCATAGCTGGTTGGTGACTTGAAAATTGTTTGAAGTGATTCTCTTCCAGAAATGGAGCTATATCATTGCTTTCAATTTGTCAGTGCAATAAATGAACTGATTGTGATTTTGTTGGCTTGTAATTTCTCTATGTATCATCAGTTCTGGATTATTCAAGTGAGCAAGCTGTAAAGACTTTTTATTCCTGGAAACAGCTTTCCCTCTATTGTTTCTCACATGCATTCTGAAAAAGAATTAATCTCATAAGTTTTGATTCTTATAATCAAGTCTGTGCAAAGAACACATTTGGCAACTGAGCAGAATCAATTATCGAAAAAAAACATAATTATGTTTGGATGGGGAAAACAAAAAGATTATTAGAGGCATTAAATATGGTTATATTCGTCAACCCATTCATAAGTGTCATAAAATACTCAAAAATTTATTATGTCTTCTATCACTATCTTGTCCATTTTCACGCATATCTCCTTTTTTTTTTTAAAGTGTGTTTCTCAGATTTAATTTGAAAAATGTCTTTTTTGTCTACTCAAAATTTTTGACGGCAGGCCAAATTTTGAAGATTTAATAGAAAGAGGAGTGGCTATAGAAAGGGCGATAGCATTAGGCCGAAATCCTCTAGTTTGATTAGGAAAATCACAGAAAATGAATCTACTAATGAAGGTTACAGATTCGGTCAAGAGGAAGAAACTAATAATATCGTAGTTGCTCATGGTTATTTTGGCGATCTTCCAATATGTCTCCCTTAGGGTGTGTTCGTTCTTAAGGAAGTAAAGTGAAAGAATGTGTAACTTTACCCGTGTCGGAATAAAAGAAAACAAACTTTTCTTGGGAATGTCAGATGTGAACAGAGGCGTATTTTCTCTTGCTTTCTCGCAAAATAATCCTCCAAATATTAAGGTTGATTTGCAAGAAAATAAAGGCACACAAACCGATGAACTGACCAACGACGACTTTGCCCTTTAACTATCATTTACTTTTTGGCATATTGTCTTGTATACAAACCCATTCAAATAGATTTTGTTTTTGCTGGAATCTCACCGTAACACCATATCGTTGAACATGCTTCAGAATTTTGAAATTTTATTTTTTTTAGTGGTCTAGACAATTATAATTATGAAGTAATTAGCAAGGTGAGTGACTCAAAGCCAAGTTGGTCAAGCTTAACAACGATTAAGGAAAGATAAAAGGGACTCATGGCGGCCTGGAGAGGCATCAGCATATTAGGGAGGGAATAATGAAGTGTATGAGATACACTACATTGTTATTGGTGTATCTCATCACCAATAAATTAGAATCAAATATTAGAATTGATTAGGATGTGATAATGCTTCTATCTTGAGACCAGGGTTACCAAGTTCACTGACATGTTATAGTGAACTGTGAACTGAGCGAACCCAAACTAATTCGTGGTTCGGTTCGGATTGGTTCGTGAAATTGAGTGAACCATGTAGTGGTTTCAAAACAATCTTGGTTTGTCAAATTTTTTTATTTAAATTCACTGATATTTGTCTTTAGGGTTTGGAAATTTATACTTTGAGTTCACAAATCGTTCCTAAAAAGTATTGGTAATATATTATTTACATGCTTAAAAGATAAATATTTTTATAATATAATATAAATATATATTTTGGTTTACGTGCTTAAGTAGCAAACCAAACTAAAGAACCTAAGCAAATCGAAAAACGAATTATCTCATCCTACCCCTAGTGAAGGGTTCACTCTAGAGTGGCGAACCGCAAACCCGAAAAAACGACGAAACAGGTAACATTGCTTGAGACTCATGTGATCTCTATATGATCCTGATTGAAGAGTCATTGTAATCATTCAAGCTATTCAATAAAATCTATTTTCTATTACCGCATTCCACTGGTGGAACGCAAATCGTAAAGAATCACCCCCCATTTAATTTGTGTCAATGTATATAACGAATTATCTAAGGGGCAAAATGAGTATTTGGTACTTTTTCATATTACTTTCCTTTCCAACTTTCTTTCAAACAAAACACACACAAGAGAATAAAATATCATTTTTCTTCAAAAATTTTCTTTCAAACCACACACAAAAGAAAACTCATTTTCTTTTCTTTTATTTTCTCCCAACCTCTTTCTCTTGAAACGAACACACCCTTACCCTATGTTTGGTTGCCGAGAAAATAAGTAGAAACATGGAAAATAAAAGAAAATAGGACAAAACACAACTAAAAATTGTATTGGAAATTCAAATTTTTATTTTCTTTTTCATGTTTTCACCTATTTTCTCGGCAACCAAACATAGCATTAATGCTTCTCTATGCAAAAGCGAAAGAAACAACCTTCATGCAAAAGATGGAATGCATGCCACAAAAGCATGATCCAGACTTTTCTTCGCTTCGGTGGTTAACAATTCTTAAAATCCTTCACCATAAATGAGCTGACAAAAAAGTTTATGGCATTTATGTTCCTAGGATCGATAAGGAAATCCTTCCTGAGGAAAGATGCCAAAGGGCCCCAGGATGGTAGAATAACTGGTTTTCCTCTTGGCCCTGGTGACCCGCATCTGACCTCTTCCGTCAATGGAGTTTGGCAAATGGCTTCATTCTAGGCTTCAGTGATATTTCTCTTAGATGGTATACTTCTGCAGGTCGTATAGCAAATAACCCAGTCAGCCTTCCAACCAATAGGCCTCATACAGAGAATCTTCATAGATTACGAAATCAGATCAACCATCTAACAATACCAACTTCCCAATTGATTGACATTAGCTCAACCATCTAATGTCATTGTTCTCATATCCAATGGCTGCATTGGTGGACTGGCTATTACACATCATAGGTATTACACAAATCAGAGAGATTGATTTTCAAATAAACGAATGTATGAACATTGGTTGGGTTGCTGTCCAGGACCACGCCTCAGGAAGCGAAGGTCCTGAGTTCGAATCTCTTCCCTTTGTTGGCCATCCTCAGGGATTTATCCCGTCTTTCCTGGTGCATGTGGCTTGGGGACTAGTCGGGTGTTTAAGAGGCTCGGACACCCTTGTCACCAAAAAAATAAAATATAAAACAAAAAATAAAAATAAATTGTCCAAACTAAATGACAACCTGATCCCATCAGACTCATGAACATAGAGCAATTCTCTATGTGAATGGGGACTCCAGAAGGAAATGGAGGTGAAACCTTTAAATTAGGAGTTTGCATGGGTGTCAGAACATACGAAGTTTAGGCGGAGATCTTACGGTACACAAATGATTCCTCATGGTGTTCATCATCGGTCTCTTATCTTAACTATATGAAATGGAACCCTATTCATTCTATTCTATCAATAGTCATAACTTCAGTCAAAACTCATATCTAACAAATCTTTCAATCGAAGTACTGGAAATCATTGCCCGAGTGCCCGCTCCTATTCCAAAGAACAACAACTAGGGAGACTAAAACAGCCCGTCTCTGAAAGCGTGGAGACCTCCCTGTCAGTAAATGTTTACAATATCAAGGCAATTCATAACCTAAAGAGCCACTAACTACCCAGATGGAGTTGAACTGGCACACAGGCAAACGACACAAAGGATGGAACTAACCACGAAATGGGTCCTACCAGGGAGACTGATTTCCTATCAACCTGGTGATCATAATCCCTAACAATATGCTTAGTATGCCTTATAAATCCTTGTTGATGATGGAAAATGGCGAGTTGACACATGGAAGTAATTTCCTAGTCAGATCAAAATTTGGACTAGTGAAAGATTATGATAATATGAGAGGTTTGAATACCTTAAAATATTTCATGTTCGGGAATAAGATCCGAACTCAGAGTGTTAATTCACTCACTACACCTTAATGATTATAGTAGTTTGAGTACTATGCTAAATGATATGATCAGAACATATTTTGATCAATTAATATGATAAGCTTTCAGATTCCGGAGGAAAACTCAAAGGAGGCATCCTCTGTAAGGACCAAATTCGTCATTGGTAAGATTTCAGTAAAATCAGATTACTGAATGTTTCTAACGTCATTATGATATTCTATTATTCAAGACAGGTCTTGAATCAATGGCGTTGCAAGCTTATGTTGATCAACAACTTGAAGGAGTTATACTCCGTTTGGATGAAAATGTGGATACCGGTTCAGCCTCATCTTCATAAGGTTTTCGGTGGATTCAAATCACCATGTACCCTATTTCCTTGTTAGAGGGGTTGATGTGTGATTGATTACTGCTCCCCGTGGGAATAAGCGTACGTGTTAACCCCATCTCCTATTACAGCAAAATATTTATTACTTCCTTGGCTGACAGTCAGGAGGGAATTCTAGGATGTATTGTGCCCCATTTCCCTGTGGGGTATTGGAGAAATGTGGCCTCCATAGTCTCATTCTCTCGTACTAGATGATTGAGGCCTGACGGTGGATATCGTATCCACCCTGAGAACGATGCATTCGTCCAGCACTGAAGGATTTCTCTTGGACAAGGTAACCCAAAAGTGTATGACCCGCCTTTGATCTTACGATGATTTATATATATATGTATTTGGGGGAAGGATTATGATATGTGGTCTGGAGGGCTAGGAGGGAATTTGTTTAAGTGGATAAACTCTTTCGGAGGTAGTTTACTCCTTTAACCTCTGAAGAACATACCTGAAAGTTGTTTAGGTCATGACAGTCTGAATGATTAAACCATAACTGAATGTTGGTTACGGTGATTTGATGAGCTGACAACTCTTTCTCAAATAAAACACATTTCACTTAACAGATAGGCTCCACTTAACGGATTTTGTCCATATTTTGACAGAATGGCTCTACTTAACAGAAAACAGTTGGCATATGCCAAGGTTAGTTAGATGTCACATCAGAGATATTTTTTATGGGAGATCTTAGTGAAACTCATAATATTCTTTATAAATAGGGGCCGGTGATCCCCTTTAATGATAAGGATTTTCTCGGAGAAAAGAGGGTTCTTGAGAGAGATCTGTCAGTTCGTCTATGTTCTTCATTGTTCCATTTTCTCTCCCTTTAGATCATTTCCATTTTCTTTCCTCTTTTTCTCTTTCTGGTTTCACCCTTTCAGGAAGGGGTTTTTCCCAGATTGCCCCTCTAGTATGGGGTTCTTCCCAAAATACACAGGTTTTGAAAACCCTTCTCTAAATGCCCTTATAATCCATTTTCCATAATTCAGCATTTATGAAAAGTCTTAAATACCCCTCCACTAGTTTTGAAAGAAGAAGAAGAGGGATTTACGTACATGGATGAGAAGAAAGAAGCTCCCCCACTCCCCTCATCTTCCAAGTATCCCTCTATTACCATCTATACTGGTTTTGAAAGAAGAAGAAAAAATGAAAAAATTGCAAAAATCTGAGTTTTTCCGAAGTTTTTTGCGCGCAAGGTCGATACAATGTATTGACCTAGTGCATTTCATGTATTGACTTAGTGCATTTTATGTATCGACTGTAGCAACCTAATACAAAATGCACTAGGTTGATACACGTATCGACCTAGTGTATTTTATGTATCGACTGTAGCGAGTTAATACAAAATGCACTAGCTAGGTTGATACATGTATCAACCTAGTGCATTTCATGTATCGACCTAGTGCATTTTATGTTTCGACTGTAGCGACCTAATACCAAATGCACTAGGTTGATACATGTATTGACCTAGTATATTTTATGTATCGACCTAGTGCATTACATGTATTGACTGGAGCGACCTAATAAAAAATGCACTAGATTGATATATGTATCGACTTAGTGCATTTCATGTATCGACCTAGTGTATTTTATGTTTCGAATATAGTGACCTAATACAAAATGCACTAGGTTGATACATGTATCAACCTAGTGCTTTTATGTATCGACTTAGTGCATTTCATGTATCGACCTAATGCATTTTATGTTTCGAATATAGTGACCTAATACAAAATGCATTAGGTTGAAACATGTATCGACCCAGTGCCTTTTATATATCGACTTAGTGCATTTCATGTATCGACTGTAGCGACCTAATACAAAATGCACTAGATTGATACATGTATCGACCTAGTACATTTCATGTATTTCATGTATCGACTATAGCGACCTAATACAAAATGCACTACATTGATACATGTATCGACCTAGTGCATTTAATGTTTCGATTGTAGCGATCTAATACAAAATGCACTAGGTTGATACATGTATCGACCTAGTGCATTTTATGTATCGACCTAGTGCATTTCATGTATGGACTGTAGCAACTTAATACAAAATGCACTAAATTGATACATGTATCGACCTAGTGCATTGCATGTAGCGACCTAATACCAAATGTATCGACCAGATCGATACAATCGTCTTCAACCTTGGAAACACGACTGTAAGTCATAGAAAACGAAAAAAAAATACATATATAACATGAAATTTAAGGTTTTGAACCATAAATGCAATGATTATAAACATTTTTCCATGGATTAATCATACATGTAATGATTTTTTTGAATTCATTTTTTTTAAAACACAAGAAACCCGAAAATGAGAGTTGTTCTTCAGTTAATGGCGTTCTTTCACGAAAAGAACATGAAAAGAATGCTCTTGGAACGAAGATCTCTCACCGGAAATGGGGTGGGAACAAGGTTCTCTCATCGGAAATGGGGTGGGAACGAAGAACTCGTTGGAAATTGGGTGGGGATACCCAAAGTCTTTTCTTCAAATGATTTTGATAAAATGGGAAAAGTTCGCATGTGCGAATGGATGCACATGTGTGTAGGGGCATTTAGAAAAGGGTTTCCAAAACGTGGGTATTTAGGGAAGAACCCCATACTAGAGGGGCAATCTGAGAAAACCCCCTATTTAAAATTGGGGCGTGGATGAATGAGGACTAGCCATTCCGTTATCAAATGGAACTGGGTATGTTTACTATTTTCCATCCTCTTTATATTAGGAGAGATATTGCTGGAAACTACCAACATGACCATTTGAATCCTTTTGCAAATGGATGTATTCTTCTCCATTTGTAAGTTGTAACCAGTTTTGCCAAAACCGGTTACACTCCTGAGGTGGCCACATGTCCCTTTTGGCACATCTTAACCGTGGTTAAGATTCAGTCACCCCTAGGGTTCACCCACCTATCCTTGGTTTACAAAAAAAATAATACAAAATTTTGTTAATTGTGGTTAAAATTTACCAACTCTTAGGGTTAATTTTTTTCTAAAAACCAAAGATAGGTGGGTGAATCTTAGGGGTAGGTGAATCTTAACCACAAAGGAGTGTAAAAAGGGTCACATGATGACCATAGGGGTGTAATCGGTTTTGCCAAAAACCGGTTACAACTGGAGAAGATTATGAGTCTTTTGGAAAGAGACGTATTCTTCTCCAGTTGTAACCAGTTTTGCCAAAACCGGTTACACTCCTGAGGTGGCCACATGTCCTTTTTGACTTAACTTAACCATGGTTAAGATTCAGTCATCCCTAGGGTTCATCCACCTATTCTTGGTGTTAATGATGGAAAATGATGCGTTGACACGTGGAAACATTTCCTAGTCAGACCATATTCTGAACCAGTCAGAAGCCACGTGGATAAAAGATTATGAAGATTTAAAAGGTTTCATTACTTTAAAATATGTTTTGATTAAGAATAGACCTTGAGTCAATAGCGTATCAGATGCTCATTTATACTGTTTTTATGGTTTAACACTTTTGAGTGTGATAAGCTTTCAGATATCTTGAAGTATGTCATGTTCGAGAATAAGATCCAAACTCCGAGCATGCTGATCAACTCACTACACCTTCACAGCCTGAAGTAGTTCGAGTGTTTTCACAGATGATATGATCAAATGATCAGATTTTGATCAATTGATAAGCTCTCAGAAAGCTGATGGAAAGCTCAAAGGCGGTATACACTGTTAGGACTAAATTCGTCCTTGGTAAGACTTCAATAGAATCAGATTACTGAATTATTTCTAAAACCATTATGATATCTTATTATTCAAGACAGGTCATGAATTAATGGCGCTGCAAGCTTATGTTGATCAGAAACTCGAAGGAGTCATACTCCGTTAAGACAAAAAATGCGGTTACCAGTTCAACCTCGTCTTCATAGGGATTCCTTGGAATCAGATTATCATGTAACATATTGCCTTGTCAGGTTGTAAATGTACTGATTACCTTCCTCGTGGGAATGGGCTGATGCCCAGATAATGGACCCTAGAGGGGGGGGGGGGGGTGAATAGGGTTTATGTCAACTTAAAAATGTTCTAAGTGATTTTAGCGGAAATAAAAATTTATCACATCAACTACCAAGTAAAATCAGAGATAATAAATAGAGAGAGAGAGGTAAAGATACCAGACACCAAATTTGTTATCGGGGTTCAACAACTTGCCTACGTCCTTGCCTTTAAGCTTTCCCGCTTTAAGGATTTTCACACGATTCACTAATCGTACTCTTCTTGTCCGGCAGAGAGTAAGCCTTACAATCCTTTTGAAAGGCTCAGGAATAACCTCTTCAAGAGAGACTCTCTCTTGGATATACGAGAACACTCTTCTCAAAGTAGTGCAAGAATCCCTGATTCTTGACTTCCAGAAAATTACAGAAATTTGGTGGATATTGAATCCGAATTGAAAGCTCCTAAAAGAGCTAGATAAGAATGGTAATCAATGCTTATAGTCACTCAAGATTGATTGGAATTGAAAGCTTAAAGAGTACGGGATAGGGATTCTAGAAATTTAATGCAAAAACAGAGTATTGATTGCTTTAAAGGTTGTTAGTGATGAATGAGCAATAGAACAGTGATGATATCCTTAAATTTATTCATAAAAACTCTCTATATATAGATGAGCCATCAATATGGCCGTTGGGAGAGAATTTAATGCAATCTAGCCGTTATAGGTTTTTTCCACAGGTACTAGTCGACGAGTTAGAGAAAATCCAGACTGAGTCGTCGACGAGTTGAGGAAGTAAGCAATTTTGATTTTACTGTCCCTCACTCGTCGACAAGTCCCTTGCACTCGTCGACGAGTTCACTAAATTTTTTTTTCAATAAACTCATCTAGGTAAGACCAATTTGATGGGAAATATGCTAGGACCTTTAGGCATTCAAATTAACATTATCTTAATCATTTTTAGGGCCCTAGATGATGTCCAATTTAACCTAAGTCTCCTAAGGTCTATCTAGGCAATTTTTGAGCATTTCTTTTCCAAAATTCTTAAGGACTTTACAAGGTCCTAGGACATCTATACTAGTCTTCATTTTGGACTTTCTTGTCATGGAGCTTGTGGGGCTTCAAAAAGACTTGACTTTATGCATTATCTTGATTTCTTGAAGCTTTTCTCCAAAATTGACTAGTGCTTTGATGACCTTGATTTGACTTAAGCTCTTCAATTCCTCATGTCTTGATGGACTTCTTCTCTGAAATTGTACATACTCAATGGAAATATTAGAACATCAAGAGTCATTTCATTATTGTGTTATCATCAAAAAAATTTAGGATACTTAGAGATGTAACCTTGAGGCTAACAATCTCCCCCTTTTTGATGATGACATAATTGTGAATGACTTGGGTTAAGCTCCCTCTAAACATATATTCTAATGATAGCTCCCCCTCAACAAATGCATCAAATAAAAATTTTAGATAAGATAGGTATTGGATCATTTGCTAAGTTCATACATGAATTATTCAAATAATAATGATTTTAACTTATGGAATCAAGAGAAGTTCCATGATCAATATTTCAATTTGAGTTTATTAACAACACATCACAATGAGGTTTTGAACCAAGATATTTGTGATTTAATAAATGGTAAGTTTAAATTTTGGAACCAAGAGAAGTTCCACAAAGAGATCATATCAATTTATTTCTTTTCTCATGGAATTCATATTTTCTCCCCCTTGGCATCATCAAAACAGAAAAAAAATAATGATAAAAGGAAAATGAAATGTCATATAAGGCTAAATGTCTGATTACAAAAAAAATGTTAGGCATTACATCCAATAAAACACAGTCAGAAAAAGATTGAGGTCTTTATAGATTCTTTTGGCGCTTCCTTACACTGTTGGGCATGGAAGTTGTCTCCTTTCTTTTGTAGCTTCCCACCTTTGATAGGTCTTCGGAGTCACTTGAGATGACTTGCTCCACCGGAGTGTCTTGAGGTTGCTCTGCAGGAGGTATTGAAGATGTGGCTTGAGGAGGCTGTCTGGGAGGAACTTGAGAAGGAGGGTGAGAAGGGATAAAGACTTCAGTGGGAATAGGAACAAACTGAAGCTTTTGAGAGGTGGAGGCTGAATCCATAGCAATGGTATCAATCTTTCCAGCCATGTCACCTATCACTGGAGCTTGATCCTTCAAGAGATTTTTCATTTGATAAATGTAGCTTGATTGGACATTTACAGTCTGACTAATGCTCTTCACCTCGTCCATAAGCTTCTCACTCTCCATAGAAGCATCTATATTCTTGCTCTGAATTAGGGTGATTATGGAATCAACTCGGTCCTTGACTACACTCCTTGCCATTTCAATCTCTGCAAGTCTAGGCTCATTGTGCTTCATCTCAGACTGAATAAGCTCCATCTTTGACTCTAGAGAGGATAGTCTATCCTTAGTCTCAGACTGGAGTCTCTCTATACTGGCTGTCTGTGAAGCCTGGAACCTCTCCAAGAAGTCTCTCTGGAAATCTTGAAGCTACATCAGGCTCTGACTGATCTGCAACTGGAAATGCTCCATGCTAGAAGCTATGAGGCAACCTGGGCAATCAGCATACTCAACTGCTCAACTGAAGGAGTAGGCCTAGAAGGAGAACTGAAATGCTATCTTGGGTCCTCAAAATGGTCTGAAGCCTGTCTATGTGAGGACTCAGGCAGATCAATATCAATCATAATATCTCCCCAAGAAGGCACAGCCTCAGCCTCTGTGGTTGGCTCAACCTCTAACTCTGCAAGAACTGGCTGATCTGCAGTCTCTGTCTCTGGCTGCATCACTGACTCAACAATGGGAGAGGATGGATGGATGGGAGAGAGAATAGAAGGGAGTATAGGGGAATGAGGTGGAGATGGAATGGGTTTATGAGAAGAATGGAGTGGATTTGAGGAAGGAGGAGCAGATGGAGTAGAGTGAGAAGGTGGAGGAGTGGGAGTGGGTAGAGTGGTGGAAGAAGGAATGGGAGGATCTGAAGTGGTTTGGGGTTTTGGAACCCAAACATTACTGGACTCAATCAAATTATACCTCATACACATGATGGTGGCCTTGGAGTATACATTAGAGTCAGTAATGGATTTTTTGTCCTTATAGGTATCTAGAGGGACTTTGAAATGTTTAAAAATACGAGTCAAAGCAAGCCCATAAGGAAGTCTATCGAAGGATTTCTTTGATGCATCCTTCATGACATTAATAATAATGAAGGAGAGATCAATGTGTTTGGTGGTTAAGATGCACCAAATCAAAAAGACATCAAAGTAGGTAATAAAATCTCTGCCACCACCACGGGGAATGATATCATATGTAATAATGTGGTGTGCAAGACGAGCATCAAGGGTTAGATCCTTGAGCTTAAGAGGAATGAGGTTAGTGATGTCTTTATTGACACACATCACTTTCAATGCCTTTATGACATTGAATCCCTCATGGGAAACCCATTGATTTGTGGTGTATTCCTGAAATTCACCAGTAGGCAATTTGAGTATAGATCTAAGTTCACCAACATTAAAGGAAATGAGTAGACTATGGGCATAGGAATGAAATTTTTGGGCAGTTTTGTCAAAAACAAGATTGGAATAAAATTGTTTGCAAAGGTCTGGGTACATAGGTTCACGAAGTTCAAGAAATTTATGCCATTTGAGGGCATGGAATTTTGAAGCAATCACATCAAGACCTATGTCCTTAAAAAGAGCAAAATCAGGAACTTTACCATACACGGGTTCTCTCTTGATGAATATTTTGGTGTAGTTCTCTTGAGCCGCTTTGGTCTTGAATAAGTCCAAAGTTTCTTCTTGAGGTTGCTCTGAAGGTTTGCCTTTGGAGGACTCCCTAACCTTTTTCTTTCCCTTCTCGGCAACAGAGGACTTCTTTGATGATTTTGGCATTGAGGGGTTTTTCATACGAGGAGCCATGGAGTATGGAATGATTTTTGGGAAGCTTAGATGTGAATGGAGAAGGTTTGGAAGGAAGATGAATGCGAGGGAAAAATGATTTGAAACGATGGAACAGTGAAAAAAGAGTAAAAATTCGGTTTAAATTTATAGATCCAAGGTCAATTGTCAACGAGTAGGTCTGACTCGTCGTCAAGTGGCTTCAAAAAATAGAACTTTTTTGAAGAACTTGTCGCCGAGTAGCTAAGACTCGTCGTCGAGATGAGATAGAATCAAAACTTGTTAAAACCTGTAACTTACTCGTCGCCAAGTGGAGTTGACTCGTAGACGAGTCCCAACAAAAATTTGAAAAATTCAAAATTTTCATTAACTGGACTGATCTCTAAAGTATTTAAACCCTTTTATAAATGATTTTAAGAGATTTTAAAGCATGAAAAACCATGCATCAAGTTAAGATATGGTTCTAACATAATCAATCAATTCACAAATAGAATTTTTAATTTTGTTCTACTTTAAGCATATTTTCAATTTATGTCTTCAAGACTAGTTATGCCTAATTCTCTTCTTAAATTACTGAATCTTTCATAGGGGAGAAGTTTTGTAAAAATGTCTGCAAGTTGGTTATTTGTTTCTACAAATTCTAACATTACATCTCTATTTTGAACATGATCCCTTATGAAATGATATCTAATTTCAATATGTTTTGTTCTTGAATGTTGAATTGGGTTCTTTGTCATACATATTGCACTTGTGTTATCACATTTAATTGAAATCTTATCATAAAATAATTTGAAGTCTTCTAATTGTTGTTTCATGTATAATGTTTGAGCACAGCAATTCCCAGCTGCTATATATTCAGCCTCAATTGTTGATAGAGCTACAGAGTTTTGTTTCTTACAAGACCATGAAACTAAAGAGTATCTTAAGAAGTGACATGAGCCACTAATGCTCTTCCGATCAACTTTGCACCCAGCAAAGTCTGCATCAGAATAACTAACTAGTTCTAATGATGTATTCTTAGGGTACTATAATTGTAGATCAATTGTTCCAATTAAGTATTTAAAAATTCTTTTGATTGCAGTCATGTGTGATTCTTTAGGATTAGCTTGAAATCGAGCACACATGCAAACACTAAACATAATATCAGGCCTACTAGCAGTCAAATACAGTAAACTACCAATCATACCTCGATATTTTGTTTCTTCTACACTTAAACCCTTTTCATCTTTATCCAGTTTTGTGGTTGGACTCATGGGAACATCAGCATTCTTTGAGTTGTCCATCCCAAACTTTTTGAGCATCTCTGTAGTGTACTTGGCTTGACTTATGAAAATGTATTCCTTAGATTGCTTGATTTGAAGTCCAAGGAAGAAGTTCAATTCTCTCATCATGCTCATTTCAAATTCATCCTGCATAAACTTAGCAAATTCTTGACAGAGATTTTCATTAGTAAATCCAAAAATGATATCATCAACATAGATTTGAACTAAAAGTATATCATTATTTTTGGATTTCATAAACAAGGTAGTATCTATTTTACCTCTAATGAATTCCTTTTCAAGAAGAAAGCCACCAAGTCTATCATACCAAGCTCTAGGAGCTTACTTTAAACCATAAAGAGTTTTAGTGAGTTTAAATACATGATTAGACATTTTGTGATTTTCGAAACAAGGGGGTTATTTTACATAAATTTCTTCAGAAATAAACTCATTTAAGAAAACACTTTTGACATCCATTTTATAAAGTTTAAAATCTTTATAACAAGCATAAGCAAGCAACATCCTAATAGCTTCAAGTCTAGCAATAGGGGCAAAGGTTTCATCATAATCAATCCATTCTTCTTAGTTGTAACCTTGAGCTACTAGTGTAGCTTTATTTTTAACAATATTTCATTCTTCATCATTTTTATTTCTAAAAACTCATTTAGTACCTATTATAGATTTGCTTTTAGGTTTAGACACTAAATTCCATACTTGATTTCTTTCAAATTGGTTTAATTCTTCTTGTATAGCAATTCCCCAAGATTCATCATTAATTACTTTAAGAGCATTCTTAGGTTCAATTTGAGAGATAAATGCAAGGTTATTACAAATATTTCTTCTTGTTTTTACTCCTTATTCCATATTACAAAGAATTTGTTCTTTAGGATGATCTTTTATTAATCTTCATGCCTTAGGAAGATGAATTTCATTTTCTTATTCATTTTCACCTAAGTTTTCATCTTTTAAGTTAATAGCATTATCTTGGTTGACATTATCTTCTTTATTGATTTCCAAATTTGTAATATTTTTAGATAGTTTTTCAACTTTGTCAATTTGATCATCATCATCAAGGATTTTAGTTTTAAAAGGATTTGATTCATCAAAAATAACATACATAGATTCTTCAACAATGAGTGAGATTTTATTAAACACATTATGAGCTTTGCTATTAGTAGAGTAACTAAGAAAAATTCTTTCACTCGATTTTGGTTCAAATTTCTTTAAGTTTAGCTTACTATTAAGAATAAAACATTTGCAACCAAATACTTTGAAGTAACCAATATTGAGTGATCTACCATGCCAAAGTTTATAAGGAGTTTTGTTTAATTTATTTATAATAATCACTCTATTAATCACATAACACGATGTATTAATGGCTTCAGCCCAAAAGTAATTAGGTAAATTATGTTCATTTAACATGGTCCTACTCATTTCTTGCAATGATCTATTCTTTCTTTCAATTACTCCATTTTGTTGAGGAGTTCTAGGGGCGGAGAAATTATGGTTAAAACCATTTTCTTCACAAAATGATTCAAGCTCTTTATTCTTGAATTCTCTACCTCTATCACTTCTTATAGAATTAATGGAGTAACATTTTTCATTTTGTACTCTTTTACAGAATTTTTCAAATAAAATATGCACTTCACTTTTATGAGATAAAAATAGCACCTAAGTGAATCTAGAGTAGTCATCTACAATAACAAAGGCATCAAATTTTTCGGACTAAACTAGCAGTAGCATTAGGCCCAAACAAATCCATATGTAATAATTCTAATGACCTAGAAGTGGATATAACAAGTTTCTTTTAGAAAGAAGATTTTATTTGTTTTCCTAGTTGGCATGCATCACACACTTTGTCTTTCAAAAACTTTATTTTTAGTAAGCCTTTAACAAGTTCTTTTCTAGATAATTTAGATAGTAAGTCCATACTTGCATGACCTAATCTTCTATGTCACAAACAACTAGTTTCATTAATAGCTGAAAAACACATAAGGTTTTGAGAGATAAGTTCATCAAAATCAATTGTGTAAACATTTTCATATCTATGAGCTATGAACATGGTGTTAATGTTATCTCTGTCTTTAATGATGCACACATTAGATTTGAAGGAAACATTTAGACATTTGTCACACAATTGACTAATACTAATTAGTTATGTTTAAGACCTTCAACAAGTAAGACATTCTCAATAAAAGTGGTAGAGTTCTTACTAACGTTACCTATGCCAATGACCTTTCCCTTTACGTTGTCCCCGAATGTTACATGTCCTCCATCCTTTGGAGAGATTGAGATTAATAGTTCTTTGTTCTCTGACATGTGCCTTGAGCATCCACTATCCAAGAACCATCTTGTCTTGTATGAGTTAGATTTCAAACAAACCTACAAGATAAAGTTTAAGTAACTCCAACATATAATCCTCCCGAAACCCACACAGTTTTGGATGGAACCCAAACTGAATTTTGAATAGTCTTGGGAGGTTGAGTTCCTTTTGGGACCCAAACCATGTGTGGTCCTTTGTGAATGGTCTTGGGAGTGATTTATCCTTTTGAGACCTAAACTTTCTTTATCATTTTCTTTCCATTAAAGGTATTGAATGCATTTGTAGGAGGATTTAAATCATTTGTAGATTTTGAAAAGAATTTTTGGTACTCCTTTTGCTTTGAAAAAAGGGTTGTATCCAAGACCGGCCTTTCCAAAGAAGCATCTTTGTTGACCTAAAAGTCTTTCAAGATTCTTTTCTCTCGTGGATAAGGTGTGAGCAATTTTAGTCAAGTCAATGACTTTAGCTTTTAGCTTTTCACACTCATAAGATGATCCTTGGGGTGAATTTTGAAATTCTTTTAACTTTTCATTTAAAATATTGTTTTATTTTTCAAGAATGAGTTTTTCATTTTGCAAATCATTTTTCTTCTTTAGTAAAGAATCATTTGAATTTGAAAGAGAAATATTGTCTTTCTTAAGTTGTTCATTCTTTGAACAAATTTTTAGAAATTCAATGTAGAGATCATCAAAAGCATCTCTAATTTTCTCATAAGATAAAGATTAATTAGGTGAAGAATTTACCTCCTTATCTTCAAGAGTCATGAGGCAAAGATTGGCGACTTCTTCCTCACTAGAATTGTCATCCGACCCACTTCCTTCGGAGTCATCCCAAGTAGCCTTCATTGCTTTTTGTTTGAATATTTGGCATTTCTTTAATTAAGGACACTCGGTCTTGATGTGTCCCGGCTTCTTACACTCATATCAAATGATTTACTCATTTTTGCTTGATTCTCCTTTAACTATCTCCTTTGAGAATTCTCTTTTGTAAGGCTTTTTCTTGAAGTTTTTCTTGTGCTTCAATAACTTCTTGAACTTCCTTGCCATAAGAGCAATTTCATCATCTTCATCCCTCTCTTCTTCCTCACTTTCTTGAGTGGTCTTCAAGGCAAGTCCCTTATTTGCTTTTGGTTCATCTTCTTGATCCTTCATTATGACTTCGTGTGTCATGAGAGATCTAAGAAGCTCGTCTATTGGAAGCTTGGTCAAATCCTTAGCTTCTTAAATGGCGGTGACTTTGGGACCCCAACTTTTTGGAAGTGAGGGAAGAACTTTTCTAACATTCTCTGCATTTGAATACACCTTACCAAGAGATTTTAGTCAATTCAAAATATTGGTAAAGCGAGTAAACATGTCTCATATGGATTCATCATTTTCCATTTTAAAAAGTTCATACTGATGAACTAACATATTTATTTTTTCTTCTTTCACTTGATTTGTGACTTGGAGTTTGTCCCATATTTCCTTGGCTGAATCACATCCGGATATTCTATTAAACTCTTGTGGATTTAGAGTACAATACAAATTGCTAATTGCCTTAGTATTTGTTTGGATGAGTATAATATCAGCCTCATTCCATTCTTCTTCAGTTTTAGGAATTCTAATACCATCAACAACTTTGTGAGGTAGATGAGGTCCTTTGACAATGACTTTTCAGCAGTCATAGTCAAGAGCTTGGAGATAAACCATCATTCTGGTTTTCCAATAGTTATAGTTTTCTCCATTAAACAATGGAGGTCAGGTGGTCGATTGGTCATCTCCTAAGGTAGTAGCAAATATGTTTGGCATAAAAGATCTTTAACTCAAGATGGTTAGATCTAAAATAGAGCACTTAGCTTTGATACTAATTGATGCTTAGATAACGGACCCTAGAGGGGGTATGAATAGAGTTTATGACAACTTAAAAATGTTCTAAGTGATTTTATCGGAAATAAAAATTTATCACAACAACTACTAAGTAAAATTAGAGATAATAAATAGAGAGAGAGAGGTAAAGATACCAGACACCAAATATGTTATCGGAGTTCAGCAACTTGCCTACGTCACTGCCTTTAAACTTTCCCGCTTCAAGGATTTTCACACGATTCACTAATCGTACTCTTCTTTTCCAGCAGAGAGCAAGCCTTACAATCCTTTTGACAGACTCAGGAATAACCTCTTCAAGAGAGACTCTCTCTTGGATACACGAGAATACTCTTCTCAAAGTAGTGCATGAATCCCTGATTCTTGACTTCTAGAAAATTACAGAAATTTGGTAGATATTGAATCCAAATTGAAAGCTCCTAAAAGAGCTAGATAAAAATGATAATCAATGCTTATAGTCACTCAAGATTGATTGGAATTGAAAACTCAAAGAGTAAGGGATAGGGATTCTAGGAATTTAACCCAAAAACAGAGTATTGATTGCTTTAAAGGTTGTGAGTGATGAATGAGCAATAGAACAGTGATGGAATCCTTAAATTCATTCATAAAAACTCTCTAT
The DNA here is from genome assembly GCA_015143295.1 of Tetracentron sinense. Lineage (NCBI taxonomy): Eukaryota > Viridiplantae > Streptophyta > Magnoliopsida > Trochodendrales > Trochodendraceae > Tetracentron > Tetracentron sinense. Next base: position 30,348,129 of record CM026567.1, on the reverse strand, counting down.
ATATAGATGAGCCATCAATATGGCCGTTGGGAGAGAATTTAATGCGAGCTTGCCGTTATAGGTTTTTCCTGTAGGTACTGGTCGACGAGTTAGAGAAAATCTAGACTGAGTCGTCGACGAGTTGAGGCAGTAAGCAATTTTGATTTTACCGTCCCTCACTCGTCGACGAGTCCCTTGCACTCGTCGACGAGTTCACTAAATTTTTTTTTCAATAAACTCATCTAGGTAAGACCAATTTGATGGGAAATATGCTAGGACCTTTAGGCATTCAAATTAACATTATCTTAATCATTTTTAGGGCCTTAGATGATGTCCAATTTAACCTAGGTCTCCTAGGGTTTGTCTAGGCAATTTTTGAGCATTTCTTTTCCAAAAGTCTTAAGGACTTTACAAGGTCCTAAGACATCTATACTAGTCTTCATTTTGGACTTTCTTGTCATGGAGCTTGTGGGTCTTCACAAAGGCTTGACTTTATGCATTATCTTGATTTCTTGAAGCTTCTTGAAGCTTTTCTCCATAATTGACTAGTGCTTTGATGACCTTGATTTGACTTAAGCTCTTTAATTCCTCATGTCTTGAATTTTGATCTTTATGGACTTCTTCTCTGAAATTTTACATACTCAATGGAAATATTAGAACATCAAGAGTCATTTCATTATTGTGTTATCATCAAAATAATTTAGGGTATTTGGAGTCGTAACCTTGAGACTAACATGGGCGTGTGTTCTCCCATCTCCTATTCTAGCAAAGTATGAATTACTTCCTGGGCTAACAGTCATAAGGGAATTCTGGGATGTATCTTGCCCCATTTCCCTATGTTCTATTGGAGAAAAATGCGGTCTTCACAGTCTCATTCTCTCGTACTAGATGATTGAGGTCTGATGGTGGATATCGCATCCACCCTGAGAATAGTCTCTTCGTCCAACACTTATGATTTCTCTAAACAAGGTATCCAAAGGAGTATGACCTGCCATTGGTGTACGATGATTTATATATATATATATGTATGTATCTAGGGGAAGGATTATGAGATGTGGTTTGGAGGGCTAGGAGAGAATTTGTTAAAGTAAATAAACTCTTTTAGAAGTAGTTTATTCTTTTAACCTTTGAAGAACATATCTAAAAATTGTTTAGGTCATAACAGCCCAAATGATTAAATCGTAACTAAAAATTGGTTACGGTGGTTTGATGAGCTGATAAGTCTTTTCTCAATAAAACACATGATACTTAATAGATAGACTTCCTTTAACGGATGTAGGTTATATTTAACAGAATATATGTTAGTTATTGACAGAATGACTCCACTTAACATAATCAGTTAGCTGTCATATCAGATTTTGTTAGCTGCACTGTTGTCAAAATCGAATCGGACTGGCCGGTTGAACCGGCAACCGGCAGAACTAGTGACCGGTTATAATTACCGGCCGGGAGTAATTTCTCTTGTAATTGTAATAGCCATCGAGATTTCGCCTGCCCTAGGGTTACTCCGGTTGTATTCTTGTTACTGAATAAACTTTATGGGTCACCCATACAGCTGCAACATTTGACATACACCTTCTAGCATAGCTTCTTGGACAGCATCATGGCTTCATCGTTGCTGCGTTGATAGCCCGCTGGTGATCAAATCCCTCTCGGCATCTTGGGAGAGAAGGAGAAGAAATTAAGATTTCTAATTTCTATATGAATTGTTGGGGCTTGGTTTTGAAGTGACAAGCTGACATGATTAATTAGTTTTCATTTCTTTCTTAAATATTTTTTCATTAAAGAGAAATTTTGCTAGTAGTTTGACAATTGAAAAGTTGGAAAGTAAGCCTTTTGATTAAAGAAGACTTAGGAAATAGGCTGACTAAAGAAGAGATGAGGAAGCTCTAGCTTAGGTCTCACTTACGTTGTTTGGACTTGGAGATTAAGGGTGTTTCTTGGCGGACCAATCGAACCCATCAGTCGAACCGGTCAAATCCCCGGTCACCCAACCAGTTCAAAGACTGGTCCGGTTATTAAAATACTGGTTAACTGTCACATCGAAGATATTTTTGATGTGAGAGTGTTGGCTGATTAAAACTTTTTTCCTATAAATAGGGAATGACAAATATTGATTAGGGATCATTCATAACTTTATTTTTGGACGAAATTTCACTTTTGAGAAGAGAATACACTTTCTTAGATTCAAAGTATTTGAGTGTACTCGGGGAGGAAGGTTGCCAGTTTGTCCATGTTCTTCATTGTTCTTTCTTCTATCCCTTAGCTCACTCTCATCTCTTTTTTCTCATTCTTTCTTCTTTTTTTCTCTTTTACTCATATTTTTCAAAAACCTGAAGAAGTGTGAATATAGCCCAACTACTTCAGGCTTGCGGCATTCCCAGAAAGTTTGAAGGAGATTGCTGGTGACGAGTTGCTGATCTTATATAGCAGAATTATAGCTGTGATTCTCTCAAGTCCAACTTGAGAGAATCTCTCAAGTTTGAACCCCTAGAGGTCGCCACGTGTTTCCTTTGACACCCCTTAACCATGGGTAAGGTTCACCCACCCTTAGGGTTCACTCACCCATCCTTGGTTTTTTTTTATATTAATTATTATTTTTTAAATTAAAAAAATGTTTTTAATATTAAAAAACTCTAAATTTTTTTTTTTTAATTTAAAAAATAATAATTAATATAAAAAAAAAAACTAAGGATGGGTGAGTGAACCCTAAGGGTGGATGAACCTTACCCATGGTTAAGGGGTGTCAAAAGAGACACGTGGCAATCTCTAGGGGTTCAAACTTGAGAGATTCTCTTAAGTTGAACTTGAGAGAATCCTGACCCTTTAAAAAAATAATACAAAATTTGATTAACTATTAGCTGATGAAGTACATACGTGGCGCATCCCCATGTCTCGACTTTTATTTATGCGTGGCCACCTACAAGACGCCAAGTACCTCCTTTGTGTTACGATTGCTTTCCACGTCTCTCTCTCAACTTATCTTTTAAATATGTATCTTTCAAAAAAAACTCAAAAAATAACTTATCCAGAAATCAACTTCATATCACCATCACGATTCATCCCCATGGACAGTCTACTTTTGTCTCTCTCTGTTCATTTCAATTTAATAATACCATTTTCGTTAATACTACAAAGACAAGCGACGTTTGTGCAATTCTGATCGACCCCAAAAATAATAAAATAAAATAAAAAAGAATGTAAGAAAGTCAATAGATCTGATCTGATCTGTCTTAAATGCAAACCTACCTACTATTAACGAGATAGGATCATAGCCAGATTGCAATTGCATATGTGGCTGATATTGATTGGAAGAGAGAAAAAATCCAAAATTTAAATTTCCCACTCATTTACTCTTATCCTATCAACATCAGCCACGTTTGCAATTGCATTGGCTTGGATACAATTTCAGTTGGCTGTGATCCTCCCTTTAACCATTAACACATCAAGAGTGTTTCATTTACCGCCAGAAACCCAGAGCTTCTCTTCCATTTCCGTCTCTCAGAGAAGAAGAAGAAGAAGAGGAGAGAAGATGAAGAAACCTTTGCTTGGAGGAGAGTGCAGTAATCTAGAGAGAGAGAATCGGAAGGTGTATCAGAGAAGATCCGATGCCATTGCTTACGGATCGCCTTATCAGAAAGCCGCGGCACTCGTAGATCTGGTCAGTTTGGATTTTGAATTCTGATTTGGAACATGTTCTGCAACTTATGATCATTGCTTTCTATTGAATTTGAAGTTTTGGATGTGGATTTCAAAGAATTCAGTAAAAAAAAAAGAAAAAAAAGTTGTAGTAGCTTAGACCAATGTACTTTTTAGTGCATTTTCTAAGTATGTGCTTAGGAATTTTTCGATTTGAAAGATTTGCATTTGAAGATGGATCAGTGATGAAGCATTCGGCTGCTAGGAAGTTGGAAGAGAAAAATAGAGTTGCTAAAGATGTTAAAAACCCAAGGAAAGAAAAATTACCTTAGATTGGCGGAGGAAGATGCCGGGAATTCTTGGGGATAAATAATTATGAATCTATAGGGTGAGGTTAATTGTTATGTTAGTTGCTACATTTTGAACAATTCACTGTTTCAGTGGGGGATGAACTCAATGGGTATAATCATTGTAAGGCATGTAAATAGCATACCAAGTCTGGATCATCTAGTGTTGTAGCGCTCCTTGAATGGGCCATAACTCAGATTTGTTTTGTCATTAGAAGAGAAATTTATACATCTGACTCTATGGACTTCTCTACAATTGTTCACCTTATCTTTATTATTAGCCATCCACTTTAGCTTTAAATGGGATTGTTGGTCTCTCATTAGTGCTATTTTTTGTTCCCCTTTTGATAAGTATAAAATGTAAGGGTTGGGTAAGACTATCTAAGTACGGGTACCGGTATAATACATCAATGATCCATTCGGGAAGTACGGTTGTTATACGGCAAAAACACGGCAAAAGTACCAGGAAAAATAAAAAATAATTAATAATTATAAATAAATAAAATCATGATATTAACTAATAACAACCATTTAAGGTGGAATAAGCGTTTAACATGGTAAAAGAACGGCAAAAATACGCGTATTGTACGCGTTTAATACGTAATTCGCATATTAAACGGGTATTAAACGGTGATACGGGTATAATACGTAACACGACAAAAGTATGGAGTTTTAAACGGCGACCCCCCCTAAAAGTATTATACGAGTACTAAACGGGTATAATACGGGTATTTGGTAACTATGGGTAAGACTATCAGCCACTTCCAGTATCCAAGGGTTGCTTAACGCCAGATTCTTTTGCCTGCATCCTCGTTGGATCCTCTAAAGAGTATGTATATACAAAATTGACCGAGCCCAACTTTCTTTTTTCAGCAGCTCATCTATGGACTATGGAGTGGCTTGATATTTGGATAATCTGGATGTATGAGAATGTGTAGAGAATAAGATCCTGAAGTCATTGTTTTGACCGCGAGGGTGGGTTCCTCCCATACGACATCAGGTTTTCATGTGATATCAAAATCAGAAGATCAAGGAAATTTATCCTGAGTATATGGATGTAGTTGAGATTACATTGTTGGAAACACTAGAGCGAGCTATTTACCCAGGCAGGGCACTGATGAGGAACCTTTACATTAGCTTTTCTTTTCCTGAATTGAAATATGGGACATATGTATGGGCACCATATTTTAATGTCTAGTTGGCACTGGAATGAGATTCTTGTTATTGTTTCCTCTTTCTTTTACTCTCTCTCTCTCTCTCTCTTTCGAGGATGAACTTCAATGATCCCCATTTGATTTGCTATAAATTGTCTAATATGTGAGCAAGTTAATAATTATCATACAAGAGTTATATTTTGTTTTGTTTGCTGAATGAAAATCTGTTCATTTTCTTTCTATTATTGTCATATGGTCTATGCTGGTTGTGCTGAATGGGCATGGTAATGTGCTTGGAAGTACTTTGAAATTATTCACATGTCCAATCTGTTCCCGTCATTACTTTTTGTCAACTTCATTGATTCAAGATTCTTTTTTCGACTATACGTGGCATTGTAGTAAGCATCAATCCTCCTAGAGCAACTTCTGAAATATTTTCTGTATTATTTCTTGTAAAATGTTGCAAGTTGGTTTCAATATTATTATTGTTTGACTTGCCCAATCTTCTTGAAAATGCATTTGGCAGGCTGAAGATGGTATTGGTTTACCGGTGGAAGTTCTTGATGAATCAAGATTTGAAAGAGCGATAAAGTTCTACTTCATCTTTAGTCGATTTGATTTCCTGTGGACCCTTAATATTTTCGCCTTGATAGCACTGAATTTCTTTGAGGTCAGTTCGGTTTTTGTTAATGGTTGCTGTTATCTCTCTTTGCCTTCTGTGAGCTATTATAGGGCCTTTAGGCAAACAAAGGAGTTCCTTAGGAATTCTCTACTGAATTTTGTTCCTCTGTGTGTATTTCATATTCTCATGCATGAATTAGGATTTGTAATTTTTCTTTTCTAGATATGTTATTTTTGTCATTTATACAATCAAATCCATGAGCAATTTTGCCATCAAGATGACTAATGTGTTTTTATTTTAATCTATGCAGAAACCTTTATGGTGTGACAATTATACTCCATATTCATGCAATGACAGAGAATACTTCTTCCTTGGGCAGTTGCCATACTTAACAGGTGCCGAGTCTCTTGTATATGAGGTATGGACAGTTATGATTAATGCTGTTCGAGTCACAAGAAATGCTTATTAGGTCATTTTTCCATAGAAAATTTACTAAAATATCTAACTTTATATGTATTGTAAAATGCCTGAAATCATTATTATCTTAGTCCTGTACTTGCCAAGGGATTCGACTAGAACATGCACTTGATGGTTGTGTTTCATGTACTGGCTGCTAAATATAATTTGATGATCACGATGTGATGCTATTGCATGGTTCGGAATGTTTGTCTACCCACCTTTTAATGTGACAGCCTGACAGGTTATTGATTTTGAGGGGATTGATGAAATTCTTGATACCATAGGGTGATTTTGTGATCTGTGATTTCTTCAGTAAGGGATCTTGGGGATGGGTCATTGGTGAGGTGATCAGCTATATTATCCTATGGAAAAAATCTAATAGTTGAAGCACTACCATATTAGATTGTCTTTCGGGTCCCAACACTGTGGATCCAGCAATCTGTGTTTTTGAACCATGTTGTTATAAGCATCTGACAAATGTATTGCCTATGCCGCACATTTCAGATACTGTGGATTGCAGATATTCTATACTGAGGCTATTTAATATGATATCTTGTAGCTTCTTATCTATTAACTCCACTTAAAGCATAGTATGCAGTATTCTTCAATGGTCTCTGCCCCATTGGTGCCCATTCTCTTTGATGTGGTCAAATAACCAATATTCGGCTATAAGCTAGACGAGCTGAATCATGGCTTGGAATAACACAATTCTTGGTCATCCACAACCGATGGTGGCCTTTAGGCAACTTTTGTAACAGAGACAAATCATATATCTGTTTTAAAACTATGCTAGTTGTAGAAGTGCATCAAAAATAGGGGATTTATGCGATACAAGTGCAGTAAAACAACAAAATTTAATAGCACGTGCACCTTATATAGTCCTAACTAGTGGCAGGGGTTACTGGGTAATTTGGAATATTGTGCCTTTGGTGGATATGACTCGGATGATGTAGAGTTGCTTACTTCAGGCTGGAACTTGGTACTTGGTACATGCCTTGAGTTGTTTATTAAAACTACTCATCTTAGATTATATATTGTTTGATTGTGTTTGCTACTACTGTGGTATGATTTATCTCAGATCTTTGTGCCAAATTACATTACTTGCTACTTTTTGCAGGGTGTAACTCTCTTCATACTCATATTACATACTTTCTTTCCAGTTGCATACGAAGGATTCCATCTCTACTGGAAAAACCATTTGAATAAGTTAAAGGTATCCAGTTTCAAGTTCTTTGTAATTAAGCTTCCTTCTGTTTTTGATTGTTTAACCATCAATATTTACTCTTGAAAAGAGTTCTTGTTGATTACTGGAGTTAGGAATGCAAGTTTCAGTTTGATCTTTAATGCTTAATCGAGTTTTGTGACTACAAAGTTTATGCTTGCCTCAAAGTTTTTTCCTCTCTATATTTATTAACCACAAGGCCACAAAGGCAGATGTTGAATCTTTATGAACTATTGTTTTTTTTTTTTAATAGTGATTTCCATGCATGTATCTATCGTTGTAATTCAATAAATATCTATGTTAAGGAAGCTGATTTCCTGATGGAAGCATTTTGTGATGACTCAATTCTGCGTTGTGGTGGTTCAACTTCGACCTGCAGAACATAGGGAGCACCATGGGTTTTTGAAGATCATGAATAGGTAAACTCAATAACATAGATTTGGAGAAGTAGCACAATCTAAACACGGTGGAAAATAGGTGGGACATCTATGGAAGTAGATCTTTGCCCATCAAAGCTTCTTTACCATGAGACGAGGAAGGGTTAAACCCTTATGTCCTAAATGGGAGAAGGTGATGCGGATTTATTGACTTATTTGGGATCAGATGAATTATAGAAAACCTCACTAACTAATTTAGACAGTAGCATTGATACCCCTAATTCCTATGGTTTTGAATTTAAATTTCGTGCAAACTTTCACACTTAGAAAATTGGATATTTTCTTGGGGATTTTATAGGAAAACACAATATTCCTTTTTAAAACAAAATATGCCTGTGCAACTTCAAGAAATGTTAAAAGAGACGATTTCACCCAAGACGTGAAATAAAAAAGTAAATAACAATGTTTAATAACTAAGGCAAGTCCAGGGGGAAATCGTGCAACGGGAATATAGATACTCTGATAACCACAAAAAACTCCTAGAGTCATCCAAGGAAAAAAGAAAACTCAAACAATACAATTAGTGATTGAAAATATTCAAAATACTTTATGAGGATCACAACATGTATGAGTAGTCCAATAGAGTTACAGGCCGCTTGAGGTCATCAGACCATCTTGACTAGGGACAATTGCTGCATCACAGAGTTTAGTTATAGTTCTAAGATCTTTTCAAAATTGTTTTAAGTTTTATGAATTATGACCTAAATTTATAATTTAACTTAAAAAACAATTGCTAATATGATTACAAATTGTGTCATATTTCACATATTTTTCACCCTATGGCGGTACGGCCTAAGTTGATATAAAATGATTAGTGAAAAGAAAAATTTTTGAACGAAACATTGAGGTGATAATTTATTTTGATTTAGTTTTTTTCCAATAATTTGTGATGTATTAATTGAAAAGAAAATGAGAGATAGAACAAAATTGACCCCAAAAGAAAGGGGGGGGGGGGGGGGGGGACAAAGGAAAAACACACCAACAAGGGAGCACAATAACACACCAACTAATGTATTTATGGTAACACTTAATGTATGAACTCTTGGTAATACTCTGAAGCACAGACATAGAGTATTACACCAACCATGGTTGATGACCTTGCTACGGATATAGAGTTGTTTCCTGATTGTCTCCATAATTATCGGATGACATCAGGCATTATAACCTTATCCGTACCAATAGATATACTACGAACAATTTTAAATTTACGAAAGGAGATATGAAGTCTGCGAATGTATGCTAAATTTCAAATAAATTATTCTGTACAGTGTAATCTACAAAAGTAGGAATAAAGTCCAAATAGATTACAATGGTCTAATATGTAGATCCTTCATGCATCTATGAATTAATAACACATTTCTAAAATCATTTTTATTTTAGCCTTTTAGATTAATTATTCTTTTCCAAATTTAAAATAATAACGGAGGAAATTCCCCCTATTCGTGCATACATAAAGGATAATAAGTTGAAGAAAGGGTTTGGAAGATTTAGGGTTTAGAGAAGAGAAAAGAGAGAGGAGAAGAAAAAGAGAGATTAAGGTAAATTGCTTAGTTAAGGATTAGAAAACCCTACTAGCATATTATATAAAGAGAGAACATTACATATATGCCATTTTACAAGTATACCCTCGATATTACATATATCAACACTCCCCCTCAAGTTGGAGCATAAACATTAAGCATGCCAAGCTTTATAGTAATATCCTGACAAATAGCAGGTCCAACCGGCTTGGTAAAGATATCATCAAGTTGTTGAGAAGACGAAACATGTTGAAGAGATAAAGAACAATCCCGGATTTTTTCACGGAGAAAGTGAATATCAACCTCAATGTGCTTTGTCCGCTCATGAAGCATAGAATCTGAGGCAATCTTTGCAGTAGCCTCGTTATCATAATATAAGGACATAAGGCCTTTAACAGGAAACTCTAACTCAGAGAGGAGAGAACGAAGCCATAAGAGTTCATAAGTGCCATGAGCAAGTGCACAATATTCTGCTTTGACACTAGACCGAGAAACCACGGGTTTCTTTTTGCTCTTGTACGCAACCAAGTTGCCTCCAAGAAAAGCACAATAGCTCGAGGTGGAATGACGGTCAGTAGCAAATCTGGCCCAATCAGCATCTGTATAGCTGGAGATATCGAGGTGACCATATGAGCGATATACGAGTCCACAACTGGGTCTAGCCTTGATATGTCAGAGAATAAGATGAACAACAGCAAGGTGTGAAGCATGAGGAGCATGCGTGAACTGGCTAACCATGCTGACAACAAATGTAATATCAGGTCGTGTGAGGGTGAGATATATCAAACGACCCACAAGACGCTGATAGGCATGAGGATCATAAAGAAGATCACCCTCACTATCCTGCAAAGAAAACTTCAGATCCATAGGAGAAGTAGTGGGTTTACATCCACTCATACTAGTATCGCTGAGTAGGTCAATAGCGTACTTCCGTTGTGACAAAAAATTTCCATTCTTAGTTCGAGCAATCTCCAGACCAAGAAAGTACTTCAGATGACCTAGATCTTTGACATCAAAGGTACGCCCCAGCTCATGCTTAGCATGAGAGATGAATGAGGAGTCATCGCCAATCAAGATGATATCATCAGCATATACCAGGAGAATAGTGCGGCCTGAGGTGCCAGAATGGAAGAAAACAGTATGATCAGAGTGACGTTGCTGGAAGTCCATGCTAAAGACCACTTCATTGAAGCGATAAAACCAAGCACGGAACATAGTCACAAAGTCAGGATTTGGGAATAATTTGGCAGGGTTCAAGTTCGGAAAAATTCGGAAAATTTGGAAAAAATTCGGGGAAAAGTTGGGATTCGGGAATAATTCGGCAATGTTCAAGTTCGGAAAAATTCGGCAAAAAAGCGGGGAATTTTTTATTTAATAATTATGTAAAATAGAAATATGATATTAATTAATATATCTAAGTCTAACAATTTGATTACATAATATATAGTATAAGTAGCTAATTATCAACAATAATATGTTCATAATATCATTTCAACATCCATTTCATTCTAACAACGCATCAAAATATACCAAGACAGTGTATGCATTATGCAATAGAATTGAGAAATTTTCCCTTTTTAGAAAATTTCAGATTTGTCCTCAATTATTCAAAGTTACAATAGAATGCCCTAGACATATTTGATCAACCTTAAATTTAGTCCAGGCCTGTATTTGGGTCTCTAGAATTTAATTTTGGGCTTAACTTCAGGATCTGAGGTCTAAAAAGACCATAATTTTGGGTCGATCCCTTCTGGAATTCAAGGCTACTCTTCTGCAGCCATTGGTTCCTCTATATTGATTATTGGCGCAATATAGAAACTCATAAATGACCATTTATACACGCCAATATAGAGGAACCACTATTGTGAGAGTCATCAAGCTTCCCTGAGCCTGGCAATGGAATGAAATCAGCAAGGTGGAAGAAAAAAAAAACAATGGATCCCTAATCCATCCCTAGACGGTTTGATTTAGTCATGAAGAAGTGACTGTGAGAGGTTACTTTGAAAAAAAAAATGGATCCTCAAGTTACAGACATCATCACGATGCATAAGGGGTTAGCTTCTCTTCCACTATGAAAAAAAGAAGAAGAGGGAAAACGTGAGAGGGCTTACCTTCTTCACTTCCAAAGATGAAACAATCGGAAGAGATGAATTGTCGAGATTTAAGCAAGAAACAATTGGAATCCCGTTTCTTCTTCTCCTTCTCCTTCTCTTCCTCTTATCTCCTCTGATCGTCGAAACCCTAGGTGAAACCCCTTCTCCTTTTGCTCGAGACACTAGGAAGAAAGAAGGGTTTGTCGAGATTTTTGGGTTTTAAGTTTTATAACTGCCAAATTACAAAATTGCCCCTTTAAAATGTCATGTATTAAGAATCATGCTTGCCGAATTACCAAGCTACCCCTAAACTCCGTTTACAATGAAATATGCATGCGCCGAATTATTCGCAATTTAACGCGAATTATGCGAATATTTCGTGTTATTCGCGAATAATTCGCGAACTCACGAATTATTCAATTTCTCGTGATTAATTCGACGATTAAATCGGTGCGGGGAAAAGGCGCGATTAAAACGCGAATTTTTGAATTATTCGGCGACTTTTGTGACATTGGCACGGGTTGACTGTTTCAAACCATATGTAGACTTCCGAAGTCTATAAACCTTTTCAGACTCCCCCTGAAGTAGGAAACCAGGAGGGGGATCCATATACACCTCCTCGGTGAGATGCCCATTAAGAAAAACATTCTTAATGTCTAATTGATAAAGAGGCCAACTTTGATTTATCGCAAGAGAGAGGAGAACACGAACAGAAGTCAGTTTGGCCATAGGAGCAAAAGTAGCATCATAGTCAAGCCCATAAGTCTGAATAAAGCCGCGGGCGACAAGATGAGCCTTATACCGAGCAACACTGCCATCAAAGTTATGTTTGACCGTGAAGATCCAACGACAACCAACATGTTTCTTTCCAGCTGGAAGGGGAACCATATCCCAAGTCTGATTAGACTGAAGAGCATTCATTTTATCAACCGTAGCACTCTTCTACTCAAGATGAAGAAGAGCATCATGAATGGACCGATGAATAGTCACAGAGTCAGTTGCCGAAAGGAAGGCCTGGTACGAGGGAGATACAACCTGATAACAAACATACTTGACAATGGGTTAAGGAGTAACACAGGAGCGAACACCCTTACAATGAGCAATAGGAATCTCAAGATCTGAAGCAACAGGAGTAACAATAGCAGGAGAATGAACAGGAATAACAGAGGGTAAAGAAGTACCTTTAGGAGTGGCTTGCAGGGAAGACTGTGGTAGAGGCGCATCAGAGGAGGAACCAGGTGGTTGGCGGCGAGAGTACATGAGAAACTCCTACTCTGGGAGGTCCCCTGTAATAGGTAAAGACATAAAGACAGGAGAAACAATAGGTGAAGGCACAGGGATAGGTGACACTATAGGAGCTGGAGAAGAAACTGGAAAGGTAAGCTGATGGGCAATCTCATGAGTTTGAAGAAACTGGACAAAAGGTGCAGAGAGATACTCACCGCTATTATCAAAACGAAGAGCCTTAATAAGACCACCAAACTGGGTAACAATCATAACATGAAATTCCTGAAATTTAGAGAACACCTCATCCTTAGACTTAAGAAGGTACACCCAAGTAGCTCGAGTGTAATCATCAATAAAAGTAACATAATAACAAAAGCCATCACTTGAAGGAACAGGAGATGGTCCCCAAACATTCGAGTGAACTAACTGAAAAATAGAACGACATCTATGCATCTGAGAAGGATAAACAATATGAACATGTTTAGTAAACTCACAAGTATCACATTGAAAAGTAGATGAAGAACAAAGTTTACTAAAAGTAGGAATCAAAGAGCATAAAGTCTTAGATCTAATATGCCCAAGTTTGACATGCCATAAACGAAAAGTATCAAGAGTGGTATCAATAGAAAAAGGAACAACATAAACAGTAGCAACAGTAGAGGAGACTCGATCAGGAGCATAATCAGTGTCAATGTAGTAAAGTCCGCCTCTTTCCATTCCTCTACCAACAATCAGTGGATTTCTTAAAGTAGAGTTTTAGGTTTAGAAGAAGGGAGACGAAGAAGAAAGTGAGGAAAAAGAGAAGAGAGTATATCCTACCTCTCTCTCATATTCTATTAAAGTAGAAAAGAAGGGTTTCCCCTAATTACAAGAAATTACAAGAAAGCCCCTCATTACACATGCTTATTATTCTACACTCCCCCTCAAGCTGGTATGTAGATATTACAAATGCCTAGCTTGCCAACAATCTTAGTAAACTGAGCATGACTAAGACCCTTTGTCAAAATATCAGCAAGTTGGTCACCGGTCTTCACAAAAGGAGTACAGATGAGACCTGTCTTCAACTGTTCCTTGATGAAGTGTCTGTTCACCTCAATGTGTTTAGTTCTGTCGTGTTGAACTGGATTGTGAGCAATACTTATTGCCGCCTTGTTGTCACAATACAACTTCATGGGACCCTGAATAGGGAGTTTTAGGTCAGTCAAGAGAATGCGAAGCCACAAAATCTCACATAATCCATGAGCCATTGACCGGAACTCGGCCTCTGCACTAGATCTAGCCACTACAGACTGTTTCTTACTTCTCCATGTGACTAGGTTACCACCAACAAACGTATAGTAACCAGAAGTGGAGCGCCTATCTGAAACTGATCCAGCCCAGTCTGCATCAGTGTAAACCTCGATCTGCAGGTTACCGGTACGGGCATACAATAGCCCTTGTCCTGGAGCAGACTTGAGAAACCTCAGAATCCTGTACACCGCATCCAAGTGGGTTGAGGTAGGAGCATGTATGAACTGGCTCACCACACTAACGGCATACGCAATATCAGGACAAGTAAGCGAGAGATATATCAATCTCCCTAACGGCATACGCAATATTAGGACGAGTAAGCGAGAGATATATCAATCTTCCTACAAGTCTCTGATATCTTCCTATTTCAATCACCTTCTCACCATTGGCTTCACCAAGCTTATGGTTTGGGTCAATAGGAGTGTCACAAGGCTTACAGCCCATCATACCAGTCTCATGTAAGAGGTCCAGGACATATTTGCGCTGCGATATAAAGATACCTTTTATGGACCTGGCAACCTCAATACCCAAGAAATATCTCAACTTGCCTAGATCTTTGATTTCAAATTCCTTTGCTAGTAAGCCTTTCAACTTCTCCATCTCACCCCGGTCATCTCCAGTCAGCACAATGTCATCTACATAAACAATGAGTGCAGTTACCTTCTTGTCGTTGTGCTTGATAAACAAGGTATGATCAGCTTGGCTTTGTTTGTAACCATCTTTAATCATGACTAAGCGAAACCTTTCAAACCAAGCTCTAGGGGACTGTTTAAGCCCATACAAGGCCTTCTTCAGTCTACACACCTTCCCCTCAGCTACAGGACACTTTAGCCCAGGAGGAGGTTTCATGTACACTTCTTCTTCCAAGTCACCATGGAGAAATGCATTCTTCACATCTAATTGCATAAGTGGCCAATCCAGGTTGGCTGCAAGAGATAAAAGAACTCTTATTGAGTTCATCTTGGCTACAGGAGCAAACGTCTCCTGGTAGTCTATGCCATATGTCTGCGTATACCCTCTTGCAATAAGTCTAGCTTTGTATCTTTCTACTGACCCATCAGACTTATGCTTTACAGTGAACACCCATTTGCACCCCACTGGAACTTTGCCTCTTGGTAAATCGACCATCTCCCATGTCTCATTCTTTTCGAGAGCGTGCATCTCTACTTTTATTGCTTCTTTCCATTCTGACTTAGAAAGAGCATCTGCAACACTGCTAGGAATAGACACAAAAGACAAAGCCATAGAAAAGGTACGATACGAGGGAGATAGAGAATTATAAGACACAGTTAGCAATAGGGTGTTGAGTGCAAGAGCGAACACCTTTCCTATGAGCAATAGGAAGGTTAGAATCAATAAGGGAGGTATGGATATTACCTGGATCTGAGGAGGATTTATGGCGGGGCATATGGGGATCTTCTTTGTAAGTATCTGTCATCCAAACCCCACGATTTGGATTCCTGGAGAAAACCTGCACCTCACTTTGTTTCCCTCCATCTACATTTTTCTTTTCTTCATCTATGCTTTCATCCTTTTTCTCATTACCAGTTGTCGTAAAATCCCCTGGATCAATAGAAATAGGTAGAGGAGAAGGAGACATTTCTTCAACACCAATGATCTCCCCCTGAAGAGAAGTCTCCGTCGCAGAATAAAAAGGGGTGGATTCAAAAAAGGTAACATCCATAGACACAAGGCACCGTCCGGAAGGGGGATGGTAACACTTGTACCCTTTCTGGCTCGGAGCATACCCCAAAAATAAACACTTGAGAGCCTTAGGATCAAGTTTGGTATGCTCCGATTTGTCAATATGCACAAAACACGAACACCCAAAGATTTTGGGTGGAAGAGGAAACAAGGAGGGAGATGGAGAGAGAACATCAATAGGACTTTTGAAACCCAAAATTCGAGTGGGCATGCGATTCATAAGATAAGAAGCAGTCTGAAGTGCATCGGACCAAAAACGCTTTGGAACGTTCATGCCAAATAAAAGGGCACGAGTTATCTCCAACAGGTGACGGTTCTTCCTTTCAGCAACACCATTTTGTTGTGGAGTACTAACACAAGTAGTCTGGTGGATAATCCCATGATCACGGAAGTAGGAGGAGAGAGTAGTAGACAGATACTCTCCTCCATTATCAGAACGAAGGATTTTTAGTTTAACATCAAACTGGGTTTCAATCATTTTATGAAAAGATTGAAAAACATAACAAACATCACTCTTTTGTTTTAGCAAGTAAACCCACGTTACTCTAGAGAAATCATCAACAAAAGTAACAAAGTAACGAAAACTACGAGCGGAAGTAATAGGAGCAGGACCCCACACATCAGAATGAACTATAGAAAAAGGTGAATTACTTCTATTACCATGAGCCGGATACGAAGAGCGGCATTTTTTTGCAAATACACAAGTTTCACATTGAAGATCCAACATAGAAACATAGACAAAATACTGAGGAAACAGTTTCTTTAACACAAAAAAGGATGGGTGGCCCAAACGGCTATGCCACTGCAACAACTGTAAAATGTTACAATCACGACTACTACTACTGGTAGACCCATCACGAACTTGCTGAACAGGAGAAGCCACCGGTGAGGAACTATCCAACAAGTACAATCCCCTCTCCTCATAGCCTCTACCAATCGTCCGCTTCGTCTCCAAGTCCTGAAATACACAGTGAGAGGGAAAAAAGGTGACACTGCAATTCAAGGACTTGGTTAGGTGACTCACAGACAAAAGGTTTAAAGCAACATTAGGAACATGAAGAACAGATGATAAATGCATAGATGGGGTAGCGGAGATGCTCCCCTTACCAGCAATAGAAGAATAAGAACCATCAGGGATTCTAACTTTATCCTTACCAGAGCAAATATGATAGGATGCAAACAACGAGGACATACCAGTCATGTGATCCGAGGCCCCCGAATCAATAATCCAGGGGCGAGTAGATGTGGAGACAGAGGCACTGAAAGTCGAAGCGGATGTACCTGAATGAGCAAACGAGGACGAGGAAGATGGACCCGACGGCTCCAACTGACCCATAAAGCGTCGGAATGTCTCTATCTCAGCACGGGAAAGGCTAAGGCTGTCAGACGATGGCAACACACCAGATGTAAGAGCAGGAGCTGGATCAGAGACAACGGAGTGAGCGCTAGATCCACCACCACAACCACCACCATGGCCACTGCGACCTCCACCTCTCTGCTGTGGGCGACCATGAAGATCCCAACAAGTCTCACGGGTGTGTCGAGCGCGGCCACAGTGGTCACACTTCAGCCGATCCCTCTCATCACTGACGGTTCCGGACCTACCCCCTCCCCTGCTGCCACGAAAGCTATCACGGCCTCCCCGCTGGGACCATGAAGAAAGAGCTGACCGCTTTAGGGAAGAAGGTGGCATGTTAGTCCGGCGACACTCCTCCCTGTGGAGAATGGAATATGCTGTAGTAATGGATGGAAGAGGTTCCTTCCCTAAAATCTGAACACGGATTTGCTCATACTCGGGGTTGAGACCAGCCAACAACTCATAGACCCAGTGTTCATCAACATACTTCTTAAACCCAACAGCATCTTCAGAGCACTTTGTCGTATACATATGAAACATGTCAAATTCTTCCCACAGACGACGAATAGTAGAGTAGTACGTGGCCAGAGAAGTATCACCCTGTCTCAGTTGCCCAATACACTGGCGCAACTCATAGGCTCTAGCATGGGTGCCCCCCTCAGAGTAAGTCTGCTTCACAGCATCCCATATCTCTTGGGCCGTGGAGAGAAAGATATATCCATTGCTAAGATCCGGAATCATAGAGTGAAGAAGCCATGACATGACGGTGGCGTTCTCGGCTTGCCATTTAGGGAGAGTAGGATCAGTAGCCAGAGGCTTCGTACTCTTGCCATTTATGTACTCCACCTTACCCTTCCCTGTGATGAACAACATGGCCGACTGAGACCATGGAAGATAATTGTTGCCATTTAACTTTACGGTAGTGATTTGAAGGCTCGGGGAGTCACCATGCCCCAGATGCAAGTAACTATCATCACATGTTGGAGCCTGGGAAGACTGAGTAACCTCGGAATCGCCCATCGTGTGTCAACTACGGACTGATTTGCACAAATCCAGCCACTAAGCACCCGCCGAGCAGGTACCACAGGGTTCTACAACCCAAACGAACAACCACCAATGGTCCAACGACCAAAAACCACTTCAAAATTACTCGAACATCTCCTCAAACAACGTGAGGGCACCTAAACTTCTTCATATAGCATTCATAATCGATTAAACTACTTCCACAAAGGTTAGAATGCGAAAAAGAAGAGAAAATACCCAAAAACAGCCTCTGCCGGAAAAAACTAGTAGAGAAAAACGTTTGCCGGAGCTCCGGCGAGGTTCTGATCGCCGGAAAACCGGTGCCAAGGGGACCGAAAATTTGAGGGGGATCTTTTAGTACCAATATCCCCAAGTTAAATCCCCCATACAGAGAGAAAAATCGACTGGTTCGAAGAGGGATTTTTCGGAATTTTTTTTCAAAAAAATTCTCAAAAACTCACTTAAAAGCTCCAATAAATCGTGAAAAAATCACCATAATTCTTTTCATTTGTAGATCTACTAGATCCAAGAAGAAAAAACACAAAAAAATACCGAGGATGACGTCACACTAACACTTCATCACGGTCGTTGCACGGCTGCTGACGTCAGCAGCTGCCGGAGATACCTCCGGCGAGATTATTCACCTTTGTGCTCTTCTTTTGTGCTCTGATACCTAGTGGATTTCTTAAAGTAGGGTTTTAGGTTTAGAAGAAGGGAGAAGAAGAAAGTGAGGAAAAAGAGAAGAGAGTATATCCCACCTCTCTCTCATATTCTATTAAAGTAGAAAAGAAGGGTTTCCCCTAATTACAAGAAATTACAAGAAAGCCCCTCATTACACATGCTTATTATTCTACACAATCTTCCTCATAGTCAAGTCTTGAAAGAGACAATGAGATGGATAAAACATAGCACAACAGTTAAGTTTGGTAGTATGACTATTCATTGAACGAAGGTTAGAAGATAAATGAAGAACATGTAACACATGAGATACAGAGAGAGATTGGGACAGAGGAATGTGTCCTACTCTTGAGATCGGAGTAAAAGAACCATCAACCAAGCGAACCTTGGCAGTAGGGAATAAAGGTGAATAAATGGAATAACCTTGTTACTCACCCGTCATATGATCAATAGCTATGGTATCAATAATCCAACTAGAAGAAGAAGACGATGAATTGGCGGCATAGGCCGAGGGAGCATGGATACCTGTGGTAGATGAAGCAGCAGTATCAGGAGAATCACTCTGCAGACGGAACTCAGCTCGGACCATCTCAGCAACCTGGGCTCTCATGGACTCCAGAGGATCATTGACAACAACTGAGGATCAACAGCAGGAGTCGTAGTAAAGTGAGTAGAAGGACGAGGCTGGTAACTCTCGGGATAGCCATGCAAATGGTAACAATGATCACGATTGTGTCCCACTATACCATAGTGACTACAAGGAGTAGTAGGACCGCCACGACCATGACCGCCATGACTACAACAGCCCCTATCAGTCCCCCTACTATGGCCAGGATGACGAAAATTAATAGCAAAGGCGATACGATCCAGAAGGGGCATAAGAGTGGTGCTCGAAGACATATCAGCCCGGCGGCATTCCTCACCAAACATAGTGGAGTGTACAGATCGAAGTGATGACAAATGAGATGTGGCAAGAATCTGAGTGTGCAACTCCTCTAATTTGGCCCGAAGACCTCCCTATAAATCATAAATGCGGTGACGCTCACTTCGCTTTGTCATAATCTTGGTAAAAGCAGTAGATAATTCAAAAAGAGGCTTATAATGACTCAATTCTTCCCAACGATGCTGAAGAGCCTCAAAATAATCTGAAATACATATATCCCCTTGCTGAAAGTGAGCAATCTCATTAGTAAGTTGATAAATCCGAGCATCATTCTCTACTAGGGCCTAAGTTTGAATAAGAGCCTCCCAAAGTTCATGACAATCTTATAAAAAATATAATTCCCGGCAATCTAAGGCTCCATGGAATTGAACAACCAACCCAAAATAATGCAATTCTCTGCCTTCCACTTAGCAATTTCGGCAATATTTGTTGCCGGCTGTGGGGTCTTACCATCAAGATATCCCATCTTAGAGTGACCTCCAATATCAGGCTCAACTGAGCATCGCCATGCAAGAAAATTATCGCCATTGAATTTAATATTGGTTGTGAGCGCGGGTTTCGGGGGAACCCTGGCTTGCATCTCACGGGGTAGAATAGAGTCGCCACCTATTCATTCGGAAGGGATAAGTCCCCAAGGTTTGGATAAGGTCTTGGTCTGCGATCAGGGATCAGAGTAAGAGGTTCGGTTAAGTCCGGGGAAGGGGTTAGGCACCCCGGCACTTCCACTTTCAGTGGTTCCCTACTTGCTAGGGTTAAGCCAAATTAATCTCAGTTTTAATCAAATGCCCTAAGTATTTAAGATAATGCTAATCTAAGAAGGAGAAAATCCTAGACTAGGGTCGAACCCGAGTTGGGCTGCCTACGTACTCACATAGGGGTGAGATCAGACCGAGCGTAGTTCAGGCACATGAGCCCGTGCCAAGGCTAGGGGTGTGTGTGTGTGTGCACCAAGGGTGGCTTAGGGTCTAGCCGGGAGGCTAGGGGTGGTTGACCGGGTTGGTCAAGTGCTTGGTATTGGACCCGATAGGCCTAAGGTAAGCCCGATAGACTAGGGTTGGGCCCGGTAGGCCGAGGGTAAAGCCCAGTAGGCTAGGATTTGGCCCGGTAGGCCGAGATTGGGCTCGGTAGGCCAAGGATGAGCCCGGTAGGCCCAGGGTGTTTTAACCAAGGGTTAGGGTTGCTAACCGAGGTTAAAAATGTGATCAACCGTGGTTAGGGGTGCTAACCATGGTTAAAAGGTCAAAAGTCAGTAATTTTGGTCTTTTTGAATTTTATTGATTTTTTTGGGATTTTTTCAGGTTTTTCCCAGCGGTCAAAGATGCTTAACCGCGGTTAAGGAGGGGAGGTAACCATGGTTAAGGGTCTTAACCATGGTTAAATGGTCAAAAGAGACCATTTTCGGGTTTCTCCTAATATTTTGGATTTTTTTGAACATTTTTCCAGATTTTTGCCGGGTCAGGATTTTTTACCCGTGGTTAAGGGTCCAAAATGGGGTCGACTCTGATTAAGTGTCTTAACCACAGTAAAAAAATGCAATTGAAGACATTTTTGGATTCCATGTAATATTTATGATTTTTTGATGATTTTTCCAGAATTTTTGCTAGGTCATGGACCGCTTAACCATGGTTAAATGTTAACCACGGGTGAGTTTAACTATGGTTAAGGGGCCGACTGAAGCAAAAGTGGGCCCAAGGTCCATGGCAGGGGCTAGACCGGCCTCCTACCCGGTTTGGGCCCCCTCAAATATCCGAAATTGCAAAAAATTCTAAATTTTCATCAACTTTTTAACCATAGTTAACATAAATTTAACTATGGTTAACAGGGGAATCGCGGGAATCCGAGACCACCAGTGGGTAGCCTGATATGTGGGGAACAATTTGGACCCTTGTGGGGCCCAAGGGGAAGCCGTATGTGGGCCCCACAGAGGCCCAAATTCGCCCCAAAAAAACACCACATAAAATGACGATTTCCACAAAAACAGATTTTTTTTTCCAAACTTTGCGGCAATTTTGCCGCTGATTGGCTCTACCCCTGGGGGATCCGAGACCATGGTCGTGAAGCATACTATGAGGAAAAAATTTTGGGCCCTTGTGGGGCCCAAGGGGAGGCCGGATGTGGGCCCCACAGAGGCCCAAAGTCGCCCCATCGCACAGATTTTCACACTGTCGACCCCACTTTGGGGTCGATTTAACTATGGTTAGAATGAGAGTTAGGGGCTGAAAATATACAGGGGGGTAGCCCTACATATGGGGAGTCTAACCATGGCCTCGGTTTCGACCAGGGCCGGGGCTAACCATGGTTAAACCATGGTCACAGGGAGTGTCCTGAAACTGATTTTGTTTTGAAACTTTTTTGCAAAAAACTTTTTGGTGGCTAGGCGTGCTTGGCCCATGTGAGTCTAGGGGGTTTTCTCATTGATTGAGGACCCCCCAGACCTCGTGGACAACCTCAAATGGCGGCATAGGGTGGTGGGGGTGTGCATGAGTAGCCACACCTCAAGAGAAGCCACCTATGGTTTTTTTTTGAGCTATTAAAAAAACAACATGAGGACCCCTGGAATGGGACCAGGGGTCCTTACAAAGGTAATAAAAATAACAAAATGAGGATGAGGGGATTTATACCTCTTCGGTTTTCCCTGTGGCAGCAGCTGCGCGAGGTGGTGAAGGTGGCGTTATGTTAGGTCGGGCGTGGCTGTAGGTGATATCGTTCGTTGTAAAGCTTGAGGTAAGGTTGATGACTTGAAGGAAATCAAGCAAGGCTTGTTGGATGGGAGAGGTTGATGACTTTTTTTTTTGAAAAAAATTCTCACTGTCCACAGCAGCTACAGTGGTGAATGATTCGAGCAAGGTTGCGGTGATGGTTGCAAACCGAGGTAGGGGTGTTTGGTATGGGCCTGAGTGTGTTTGATGGATGACAATGGATGAGTTAGGAGGTTTAAATGGATGAGAATAGGAGGGAAGGGTGGCTGGCCGAAGCTACTGTAATAATTTTTTTTTGAAAACTCCTCTTGACACAATGTCTATGGGTGGAGGTAGAGGTGAGTTGGTTTGAGTATTAGTAAGGTATTTGGAGAGACTAAGGGTCTAAATGGGTGGGGGATGTGGGCTGGAACAGAGGTAGAAGACGGCTGAAATCCTCTCTACTGGTTTTTTTTTTTTCCAAAATCCTCTCCTGAACAGTCTTTGGTGGAGCTTTTAAAGGTAAGAAATGAGGATTGGGATGAGGATAAGGATGAGGGTGATGTGGCAACGCGTGGGGGACACTGTCTGGAGGAGAGCAGGTCGCGGGAGCAGGTGGACGTGGCAGTGCTGTTCTTCGTCCCATTGGTAGGGACGATGAATAGTAAAAAGAGTTTTGTTGTTTTTTTTTTTTTCTTTTGTTCGGTTGTTTGTGGGTTCGGTTATGTGGGTTGGGCCCAACCCGCATATGGGCCCTGCCACATGGGGTTGGTGCCCACCCACAACCCTCCAAATTTTTATTTTTTTATTTTTTTATTTTTTTTTGCTTTTCTTTGGTAAAAAAAAAACTCCTTTTTTTTTTTGTGTGATCTTTTATTGGGTTTAGGGTGGGTCCCACCCCCTACTACCCTAAAAAAATCATTGTTTCTTTTTTTTCTTTTCTTTTTTTATTATTATTATTTTTTGAATTTCAAACTTTTGTTTTATTTCCTTTTTGGGCTAAACCCCCACACATGTGGGGAAAGCAAAAAGTACTTTAATCTAAAACAAAAATTTGAATTTTAAAAAGGGGTAGTGTGGGTCCTACCTTAGATTTGGCTTAATGGGCCCATGCTTGGGCCCACAAACAAGGTTTTATCCATTTGGGACTTGAAAGGGGCCTTGAACCCATGGGACTTTGCCTAGGGCTTGGGCTAGGGCTAGGCTTGGGCTAGACCTAGGTTTAGGTGAGCAGGGTGTAAAAATTGGGTGCTTACATTGGTGATAGAGTAGACAACGGAGTCAGAAAGAGCTGGTGGAGCAAGAACTTCAGCATCCATTGAAGAAACTCAAGGAGCAAACAACCAATCAATTAAAAATATCAACAGCAAAAGATCTAATGGTATTAAGATTACCAAAGAAATGACTTAAGTTGCTGTTATAAGCAAATAGGGTGTAAAAAATCCTTTTTAAGGAAAAAAAGGGTATTGAAGTGGGGCTGTAAAATCATCACAACTTCTACAAATCTCATCAAAACGAAGAAAAAACAGGTTCAAAATGTTCCTATCAAAAAAAGGGTCTAACCATGACCAATAAACAGCGGAAGCAACAACCCATTCTAGTGGTAAAAAGTCCGAACCAAAACAGTATTTTTCTTCGAATTTTTATGTATTTTTTCTTCAAATCGTCATAACTTCATCAATATTTAATCAAATCTCATGAAATAGGATTCAAAAATCATCTAAAATCAAGATCTTTGAAAAATATACATTTGAAGAACCCAAAACCCAAAAATAAGGCCTAGGCCATACGACTAGAGACAATCGTATGACTAAAAACGTGGCAGCTAGCTCATTCTTCCTTTTGTTGTTGTTACAGCTTTAAACGACGATCTTCTTTCTTTGATGTAGCTCTGATACCAAGTTGGAGAAAGAGTTTGGAGGATTTAGGGTTTAGAGAAGAGAAAAGAGAGAAAAGAGGAAAAAGAGATATTACGGTAAATTGCTTAGTTAAGGATTAGAGAACCCTACTAGCATATTATATAAAGAGAGAACATTACATATATGCCCTTTGACCAGTATACCCCCGGTATTACATATATCAACATAATATGCACACTAATTTTGAAATTATGCAGACTTTTATAGACTATTTAATCATTTAAATCTTTCCAAAATTTAAAATTAAATATAAAATAATGTTTCATTTTGGAAATCATATAAAATCTTTGCAAGTCATAGATTTTGTAATGGATTTTATTGTTGTATTAATCTACCAATTAGATTCTATGAACCTATCCATAATTCATCTGTGCATTAGCCCATAAAGAAGAGATTAAGTTTGAAAACTTAAAACTTGATTGGGGCATAAAAATGGATCTTCAATGTATATTTAGTCAATTGTTACTGTTATTTTTCGGAGCTCAACTATGTAGTTGGATCTTTTCTCTGGGAAATGATCTGGAAGGATTTGTTTGCTCAAAAGGAATGAGTTGTACAGTACAAGTGAACCTCAAATAGGGATTTTAAATCTCAATCTGCGACATATTGTTGCATGTCATTATTTTTCATAGCCTATCATGTGCGCAAGGCAGGCTGTACTCCTGAATATCGTTATTCAGCGTGTTTTTATTGGTGACTAAGATACTGATTGCACATACAATACAGTATGATACACGTCTATAATTTTAAACTAGGATCACAATCTTATTTAAATTAAACTTTTTGATCTCCATTATATTCCTGGATGATTCAGAATCAGAACGGTTCATACCAAATTTGGTCTTGCTGAGAACAATAACTCTTGAGCATGTTATGTGTAGGTGATAAACCTTCAATTCTTTGGTGCGTAATTCGAACTCTTCCTTTTCCCATAAGGTTGTGTCAAATCCAACAGTTCCATAAAAAAATTTCTTCTTGCTTTAGACAGCTGCTTGGGATATGGCCCTCACATTCTATAGTTTGAAAAATAGAGGATGGATGATGCCCAATAGGTGCTATTTGTGTCTGTCTGAGGAAGAGCCATTGGACCACCTCTTTCTTCATTGGCTGCTTTCGAGATAGATTTGTACCATTTCTTAAATTGATTTGGTGTTCGCTGGACCCTTCCCTTGAGCTTCAAGGATGCTATGACTAGCTGGAGGGCGAGCCTTATTGATGACTCCCTGTTTATTTTATGGAAGATGCTTCTGGGGTTGATTTGTTGGAACATTTGGAAGAAAATAAACAGAGAGGGCCTATGACAACACTTCAATGCAAAAAGAAAAAAATGGGTGCCTCAATATTCCTCTATGTCGGAGCTCAATGTGAAGGAATGGCTTGATTCTGTTGTGGCGTCTTGCGCTCCTTTTGATGATGAGGGCTTTTACTAGATTAGGGGACTTTTGGTTGTTTATCTGGTGTATTTTCTTCTACTTCTTTCTTCTATTTCTTTGATTTACGACACATTGTATCGTAGCTTTTACCTTCATATATTATACATCTTCAACAATAAAAAAAGAATATTGTGGGTAGGTGATAGAAGTGAAGTCAAATCATCCTTCTGTGTACAAATGATAAAATAAACAATGAAAAACTTACATATAAGATTATTTGTCTTTGAATACTGGAAAAACTTCATTTTTTTTGCGTCCAAAACAGTTTTATAATTGCATTACATTCCATTATCTTATCTTTCTCAGGACTTGGTTTACAATGGCATTATTTACAAATGTTGATCAATTGATTGAATGTTAGTGCCTTTCTTTAGTGTGCATTGGTGTATTTAAATATTTAATTTTTCATGGATTTTGCAGGTCATTTTCCTGTTAATTTTGGTTGCTGATTTAGTGGTTTATGCTCTCTATTTGTCTCCGGTGGCCTTATATTCTCTACCTTTGAGGATTGCTCCATATATTAGGGTTGTCTTTTTCATTTTGAACATTAGGTATGCTCTCAAACCAATTATTTGCTTGATGCCTCTTTGGAGTTTGTACTTCTAATTCAGTAAAATTTAGAAATTTAGACTTGTAGAATTTGATTTTTGCAGTTGTTTGTTTGGTGAACTTGTGCTCTTAAGTTGTGATACTTAATAACTGATGGCAGAAAGTATGCTCTGTCGAGGACATATAGGGTTATTCCAGTTGATTTGGAGCTTAGGGTTTGAAGGAGAATGGAAGAAGAAGAAGAAGAGAGAGAAGGACATATAGGGTTATTCCAACTGATAACAGCTTTGTTGTCCTAGTAGACTCATTGGCTCTTGCAGAGGGAGCCCTAAATCCTTTAGGAGCACCTTTAACCATAGGATCTGACATATACCATGGGCCATAGCCCTGAACTTAGCTTCTGTACTTGACCTTGCAACCATTGCTTTTTTTTGCTTCTCCAGGTCATAAGATCTCTGCCAACAAATACACAATAACCAGAGGTGGATATTCTGTCTGACACTAATCCTGCCCAATCTACATCTATGTATGCATCTACCCTCAAGTTCCTATGACAAGCATATAGGAGATCCTTTCCTAGGGATGACTTCAAGTATATAAGGATTTTGTGTACAACCTTCATATGGGTTGTTTTTGGGGAATGCATGAATGGACAAACCACAATTGGACAAACCACACTTACTGCATAGACAATATCAGGACGAGTGATGGACAAATAGATAAGTGGCCAACTAGGTGTTGATATCTTCCAATGTCAATAAAAAATTTCTCACTGTTTTTAGCCAGCTTGTGACTCTGGTTTATGGGAACATCCAAAGGTTTACTACCCAACATTCCTGTCTCCTCAAGAAGATCAAGAATGTATTTCCTCTGGGAGATGAAGATACCTTTTTTTGATCTAGCAACTTCAATTCCAGAAAATATTCAGCTGCCCCGAGTCTTTAACCTCAAAATATGTACCAAGTTAAGTTTTCAATCTCTTCATTTCTTCTTGATCATTTTCAGTCATCACTATATCATTCACATAGACAACCAGGGTAGCATTCTCGTGACTATGCTTAATGAATAGAGTATGGCCCACCTGACTTTGTTAATACTCCTGTTTGGTTATAACTCCACTGAACTTCTCAAATCAGGCACACAAAGATTGTTTTAGCCTATACAGAGCCTTTCTTAGCTTGCACACCTTCCATTGAGAGAAAGGAAACTTGAACTCATAAGGAACATGGGTTATAGACTTCCTCTTCCAAGTCTCCATGGAGAAAGGCATTCTTCATATCAAGCTGTAGAAGATGCCAGTCTTGGTTAGCCACAAGGGACAAGAGCACATGAATAGAATTCATCTTCATCATTGAAGCAAATTTCTCATAATAGTCAATTCCGTAGGTCAGAGTAAACCCCTTGGTTACAAGTCTCGCTTTATGTCTTTCCACATAACCATCTGACCTGTACTTCATTGTGAACAACTATTTGCACCCAATGAGTTTCTTATCCATTAGAAGATCTACAAGTTCTCATGTGCCATTCTTCTCAAGGGCACGCATCCCCTCACACATACCATCCTTTCACTTAGGATGAACAAGAGCATCTCATATGTTACGTGGCAAAGAAACAAGAGATAACAAAGTAGCAGAAGAATGGTAAGATGGAGATAATGAGTTATAGGATAAAAAATTTGAAAGACCCATCAACAAGATCACTGATCAAAACCTCCCCAGACCAACAATGATTAGAGTAGGGAGTTGTGTTTGTGGATTAAAAAAAATTGCGTAAGTCTACACACAGGTCTTTGATTTACAAAGAAAGAGGAAGATTAAGAGAATAAACACACAGAGAGAGAGAGAGAGAGAGAGAGAACTGTGAAGCATTTGCCTCACATTGAATGTCAGAAATAGAAAGAACTTGGGAGAGGGAAGATAAAAGAGATAAAGGGAAGAGACTTACCTGTTTCTGGTCACGTTGAATGCCGTTGAGTCGCCGATCGTCGAGAAGGATTGAGCGTTGAGAGGGTGGGAGTTTGGGAGGAGTTTCGTGCTCTAACACCCCCTCTTGTTACGCTTTTATAATTAGGTTGGGTGATCGTTATTATAAAAAAAGTTACTTGTCTCAGTCCACTCGGGTGAGTCAACCAGGTTGAGACCGAGACACTCGATTTTGGTTGTAAGTTCAAGGGTCATGTTTCTCGGGCGAGTCAATTGGGTTGAGTTGACTTGCCCAAGAAACTCATTTTTGCCTATTGATTCTGAGCTTTTACACCTAGTTGGCCCGAAACATGACCTAGATGAGTTGACTCGGCCGAGTTTTGTGTTGACTCGTCGAGTTTTAATACCATAGAATATGTGCGTTAGCTAGCGTCTTGGTTTTGCTCCCTATGGTCGTGTGTTTAACTCCTACTCCTCGACTTACCCTAGTACCATAGGGAAAATTCCGAGTGGGTCGGTGTGGATACATGATGGGACTAGTCCATCGTTTGAAGGTTTTGGGATACCCTTCGTTACCAAAAAAAATAAATAGAATTGCTATGTGTTGACATGGGTATTTATGATATTTCATGTTAATTATATTGTGTGTATTACGTGGAAAGTCATGCCTGTAGCAAAGATGAATTCAATCCGTGTAATCTTATCATTGACAGCTCATTAGTCTTGGCCACTATACCAACTTGATGTAAAAAATGCTTTCCTTCATGGTACTTTGAAGGAAGAAGTTTATATGGCTCCTCTTCCAGGATTTCATCTTGAAGGGGGGTGAAAAGAAGGTCTGCAAACTGAAGAAGGAATTGTATGGCTGAAAGTAGTCTCCCAGAGCCTGGTTTGAAAGGTTTAGTGCGGCAATAAAAAACAGAAGATACTCACAAAGTCAGGCTGATCATACCTTATTCATTAGGCGTACCAAGAATGATATTACAATCCTTATTGTGTATGTAGAGGATATAGTTGTGACAGGGAGCAACATGACAGAGATTGAACAACTGAAGAAATGTCTAGCAAGTGAGTTTGAGATTAAGGATCTAGGTTTCTTAAGTATTTTTTGGGAATAGAGGTTGCTAGATCTCGTGATGACATCTTTATATCTCAAAGAAAGTATATCTTAGATCTCTTACGTGAAACTGGAAAGCTTGGGGCTAAACCGATTGACACCCCAATTGAACAAAATTACAAAGTGGGTGGGATGGATGGTATTCCTCTGCAAGATGTTGGTAGTTTTCAACGATTAGTGGGGCGGCTAATCTCTCTCTCTCACACGACCGGATATTGCTTATACTGTGAGCAGGTTTATGCATAATCCCAAGTCCACACACTTGGAGGCAGCATACATGATTTTGAGATATCTCAAATCATCCCCAGGTAGGGGAATCTTATTCAAAAAACATTGTCATATGCGGATTGAGGCTTATACAGATGCAGGCTGGGCAGGTGTTAAAGATGATAGAAAGTCTACATCTGGTTATTATACATTCGTTGGAGGCAATTTGGTCCCATGGCAAAGTAAAAAACAGGCAGTAGTTGCTCGCTGGAGTGCAGAAGCAAAATTTCGGTTGATGTCACATGGTATGGAGACTAATAATCAACTAGCTGATATTCTTATGAAAGCAGTTAGTAGTGCTTGGTTACTTGAAATGTTAAGCAAGATGAGCATGATAGATATATATGCAGTTATGCACCATCTTGAGGAGGAGTGTTGACAGGGGTATTGATGACATTTCATGTTAATTATATTGTGTGTATTACGTGGAAAGTCATGCCTATTACACGTAATACACATAAGGGTAAATGTGTAATTCCCCTTTAGTAATAATATATAAAGGAGATGAGAGATGTGAATCATTATCATAATCTCTCTAATCATTCTCTTTCCTTCTTTTCTCTTCTTCCTCTTTCTATTCTTTTTCTTCTTCTTCCTGTAAAGGATCTCTTGAAGGACTTTGGGTTTTTAGTGGAAAAGCCTAGGAGTCCCTACTGTGACACTAGAGCTGCGACTAGCATTGCCCACATTCCATTTAGCA
Source organism: Tetracentron sinense (assembly GCA_015143295.1). Taxonomy (NCBI): domain Eukaryota; kingdom Viridiplantae; phylum Streptophyta; class Magnoliopsida; order Trochodendrales; family Trochodendraceae; genus Tetracentron; species Tetracentron sinense. The sequence goes on along the minus strand of CM026567.1, from coordinate 30,317,850 downwards.
TGGCAGGACCAACATATTGAGATTGATCAGTATTTCATAAAAGAAAAACTTAGTTTTGGAGATAGCTGCATTCCTTATGTGAATATTGGTGACCAACTTGCAGATGTTCTAACCAAGGGAGTTCCTAGTTATCGCTTACTTGACATACTTAGCAAGCTGGGCATGTGAGACATATACACACCAGCTCGAGGGGGAGTGATGCATATTGAAATGGGCCCCTGTTGCCCTCTAATTTTATTTCTTCTCTTGTATGGGCCTTGGGCCCAACCTTTGATATATTTCCTAGTTAATATAAATACCATAGAGATGTGGTAATGCAAACTTCCTCATTTTCTCCAGTCCTACTCTTCTTTTGAGTGTGAAAATCGGGCTTCTGAAACCATTTACAAAGCTCTAGAGGGAAGATGTGTGATACCCATATTGCGTATATGTACACTAGTTCTCTATATACTATACACTTGAGTTGTATTTCAAGTCAGGTTGGTCATTGATTTTGCCTCCCCTCCACTTGTTGTCCACAGGTGCCTTAGCACTTGCTCCACCGAGAATCTCCTCGAAACATCCTTACAAAGCATCCTCCTCAACAAATCCTTAGTTGTCGGTGATACAAAATGAAAGATTCGAGTTGGGAACCAGAGATTCTCATGAAGCACCGCCTCAAATATCTCCGCCACAAACTCACCATAAAATGACAGGAATCCAACCAACATTATATACAAAATTACCCTTGCACTCCACACATAAACTTTCTCATTGTAATCCGTCCCCGAAATCACCTCCGGTGCAACATAATACGATGTCCCAACTATCCCCTCATTGATTGCCCTCCATAAAAGCAATCAGAGAGCTTCAACTGGTTCCGACCATCAAAGAGTATATTATTAGACTTGATGTTTCGGTGAGCAACGTCGTGCCGGTGACAATGGGTGATTGCCTCCATTAACAGCGACATAATTGCAGCACCTTCAGTATCTGAAAAAACCCTTTAGAGACGATCGTAGAGATCAGACGAGTCACAGAGCTCGATCACCACTTGGAGGTAGGAATCGTCTTCATAAATGTTGAAGATCTGAACGACGTTGGGGTTTCCACTAACGAGATGCATGATCTTGTCTTCCTTCTCTTGATTGATGGAATCGAAGATGAGACACTTGTCGATTGATTTGTAGGCGAAGAACTCACCGGATTCCGCACAAAATCATCGGAAAATGTTATCGAATCTTCCTAACCGACCTCTTTACACAACTGATAATCCCTCTTCAAACCCTCGTTCATTTCCTGGTTTTCTCTCTCTCTTAGGTTTTTTGGGTGTTGTTTTATCAAGCTACTCCTTTCCTCTTTGATGCTCTGGTACCAAGCAAATTTGATAGCAATGGTTTGAGAGAAAAGAAGAAGAGCATTGGGTAAAATGAGAGAACTAGGACTTCGGGTTCCCTCTCTCAATGGTATTTATATTGACTAGGAAATATATCAAATGTTTGGTCCAAGGCCCACACACGAGAAAAAATAAATTTAGGGGGCAACATGGGCCCATTACAATATATATCATCATGGACAGTGGCCCTCCTCCCAGGGGTGTTCTTGAGCTAAATTTTGATGGTAGCTTTTCGAGTAATCCAGGCCCGTTGGGTATTGGAGGGGTATGTAGAAACAGTGATAAAAACATTCTGTTGACCTATTTGGGTCTTTCAGGGGGCTTAGCTCTAATCAGGCATAGGTGCTTTCGTTCAGGTAAGAAATTCTCCTTTCTAGATCCATGGACGGTGTTTCCTATTATTTTTGAAGGAAATTCTAGGAATGCTATCTTGTGGGCTAAGGGTAGCAAGAGAGTTCCTCAGAGATTTGCCAATGTGATCAAAGAGATTCGCAACTTGGTGGCCAGTAGGAACATCTTGTTCTCTTGGTTACTAAGGTGGGCAAATTCTGTGGCAGATCAATCGACAAAGGAAGGTGTTTTTAGGATGGAGCTTGTTAGTGAAGCTCCCTCTCTGATATAATTTGTGTTTTTTCTTGGCCCCCCTTGGGCCCTTTGTAGATAGTGCTCCGAATCATTGTTATTTGACTCGGACCTGTTCTAAAAAAGTTGAGGTATTTCGAATTGTCGGTTGACTCGACATCCTCTCTATTTATTCTCTTTTAATGACATACTTTCATTACTGAAAAAAGATTGTATTAGAAATGGAAGATACATGAAGTTAGGGAAGAGAATATATAAAATAAGGCACACGAAAATATAAACATTTTACAAGACCTAAAATATTAAAATGTGAGCAAAATTAATAATTGGATATGTGGAGAAATATATTGGAGCCATTCTACATGCATTATTAATCATGTTTTTAAACAGTTGATGCTTATAATATAATTCCTAAGGTGATACTTTATTTCAGGTATATAAGAGTTTTTTAAAAATATCTAAATTAAGTTGGGCACTGGAAAAAAATATAATCTTCTCAATGATATGTAAGTATCTCCCCACAAGAACAAAATGAATGATCCAAAAAACCTAAGAGAAGATGTATTAGGTGCAATATAAGATTAGACTATCCTGCCATGAGGATACCCTTGATGGAGACTGAAAAACAATGATGATGAAAAGTTGTGAAAAAAGTTTAACTTCTCCTTTCCATCCAAGAAAAGAAAACCAGGCATGAAGAAAACATGGTCAGAGGTCATGGATTATGGTCTAATGGCCTTAAGGCACAAATGATCAAATTTCATGGTCTCTGAACCATTCCTGAAGGTAAAATGTAGAAAATTTTGGTCTTAGAACCACATCATAGTTGGTTGTTGTACAAGGTAAACGTGTATGTTTTTTTTTTGGTTGCCATATTGTTCTGCTTATATATGATTTAGTGTGGGATGCTCTTGATGATGAAAAGTGTTAAGTGTTTGAAGTTAAGGAGTAATTTAAATGATTTGATACACCTAGAGTTCCAACTTCCAAGCAGGCATATGGAGTGTTTTTGTTTATACTAAAAATAACGACATGGGGCTTCCTTGAGTTGATAATTTTTTTTTATAGGGAATTACGAGCGTGCATCCTCATATTGGGTGGAATGCTTGGCACGTACCTCAATGTCTTGGTTTGTTCCCGATCATTCATCGTGCCATTTTCTATTCTGGTTGCCTAGTATTAGTTCTTGTTAGAATTTTCAATAACTGAGCAATATCACATCAAAGGTTTTCTTCATATATTTTGTGCAATCATTGTCATTCCTGCTGGATTATAACTTTATGTTAAGATGTACCAATAAGAATTACATAATGATGCCTTCTTTTCTTCTACTTGGTGCTGTCTGATTTTCTCGCAATGCAGGCTCTTGGGCTTTTATTTCTTCTGTTCTCCAGTTGGTTAGCCTATGTCATTTTTGAAGATACCATACAGGGAAAGACAGTATTTAATTCCTATGGTACCACAGTGTATCAAATGTTTGTTTTATTCACCACGTCCAACAACCCTGATGTTTGGATTCCTGCATACAAGTAAGTGAGACTCTTGAAAGTGATTTTGATGCTTGTTTTTCATATTTGAGTTTTTCATTAAACTATTAGTGAATTGAGAAATGGCTATTTGCTAGAGTTCTCTTTAGGAAAGGTCGCATTCACCCTGGTCAACCTCACAGTCTATAGCGTGTACCTATAATTGCTTTGAAGTGCTAATCTTAACTTTATTATATTAGAGATCAGTTATGTGTATGTTATTTTCTCTATTTATGTTATGAACATGCCGTGAAGTGTTTGTCTTTCCATTGACTGGTATATTTTTTTTAATATTTTAATTTTGAAAATTAACAAAGAAAAGTGTAAGAAGCTTCCAAACCAGTCACTTGATTTGAGGCTACCCAATAAGAGAAAAAGAAGCTAGCCCGATCTCCTTAAAATCCTTAAGAACTAAGGACCATAAAAAAGCAGTAATATAGTGTTGTCGATCTTCGATTCAATGGGCCCTTGTTTATCTTCAAAGATTTGCTGGTTTCTTTCATTCTAAATAGTAATATTCCAACAAATTGCAAAAGATATCATCTCCATAAAATCCTATCCCTTCTTCAGAATGCACCTGGCGACCACGTTGAATGAGATCAAGAACAGATCCTGGACCAAAATGGCAACGAAAATGATGCCACATTTTGCTTGAGGATTCGTAATATAGAATGAATTGGTTAATTTACTCTCCTTGACCTTAAAAAAGGAAACAAATGTTAGGCATTACCCTCATACTAATGAGATGGCCCACCTTAGTATCTTCTCCAGTGACTCCATCCTAAAAAAAAGGGAAAAGTACCGAAATATGGTTCAAAACCATTTTATCAATCATGCGGTCCTCACTTTTAAAGTCTTTATTACATAGGATTTGTGAGCAGCAATATGCAGCTTTTGCCCATGTAAAATGATTATTTTGCCATTTCCTTAAAAATCTCCAAAACTCGGACCTCTCTCTTTCTCCTCTTCTTCACACAAGAACTTATGAAGATGCTCCAGCAGGCCCCTGCCCCATTCCTTCCTTTTCCGCAACCCATCTTCAGTGAGGGTAGGTGTATGAAAGGATGACAATTTCGTGATAAGATCTACAGAAGCCTACAGATCCAGAACTAGATCTAGTAATTCCATTAGTTTGAGTCAAAAGATCTTAAACCCAAAAACACAAAGCGAACAAAAAAGATTCATAATAGATTGAAAAAGTAACAAAGAGTTTAAATCTTTCTCTAAGATCAAAGAAATGAGAACTGAAACACCTAAACAAGCTCTAGATTGAATCTATAAACTTTGACATCACGGACAAGTATAGTTTTTCTTTGTGCTTCATGTTTTGGTCTATTGTACCTCTATGGTATAGTAGACCTTTGGGTGTTAATATGATAGAGTGTATGTAATAATGACATACTTGTAATATTCAGTTCTAGAGGTTAAGTATATAACCTAATGAATGAGAGAGAAGATACAAGCTGTCTATTCGTTCTTTTCTTCTTCTTCTTCTTCCTCTTTTCTACTTCATTCTTTCAAACCCTAACCCTAAACCAAACTAACCAAGTCAACTTGGTATCAGAGCATCTCAAGATCTAAGGGGCCGTACGACCAAGGTATGGATGACCTAGTTTTTCCTCCCATCTAATTAGCCTTGATGTGTAAGGATTTGTGATATTGATTTCAGAATTTTTTGAAGCTTGGATATGAGAATTTTGTGAAGTTAGTTGGTTGTGTTTGATTCGTATGGAAATTCTGAAGAAATTGGTGGAAGTCTCATGTTGATTGGTGGAGTATTGAAGCTCTGGGGAGGTACGAAATGTCTCTTAACCCTAATCATCTCACTCTTACCTAGGTTGATTTTTAGGCCTCACACAGTCACACTATTTCGAAGCACTTAAACAAACACCTGAGGTGGGCTAGTTGACGACATTAAGAAGCCTTACAGAACGCCATTGTGTCAACGGAAAATTGGAAGTGAGAAATGCTCAGGCTCTCTTGGTCTATGGAGAAACCTTCAAAACCCACACCTTCGCTCTGGATACTCAAATCCTTCAACACAATGATGAACATAAAAGGTGAAGTCACCTTATTTCAAACCCTTATAGCTCTTGAAATAACTTTTCAAGCTCCCATTGATCAAAATGGAAAATGACACAAATGAGAGACACGCCAACATCCATTTCCCCCACTTAAGCCCAAAACCCATTTATATCAGGACATATTCTAGGAACTTCCAATTGTCGTGATCATATGTTTTCTCCATGTCAATTCTATACAGGACGACGGGAATGTTTGAGTTGGGGATAGGGTTTGGAGGATTTAGGGTTTAGAGAAGAGCAAAGAGAAATAAGAAGAGAAAAGAGAAGAGAAATTAGGGTAAATTGCTTAGTTAGGGAAAGAAAGCCCTACTAGCATCTTATATTAAGAGAATATTACATATATACTTTTTTACAACTATACCCTTGATATTACATATATCAACATTCCTCTCAAGCGGGAGCATAAACATTAAGCATGCCCAACTTGACAGTAATATCCTGGAAGATAGCAGGGCCACTAGGCTTGGTGAAGATGTCAGCAAGTTGTTAAGAAGACAAAATATGTTGAAGAGATAATGAATAATCCCGAACTTTCTTGAACAATCCCGAACTTTCTCTCGGAGAAAATGAATATCAACTTCAATGTGCTTTGTCCTCTCATAAAGCACAAAATCAGAGGCAATCTTCGCGGCATCCTCATTATCATAATATAAATATACAGGCTTTTAACAGGAAACCCTAACTCGGAAAGCAGAGAACGAAGCCACAGAACTTCATAAGTCCCATGAGCAAGAGCCCGATATTCTGCTTCAGCAGTACAACGAGAAACAACGAGTTGCATTTTACTCTTCTATGCAACCAAGTTGCCCCCAAGGAAAACACAATAGCCAGAGGTGGAGCGACGATCAGTAGCAAATCCGGCCCAATCGACATCCGAATAGCCGGATATCTCAAGATGCCCATGTGAGCGATATACAAGTCCACAACTGGGTTTAGACTTGATATATCGAAGAATACGATGAACAACAGCAAGATGTGAAGCACGGGGAGCATGCATGAACTGACTAACCATGCTGATAGCAAATGTAATATCCGGTCGAGTGAGGGTGAGATATATCAATCGACCCACGAGACGCTTGTAGGCATGAGGATCAGGAAGAAGATCACCATCACTATCATGTAAAGAGAGCTTCGGATCCATGGGAGAAGAAGCGGGTTTACACACACTCATACTAGTATCACTCAGCAGATTAAAAGCATACTTCCGTTGTGACAGAAAAATTCTCCTCTTAGATCTAGCAATCTCTAGACCAAGGAAGTACTTCAGATGACCTAGATCTTTGACATCAAAGGTACGCCCTAGCTCACTCTTAGTATGAGAGATAAAAGTGGAATCATCACCAGTCAAAGTAATATCATCAAAATATACCAAAAGTATACTACGACCTGAGGCGCTAGAATAGATGAAGACAATATGATCAAAGTGACATCGCTGAAAGCTCATACTCAGAACCACTTCATTGAAGCGATGAAACTAAGCACGAGGTGGCTGCTTTAAACCCTATATAGACTTCCGAAGTCTACAAACCTTCCCAGACTCCATCTGAAGTAGGAAACCAAGAGGGGGATCCATATATACCTCATCGGTGAGATACCCGTTAAGAAAGACATTCTTGATGTCCAATTGATAGAGAGGCCAACTCTGATTGGCCGCAAGAGAGAGGAGAACACCAATAGAAGTCAGTTTGGCCACAGGAGCAAAAGTAGCATCATAGTCAAGCCCATAAGTCTGAGTAAAGTCGTGGGTGACAAGACGAGCCTTATACCAAGCAACACTGCCATCAGAGTTATGTTTGACTGTGAAAACCTAACAGTAGCCCATAGGTTTCTTCCCAGCTGGAAGGGGAACCATATCCCAAGTATGATTAGATTGAAGGGCATTCATCTCGTCAACCATAGCACCCTTCCACTTAGGACGAAGAAGAGCAGCATAAGCAAACCGAGGAATAGTCACTGTATCAATAATGGAGAGGAAAGCTTGGTACGAGGGAGATATTGCCTGATAACAACATACTTGGCAATAGGGTAAGGAGTAACACAGAAACGAATACCCTTGCGATGAATAATAGACAACTCAAGATCAGAAGCAATAGGAGTAATAATAGGAGAAGTATGAACAAGAATAAAAGAAGGTGAAAAAATACCTAGTGAAGTGGCTTGCGGGGAAGATTGTGGTAGAGGCGCATCGGAGAGGGAACTAGGCGGCCGTCGACAGGAGTACACGAGAAACTCCTACTGCGAAAGATCCCCTGGAACAGGTAAAGGCAAAGAGACATTAGGCATAGTACAAGGTAAACGCAAAGAGACGGTAGAGATAGTAGGAGCAGGAGAGAAATATGGTATTGCCTGGAAAAAGGTAACATCCAAAGAGACAAAGAAGTGACGAGACTGGGGATCATAACACCGATAGCCTATCGATGTACTAGAATAACCAACAAAGACACATCGAATAACATTATCGTCCAATTTTTGATGACTTGGAAGAAGATCCCTAACAAAGCAGGTACAACCAAATACCCATGGCTCAATGGAAAAAATAGGAGCCTGAGGACAAAGAAGCAGATAGGGTGAGAGACCATCAAGAATATGAGAAGGTGTCCGATTTATGAGAAAACATGTAGTGAGATGAGCCATAGACCAAAAAGGCTTAGGCACTTGCATGTCTCGCAATAAGGAGCGAGTGACACCTACTAAATGACGATTCTTGCGCTCAGCAACACCATTTTGTTGAGGGGTGTATGGACAGGTAAACTAATGAGCAATACCATGAGTGTGAAGATACTGGAAAAAAATAGGCAGATAGATACTCACCACATTATCAGATCGAAGGGCACCACCAAATTGGGTAAGAACCATAGCATGAAATTCTTGGAATTTAGAAAACACCTCATCCTTAGACTTAATAAGGTAAACCCAAGTAGTTCGAGTGTAGTCATCGATAAGAGTAACATAATAACAAATACCATCACTAGAGATAACCGGAGATGGACCCCAAACATTAGAATGAAAAAGCTCAAAAGTAGAACGACATCTATGCATGTAAGAAGGATAAACTGTGTGAACATGTATAGTAAGCTCACAACTATCACATTGAAAAGTAGATGAAGAACAAAGTTTACTAAAAGTAGGAATCAAAGAACACAAAGTCTTAGATCCAACATGCCCAAGCTTGGTATGTCATAAACGATAAGTATCATGAGTAGCATTAACAAAAATTAAAAAATAGTAGAAATAGCAGTGGTAGATGAGACACGATCAGGAGCATAATCAGTGTCAAGGTAGTACAGTCCGCCTCTTTCTACGCATCTACAAACAATCCTCCTCGTAGTCAGGTTCTGAAAGAGACAGTGAGAAGGATAAAACATAGCACAACAATTGAGTTTGGTAGTAAGACTACTAACTGAAAGAAGGTTAGAAGATAAACGAGGAACATGAAAAACATGAGACAAAAGAGAGACGGGGATACAAAAATATGCTCTACTCCTAGAACAGGAGTAATGGAACCATCAGCCAAGCGAACCTTGGCAGTAGGAGATAGATGTGAATAAATGGAATAACCCTGTGACTCACAAGTCATATGATTAGTGGTTCCAGAATCAACAACCCACCTAGGGGAAGAAGACGATGTAGTGACAACATAGGCAGAGGGAGCATGGATACCTGGGGTAGCAAGTGAAGAGGAAGCAGCAGTATCAGAGTCACTCTGCAGACAGAACTCAATGTAGATCATCTCAGCAACCTGAGCTCTTAAGGACTCCAAAGGATCACTCGTATCAATTGAGGCTGCTGGCGAAGAATCAATCGCAGGAGTCGTAGTCAAATGAGCAACAGGACGAGACTATTAACCCTTAGGATAGCCATCCAGACGATAACAATGATCACGATCATGTCCCGCTATACCACAGTGAGCACAAAGAGTAGTCAATTTGCCACGACCACGTCCACCACGAACTCAACGACCCCTATCAGTCTCCCTACCACGTCCTAGAAGAGGACGGAAATCAGAAATCAGTAGCAAATGCAGTACGATCTGGAGGGAGCATAGGAGGGGAGCTCAACGACATAAGAGTCCGACAACGTTCCTCACTGAACATAATGGAGTACACGGATCAAAGAGAGGGTAGAGGAGACGTAGCAAGGAGCTGAGTGCGAACTGCTCAAATTCGGCACAAAGGCCACCCAAGAAATCATAAATGCGATCACTCTCAATTCTTTTCGTGATAACCTTGGTAGAAGCAGCGGACAATTTAGAAAGAGGTTCATAATGTTCAATTCTTCCCAACAATGCTGAAGAGCCCTAAAATAATCAAAATAGGCATATCCCGTTGCTGAAAGTGAGCAATCTCATGAGTAAATTCGAGCATCATTCTTCACTAAGGCATATGTCTGAATAAGAGCATCTCAAAACTCATAACAATCCTCATAGAAAATGTAATTCCCGGCAATCCGAGGCTTCATAGAATTAAACAACCAGCCCAAAATAATGCAATTCTTGGCATTCCTTGTAGCAATCTCGGAAATTCTTGTCTCTGTCTTAGTAGTTTTACCATCAAGGTACCCCATCTTAGAACGACCCCTAATATAAAGCTGAATAGAGATTCACCACGTAAAAAAATTATCACCATTGAATTTAATATTGGTGATAGAGTGGACAATGGAGTCGGAAAGAGTCGGTGTAGTAAGAACTTCAGCATCCATAGGAGCAACTTAAGGTGAAAAATGAAGTCACACTTTCGATCAATTAATATCTCAACAAGAACATGTCCATAGGTAGTAAGATAACCAAAAACATTGATCTAATGTGTTATAAGCAAAACATTGCATAAAAGCACCCAAACAGTGAAAAAGGTAGAGCAAGGGGTTGGAAAAATCCTCATAACTCTTTCAAATCTCTTCTAAATTGAGGAAACTCGGTTTTAAAAGAACCCTTGCAAAAAACCGGTCCATCCATGATAAACAAACAACATTAAAAAGGTCCCATTCGAGCAAAAAAAAGTTTGAACCAAGAGAGTTTTTTTTTTGTAATTTTCCTTCAAATCATTGTAACTTCCTCAATATTGAATCAAATCACACGATATAGGATTCAAAAATCCTCTAAAATCAAGATCTTTGAAAATATGTTGGTATTATTGTGGGTATAGTGTAGTGATGGGCCTCTCTTATGTTGTAGGCCCAACTCTTATGTTTTATTCTTTGTTCTCTCTAGTATGGGCCTTGGGCCCATCTTTTGTATTAGCCAAGTATATAGTCTATATAGAGAAAAGGAATTGTTAACTTCCTTATTCTCTCTTTTTCCATTTCTTCTTCTCTCTTCTTCTCCTTTCTCTTTTCTTAAACCCTAATAGTAAACTAGTGACCTACTTGGTATCAGAGCATTAAAAAAGGAAGAGAAGCTTGATTAAATCAACAAACTCAAATAAGGAAGACAAAGGAGGAAAGTGACGTCACTGCCGTACGACTGACATAAGCCGTACGGCTTAGACATCCCATGGGGGTGTTCGAAAGGTATTTTTTTTAGAGCTCTTAATTTTAGGGATTTTTTGAACCCTATATCATGTGATTTGGATCAGATTTGAAGAAGTTACAAGGATTTAAAGAAAATAACAGAAACAATTTGAAAAAAATACACAGTGAAGACCAGCTTTGATTTCCTTCGATTGCCTTGCTTTTTGTGCTGATGGTTGGCTCTAGTTGGACCTTTTTTTGCTACATACATTCCCGAACAAGTTTTGTTGTATTCCGTTTTGATTTGAGGATGTTGTGAACATTTTTCTTCGTCCAACAACTACCGTTTTTTCTGTGCACTGTGTTTTTATGGCTTCTTTGATCATGCCAGCACCTTGGAAGGTAGTATTTGAAGTTCTAAAAGTCTATGGATGGTTTGTTTATTAGACCTAAGCTTTGATTGGAGGTGTGACTCCACTTGTGTCTTGAAATTGGAGGTGTGACTCCATTTCTTTCAACTAAGTTGCTGTGTGTTTGCCTTGAGGGTGTTTGACAAAAAGCCTATGTCAGACGATTCTCCATCCTCGGGGGTGGTCCCTACTCGGGTTTTAGTAGAACATGAGGGGGGTCAAGTCATGACAACCCCCACTTACAAATCACCTCAGAGAAACTTGATGGTGAGAATTACATTTATTGGGCTATATCTGTTGAAATATACATTGGAGCGAATGACAAATTGGGTAATCTACTAGGAGAGATAGTGGAACTTGCCAAGACCGATCCTACACATGCGAAGTGGACTCAAGAAAATCTAATTGTGATGTCTTCGCTTACCAATTCCGTATTACCCCATATTAATAGGGGTTTGGTGTTCTTGAAGACTGCTAAGGCTATTTGGGACACTCTCTCTTAGACCTACTATAATGTAGGCAATTTTGCTCAACTTTATAAAATTCAACGGGATATCTCCCAAATTTGTTAAAGGGAGATGCCCTTGAATATATACTATGCCAAGTTAAGAGAGAAATGAGAGATGCCCTTGAATATTCTGAATCAAGAATATGAAAATGCTCGCTCACAACTCCTAGGTCGAGACCCTCCTCCTGAGACTCTCAGTCGTGTCTATGCTCACATTCAGAATGAAGCCAGTAGACGTGATGTGATGACCTCCAGGATGATGCCTACTCTAGAGCGGTCTGCCCTTTCCTCCACTTTCCACCGTGGTGGAAGAGGCGGTGGTAAAGGATCCTTTCGAGGTCGTGGTAATTGGTTTGATGGTGCCCACTTTGATGACAAAGATAAGCTGAAATGTGACTATGGTGGGAGAACTCGCCACACTCGTGATCAGTGTTGTCAATTACATGGACGGTCTCCACAGAGGGTAGGTCGCTCAGGTGGATATGGAAGTGATTCTCGTCATCCAAACGGGTTTGGAGATCTTACTGCCCACACTGCCACAGTCGCTGCGAATTTTGGGTCTACTCCAGCACCGACCTCTCAGTTAGTATCCAGAGAAGACATGGCGTCTCTCCGCAGCGACCTTGACGACATCCGTAGAGTCATGTCCCAGTTGGAGCACCTTCCACTTCCTCCTTTGCTCAGTCAGGTACATCCGTCACTGCTCTACATGTCTCAGTCCCTTCTGCTCATCATTCTTGGATCATTGATTCCAGGGCATCCGAGCACATGACTGGTATGTCCTCTATTTTTTCATCATATCATCTTTATTCTGGGAGAGACAAAGTTCATATTGCGGATGGTACTATGTCTCCAATTGCAGGTAAAGGTACCATCCATGTCTCTCCATCTATGCCTTTATCGACTGCTCTACATGTTCCTAACTTTGCTACTAATCTTTTATCTGTTAGTAGTATTACCAAGTCCCTTAGTTGTAGTGTCATCTTTTTTCCTTCCCATTGTGTTTTTCAGGATCTGGTGACAAGGCAGATGATTGGCAGTGGCTGTGAGAAGGATGGCTTCTATCAGTTGGGTTCCTCTCTTGGGATGCGTGCTTTCAGTCCTCTTCAAGGCCCAGGAGTAATTTTGACTAATTGATGAGATGACATTTTGATGTGACACTTGTGAATTGTCTAAACATTATAGGGTTTCCTACCCTCCTAGTATATCTCAATGCAATTCACCTTTTGGACTTGTTCATTCTGATGTTTGGGGTCTTGCACCCACCACTTCTGTGTTTGGTTATAAATACTTTGTGACTTTTGTGGATGATTTTTTTCGTGCTACTTGGGTGTACCTTCTTAAATCAAAAGCAGATGTTTATACTTCTTTTAAAGCTTTTCATAAAATGTTTTGCACTCAGTTTGATGCTAGGCTTAAGATACTTCGGTCTGATAATGGGGACTTGTGCACCTATTTTATTGACCATGGTATTGTTCACCAAACCAATTGTGTTCACACTCGACAACAGAATGGAGTGGCTGAACGCAAGAATCGACACCTCCTTGACATCACCAGATCCCTCCTTCTTGCCATGCATGTCCCCAAATACCTTTGGTCTGAAGCTTTACTTTCTGTTGCCTTTCTTATGAATAGAATGCCCTCACGGATATTGGACTTCAAAGCTCCATTGGATGTCCTTTCACCTACATCTCCCCATTTTCCTATACCACCCAAAGTATTTGGGTCTGTCTATTTTGTCATGTCCCCAAGCCTAACCGCACCAAACTTGATCCTCGTGCTATCAAGTGTGTCTTTCTCGGATATTCCCCTACTCAAAAAGGTTATAAGTGCTATCATCCTCCCTCTAAGAGGAAGTTTTTGTCTATGGATGTCTTTTTCTTTGAGGATGTTCCTTATTTTTCTCCACCGAAGACCCCTCTTCAGGGGGAGCATGTTGATGTTGAAGCGTTGTCTTCTCCTATTCTTCTTCCTCGTCCTATTTTCGATATCCCGGATACTACTGTGATTGATGTTAGACATAAGAGAAAGAATTGCAGGTTTACTCCAGGCGACCACGACCTATGCCTCAAGCTCCACGCCAAGATTCTCCCTCGGATCCGAATCCTTCCAACTCAGGTAATGATTCTGACCCAACTTTTGATGATTCCAATCTCCCTATTGCCATTCGAAAGGGAGTTAGATCTTGTACTCACCATCCTATCTCTAATTTTGTTTCTTACAACTCATTATCTCCTTCCTATCGTACATTTTCCTCTTCCTTGTCTTCAGTGTCTTTGCCTTGTAGTGTTTCTGAAGCACTTGCTCATTCTAAGTGGAAGGAAGCGATGTGTGAAGAAATGGGGGCTCTTGAGAAAAGTGACACATGAGAAATGGTTGACCTACCAAGGGGAAAGAAACCAGTTGGATGCAAGTGGGTCTTCACAGTGAAATACAAGTCGGATGGTTCTGTGGAAAGATACAAGGTTAGACTGGTTACAAAGGGTTTCACCTAAACTTATGGCATTGATTACCATGAGACATTTGCTCCTATGACAAAAATGAATTCTATCCGTGTGATCCTTTCTCTGGCTGCCAACCAAGACTGGCCTCTTCATCAATTTGATGTGAAGATCGCCTTTCTTCATGGAGACTTAGTGGAGGAAGTTTATATGATTGTTCTTTCTGGTTTTAGCTTTCCCACATCTCAAAGGAAAGTTTGTAAATTAAAGAAGGCCCTATATGGGTTGAAACAGTCCCCTTGTGTCTGGTTTGAAAGGTTCAGTGGTGCCATAAAGAAATACGGGTACACTCAAAGTCAAGCCGATCATACTTTGTTTATCAGGCACTGTTAGGGTAAGACAACTGCCCTTATAGTCTATGTCGATGACATAGTTTTGACAGGATCTGATGCAAAGGAAATTAAGAGGTTAAAATCTCAACTGGCTATAGAGTTTGAGATAAAGGACCTAGGGCAGTTAAAGTACTTTCTTGATATAGAAGTTGTCAGATCAAGAAAGGAAGGGATATTTATCTCACAAAGGAAATACATCCTAGATCTTCTTAAAGAAACAGGGATGTTGGGATGCAAACCTTCGAATGCTCCAATATAGCAGAATCACAAGTTAGCAGATGATGGTAGTGAGCCATTTGGTGATGCAGGGAGATATCAGAGGCTTGTTGGTCATCTTATCTACCTCTCTCTCACTCGCCCTGATATAGCCTATGCAGTTAGCGTGGTGAGCCAGTTCATGCATGCTCCAAAAACCTCTCATCAAGAGGCAGTCTACAAGATTCTCAGGTATTTGAAATCCTCCCCTGGGAAAGGGATCCTCTTTCGATGTCATGGGCACTTAAGAGTTGAAGCATACACCGATGCTGATTGGGTAGGATTTGTCTCGGATAGAAGATCGACATCTGGATATTACATGATTTTTGGGAGAAATCTTGTCACTTAGAGAAGCAAGAAACAAACCGTTGTGGCAAGGTCTAGTGTAGAGGTTGAGTTCAGAGCCATGACTCATGGAATATGCGAATTGCTATGGGTAATGATTCTACTGAAAGAGCTTGGATTTCCGGTGGTCAAACATATGAGTCTTTACTGCGACAATAGAGCTGCGATTAGCATTGCACACAATCCAGTTCAACATGACAGAACAAAGCACATTGAGATTGATCGCCATTTTATCAAATAAAAAATTAGTTATGGAGAGATTTGCAATCCCTATGTGAAGACTGATGACCAACTTGCAGATATTTTAACCAAGGGAGTCCCAAGCTATCGCTTATCAAACATACTTAGCAAGCTGGGCATGTGTGACATATACGCACCAGCTTGAGGGGGAGTGTTGGTATTATTGTGGGTATGGTGTAGTGATGGGCCTCTCTTATATTGTAGGCCCAACTCTTATGTTTTATTCTTTGTTCTCTCTAGTATGGGCCTTGGGCCCATCTTTTGTATTAGCCAAGTATATAGTCTATATAGAGAAAAGGAATCGTTAACTTCCTTATTCTCTCTTTTTCCATTTCTTCTTCTCTCTTCTTCTCCCTTCTTCTCTTTTCTTAAACCCTAATAGTAAACTAGTAACCTACTAAATATACCTTTGAAGAATCCAAAAATAAGGAAATAAAGCCTAGACCATATGGCTAGAGAAAACCGTATGGCTAAAAACGTCCCAGCATACTCCTTTCTTTTGTTGTTTTTGCGGCTTTAAATGACCTTTTTCTTCCATTGATGAAGCTTTGATACCAAGTTGGAGATAGGGTTTGGAAGATTTAGGGTTTAGAGAAGAGAAAAGAGAACAGAGAAAAGAGAAAAGAGAGGAAGAAGAGAGATTATGGTAAATTGCTTAGTAAGGGAAAGAAATCCGCACTAGGATCTTATATTAAGAGAACATTACAATATACCCTTTTACAACTATACCCTTGATATTACATATATCAATAGTTTGCTCTAATATGATCATCAACACACTTGTTGGCTATCAAAATGCCATCTAAATCTGTCCACCCTCACAAAAGCACCTTGTTGAGTGGAGATAATTGCTCCTAAGACACCCTTTAATCGAGATGTTGATACCTTAGAAAGGATCTTATAAACACTACCCACAAGACTAATTGGCCTAAAATCCTTCAAGTCTTGGGCGCCTTCCTTCTTGGGAATTAACACCACAAATGTGCTATTTAGTACCTTATCAAACTGACTTGAGTCACAGAAATCCTGCATGGCTGCTGGGTATTAAGTGCCTACTATATCCCAACAAGATCTATAAATTTCAATGGAAAAACCATCCGGGCTAGGGGCCTTATCCCAGGCAAAGCCCGAATAGCTCTCAATACCTCCTCACAAAATGGGATTTCCAGATATGCCCTTTGCTAAAAGGAAATGGTTAAGAAAGGAAAATGTTTCCTTTCACTCGATATTTTGCTTATTTTCCTTCCAGTTTAAGTTTGGAAATGAAGTTCGTTTTCCTGTGGAAATTTGTCATTCTATGAAAAAATTTAGTGTTTTGTTCCCCTCTTTGAGCCATCTAACCATCGTTTTCTGTTTCCAGCTGATCTTCATTCTTAGTACTTGCGTATTCTAATTTCTAAGATTCCTTACAACTCTCTTTCTCACTTGATAATGTCCTTTGGTCTCCAATTAAATCCATTTCCTTAATGTTGCGAATGAGAAAAGATTTCTTATCCTGAATGTCTCCAAAGATCACCTTATTCCACTGTTTATGCTTTAATTTGAGAGCTTTAAGTTTCAAACCTAATTTGGTGCTAGCAGAACCCAATTTGCTGTGAATTCCAGACTTCGGCCACCAACCCTTTGAACCTCTCGCCCTCCAACCACATGTTTTAAAACGAAAAGGAGTAGGTCCCCCTTTACGACATTTTGAGGCTAACATGATTGGGATGTGATTTGAGGTAGTTCTAGGAAGAGCCGAATGGATAAGATGCGGGAATAGTCTCTCCCATTTGACTGAGAAGAGAAATCTGTCTAACCTGCTAGCCGATGAACCTGAGGAGGAGTAGGACCATGTGAATTGGACTCCTTTCATCGGGTAATCATTGAGTTTATTTTTAGATATTAATTGACCGAAATTGCGCATTTTGGCATTTAAGGAGTGGCCTCTCATTTCATGTCATTTCATGAAGAAATTGAACACAATTAAAATCCTCCTAGGCACCAAGGGACTTCCCATCTCTCGCTTACAACAATTAGCTCCTGCTAGAAATTCATATTATCCGAGGAGACAATGGCCTATAAATTCCAGATAAAGCCCATAAAATCCTTTAGTTACAACCTATAAAGGATAGAGAGTGAAATCGCCTATGGAGAGACCTTGAAGCGCCAAATTCTGAATCTAAGACTTCTACCCTCTCATTGTCCCAGAACACAAGGATAGACCTTGAAGCGCCTATGGATGGTATAATGATCCATCCTCAACTACTTCATCTTTAATATCCCTAATATGATAATCCTTAGTGGGATCTAGTTTTGTTTCTTGGATGCAAAGGATTGATGGCCTCTTGCTGATTGTTTATCCAAATTGCCCAGTCCTCTAATGTTCCATGATAAAAGACAGATCCGACATTAACAACCCTGACACTCCCTCCTCTTCCTGAGCCTACTAGACGCCACTCTATTACTCGACCTATGTAGTAGACGTTGCACTCCAATCTCCTCAGTTGAGTTGTTGAGCTTATTGCGCAACCTAGGACATATTTCGGCTTCGGGCCCACCCTGACATAACTACTTTCCATGCTTTGAAATAAAGCCCTCACCTCTTTCCCATGTTTGAAATGTGTCTAACCCTAATCATCTTACTCTTGCCTAGGTTGATTTTTAGGCCTCACACGTTTTCGAAGCACCTAAATAAACACCTGAGGTAGGCCAGTTGACCACATGAAGCCTTACAGAACACCATTGTGTTAATGGCGAATTGGAAGTGCGAAATGCTCAGGTTCTCTTGGTCAAAGGAATCATCATGATTCTGAAGAAACTAGAGCAGAGAATGTCAATGATTTTCTTAGCACTAGTTGGGTCTGCACGTGCATGTCTATTTACTCAACTTATGGTTACAAAAATTTTTTTAATGAAAAATTGTTTCAAATGAATTGGAAGAAGTTCAATTCAAGCATCAAAAAAAGAAAGAAACAGTAATAATTAACAAACAAATAAATGCATAAAAATAGTATGAAATTACAATTGTATTATATTAAAATATCTAAATAAATCCCATCTAAAAATAAATTTAAATATTTTGATGAGTCATCTCCACAGGAACATCTAAACAATAAATTTAAATATTTGATTAATTCGTCTTAACACTTCTTGTGAATGACTATCATTTTATTATAACATACATGTGACATCTAAAAGAAACACAAAAATACATTTTAGGGGTTAATGATAACAAGAAAGAATTAGGCAACAAAAATGGGTAGTTATAATACAAGAAAGAATTGGGCCACAAGATATAAGCTAAATGCAATCCTGCAACTTGAGATTGATGATGACCCTCATCCACCTAATGAGGAAGTATGTGAACTCCAATTTCCTTTTAATTAGCTGAAACAGTTCTTACCTCAGGCGACAAAGGTAGTTTGACTTCCTCAAAGCAGTTATTAGGCAACAAAAATGGTGTCTGCTTCCTTGACTACATGTAAAGACCAGAATGAAGATCAGCACATATAGAAAAGAATAATCAAATACCTATTTTAAAGCCATAAATTTAAGATTAAATAAAACCATTCCTTCAGTTGTAAGGTCTTTATGACTTAAATTAGGTAGTGTTTAGTTCATAGAAATTATGTGATCTTGGAGTTCCTATTTCCATTACCTTCATACTTTTGAACATGCTATTACTGCTTAGTACTTCAAATCTTAGAAAAGAGAAAATAGCAGCCCTAAGGATAAGATTGCATCACTGTTGGGAGTTTTTCTGGGCCATAAGGGAACATAAAATTTCAGTAGAGATTTCGAGATTAATTATAACACAAAAATAACATATATGGAAATCCAATTTCAGCAGAAATTTTGAGACTTTGTTAGTGAATTATATAAGATAGAAGAGTGTTTTATCAAGCATGTTGTCAATTTTCGATAGTTCTAAATTCTAAAAGTCCTGGAAGCAAATGCCTACAAATTCTCAAATTCCCATTGCATACAATTGGATGCAATCAGGCAAGTGATCATGCTAATGCCCTCACAAAATGCATAAAGGTACGTAGCATTCACAACTAAGAAGAAGCTCAAATGCCAAGTTTCATCCATAAGTATATCAAGAGAAGGGGGTGCATACCTGCCAAATGTTTGCCCACACTTCGCCATTTAAATACTCCAATTAAACCTTAATAATTCTCAGCTCAACCTTTTTTCTACACTGCGATTTCGAGCTTCACTATATGCCATATATGAACTTAAATTACCTAAATATAGATAAGTACTTTTCGAGGTCGTCCCATTCCTGGCCTGTGCTTTCTCATCAAAGTATTTCATGGTGAAGAAAACCCCTGACTCTTGCTCAAGCCTTACCTCAAGACCATCACCCAACACATCAACCACAACCCAAAAAAAATGGAGAGAATAGAAAGAAGATTACGTGTGCACAAACTCCTCTGCTCAAAGATGATATTTGTTTCTCCCTAAAAGGAACTGACTAATCTAATTTCCCCATAAAACTATAATTTTCACATAAAATTGGAGTGTTCTCCAAAAACAACATTCTTGAATTCTATCATAAAACACTAAACACACGACTATTGCTTGCTAAAAGCTGAAGCACAATCCATAGTTCAATAGTCTAAAATGCTGGTTTATCAAGAATTTAAACTCAAAATGTTCAAGATCTCTCCGAAAATCCTTCCGGTTATTAACAAGTACAAATCTCTACTTTGAAGCAAGACACTATCCAACGGATAGCCAGGAGAAAAAGGCTCAATAGGGAAAGTCCAGATCAGGCAGCACTGGGGTGCAATTTATTAAGCAAGTGGTTTGAAATTAAGAAAAGCTATAAATTTTGATCAGTACTCCCTAAACCATCTAAGTAAAGCTCATAGAACCATGTATTTCAAATCAGAATTCCTCCATTTAAAAAAAAATGCAACAGAAAACAAACAAGATCAAGGTGAAAATTTTGATTTAAAATCCTCCTAGGAATTCAAATTAAAGAGATCACCATAAAACCCTCATGAGGTAGGGTTTTGATTCAAAGGAACAACTTCGAAGAAGAAGAAGTTGAAATTAAAGAGCTATATAAAAATTGAAGCTCACGAGTTAGGGTTTCAATTCAAAGGAACAACTCATAAGAAGAAGATAAAAGATTTTGCTGAAAGAGATTCAAAACAGAGGTTTCGATCGACTTACATGATAATCAATTGATGCACAGCTCTTCAACGCTGTGGGAAGAAAGAGAAGAACGGAGAAGAACCAGTTGGTAGATGAGGGTTGACGCGTGCAGTCGGTCGAAGAAGAGCCATCTCAGTGGAGCTACGGTGGGTCGAGGTGTGCAGTCGGAGAACATGGATGGGTGGTGAAGTTTGTAGCTTACGCAGTGGAGATGTGAGAGACTGAGATTATTATACCAGAGTTTTTGTTTTTATTTTTAAAAGAAATGTTTTGGGAAGTATAGGGATATTTTTGGAAGAAAAGTTCGACGAAAATCAACGATTTATCGTTGACGTATGCATTTTTTAGTAAGGGGATGGATAATGATTCCTTTATTCCCATCAAAGGGAATGAGGGTTGATTGTTTGTCTGAGGGGAGGATTTGATTCACCACCTTCATCCCCAAAGTCCAGCTTCCCGCGATGTGATGGAATATGCACACTAATGATTTGATCTAATTATCATTCATTTCTGGACTGGGATGGACTGTAACACTATTGTGAGGTAGAGGATTCCCCTCCTTTTCCAGGAATTAAAGAGGGTGAGCCAAAAGGTGGGAATTGAGTAAAGGTTTTTTCTGGAGTTAAAAGAGGTTTACAGGGAATAAAATATCTCAACGCCTCCTCGACCAGCTTCCATCCATTTTTGTGCATGCCCTTTGGGAAAGACAGGCCATCGTCGCTGACCACCTCATAACAGGAACACGGACAGCTTAATGAAGGGTCTGTATGCATTGGAGTTTCTTTCCAGCAGCACCGAGGTATTGATACATCTGATTGTTTTCATTGAGTAATCTGTAATCCTTTGTTTTACTTTCACAAACACTCTCCGGAAAGAATTTCAAGACCCCCCCCAGAACCCCTAACTACTAATAATATTTGACCAAAATACCTTTTCCCCCTTCTATGAATTTGAAATACATTCCAGCTGTACCATTGTCTTGATGAATTCAAAAGAATTTGCTTCTATAACAAAAGTTTTCAGCGGGACACCATATTTCACTGATCTACCATAAGCATTTCGTCATGCTTCTTCCGCTGGGACACCATATTAAATAACATTGTAGTTCTAAGATATGTGATATGAGCGGACGTCCCTAGTAGAGAATGGCTCTTTTGGGAGTGCGTGTAACTCTAAGGGAGAGCAGGTAGTTCTTGGGGTGAACCGTGAATGAACTCTTGAGGAGAGTGTATGGCTTTCCAAATTTTGCGTCTTATTTACAACTTTTTAAAGAAGTTGTAAATTAATATCTAATATATGAAATATATTTGTTTATATTTTCATAATTAGAATCTTATTTTCTTATTTTTATTTTATCTATCCTGCCGTTTTGCCAAAAGTTTCCTAACTTTTCCCTAGTCGAGTAATTCCTGAACTCGATTTTTTATTTTTTTTTGAAAAAAGCACCCAGTGGGGGTGAGGGCCGAACTCGAATTGGTGACTATGGTTGGTGCTCATTAATTCATGTTAGTTATGTGGGTAATGTAAATCCTTTCAATCGTGGCAACTTATTGGTATTTAGTGGAACCAGTTTCATTAATTTCTACTTTCTTTTATCAGGGTGTCACGTTGGTATTGCTTGTTTTTCATTCTCTACGTGCTATTGGGGGTTTACTTTCTCACCAACCTGATCCTTGCTGTTGTATATGATAGCTTCAAAGATCAGGTATATTCCTTTCATTTTGTATGCTGTTCTTGTTAGTGTTAGTAGAACACAAAAGCTATTGTCCTATGTATGCTATTCTTTTCGTTAATAACATTTTACTTCATGTCTCACTACCACGTTTCTTCAATTACTTGAAACTTTATTTCCAAGAAAGAGTTTTCTCTATGATCTCACAAGGACGTACATTCTTATGCTGCTTCTTCTTTGCAGCTTGTAAAACAAGTTGCTGAGATGGATTCTATGAGGAAAAGTATGTTGGCAAAAGCTTTCAGTCTTATTGATAAAGATGTAAGCCTTTTGTTGATTCTCACTTCTGTCTCTACTTTGTTGCAAGAATGTGTTTTCAACTTGAATTCGTAAAGAGCTTTTATTCAATATATTTACTCTTCATTTTTTGATAGGTCAATGTAATTACCTTCATTCCTAACTTTGTTCCTTAATATCCAACCATAGCTCTATAATGAGGGATCACTAAATTTTCAAAGGGAAACCTTATCTGGATAACTTAAGCATGTATTTTCTTTTAATACCTATATATTGCCATTAAATGTATGATATACAGGCTATTTCTTGGAGGGATACTTTTTGTTAATAGTGTTCTTGGTTTTCCGGGCTGTGATGACATTCTCAATGTATCTTTTTTCATCAGTGTAGATAGAAAAGATATGTACAAACGGAGGTTACCTGAGAAGTGAAACTGCTAAACTACAAAGGACTCCACCAACCGCTCCTACAATACTGAAAAACTAGGTTTCTATCCATACTAAAAAAATAGCCAAACCTAGAGCATTAAAGTTCTCCCGTATTGAACACCATAGCTGCAATAACTTGAAGATCTGTGACCAAATTTTCTCTTTTGGGATGGAGATGCTCTCAAACACCCTTCTATTCTCTCCTTCCCAAACACCCTTCAATTCTCTCCTCCCTGAACACACCAACAAATTGCTCCTGGGAGCATCCTCCACACAACCCTAAAGACAACATTTAATTTAGCAATGACAATATTGAACACTCTTCTGTTCCTCTCTTTCCAAGCATACCAACAAATTTTTCCTGAGAGTATCCTTCACACGACCTTAAAAGCAACATCCTAGTTTAGCAATGACAATCATGAGATAAAATCCGTAAAGATGAGATGAAAAACCTATTTCATCCATAAACAGGGCAGGGATTGATCCCAAATCTATCCAACAAAAAGACAATGTGGCAACAAATGTCCTAGCATTTCCACCCTAGCCAAACACAAATGGCTCCACCCCCTGATTTTAAGTTGTCTTTTGTGAGGATATATTCCAAGAATGCTATCTACCTATCTAGAGGAAGTACCCATTCTCAAGGTATGCTTGCGTCTATTTGGTGTATATGATTCCAAGTTGTAAAGGGCAGATATAGGGTTCTCAAAGGTTCATAGGACCACAGTTATCAAGTCGGAGTTCGGGTAGGGGAAAAAATAGGAAAAATTGGCAAAATCCAGTTTTTTATAGAAAACGTCGGTCAAGAGATGAATACATAATAAATAAGTTTCTATAGTTTTCATAAAGAATATTTTTCATATATATTAGATATTTATTTGGAAAATTTCAAAAAATTATGAATAATTTGCGTTTAATTCTCAAAATTTATGATTTTTTAAAAGGAAGTTGCAATTTTTTCAAAAAGTTGCAAATATTTCGTCAATTAATTGTTCAATGAAAAAGTCGGGACTTATTCGAGACTTTTTTGAAAAAATTCGGAAAACTTTGTTACTATGCATTGGACAACCAGTGGTAAAAAGAGACTCATCAAAACCATTCGATAAGAGGATTACATGGGAAAAGGTTTGTGGAGATTTGATCATATTAGGAAATTTGATTAGAGGATGCAAATTATATTCTTACTCTTGCCAAGTTAAGTTCATAGATTTCAAAGTGGATGGCTTTGCTGTAGGATTTTATCTTCCTATTTTGACAGTGCAAGTACTCAAAACTGTGTAGCCGATGCCTTAAGTCAACACTAGCTTTACCTTGGACACTTGTGGTTGTTGTTGGGTTTGTACCAAGAAGACCCTAATTTCAGCAAGAGGTACTTGATACTTGTAGTATGGTGGATAGTGTTGATCCAGTTGAGGATATCTGTTCCGTTGCAACTTTCTTCATAAGGGTGTGCATTTCTTATATTCGAAGGATCATTGCTCTAGCTCATCATAAAAAAGCTATTGGTCTTGGAGGCCACTTTGGAAAGATGGCATTACTTGAGGACAAGCCTTTCTAGCCATGTACAAGGAGAGATGGGCAGTTTGTTTGGAAGTGTCGAACGTACCAATTGGGAAGGGAACAAAACAATGCCAACTTAAACATGCCGGCCTGCCATGTAGCCCCATAACTCGGCCTAAGCATGGAATGTTTGGTGCGAAGTTTCATTTCTCTTGCTCTTATCATTAATCATTTACGGACAGAATGACAAATTGAGGTTTAGGGCAGTTGCCCTCACAACTCACAAGAACTTTGTGTTTATCCCAAGATGAATCTAACATCAGGAAAGTTTCCAGTTGAGGTAGTGTAAGATCTATAATCTATTGCCACTGTAAGTTAGGCTTAATGCAGCTGCCCTGATTGAACATGAACATGAAATATCTAGTAAAATCCAGACCCAGTTCAAGAAAACAACGCAAAATATTGTGAAACTGCAGATGAATATGAGAATATTTGAAAATTTTAAGAATGCTATCTTGTTATGGTTTTCTGAAGGAAGGAGCTATTCTCAGGAACTTAAAATAAGCTTAAGCAAAAAATTTTGGGCCATGTCAAATCCTCAAGAACATGAGGATGCATATTATATCGAGCTTCCCAAGGACCTCTCTATTTATCTGGTATGCGATGTGGCAGATCTGTTTCCTTATCACGAAGAGTGCTCCCATTTTCCTACTACAATGAACAGTATTTGATTTGAAAAATCCCAAAGAGACGAGATATGATTCAACAATTTTTGATGTCCAAATGACCAAGACACGACTTTATCTTATACAATGGGTAGATTAACTTGATCTAGGCAATACATGGATTTATAAAGAACCCAAGAAGCTTGATAGAACCGTAGTAACAAAATTCTCCGAATTTTTGAAAAATTTGCGAATTATTCACAAATTTTTGGTGTGCCGAATTATTCTCCGAATTATTCGCGAATTTTATGTTTCCCGAATTATTTGCAGATTTTGCGAATTATTCCCGATTTTCACGAATTATTCTCGAATTATTTTCGAATTTCACAATAATTCATTTAGTTCGAAAAATTAAATTGCTTATTTTTTATATTATCAAATCAAATTGTTGGATATCATTTTAAAATTATTTATTTTTTCCCGAATAGTTCCCGGATTTTCTGGATTTTTACGAACTTCACCATTGCCAATTTATTCCCGAACCCCGACTTTGTCACTATGGATAAAACTTGTAAAATTTGAATGCAGATGTCAACGTAAGGGCATCAAGTTCTTCTTAACTTGAGAGGGTTAATGCAGCAAGAGCTCCATTAATTGAGTCTTAAGAATATAAAATAATACTAGATGTCCATATGAAGAAAAAAGGGGAGTAAAGAGCAGATGCAGGCCCTAGAATCCAATGATATAGAGTTGGTGCCATGCCAATTTCAGCATGAAATTAGACTACATTGGAAAAAGGTGTTCCATGAGTTTTGTGTCAATGCAGCTAGCGAAGATCATTCTATATGGAAAAGGGATCAGAGAAGGGAGTTCTCCCTCAGCTCATTCTGTGAGTCCTTGATGGAGGATCGAATGTGGATTTGGATAGAAGGGCGTAGTTTGAGAAGATCTGGAAACCTTTGATTCTTCAAGGGTTAAAGTATTCATTAAGACTTCAATAGTCGCTAAACTCCATATAGTTGATCACCTAATAAGTTTTGGTAAGCTAATCCCCAATAGATGTACCGTGTACAATGAGGAGGATGGGACCCAGTTTCTCATCCGTTGCTCTGTCGTGCGAGCAGTGTGGAATTACTTCATATCATTTTTTTTAGAGTAGCATGGTCCCTCCCGGGAGATGGGAGGGAGGTTTGTCTGGTTGGCCAAGAGGCCCTTAAGGGAAGGGGCTAGACTTCTGTGGAGAGTTTCGTACATTTGCAATTTGTTGCTTATAGAAAGGAGAAACACAAAATTTTTTAAAGTTGTAGATTGATCACTTCTCAAGATTCGATGTGATATTGGATGGATTTCGTTCTAATGGTAATTGATTTTGAAGGAGTTATAGATTGTAAAAACATAATTGCCATGTGCAGGGGCACGTGCCTCCCTGTAAACTTTTTGTTAAATAGTTTAATAAGACATAGTTGTGGGGACAGCTGCCCTCTTGAATTTTTGAGAAAAAAAAAATTTCTACTATGTTGTTTAATTATTTAACAGGCATAGTCTTAGGACAAGGGGGCTGTGAGTACTGGGATTTTAACCCCCATTCCTGATTAGGATTGAACCCGAGGAGGATGGGGGTGCAAAATTGGGGTGCTTACAGGGGCAACTGCCGCTTAAAGCTTAAAAAAATTGTACTATTATTTAATTAGTTAATAGAACATAGCCATGGGGCAAGAGTAGCAACTGCTCCCTGAAATTTTGAAAAACAAATCTTTTATACTATGTTATTTAATTATTTAATAGCACATAGCCATTGGACAAGGGGACAACTGGCCGCATAAACAAGGAGAAACAATACTGGCTGGATATGTAAGAAACGTACGAATGAGATGGCCTACGAAGTTAGTTTTCAACTTTTTTTTCTAGGGGCTATGCCCTCAAACCCCGTCCCTAGACCCAAAATATGTTTTACCCGCGTAATCATTCTTCACAAATCCATAAACAATTACTAACATTTTCAATCAAACATCGCGTGCCCCCCTACAAAAAATCCTAGCTACACCCCTAATGCCAGTTTTCCTTTTACTTAGCTCAGAAGGATCATGGAAGTACTTCCTTTTTTCTTTGTTTAATCTGGAAGAAATGACATTCTGATGAAGGTGTCTTCTGGATAGCGGTTTAGATAATACTCTTACCGTTGATCATTTGATTAATAAAGGTGGGGCCTTACAAATAGGTGCATCTTGTGCAAGGAGGATGCGAAACCAGTGGACCACCTCCTGAGAGTATGCTTTTACCTTTGTATAGTATATTTTGTCCCCAGTTAACTAAGTTTTAGTCATACTAGTTTTATCACGTCACTGGTAGGCATTAAATACCCATGATGGTTAAGATTAACATTAATTAGGGGCAAGATTCTAAATGTTGATATCGTAGGATATGCTGCACCTTAGAAAAAAGATATATAATGGGATATATCGTTTTATAGGGAATATATCGCACGCCAAGGGAAAAATTGGGGGGAAATGGAGAAAAATATGAAAAATTTCAATTAAACTTCAAGAAATATTAAAATAGATGTTAATTCACATTTGATAATTAAAAAATTCAAAACGACAACAATGTACATAAGAGACGAATGGGAAGGGGGTAAAGATGTGTGTTAATGACAATGTATGATTGACTAATAATAATATAATTTACATAAAATGTTTCAGTCATCCCTCAATTAGTCCTAAAAATAAACATACACAGTTAGAGTTCTATACACCTAGGAACTAAAATTAGAACCATATGAAGTTAAGCTAAAAAATTGAAAAATTTGAGTTGCCCCAATTTCCCATACCTAAAGTAAAAAAAATTGAATTTTGAACTTAGAAATCTAGTGTAAATGCATTAAATTGATGCATTTGCACTAGTTTAGGACTAATGACACACTAATTATGCCAAACTTCATTCTAATTTGAAGAAATTTCTTACCTTTTAGGGAAATTTCGCCTAAAGTAGTGCAAATAGGGTGCACTTCAACTCCGAATGATAAATACGGGTACATAGAGGGTGGAAGATGGCAAACAGGTGCTTCATGTGTCTGTTAGAGGAAGAATCAGTAGACCATTTATTTCTTCATTGTTTGTATGTGGCGGAGATTTGGGGTTTCTTCCTGTCTCAGATGGAGATGGATTGGGTCTTCCCCTCGTCTTTTCAGGCATTTTTAGCAAGTTGGCATAGGCTCAAAGCGGAGGGGGCTTGGGAAGCACTATGGACGGTGTTGCCGGGTGCCATTTCGTGGTCAATCTGGAAGGAGAGAAATAGAAGAGTGTTTGAAGATTCCGCAACGCCCAAATCCCGATTGCTGGCCCAAATCCGACTGGTTGTATTAGAGTGGGCGGGTCTTAAGTTCAATGGGGAGGAACTTCGGGCTATATTGAGGTGATTTTTGGGTAGTCAGGGGAAGTGCCATTCGGGGTGGGGCTTCTTAGATAGGTTTCAGGATTTGTGCTATTTAGTGGGTTATGAGTTTTGGCTTGTAAACTCTTGCCCTTCCCTTGGATTTTGTCCTGTATCCTCTCTTCTTTTTTTAATATATTTGCTTGACTCGTTTTATTGATAAAAAAAAAAGGGGGGGATTTATTAGGGAAGTGGAACAATCTCTCAAACTCCTTCAAAATCTCCAAAATCCCTCATCTTTGGTTGATATTTACCTCTTTTATTGACTAAGGGGCAAAATATCCCTAACTAATAAAAGACATTGAAAATATGAGGGATATATGGGAAATATTGGCGATGTTCCAAACCATGATTAGGGGTTGTGTGGAGGGTTTTAATAGTCTATCTAGAGGCAAGACTATCACTACAGTTTTTAATTCCAGAGTTTATTTCATTTTTTTCCTCTGGTTTGGAGGCCCCTTTATTGAGGATTCATGTTGCCAATTCCTCTCCATCTAATTGTTGGGTATTTTCTAGTTTTTACGTTTTTTTTTTTGGGTAGGCAATGTCTAGTAGTTAGTTGTGAGGAGACTTAGAAGACTGGTGCCTCACTACATAGGGATTCGAGTCCTTGCCTCCCAAACAGGGAGTATGCTACCTGCCATCCGAGTGGATAAGTTCGCTTTTACCCTTGGTATTTAGTGGATTTTGCAAATTTTTCAGGATAAATTATGGCTGTCCTACTACATTAATCTCCAACCATAGGACTTATTTAAAATCGGTACACACATCTTTAGCAAGCTCCAGTGTACTAGATACCAATCTCTAATATTAGGGGAGTAATGAAGATAAGTCCGTATATACTACATTCATGTGTACTCTGTTGTTTCATATTCTTAGCCATGAACTTTTATTGTATACATACAAAGGAATATATAGCTGTAACCAGCATGCTTATGTTTGAAGTTTTTGAAAAGCAATTGATTTTCTGTCTGATTAATAAGAGAAGTAGTTAATTCTCTGTCTGGCCTTATTATTTCCAGTTCTTTAGATTTGATAATCATTATAATGTTACTTGGATGAAAATGTTGGGTTTAACTAAGTTATGATCAAGTTATTGTTGTTAATTTGATGATGGAACTAGCATTGTTTTAATCTGGTATTTGGTTCGACTTAGTTTACTATGACATTATTTTCAACCAAACTCATTTAAATGGTGGGATGCCTATGCACAAATTCTTGCCAACTTATCGTAATGCTATCCAGAGTACAATTATAAGTGTATTTTTCCTGAAATTTTGAGTTCATCACTCGGTTGACTTGCCATTAAGCTCATTTGAAATGATTGAATACAACTGTTGTTTAAACATTATAACTTTGTTAAAATCTTCCATATAAATTTTATTGCCTTTTTAACGTGTACAATGATTATGTTTTCTTGAGGTTCTACTGCACTATTTATGTTGCATGTTATATATGGGCTAGTTTTTTGTGCATCTACAGAAACACGGGTTTCTTGACAAAGAGCAATGTATTCGTCTGTTTGAAGAATTGAATAAATACAGGTAAAACTCATTTCGTCACTACCTTTCCCATGTCAACAGTATCTATAGTAATCTTTGTATTGTAACTTTGTGAGTCATTCTTATCATATATCTGGGATTCTCTTTATTGTCACCTTCATTTTTTAAAAGCAATAATTTTGGCATAATAGCACATTTAAGAATCTGTGACTTGTTAATATCTTTAATTTGTCATCAAGCATCAACAATATGAATATGCTCCCAAGTTTTGAAGTAATTTATACAAATCATACACTTTGTTGTAATTAGATTTCCTACTCTTGTGAGTTGTGGCTAATTACTCTCTGTGGAAATATGTTTTGAGGGGTGCTTTGGCTGAATGTCATACAAGGGCCACTTCTTTTGAACTTAGTTACACGCTTCAATTGGATGATGGAGAAGTATTGTGTCACACCCCAAGTTCCGGATTTTTTGAATCTTGAGGCACGGCGTCATAGCAGATCAAATATGGCCAAAAAAATAAAAATGAATCACATTCGTTCTTTCCTTTTCAAGTACACAAACCATATGATCTTCAGAGCAAACTAAAAGATAATTTCCATTACTAAAATGTACAATTGACATCTAAAGTATTTAAACCTAATACACAACTCACAAACAAAACACTGAGACCAGAGTACCTCCAAAATCTCAGGTCTCGCCTCTCAAAACCTGTACACCAAAAAGCTATCTCCTCTACTACTACTCGCTCTGCAAAATGAAGAATAAAAGAAGAGTGAGCTAGACAGCTCAAGAAGCAATTAGTCATATTCTATAAAGTTCAAACCCGATAGAACGTGCACTATTTTAAAATTTATGTAATTTAAAGCATAGTTCAAAAATCCGAAAACTCGACTCAACTCGAAAGCTAGCCGGGTCGAGTAACTCGAAAAAAACTTGACTCGGTACAACTCAGAATACATATGTAATAACTTAAAAAACCTGGGTTAAAAGAACTCAAAGTATGCTGGTTTTAAAGCCTCAAACCAAAAAATTAGGTTTAACAAAACCCATAGTAAATTGTCTTTGTAGACCCAAAAAAATATGATGCAAAAAAAGTGTGACGTTTGAGTTTAGGTTTAAAATAATGATAAAAATACCCTTCTGTGACTCGGCCTAGTCTGGCGAGTCGAAAAACTTGGCTCGACTCGATCGAATTGCCGAGTAACTCCGCAAATAGTGCCTCCTTCGAGTTTTGAGGCGACTCGACTCGAAATTCAGTCGAGTTAAGTAACTCGGGTGACTCGCCGAGTTTTCGAACTATGATTTAAAGACATACCACATAAACCTGAATGAAATCAGAAATACGGACATCCTTCAGAATTGATTCTAAATTGTCAGAATTTCACAGTCTAAATCAGGATACTAAGGGAAATAGTTGGGCACACATATAGATGCTTAGGTTACCATATAGATAACGGGTGCACCGAATACTGGGTGCAACCTCAACTGATTAAGGCTTATAGCCGGATTAGAAGAGGTCCAGATCAAATAATTACCTAGCCAGGTACACATGTTTAGGGTCTTTCATCCAAGGGCTTTCTATCTCCCTTCTTGATGGTATACTTTCATATTTCAAATGGTGTTCTTTTCAAATTTCAGACAAATTATATAAAAATTGAAACCGAATACCATATATCATATGATTTTCAAATCACATAACACATTTCCATATCAAATAACCACAAATCAGAATCTTATCAAATCTACAAAAAGGTTTTCATAATTAAGCATATAATACTCCAAATTATATGCAATTTTAAAACTGAATAAAAAAATTTATTAGAATTCTTATAGGAAATCGAATTCTCAGTTGAACTAATAATTTCACAAAATTTCACTATGGTTAAAAATCATCTTAAGACAAACCCTAAATCAAAATTTGCAATTAAAGAAAATAAAACCCTAATTAATATGACTAATCACTTACCCTGATGTTGCAAAATTTTCTGACCTTTTCTTCTTTTTCTTTCCCCCTTTTCCTTTTCTTTCTTCTTTCCTTTCCTTTTCTTCCTTCCTTTCCCTTTCCCCTTCCTTTTCCTTTTCCTTTTCCTTTCCTTCCCTTTTTTTTTTTTTCCTTTCTTCTCTTTACCCGTTTCTTTCTTTCTTCTCTTTTCCATTTTCTTTTCCTTCCTTTCTTTCTTCCGTACCCTTACTGTTTTCCCAGAATTATAGCATTGCGTGTTGTCTGAGACCAAAACAGAGAGTTAAAACCAGTGTAGTCAAGGCGTCTAGGCGATTAGCCCCGGCTAGGCGAGGCGTTGCCTAGGCGATAAATTTAATATAAATATATATATAATTATATATATATCACGTATATATATAACATCCAAAAGACCAAAACTCCACACCCACATTCCACAAAACCATAAAATAAAAAGTCTATTACAATCATTCATCACATAACCAAAGACATGTTAACATAGTGGAGTATTAAACATTTCAAAATCTAGGCAAAATACCCAAATTCGTGTCATTGTCCATGTATAATATTATGTAGAGCCCCCTACGATTGCCTGGGGGGGTGGCAGGGGGGACAGAGCCCCCTACGATTTAGAATCTTATTACTACTTCATTATATGTTTTTATATTATTTATTTATTTATTGGGAAATTTTGGATTTTTTTAAAGCAAGAAAAAAAATTTTTTTTTTAACTAGGATCGCCCGCCTAAAGGGGTGCCTAGGCGACGCAGGCCCAAAATCGCCTAGGCGACGCCTTGACTACACTGGTTAAAACTCTCTTACACAATGCCCATGTGTGGGTGGGTTCACCACCACCTCACACATTACTTCAAATTCTTCCTATTTACGATTTAGTCTCTCTAAACTTTCTTATACTTATCCCTTAAATTTTAAACAATCCTTATAATTAACCCCTTAATTATAATTAATTAATTAAAATTAATAAATAAATAATATATATTTTTCTTTCCAAACCCTTCACTATGTTAGGCTGGTCATTTTTGTTACTATCAAAAATTTGAAATTCTGCTCCGATTGAGTAATATTGTGATCTGAAGTCTAAAAACTCTTTGGGTTTCTTAGGGTCACCCCTTCACTGCATGCATGTTTTAATATAATAACACATTATTTGATAATAGAAGTTGGGTCATTACATATTTGCCTGATGCTACTCATTACAAACTGATTGTTAGATGCTTGTATATCTAATGGTTACTTAGCCAAGCTACTTATGCTGTTTGCATGGTCAGGCAACTTGTTTGTTTATTGTGCTGCACTTGTTCCAGGTTCCTATGGGCTTAAAGAAACCAAGCCCTAGCCCGGCCTTAATAAGTATTGGCTTTAATTTTTGAGCTCGATTATCAAAGTTAGAAGAATCAGTCACGAGTTTGCAGCTTTAAGAGAAGCTAGATAGTGCTCCCGATCACCGTTGAAACCAAGGTTTCTTAAAGAGAAACCATGGGAAAGCTCTTACAAATCGCTAATCCAGCAACTAAAATTAGCTGAAAGAACTAGATTTAAGGAAATCTACAAGTATTCTTGTTGTTGCTGTTACATTTCATGATCCCGTTACACCCTTTATAGACCATTAACAACCACCCTAATTGCAACATGCTTTGGAAAAAAAAAGTCTTTAGTAAGCCTGGAAGACCCAAACATTCGATTCTTTACCAACATACCTTGAACTTACCCACCTAGGAATCATAGCAATCTTTCGAAATTTAAGTCAAAACACAAAAAACAATGCTCTCTAACTGTTTGACCATAACCAATAACATTTCAGTTGATTCATGATGGCCTTCTACTGATCTTGATCACACTGAAATTTATACACTTTAGTAGATTCTCTAATCTTCCACATATTCAAAAATCGGTCTAATCCAACGGTAAGATATCAAAAGCTTCTACAAGTAATTAGTCCTTGGTAATGACTTCTAAAAAGTAATTACGTAACAAGTAACTAGAAGGGTGCAACTTCCTAAGATCAACTTCTAAGATAACTCATAACTCCAAAGTAGCCTCTTTGGGATTCAAAACATGGTTGAATCCATGGCCCCTTTGACTATGGGTTGGTTTGGGCTCTTTGACTGGATATTTAGATGTGGGCCTTAGATATTACATAATAGGCCCATAAATCTTGGCCTGGATGCTCATGCAGCAGGTGCCTCTTGTTGGAAAGAGTTCACCCTTGATCTATTCATTTTTTTTGGATTCTGTTTGGCTTGTGCATCAATATTTTTCAAGTCAACTTCTGACATCCAAGTGGCTTCGGTTGGTGGCTTTCCCCTCATTTGGACAAGATAGTGAGTATAGGACTAATTTTTGTAGTGATATTCTGCGAATCTAGAATCTCAAGGACTTTTACTTCTTCTGAAAACTGGGAGGTTTCTTGTGTGGGATGATCATCCCCATGATAAGGAAATAGATCTGAGATGTGAACAATGGAGAGATGTCAAGACTACTTGGAAGATCGATTTTGCATGCATGATGCATTATTGCCAATCCGCTTCAAAAAAAGCAAGGCCCAATCTTCTTGTATTTAAGCTTGTGGTATTGACCAATATGGAACCTTCCTCTCCTTAAGTAGACCATGACTAAGTCACCTTCGCGTAATTCGGTATGTCACCGATGGAAATGAGCGTGTTCTTTGTACTTTCCATAAATTTGCTAAATTTTTCTTCCGAACATCTTCATGGGTTTCCTTTAAGTGAGTTGAAAATGATTCTGCATCACAATTTATTCTCTTGGGATCAAGTAAAGGGACCAAATCAAGGGTCTGAATAGGATTTAATCCACACACAATATGAAATGGTGTCTTTCCAGTTGAGTGATTAATGGAGTTTTTGACAGAAAATTTTGCATGTGGCAATATATTGTCCCATTGCTTCGGCTTGTTGTCAGCAAGTTGCCTAGGCTTTGATTGACTACCTCAGTTTGGCCATCTGTTTGAGGGTGAAGGCAGTGCTATACTGCAGAGTAGTACCCAACTTCCTGGCTCATGAACTGAGTATCTCGATCAGATGTAAGATATTTATGGCATGCAACCCATGTAGATGTACAATCTCAAAAAAGAAGAGGACTGTATGAGAAGCATCTAGTGTGTTCTGACAAGGGATGAAATGGGCCATCTTCGAAAATCTATCAACCACCACAAGGATTGAATCATAACCCCTTTGAGTATGAGGCAGTCCTACCACAAAATCGAGAGTAACATCTTTCCCAGGTGTTGTAGGAATGGGCAAGGCCATATAGAGTTCGGTATTCTAGGAATGACCTTTGGCAAGTTGACAAACATGACACCGTTCCACAAAGTGAGTGGTGTCTTTCCTTAGTTTTGGCCAAAAGCACACTTTAGGCTTGCCTATAGTCTTGTCACGTCCGAAATGTCCACTAAGGCCTACATCATTGGCTTCGTTTATGAGTTGCAACTTGCAACTTGATTGAGCATTCAGGCACACATAAACGTCTTTTGATTGAGCATTCAGGCACACATAAACGGCTTTGGTAGAATAAGTAGCTATCTTGCAACACAAATTTTGTTTGCTTCCATCCTTTATCTGTTGGTAAATGGGGCCAAAATAGGGGTCTTCCTTGTAAAGATTGGCCATCAACTCAAACCCAATAACAGTTGCGGAGACTCCGATAAGAACATGCTCCCTCCTATTTAGAGAATCGGCAACAACATGGCATTGGCCTGTTTTGTGCTTAATCACAAAATTGAACTCTTGTAAATACGAGACCCATTTAGTATGCCTGGTATTGACTTTCTTTTGAGTACTTAAGAAATCGAAGGTCCTAATGATAAAAATATAAAATGAACTCCTTGTGTCCAAGGTAGTGACTTCAATGCCTCAATGCTTGCACAATGACATAGAATTCAAGGTCATAGGTGGCGTACTTCAATTTTTCTTTATCAACTTTTCACTGTAAGAGACGATAAGACATTTTTCTTGGCTCAAGAGTCAATACAATGCAATGGTTGCATGAGATGCATCACAATACACTTAAAGAGCTTGTTAAAGTTGGGCAAAGCGAGAATTAGAGCCTTAGTCAATTTTTTCTTTACAAGCTGATGCCCAAAGTTTCCAAATTAGTCCAACTTCGTACCTTTCCAGCATGAACCGTATATCTCAGAGAGGTTGTATTCTTTGGGTTTGTAGTAATGGAATGGTTTCATTATCTAAAATGAAGAACATTTCCTAGTAGTAGTTTGTAATTCAGTTGGTTTTTTAGGGGGTTGGTTTTATGTCCCCCCTTGTATTTTCTCCTTTTATTTAATTAACAGGTAGGGGTCCGCCAAACCCCCTTCCACCTCTGGGAGATATTTCAAAAAAAAAAAAAAAATGAATAGGAGGCAGCCTTGTCTTTGTTGTTGCTCTTTCAGACACTAACTTTGTCACCATATGAACATGGATGTATTTTACGGCTTTCTATCGACTAAGAAAGCTATTTAATCACATTTATGCTTTTAAACCATCAACAACTGTCCTTCCTGTTTACTATCTGCATGCTTCTTCCCTGGGCCCTAAGAGTGAGTTTGGGGTTCTCAAGGGGAAGTATTGGCAGTTGATATCCTTGTTAGCACGTGATCTTCGTCACGCAAATCAGTTCAGATTTTCTTAGCCTCAAGAGTTCAATTGAATCTACTTTCTTCATACAATTAGTCACAGGTGCAATTAAAGTGCTGAAATTCTTGAGGAATTGCCTATAGAAGGTGGCCAATCCATGGAAACTTCGAACTTCTCCAACGGATTGTGGAATCGGCCACTCCACAATTGCACGAACCTTCTCGTTATCAACAACCATCAGCAGAAACCACATAGCCTAAAAAAACCAAGATTGTAGTCATGAAGCAACACTTTTTTAAGTTTGCGTACAATAAGTGTTCCTGCAAAAGTTGAAAAACTTGTCAATGAGAAACATGCTCGGTAGGGGTGGCACTATAAATTAAAATATCATCAAAGTAGACAATTACAAATTTTTTCAAAAATGGCTTCAATGTGTGCCTCATAATCCTCATGAAAGGGGGGGGGGGGGGGGGGGGGAATTGAACGACATTACAAATAATTCATACAACCTTTCTTTTTGTTTTGAAGGCGGTCTTCCACTCATCTCCGGGGTGGGTGTGAATTTGATGGTATCCACACCTTAGATCGATCTTAAAGGTGATTTTAGCACCAGCCAAGGAATTCCACATGTCGTATAAGAAATTGATATTTCACGATTGTTTATAACTCGGCTATCAACACACATTCTCCAAGTGCCATCTTTCTTTAGAGTGAGTAAAGTTGGGACAACATGTGAACTTAAACTCTCTCTTATGACTCCATTGTTCAACAAATCACTAACTTATTCAGTTGTTTTGTGAAGTTCTTCATGCTCATTGGGATTCATCCTATAATATGGAAGATTGGGTAAACTAGCTTCCAGGATTAAATCAGCATAATGCTAAATATGTCGCATAGGTGGCAATCCTCTTGGCAACTCATCAGGAATAATTCCAGAAAATTCATTTAAAATAGTTTGTATTTCCTTAGGGATGGTGGCAGCTTAATCCAAATCAGTGGTTTTGAAATTCCCTTTGAAATTAATGCATACATAGTGGATTCATCACCGTTTCCTTTACGAATTGTTTTAAGCAAAGGATGTTCTCAATTTTCTTAGTAGGTTTCGCCTTATGTAATGGTTCTAATGGCCAAAGAGTGATTTGGATTCCTTATTTGAGAAAAGAATAGCAATTTTTTAATCCATTATGTATGACTTTCCGATCGTATTGCCAAGGTTGGCCAGGTAAGATATGACATGCATCCATTGACAACACATCACACAATACCATACCACATCCTTATAATTGTTCCAATAGAAAAATTAACTGAGCATTTTTGGGTGACAAGAGTTTCATTACCTCTCTTGAACCAGGAGATATGATAGGGTTGGTGGTGCTTTTCACATGGAAGATTGAGTTTTTGAACCATCTCTTTGGATACCATGTTGCCTACCGGAGTCAATGATGATGGTGCACACCTTTCCTTGGGCGGTGCAACAATTGTGGAAAATATTTGATCGTAGCCATGGTTCAGGTTATGATTTTTCAGAAACTAGCATGCGTTGCATTACGAACAAATCTCCTTTATCTGGATATACATCTCTCTTGTGCCTTTGGGAATGTCATCGGCAAACCTTGGATCAACCAACAAGGTTTTTGGCCTAGATCTTTTTCAAATTCTACATTGTCTTGGTCCATCAAGTTACTTTCTTTCTTGGAACATTTGTAAGACCGAGGTCCACTTTCTCCACAACTAAAACATTTAAAAGTGGAAGGATTTTGGATGGATCGACTCGTACTAGTGAATCGACCATTAGGAGAGATTGTCTTACCCAAATTTGAAGTTGGCTGACGTGAGGCATTTGAGGAAGTTTGATTAACATTACTGGAATCACTTTTTGAAGAGGTTGTAGCCATATTTCCTTTATTAAACTGTCTGCTTCCCCAAACCTGATTTAGCTTAGTTTCAGCCTTTAAAGCATATTGGACTGCTTTATCTAGGGTTTTAGGCTCCATCATAATGATTCCATCTTGAATTTGAATTCTCAATCTAGAAACAAAACAAAGATGCACGTGTTGCTTTTTTTCTCATTTTTGACTTACTAATGCATACAAACTTTCAGTATAATTAGAATCGATTTCCACACCTTGCCTTAGGTGATGAAGATGTTGTTAAAATGTTGGACCATAATTAGTTGGTAAGAATTTGGCTTCAAGAGCAACCTTCATGAGCCTCCAAGTAGAGATTCTTCGTTTTCCTTGCATTTCACGATTTTTTTTTGCAACGTTTTCCACCAAATCAAAGTATGTCTCTTTAATTGGGTTTGTACGAATCTGATCTTTTGTAAGTCCCGCAGATTCTTCCATTCAAAGAAAACCTCAATATTTTCTAATCAATTTGTGAAACCAACTGGTTGTAGATGGCCTAAAAATTCAGGAACATCTATTCAAATTTCTCTTTGAATTTTATTGAAAGCCCGGATAACTCTATCAGCAAAGGAAAAGTTTTCATCGTCACCATGGATTTCTACGG
Organism: Tetracentron sinense; assembly: GCA_015143295.1. Taxonomy (NCBI): domain Eukaryota; kingdom Viridiplantae; phylum Streptophyta; class Magnoliopsida; order Trochodendrales; family Trochodendraceae; genus Tetracentron; species Tetracentron sinense. The sequence goes on along the minus strand of CM026567.1, from coordinate 30,278,525 downwards.
GTTCTTTATCATCGGTGTCATCATTTTCAGCTCTATGGTGCATCATTTCCAGTTGTTTGATCCTTAATCGGATATCTTCAATTTCAGGGTTGTTGTTGGTGCAATTTCCTTGTCGACGAGCACGATGACCCTCTCCTCTTTCTCGTTCATCCATGACACAAATCACAATGGAGAGAGGTGTAAATGTGAGGGAGAAAAGAGGACGAAGAAGCAAGTTATTACTTACTTTGATACCAACTTGGTGCAGGCCAAAGAAGAGGGTAGTAGCTATCAATTGCAACCAATAAATTGAGGACAAAATATGCTTTAAGAAGACCTATACATCCCAAACAAGAGGGGTGATTTGAATTCTAAAACTGATTTTCCAAGGATAACCCCCTTGGTTAAATAGGTAACAGAAGGATCACAATATCACATTGAATGAACCTTGGTAATGATTTCTAGAAGTAACTAGGCAAGAATTTAAAAGTTTCTATCAGTAACTAGGCCTTGGTAATGACTTTACAAGTAACTAGACAACAATTAAATGCTTCTACAAGTAATTACGTAACAAGTAACTACAAGGGTGCAACTTCCTAAGATCAACTTCCAAGATAGCTCATAAATCCAAAGTAGAATCTTTAGGATTCAAAATATGGTTGAATCCATGGGTCCTTTGACTATGGGTTGGTTTGGGCTCTTTGACTGGATTTGTAGATGTGGGCCTGGGCTACTACAGAATAGGCCCATAAATCTTTGGCTGGATGCTCCTGCATCTTTATTGCTCTTCATAGATTTTGTAGTAATCTTTTGTAATATGTTGACATAATTGTCCCTACGGGCTTAATAATTGGGATATGATCAGATTGCTTCTGGGCAGGGCCAGCCTCATTAACACCCCTAATGAATTGTCACTTCGTCAGGGAGATGCGAGAATTGTCAACATCCTATATGTTAGTTCTCATGATTAGGTTGTTGCCTCTATATGTGGCATATGGAAATAAAAATCGCCGAAACCAATACGAACAGGCGATATGTATAGGTATCGGTAATCCCCTATACGATATTTATGCTAATATGAAACGAACGATACGTAATGGTTATTAGTTACTTATGATTTAATTCATTGTGTAATTGTAATTTTGCTAGTTTGTTTTTGAGTCGCTTCCCATGATAACTCATTTGATTTAAAAAAAAAAATTAATTTGATTTCTTTTTCCTTAAAAAAGAAAAATTTATATTTATCGTCTGAAACCGATACGTATAGGTTTCGATTGGGACCGATACATTCCCCGAAACAGTATTTTATCCTTGATATGTGGGCACTCATGAGATACTGACACTTGAAGGAAAGAAGTTTTTTTAACTTCCATGTTGAGCTAAGTAAAGAACTATGAGCATTATCAGTGTATCAGTATCACTAGGCATGATTGACATCTCTGATGAGCTTGATGGAAATAAGTCTTTTTTATTAGTCAAATGGATGATTTGTGACTGGGTTATACTTCCATTGCATTTTTAAATTTATATATACTATTTTCTAAGGTCTACTGATAAAAAATAATAATATTAGGGTCACTGGTAAATGGTAATTTTAATTATTGTACTTGAGGTGTTTGATGATCAGAGCTACAGGTTTATTCTTAACAGATTTCTGCCTTGGATGGAAAACTTGCTTTTGGTTTGCATGTTTCATTTAGGAGTACATGTGTTTCATATTTAAGAAGGCCTAGAAAGGCAAAAAGACTTGGGATTCTTTATTATGAATGTCTATTCAGAATATACTTCGAGTAGTAGCCAAACAGCACCAAAGTGAAAATAGAAAGGGTCAACCTCTAATCAATGATACCCGTTTTGCGATGTAAATTTCCCTTAGTTCTGTCCTTTTTTTTGTGCCTCCAAGCCCTACATTCAACTTAGTATTTTTATTCAATCATTGATAACAATTTGATGTATTACCATCCCAAAAAAACAAGTTGATGTATTCATAAGAAATTATGAACATGCTTTTTTGTTTTGTTTTCATCATGATCTATTTCAGCGCTAGCTTAACTAAACTTATCTTAGATAGTTATGGCTCGTGTCCCTTTTTTTATGTTATTCTTTTATGTTTGTACCACTACTATGTGACATTGGTCTCATGACTACTAAACATGTGACATATTTTCATTGCTTAGGTCTTTGCCAAAAATCTCAAGGGAAGATTTTGAGTTAATATTTGATGAGCTTGATGATAGTCGTGACTTCAAGGTAGTTTTCTTAAAGCCTTTGGTGAGAATGGATTGTTCTCATCCATTTAACTTTTCACATATGAATGGATTCTTGTTATTTATGTTGATTTTTCAGCTGCATATCTTCGTATCTAGTTGCATAGAAACCTTCATCCAGTGATTGGTTCTTTTTTTTTTACTTTGTTCTTCTTGTTTGGATACTTATTCTAATAGTTGTATGTGTGTGTGCGTGTCTAGATATATGTGTGTGTGTATATCGAATAACAGAAATTGTGCATAGGAATTTGAAATAGACGGAATTTCTTTTTCCAATGACCTAAATGCTGCTCAAAACATTCAACAATAGGCCCCTAATGCTTTTTGTCCAAGTTCTAGCCCCAAGACAAGAACTAAAATAAGAGATGGGAAACCCATTGACCGCAATTTTCTAGCACACTCATTGAAACCTTCCTAGAAACTAAACAATCTAATCTCTTGTCCACTAATAGAAGAAAATGGCATCATAAATATCGATCACTAGCGGTTGACCCTTCTTCAAGTTAATACAAAGATTGGAAACACGGACGCACTTCACGAATGTTATGAACTTGCTGAAATGCTGTTTCGGATAAAATTGTAAATGGGAATAAGAGGACAGCCTTCCCCAACTGTGAAACCTCTTGTTAGTTATTCTCATCTGCTTGCTTAAGAGCATGCCCAATGCCTCTGTGATGATAATGAATAGAAAAAGGAGATAATGGTACTCCTTATTTAAGACCTTGAAAAATAGGAGAAGAACCATCTGGAATCTATATTAGAATAGAGAAAGGTGCTGATGGTACAACAAAACCATCTCCTCTATAATCCCCAAATCTGATTCTTCCCCAAAAGTAGTCAGGAAACGCAAATACATATTATTGTAGGCCTTCTCATCATGTTTCCACATCACAACCAGCACTGGTAGCTCAGTTGGTTTGGGTCTTGGGAGAGATCCCCAATGTCTCAATTTCAACTCCTCTCGGGCTTTACCCAATCCACGTGGTTTGCGGGTGATTGCGTGCATCTAAAGGGCTAGTCCTTCCTTGTCAGGCTTGGGACACCTTAAAAATTTCCACATCACTCTTCTGCTCTCAGTTCTGGACCTAGGATCAATACATTCGCTTGCGATCAGGACCTCATCTTGGATTTGGTAATTTGCTTACTTACTAATTCCTCCTCAGCAATTACATCCTTTATAATATGTTTTCTTATTATCGTTTTTCGCTTCCAACTTATGTTCTCCTTACAAATCAACTTTACAAGGTCCTTTGGAATAGCTTCTCTTCTCATCCTATCCTACATGGGTAAAGCATATACCTCCTTCAACCTTTTTTGATTGGTAAAAGAGGATTATGTTAACAAAATAAAAAAAGGACATATACAAAAAAGAAAGGGAAATAAAAGGGCCACAGCCTATTACAAAGGTGATGGTACTCATTCTACAAACTACAAAGAAGACCCATTTTTAGATCAGTCATTAACCATATTGTTACCTGATCGTGGCACCTTTGAGAACAAGATGTTCAAAAAGAGAGAGAGATAAGCAAATCTTTACGGACCTTCCTCTTACCACCATTACCCTAACATATAGTATTACTAGTGTCACCAACACTTTAATGAGATGCGGCTTTTCGCAATCCCAAGGTCTTGTAGTAAAACTAAGACCTCGGCCTTATTTGAATCACACCATTGTACTTGGATCGAGAAAGTATAGATAACTCGTGTTAGCATCGTGGAATACTCCATTCCCATAAGGTTTGGGATTACCAAGAGAGCAACCATCAAAGTTCAATATTATCTTGTTCACAGTTGGAGGATACCATTTCATTTAGATCTTATGATGGTAAGAATGTGATATTTCGGCTTTGGATAGATTTTTATTTGGCAATTTTCTTGACATTAAAAAAGATTTCAAATCTCAAATTTCCTAACAACAACCATGACAAAGCACAAAGTGCTAAGCTTTATTAGTCTCAACAAAAGAATGGACCCTTAGTGGCAATGGAAGCACATCAAAATGTGGCTAAAAAAGATTTCTATTGTTGACCCCAAATATTAAGGCACTGACAATGGCAATGATGATGGAAGCACATCATATTGTGGTAGGGTAACATTTCACACTTTGACAAATCCTCAGACTTATTTGTTGGGATGGTTAAGAATTGAGAAACCACATTCTAATTTCTCACAATAACACTGAAACTAACCCTCTTGATTTCTTTTGAAGTAAGAGCTCAATGTTGTACATTCACTTTGATTCTATTAATTATCTCACTGACACTAGAAGGTTCAACTTGGAGGATCCTTTTATTGATCTTCTACCACATGCCTTAAAGGATAGCATTCAAGGAACACTTCTAAAGCAAACATTTATGACTACCAAAAAAGCCCAGAATCTATTCGGATATCAAGTTTAATATATCAAGTGGATAAACCCATTTCGTAATATTAATGAAGTGATACCAATTTCCCTAGCTACCTCACGATGAAAGAGGTTAGTGATAAATTTGCCTCTTTTTTGCACATTATGCAAACATGGGGAGATATTCATTCTTCTTTGAAGAGAATCACAAGGGTCCCAACGAAGGGCCACCATCAAAACGAAAGCTTTGATTTTAGAAGGGACAAAAGGGATCCAAAATTCATTAGATGCCAAGTATTCGTCAAGACTCAAGAGAGTGGGATATACCTACGAAGAACGATGTCAAAGAAGAAATTCCACATTATACTCAACATCAGAAAGAGATATTGGATGTCTTTCAAAGAACAAATTCCACACCAAGTTACCCCCCACAAGAGTACAATACCCGGATGTGGATCTTCTATCAATTACCGAACCTGTTTAATAGGCATTTGTATAGGCTTCAACTTGTAAGTGCCCATTTTTTAAGTAACCAAATCCTTACTGGGAGAAGATTTTAGATACTTAAGTACCCTTTCAATGCCTCTAGGTGTGTAGTCCTTGGCTTGTGCATAAACGGACTGATTACACTAACTGCATAGGCCATATTTGGGCATGTCAAAGACAAGTCAATCATCTTCTCAACCAGTCATTGAAACATCCCAACATCTATCAGAGGTTCTCCACTCTCATAGTCAAGTTTGAGATTTACCTCTATAGATAATCCACTGCTTTAGCACCCTTTTTTTTTTTGTATCCAGTAGCAAGTCTAACACATACTTCATTTGGAAAAATGAATATGCCTTCTGTGAACCTAGCAACCTCAATTCTAAGAAAGTACGTAAGGAGTCCTATACCCTTGATCTCAAACTCTTCTGGAAGAAATACCTCGAGTCTCTGAATCTTTTGAATATCGTCACCTGCTACTACAATGCTATCTACATAAACAATTAGTGTTGTGGTATTAACATTTGGATGCTTCACAAATAAGGTATGGTCACGATGACTTTTGAGCATAACCAAACCTCTTCAATGCACCACTAAACCTCTCAAGCCAGGTTTTAGGTGATTGTTTAACTCCATAGATTGCCTTTTTCAACTTGCAAACCTTACCCTTTTGAACTTGAATCTAGAATCCAGGGGGAAGAATCATGTACAGTTCTCCTGTAAGTCCTCATGCAGAAAAACATTCTTCACATCTAATTGATGAAGAGACCAGGATAAGATAGAGTTCATCTTAGCAACTGGAGCAAATGTCTCATCATAATCCACCCCATAGGTTTGAGTAAAGCCTTTTGCAACCGGCCTTGCTTTGTATCTATCCATTGTCCCATTAAATTTATGTTTCACAGTATACACCCACTTACATCCTACTAACTTCTTCTCATTGGGAGTATTAAGAGATTTCATTTCTTCCCACATAACTTCTTTCCATTTGGGATGCTTCAGTGCTTCTGACACTCTGGAAGAAAGAGAAACAAAATACAAGGAAGATGCAAAGGATTGAAGAGGAAAAGAAAGTGAATTATCAGAACCAAAATTAGAAATGGGATAAAGTGTTGTACAAGTACATTTCCCTTTATGTAAGGCAATGGGATATCATTATTTAGAATAATAGGAGAAGACTTACCAAAAGGAGTAGGCTCTGAATTCACAGTTCTAAGGTGAGACGATTGATTAGCTAATGTAGTCTTTACTTTATGACACTTGGAATATGTTTTCATCTTTTCTGTCGCACCCAAGGTTCTGAATATTGATATCGTATGTCATTTCGAGCCATGGAAAAAAGATATATCGAGAATATTTCGCAAGATATATCGATATCGTGAGAACAATATCGCACGTGGAGGAAAAAATCGAAAAGAATAGAAAAAACATAGAATTTTTCAATGAAACTTTAGGAAATGTTAAAATAGATGTTAATACACATCTGAGAATCAAATTTTTTTAAAAAACAACAATGTATATAAGAGATGCAATGAGAAGGGAGCCAAAGACGCGCGCTGATGCTGACGACAATGTATGATTCGCTAATATTGATGTAACTTACATAAAAAGTTGCATTCATTTCTCAATCAAGCGTAACAATTAACTTAAATACAATCAAAATCAATACTAAGAATATTTAAATCAATACTAAGAATAGTTAAAATTAAAAAACATTGTATTAAGATTTTATTGAAAATTTTATTATGTGTATAGTAAAAATCAATACTAAGAATAGTTAAATAATATTTAATTTATAAAATATAATTAGGTTAATACTTGCAACACTCATTTAGGTGTAATAGTGTCATTTATGCAATTTTTAAAAAACCATTATTGTAATTAGTGTAATCTAAGGGAGAGTTTTGAAATATAGATAAGAATGAAATTAATTTATAAAGAGACATTTAAAATTATTATTTTATAACATACATTCTATTTTGTAAATGACCATTACAACTTAGGTATAAACAAGTAAACAACAATTCTCAGTTGATGCATTCGACGAAGTTAAAAAACAGGGGAGAGACTCACAACTCAAAGAGACGAAGACCTAGGCTGCTAGGCAAGGGTTCGGCGACGGTGACAGATGGCAACGGCGACGACAACGGATGGCAACGGCGACTTCGATGGCGACGGTATCTTACCTTCCATTTCCCTAAAACCCTTACTATTCCAATATTCCTCTACTCCTTCTTAGTTCTCAAGTTTCTTTTTTTTTCTTCCTTCTTTAGTTCTCAGTTCTCAATCCTCAATGTTTGCATGAGTTATGTTTTCCCATGGAATGACCTTATATCGCATGATCTCAAACAAAAAAATCTTTTAAAAAAAAAAAAACAGTAGAAAATGTTTCGACCGAAATATATGGAATTTCGATTAAAATTTGCGAAATTTTGTAAAAACCAAAATACATGGTTCAGATGTTTCGGAACCCGTCGAGATCGAGAAATATCGTCGAAATATACAAACTTTCGTCGAAATTTCAAAAACTAGTCGCACCTTTAGTAGATTCAGATGATGAGGAAGGAGCAATATAAACCAGGAGGGACGAAGTAACATCTAGAGGAGGAAGTGGACTATTCTCCCCTAAAGAGGAACACCCGAGAAATACGGAACCAACTGAAAAAATGAAATGTCTATAAAAACAAACTGTTTACGTTTTACTAGATGAAACATTTATACCCTTTATGGGTGGAGGAGTAACCCATAAATGGAAACTTCACAGATTTGGGATCCAATTTTTATTGATTTGGACCCAAAATATGAACAAAGCAAGTACATTTAAAGACCTTGAGAGGAAGACTGAATATAGAACGTTCATGAAAAAATAATTGGCGTGGAGATTTGAATGCAACTACTCTTGATGACATATGATTGATGAAATATGCCGCAGAACACCGATTTAGACTAGTATCTTTTTTTGAATTTCCTTCATAGGAGAAAACCTAGTAATCTCTAGCAAGTGTTTGTTTTTCTGCTTTGCTATCTTGTTTTGTTGAGTGTAAATACAATTGTTTTGATGATTAACACCATTCTCTTCGAGATAAGTTTTCAACTGACCTTCCAAATATTCAAGACCATGGTTAGATTGAAAAACATTGCTATTTTTTTTCCAAAATGAGTCATGGCCATCTTATGGAAGATTTGAATAATATGAGATACCTCATCTCTAGTCTTCATAAGGTAAATCCACGTGTATCAAATGCAATCATCCACAAATGAAAAGAAATAACAGAATCCAAACATAGACAAAGGTGGGGAGGGTCACCACACATCATAAGGCATTATATCAAAAGGAATCTGGCTTCTTTATTACTAGGTGAAAAAGAGACTCAACAATGTTTCACTAGTTCACACACTTCACATTGTAAACTTAGCCAACAGACAAACTCAAAACTAGAAAATACAAGTTTTAATGACGGAAATGATAAATGACCAAGCTGCTTATACCAAAGCAAAATCTGGTCTTTATTGACATACCTACTAGACTGGAGTGTACTAGGAGAAGTCGGAGCTAGATCTAGTAAGTAAAGTCAATAAACTCACGCGTCACGGCAACTCGCAGTTTGCTACTGTGTCTTTACTTCCTGAAACACACAATATGAAGGAAATAAGGTTATACCGCAATTTAGTGTTTTGGTCAAACTACTAATAGAAAGAAGCTTAGTAGAGAAACCAATTACATATAAAAGTTCTATGTACCATAATGTGATGAGCTGGGCAAAGCATTGAACGTATGTGGAGAACCAATACTATCACCAGCCTAGTCAGGACAGAGATGACTTCGAGCCTCCGCGTAACTCCTTTTGGATCTTATTGTAGTTCTTTGGTGGGTTGAATTATTATGTATGTTTGTATTATTATGAATCTTATGAATTATGCATTTTTGATTGATTGAGAAATGAATGGAATATAGTATGTTAGTTATGATTTAAGAATATGAATCAATCATACATTTTGTTGTGAACGCACATCTTTGCCCATTTTCCATTGCATCTCTTATGTACATTGTTGGTTTTTTAAAATTTGTTTTTTCTCAAAGGTGTATTAACATCTATTTTACAAGATCCTGAAGTACCACTTCAAAATTCCATGTTTTGCCCCATTTTTTCCCCATTTCCCCAAAAATCACCAATAAATGATATATCTTGCTATATATCCTCAATATATCTTTATCCCACCAGTGCGACATGTCGTGCGATATCGACATTTAGAACCTTGTGTAAAATAGACGACAAGTTAAGACTAAGAGAGACTGTGATGGTTCCTTTTCTTGAAATAGAGGAGGGAACCATTAACTTTAACTTTAATACTACTAGAGCATGGACCATAATGAGTAAAAACAGAAGTGTTGATACCTGATTGAGCAAGTGAAATGAATGATGGGGAAGAATGATTAAGTAAAGAGATGTTGAAGAATCTTAAGCTCCTCTCGAGGAACTGTTAATATCTCTCTTGGTGAAGGCTGAGTAGGAGGAAGAGGTTTGGCTGGTCTTTCAACTAAGTCCTAACAGGTTTCCTTGGTATGCTGCGACCTTCTAAAAGGATCACACTTTAGTTTGTCTTTCTCGTATGAACTCATGCCACCTTTTTGCTTACGGATACCTCATTTGTTCCATCTTTGAGGTTGAGACGCAGACGCTAAGGCTTAGCGCTCTGAACTGTTAACAACCAACTACTCCAAAAGACTGATTTGAATGAGAGAGTAGTAACAATGTATATAAGAGGGTCACAAGACAAATGGGGCACGATACGCGGCACTCGGGAGCGCAGGCGATAAACAACACTCAACACTCCCCCTCACCCAAAGGGTGGAAAGAATCGAACCCGGGACCAAATTACAACTAGAGCTTTGATACCATGTTAATAACCAACTACTCCAAAAGACGTATCTGATGGAGAGAGTAGTAACAATGGATATAAGAGGGTCACGTGACAAATGGGGTGCGATACGCGGCCTTCGGGAGCGGAGGTGATAAACAGCACTCAATATGAATTACCAATAGGGATATGTATGGCTATCCGTCTAATCTCCTCATCCTAAACAAGAGCATATACCTGACTTAGGGATGAAAACTTTTCCTTACTCTTGAAATGAACCTGTGACGATACAAACTCTTAAGTTCAATCTAGCTAAAACTCGAAAACCCCGTTCTCCTCTACCAACTTGCAATACTACTCTCTATCAAGCATGCACACATGATGGCATGATGATATGCCTAATAATAATCTAGTTCCTCCCACATACCTCAGAGACAACCAAAGTAGTCAGCCAAGGGTTTGTTATCCTGTATGAGGTGAGAAATCTCCTTGCAGCTAATAATTCTGGGCAATATTACGTGACTGAGAATAAGTTTGGGTTACTGCATCCCTAGGAACAAAGTTCTCTGATTTTTCAAAAAGTCCCGAATAATATCCCATTTTTCCCTCTAACGATTAATTCATGAATTATTTGCGACTTTTTTAAGAAATCGCAAATTTCATGAATTAATTACGAATTATTCACTCCTTGAATTAGTCCTGCATAAATATCTAATATATGAAACTATTTTTTTTCGTACTTTTCATAATCAGTAATCTTATTTTATATATTTTTTCATATCTTGCTCGACATTTTTCCTATTTTTTTATGCAAATTTCAAATTTTCTTGATTTTTTTCCGAAAATTTCCCTAGACGAATAACTCTCAAAGTCCAACTTGGTAACTATGACTGTATCCCATGTTTCCTTGATTGTCCATGGATATAGAAATTCCCTAGAGATTTGGGGCTACATGGAAGGCACCAACCAAGACATAATAGTTAGGTTTTCGGACTCCCACTAATCAAATGAACCAGGCTCTACAACTCTTCCATTTGTGTATCCAAGCTTACCCCAACTTCCAATAAACATTTTTGCAAACGGAGACCATTCCGACTAGTCTCTATCATCTGACTTCCCAGTTGTAATCTACATATTAGGATTCTTTGATGGTGTAACCCCATAAGTTGGAATCCCTAAGCCTCTAGTACCTGATGAGCTTCTCTCCATATCACTATTTTATGATATTCTGTCACTTTCAGAACAATAATATGAATCAAACAAGCGTGGATTTTTCTAATCACTCAAATAACAACCAACAGAAATGAAACAAGGCTGTTTTACACAAAACAACCCACACACAATGTTCAAAATCCCAAACAATCAACCACACTTCGGAAATGTAGGACTTTACAGTCCCACTAAGCCAAAAGAACAAGGTGGGCAGTAACTTTGCTATAGAAATTTCAATGCCCCAGCTTCAATCCTTCATTATCAAACTTATTTCAAAAGCTTTAGAATTTTTTAAAATGGATCAAACGATACCACTTTATCACAGCAAAAAACTCCTTGTAGATTGCTCCTACTAGATTCATCAAATTGGATTTTTCTTCTTCTTTGGAATTACTTTGAGGGACAAAATCCTATCAAAAATCCCAAAAAAATAACCATAAATCCCTATTTCATGGTAAATTTTCCCAAGGGAGGGTCCCATCTGTGCGACTGTCGGCATCAGTCGTACGGTCAGTTGAAGTCAGCAACGGATGATGGTGCCTTTTGGTTCATTTGGTTCCTGGTGATCTCTTGAGAAGTTTCCAATATCAACCTTGCTCTATTACCAAGTAGAAATCCAAAGAAAAGAAACCCTAGTTGTGTTGAAAATAAGGAAGAAGAAGAAAGGAGAGGAAGAATATGTATGATTTATCTAGGAAAGAGAATGAGTGATCAAACGTGGATACACTTTATCTATTTTATTAATAAATAGTTGTGTGGACATAAATACCCTACTAGGTTGTAATGTACACACTAACAAGTTACATAATAGGCTTTGGGTTTTTTGATTTAGGCCCATCACGATATCTTTCAAAATGACCATGAGAAATTATCGAGGGAAAAAGTGGGATCTATAATTCGTAAGAAATGAGTTAAGAGTGGGTTTCTAAAATCCACGATATGTAATATATTGTCAAACATTACGTAACAACCATTATGTAACGTAACATGGCTCGAATTGATTCGGGTATTACCTAAACCTTTATGTAAGTAACGGCTGTTACATATGCGGTGAAATTTATTACCACGTTTTCTACAAATACAAAGAGAAAATGTGACTTTTTCTCTTCTTTCAGATTTTACTCCTCCTTTGTTTATACCAGGTTCCTTTTTTCTTTCTTGTTTTACGGTTTCAAAGACAGGTACAGATCAGGCATTTGTTTTCTGCAGAGATTTTTTTTGTAGTTGAATGTGAATGCATGCCTTGATCACTGTTCTATTCTGATGCTGATGCTTAGTATTAGATTTTTTATCAGTGTAGTTTGGATTAACATAATGCAACATTTTGTTCTTGCAATTTATTCAATTGAGTGTTCTGTTGGTTTTCCTTACTCTGATTCATTTCCTGGACTTCCTACGTTTCACTTGTAGATTAATTTGGATGAATTTGCTGATCTTTGCAATGCTATTGCACTGAGATTTCAAAAGGAGCCTTCTGTAAGTCAAAATTCATAGATTTTAGATGTATGGAAACTACTATTAGAGACGAGCCATTCACGGAAAGAAATTCCTTCTGAAGGCTTTATTGTATAATCTGTTTATAATGAATGGTGAAGAGTTATAGAGTGCATTTTTAATACCATGCTTCTGTTTGCAGCCATCTTGGTTCGAAAGCTGTCCATCATTTTACCATTCACCCTCAGTTGAAAAGTTGAAAGCTTTTGTTCGGAGCGCCACATTTGGATACATAATAGCTGTCATACTCATGCTTAATCTAGTTGCCGTTATTATTGAAACAACGGTATGGTTGGATTGGCGGTAATTGAATAGAATGTAGGTTTTTCAGGGTGCTATTGGTGATATTAGTTGATCTCTATGTGATATAATTGGAACTAAAAATCATATGAATACTTATACACCAGTAGTTGTGCTTTGTCTGTTATGCATTGACTTGTGTTGCTTGATGATGTAAATTTAGGTGAAGTTCTATATTGAACTCGTTTATCTTTTTGAACTCCCTATTCAAATGAAATAGAGTTTGAAATGGTGTAAATTGTTTGTTTATAGTGTTTGAATTGTGGTTACTGAATAATTGGAACATTGCCCAGAAACGATTTTGATCTCCGTGTTTAAAATCTCTTACAATGAGGCTCCCATGCCTGTTTTGTAAATCTCTCTCTTTCTCTCTCTCTTGGTGGGTAAGCTAGGATCTTACTTGCACCTCTTGTTAACAATTGAGTTATGGGTTGAGGCCAATATATTTTCTCTTTAACAGAAGTAAAATGCAGAAAACCTGAGAAACTCACGCGCGCATACACTGTAAGGTAAAACAATTTTGTTCGGTTGCAGACTATGTATACTATCCTTTATTGCTGTTAGAAGTCATTTTCGTGAAATTGGGATTCTCTTTTGTGATGATGCTATCAGTAGCTATAAACACAAGCAGTCCCGGGTCCTGATGGCTTTTCTATTAAATTTGTTAGATATTGCTGGGACATAATTGGTTCAGATTTAATGAGGGTCATACAAGATTTTTACACCAATGGGAAATTCGATCGGTTGTTGAATGGCACATTTATAGCATTGATTCCTAAAGTGGTGGGGGTTGTTGAATGGCACATTTATAGCATTGATTCCTAAAGTGGTGGGGGGCAATGAACTGAGAGACTTTCGGCCAATTAGCCTGGTGGGTATCATGTACAAAATTATAGCTAAATTGTTAGCCGTCAAGCTCACGCCAGTTATGTCCTCGACCATCTCCCCACCTCAGGAGGCATTCGCGTATGGTAGGCAAATCTTTGATGACATTCTTATTGCAAATGAATGCATTGATGATAGATGGAGCTCAGGGGATCCTAGTATCGTGTACAAGATTGACATGGAAAAAGCCCAAGATTATGTTAAAACATGTTAAGTGCGCCTTTTTGGACTACATCATGTGTAGAATGGGGTTTGGTCTAAGATGGAGAAAATGGATGTTTAGGTGCCATTCATTGGTATCCTTCTGAGTCTTAGCGGGATTCTTTGGAAACTCATGGAGCCTACGACAATCAATAGCATAAAGAAACCTAGTGATGGACTGAGAAGTTCAAATGACCGTTAAATAAAAGAAGTCCTACGAGAAGACTTGGCAACGACCTAGAATGAGGAATACATATAAAGATATAAGACGCTAAAACGATAGCTAAGAAGCAATGAGTGAAGCTAGATACAGGGCTGCACTCAAGCTGAGCTAGCTCGTTCGAGCTTAGCTCAAGCGGCATTTTAGGCTCGAACAAGCTGAGCCGAGTTCTTGCCAGGCCTTATTTGGCTCGGCTCATAGCTCGACTTGCTTAGGACTTAGTTTGGCTTCAGCTCGATATATTATATATGTATAATATACACATATTAGTAGGTTTGTAGCTAGGTTAGAGAGGAGAAGAGAAAGGGAGAAAGAAGAGAAATGGGAAAGAGATAGTAAAGAAGTTAGGGTTCCTCTTCTCTATAATGACTATATATCCTTGGCAAATACAATAGTTGAGCCCAAGGCCCAGACAAGAGAAAAATAAAATAAAGCACAAGTATTGGGCCACTACAACATAAGAGAGGCCCATAACTATATTGTACCCACAATTATACCAACACTCCACCTCAAGCTAGTGCGTATATGTCACACATATCCAACTTGCTAAGTATGTCAGATAAACGATAGCTTAGGACTCCCTTGGTTAGAATATCGGCAAGTTGGTCACCAGTCTTCACATAGGGAATGCAAATCTTTCCAGAACTGAGTTTTCCTTTGATGAAATGACGATCAATCTCAATATGTTTGGTTCTGTCATGTTGGACTGGGTTAGAAAATTAGGAATGTAAACTAGGGTTTATGGAAGAGATAAAGAGGAGAAGAGGTAGAAGGGGAATAGGGTATGAAAAATTAATTTCTCCATCCTTTTAGTTCTTTTATATTACTAATAAAAATAGGACATAAATGCCCTTAGTTACATAAAAGACAATAAAAACAGAACATAGTAACTAGATAATAAAGCTGTAATGGACTTATTTAGATGGCCCATTACGACACTCCCCCTCAAGTGAGGCATAAATGTTCAGGATGCCAAGCTTGCCAATAAGTCCATGATGACGTGATGAAGCAACCGCCTTCGTAAGAACATATGTTAATTGATCTTATATTCTTACAAAGACGAGACTAATTATCTTTGAAGCTATCTTCTCTCTGATGAAATGTCTGTCAACTTCGATATGTTTGGTCATGTTAGTTAAAAAAGGAAGAAGAAGAAAAAGAATAGAAAGAGGAAGAAGAGAAAAGAGGGAAAGAGGGGGATTAGAGAGATTGTGATAATGATTCACATCTCTCATCTTCTTTATATATTTTTACTAAAGGGGAATAACACATTTACGCTTATGTGTATTACGTGTAATAGGCAATGACTTTACACGTAATACACACATATAATTAACATGATATATCATAAATACCCTTGTTAACACTCCCCCTCAAGATGGTGCATATATATCTATCATGCCCATCTTGTCTAACATTTCAAGTAACCGAGCACTACTAATTGCTTTCGTAAGAACATCGGCTAGTTGATCATTAGTCTTCATATACGGAGTGCACACTTCGCCTTTGATGATTCGTTCCCTGATAAAGTGACGATCTAATCTCAATGCGTTTGGTTCTGTCGTGTAAAACAGGATTGTGAGCAATACTGATTGCTGCTTTGTTGCCACTGTACAAACTCATAGGTCCTTCAACAAGAAATATCAATTACTGAATGAGGATCTTTAACCACAACAACTCACATATACCATGTGTCATTGATCGAAATTCTGCTTCTGCACTTGAGTGAGCAACCACCACTTGTTTTTAACTTCGCCATGTGATCAAATTGCCTCAAACGAATGTACAAAAACCGGATGTAGACTTTCTATCATCTTTAGCACTTGCCCAGTTTGCATCCGTACAGGCCTCAATCCGCATATGACCATGTTTCCTGAATAAGATTCCCCTACCTGGGGATGATTTGTGATACCTCAAAATCCTGTATGCTGCCTCCAAGTGTGTTGACTTGAGAGCATGCATAAACCTGCTCACTATGCTCATAGCATAAGCAATATCCGGCCTTGTGAGAGAGAGATAGATTAACCGTCCCACTAATCTTTGAAAACTACCAACATCTTGCAGAGGAATATCATCAATCTCATCCACTTTGTGATTTTGTTCAATTGGGGTGTCAGCCAGTTTAGACTTTTACGTAAGAGATCTAAGATATACTTTCTTTGAGATATAAAGATGCCATCACGGGATCTAGCAACCTCTATTCCCAAAAAGTACTTAAGAAGACCCAAATCCTTAATCTCAAACTCATTTGCTAGATACTTCTTCAGTTGTTCAATCTCTGTCATGTTGCTCACTGTCACAACTATATCATCTACATACACAATAAGGATTGTAAATATCATTCTTGGTACGCCTAAATAATAAGGTATGATCAATCTGACTTTGTGAGTATTCCCTGTTTTTTACTGCTGCACTGAACCTTTCAAACCAGACTCTGGGAGACTGCTTTAAGCTATACAACACCTTCTTCAGTTTGTAGACCTTTTCACCCCCTTCAAGGTGAAATCCTAGAGTGTAACGCGCAAATTTCGTTGCGGTCAAATTGCCTCCATTGTTGTGTGTAGTTATTATTTTATGTCGGGGACTATCCTTCCAATCTAAGTAATCCCGGATTGTTAATTACCTTCCCGATTTGGGGAAGAACCTTTGATTAAGAATAAGAAATAAAGAAGAATAAATATTGAATAAAATATATTTATTTATTCAATGGGGTTATCCAGATCCCATGTAGGCGTTACAAGTGCCTCATTGAGGTCTTGAGATTTTTTGAAAAGAAGAGAGAATAGGGGTGACCATTTTAAGAGGCTTACTTGATATTCTCCATGTCGAAGGAGTTTTCTTCTTCGATTTGCTTGCTTTTGCTTGGTGTTGCTTCAAAGGGAGAAAAGGGTTCTATTTTCTTCTCTGTGTTTTGGGGGAAAATCCTTGTATTCCTTCATGTCTGTTTCTTATAAGAAACCCTATATTTATAGGTTTGAGAGTCCTTTTTGGTCTTTCTCTTTGACTCCCTTATTTTAGGGAAGTCAACTTGGACTCTTCTCTTAGAGGAGGCCAGCTCACAGTCTCCCTTATATGAGAGACTCGTAGAGGAAATAGAGTCCTCTTTTTAGAGTACTCTTGTACCAAGTTTTTCCTTTTTGGGGGGGAATCCTAGTACATTTCGAAAAGGTTGGAGAGATAATATCTCTTCCCTAGGATTCAGGACAAAGTCCTTATCCTTTCCCAATTCTAAGGTGCCATGTGGCACCCCATCATATGATTCAAAAAGAAGGGGATCCTTATCTTGGGGTCCCCAAAGTTAGGAGAATCTCCTTTTGAGATTCTCTAGAACATAAAGAAGGGCCCACAGGTCATTCCTATCGACATGTGTCAACCTCTCGAAGGCTGACACTCAAAGGATGGTCTGTGAGGTTTTATCCCCAAGGACTAGACACATTTCAGCCTTTCGGAGGTTGGCACTCAATGGTGGATCCGTAAGGTTTCATCCTCATGGACTAGACACTTTTCAGCCTCTCAGAGGTTGACACCCAATAATGATCCGTGAGGTTTTATCCTCATGGGCTAGACACGTGTCAGCCTCTCGGAGGTTGGCACTCAAGAGTGTGTTCGTGAGGTTTTATCCTCACTGACCAGACACGTGTCATCCTCTCGGAGGCTGACACTCAAAGGGTGATCCATGAGGTTTTATCCACACAGAAAGACACGTGTTAGCCTCTCGGAGGCTGACACTAAATATAGATCTGTGAGGTTTTTGCCTCACGGAATAGACACATGTTAGCCTCTTGAAGGTTGGCACCAAATATGGATCCGTGAGGCTTTGGCCTCATAGCATAGATACGTGTCAGTCTCTCAGATATTGGCACTGAAGATTGATCCTGAGGTTTTGTTCTCACGGGATTGACACGTGTTAGCCTCTCAGAGTTGGCACTCAATATGGATCCGTGAGGTTTTGGTCCTCACGGATTAGACACGTGTCAGCCTCTCGAAGGGTGGCACTCAAGATGAATCTGTGAGGTTTTGTCCTCATGGATTAGCATGTGTCATCCTCTCGGAGGCTAGCACTCAGAAGTTCATCCGTGAGGTTTGCCCACACAGATTAGATATGTGTCAGCCCCATGGGGGCTGGCACTAAGAAGTTCATCCGTGAGGTTTTGCCTCACAGATTGGATTGGCGTCAGTCCCATGGGGTTTGACACTAAGACCTGATCTGTGAGGTTTTGGCTCTCATGGATTGGTTATGTGTCGCCCCATTAGGGCTAGCACTAAGAGGTATCCAAGAGGCTTTGTCCTCTCGGATTAGGGGTAGGGATTATGTGTAGGAAGGTGCATCGAACTTGGTGTCCGACTCTTTAGGTTGTAGCAATTTCGCTACCCACAAGGAACCATATAAACTTCTTCCTTCAAAGTACAATGGAAGAAAACATTTTTTTACATCAAATTGGTATAATGGCTAAGACTGGTTAGCTGCCAATGATAAGATTACACGGATTGAATTCATCTTTGCTACAGGAGTAAATGTCTCCTGGTAGTCGATTTCATATGTCTATGTGTAACCTTTGGCTACCAACCTTGCCTTATATCACTTAACTGATCCGTCTACCTTACACTTGACTGTGATTAACCATTTACACCCCACGAGTGTTTTTCCTTAAGGAAGATCAACCATCTCCCAAGTATTATTTTTTATCCAGTGCAGTTATCTCTTTTATCATTGCTTTCCTCCATATTGGTTGTTTTAGAGCTTCGATGACAGATGATGGAATTGAATAGATGATTACGAAGACACAAATGACCTGTAAGAAGGAGACAAGACTTTGTACGATACAAAAGGAGACAAGACTTTGTACGATACAAAGTTAGCAATGGGATGCTGAGTACACAACCACTTACCCTTCCTAAGAGCAATAGGAATATTAGATTCATCAATGGATAGTGGAGAGGAAGGTGAAGAACTTATAGAGAGGGTTTTACCTGGAT
Organism: Tetracentron sinense; assembly: GCA_015143295.1. Classification (NCBI taxonomy): domain Eukaryota; kingdom Viridiplantae; phylum Streptophyta; class Magnoliopsida; order Trochodendrales; family Trochodendraceae; genus Tetracentron; species Tetracentron sinense. The sequence goes on along the minus strand of CM026567.1, from coordinate 30,259,300 downwards.
CCGAGGAGATGATTTGCCTGAGTCCGTGTTTGCTTTGGCCCTTCTTTGGTAGACTTGAATCTCCCCCTGTTTTCTAACATTCTTCTCTTGAGTAGTAGTACCAGAGTCATCAAGAGCCAATGATGAGGGAGGAGAAACCAGAATCGGCAACGGATTCCTTCTCTCTTCACACTCACTCTCCCCCTGGAGAGAGGAAAGATTGGAATAAAATGGAACAGACCCTTATGTTGAGAAGAATACCCAAGAAAAATATACTTAAGAGCCTTGGGATCCAACTTAGTTCGATACGGACCCAAGATTTGCACATAACAAACACAACCAAACACCTTGGGGGGAATAAGAAACAAAGGACTCAGGTTTTAAGAGCTGGGAAGGGGACTGAAAGCGCAAAACCCGAGAGGGGAAGCGATTAATAAGAAATATAGCAGTTAAGACAGCTTCAGCCCAAAAAGACTTTGGAACACTACTCTGGAATAGAAGAGCACGGGTTACCTCCAACAGATGACGATTTTTTCTCTCAGCAACATCATTCTGTTGAGGGGTGTAAAAACAAGAGTACTGATGGTCTATCCCATTTGTAGTCAAATATTCCGTCAACCTCCCACATATATATTCTCCCCCTTGATCAGATCGAAGAGTCTTGATCTTTTTTCCAAATTGAGTTTGAATCAATATATGAAATTGTTTGAAAATAGTATATACCTCATCCTTTGACTTCATGAGATAAAACAAAGTATACTTAGAATAATCATCAATAAAACTCACAAAATATCGATAACCAGTGATTGAGGTAACAGGTGAAGGGCCCCAAACATCAATATGAATGATATTAAACACAGTGGAACTTTTAGAAGTATTAGGAGAAAAAGAAGCACGATGGTGCTTTGCAAGTTCACACACTTCACATCGAAGATCAGACATAGATAAAGAAACAAACAAGTCTGGAAACATAATTCTCAAGTACTGAAAGGAAACATGACGAAGACGGGAATGTCAACACATGTCACACTCTTTATTAACACTACTACTACTACTACTACTACTATAAGACTAAAATGTTCGAGAAACAGTAAGAGTCACATCCAACAAATAGAGACCATTAGCTTCACGACCTGTTCCAATCGTCTTTCTCGTTACCAAGTCCTGAAAAACATAGTAAAAAGGAAAAAAAGTGACACTAATTCAGATTTTTGGTAAGGGAACTAACAGATAGAAAGTTTGTTGCAAAATCAGGAACATTAAGAACAGAGGCTAAAGAAAGGTGAGAATGAAGATTAACATCTCCCTTCCCAGCAACAGAGGAGAGGGTGTCATCTGCAATTCGAACTTTATCTTTACTAGAACAAATAGAATAAGTAGAAAACAGTGAAGGCATACTAGTTATATGTTTAGAAACACCTAAGTCAATTATCCAGGTGAGACTCGAAGAAGTAGACACATGGTGAGCAGAACTAACAATACTTGATTGAGCAAAAGTAGAGGTGGAGGTGGTAGATGGGCCATCGAACTGAGCCATAAAGCGTCGAATGTTCTTTATTTCTTCCTTAGAGACAGAAACCATATCCCTTTGAGAGAAAAAATACCCTGTGAGGTTTCCTCGGAAGCCAACATGCCATAAAAAATCACCCAAAAAGTCCCAATACTTCAAAAGGAAACACCCTTTTCACAGACAAGACCAAGTATGTCAATAACAACTTTTTTCAGCAAAAAACAGCAATAACCATTACCTTTAACACCTTTTACTGACGTTTAATAGGTCTGTTTTACACAAAACAATCTATGAACAATCACTTTAGGGTTCTCGGAATTAAACTCTTTCACCAAACACACTCCAAACAACTATTGCTTTGTTAAAAATAATGAATCCACACATTTAGAACTCCAAATCTAATGATTCATAATAGATCTAGATGTCCATCAACAACCCCAAGTACCTTTCAAACTCGAATCATGTAAATCTGATTTTTTTTTTCCATAATATCATTCGAGTGCATAAAACATCAACTTATATACTCCAACAAATCAAAATAAAATCAACCCGAACTCTAAAATATTAAACCATATCAGATTCACACGACATTATTCACGCGACACTATTCACGCAGAACTATTCATACCATAAAAAAAAAATGTTGACCTTGATTTCCGGCTCTTATACCAAGTAGAAAAAAGAAGAAGAAGAAAAAGAATAGAAAGAGGAAGAAGAGAAAAGAGGGAAAGAAGGGGATTAGAGAGATTGTGATAATGATTCACATCTCTCATTTCCTTTATATATTATTACTAAAGGGGAATTACACATTTACCCTCATGTGTATTACGTGTAATAGGCATGATTTCACACGTAATACACACAATATAATTAATATGAAATATCATAAATACCCCTATCAACACTGTCATATTGTACTGGGTTATGTGCAATGCTGATAGCAGCTCTATTATCACAATAGAGTGTCATCTCTGATGAGTTTGAGAAACCCAGTTCTGTCATCAAGGTCTTAATCTACAATAACTCAGAAGCTCCATGAGCCATGGCTCTATACTTTGCTTTGGCGCTAGACCGTGCAACCGCAGGCTGCTTCTTACTTCTCCAGGTAACCAAATTTCCACCAACCATGGTGCAATAGCCTGACGTAGATCGGTGATCTGTGACTGTCCCAGCCCAATCAGCATCTGTGTACGCCTCTACCTTCAAGTGCCCATTCCGTCTGAATAATAACCCTCGACCTGGTGAAGACTTTAAGTATCTCAAAATTTGTTCCGAGGTCTCATGGTGTATAGTCCTAGGATTTAACATGAACTGACTGATTACACTCACCGCATAAGCAATATCAGGACGAGTCAAAGATAAGTAAATCAACTTACCACCAAGTCTCTGGAACATAACAACATCTTCACTTGCCATTTTCATAGTCAAACTTAACATTAGCTTCCATAGGAGTTGTTACAGGTTTTGAGCCAAGCTTTCATTGTCTTCCAACAAATCAAAGATATATTTTCTCTGAGATATGAAGATGCCCTTCCTAGAGTAGGCAACTTCAATCCGAAGGAAATACCTGAGTAAACCCAAATCTTTAATCTCAAATTCTTTGGCCAGAAGATCCTTAAGATTATGTATCTCTCCTGGGTTATCTCCAGTTACAATCTCTACATACACTAGAAGTGCAGTAGTTGTATTTCCCAAATGCTTCACAAATAACGTATGATCTGAGTGAAATTGAGTATACCTAAATTTCTTCTTGGAGATCTCAATGAAGAAAAGCGTTCTTCACATCCAGCTGAAAGAGAGGCCATGACTGATTTACTACTACTGAAAGAAGAATTCTAATTGTATTCATCTTGGCCACAAAGGCAGATGTTTCTTGATAATCGATCTCATAGGTCTGTATGAATCCTTTAGCGACCGACCTTGCTTTGTATCTGTCAATAGTACCATCAACCATGGTTCGAAAACCCGAATACTCGACTCGACTCGAGAGTTGGCTGGGTCAAGTAACTCGAGAAACTAAAAAAAAAACTCGACTCGGATAAACTCAAAAAAAAAAAAAAAAATATATATATATATATATAATTAGTAAACATAGCTAAAAAATTGCAAAACACCAAATTTTTTTTTTTATCAAACATCACATTTATTGGCATTTTATTCATAATCTAATCCCATTAATTTTCAAAATAAATAAACCTAACATCTTAAAAAAAAAAGTCTCAACATTTCAACATTCTAACTGTTTCAATGCATAAACTTTAAAATTCAAATATCATCCTCAAGATTGGTCTCCTCAAATTGCTCAGCTCCTCCAGGTTATGTGGTTGTTGCAAAGTCATCATTATCTTCACCGTGCAACCAAATTAAGTCTTCTTCATCAAAGTCCCCTTCATTCTCATGAATCCACTCATCAATTTTATTATTGATTAAGAAGTTGTCGAGATTAATGGGATCGAAATTTGATGCATTCCTTCTCAACTGTCTTTCCCGCAATCTTAAATTGTAATGAATATACACTAAGTCATTCAATTTTTCTTGCTTTAAGCAGTTACTTTTCTTTATATAAATCTGATCACATGTACTCCAGTTTCTTTCGCAGCCAGAAGATGAACAATTTTGACTTAAGATATGGATCGCAATATATTGGAGGTCCGGAGTGTCCATGCCGAAGGCTTGCCACCAAGAAACTGCAATATATCATATAATTATTAATTACAATTGTATATTTATTATTAGAGATTAATTAACTTATAAAAAGTAAAAATAAATAAAATATTGAATAAATTAAAACTTTCCTGGAGGTAACTTATGTCTGCTACGAATGGCTTGCTTAGTTCCAAATGCATATCAACAAATGACGAAATCTGTCAATTAATTAAAATAAAACATAAGATAAAACAATCTAGAAACCTTAATTAAAGAAAATTCATTTGAGTTACATAATCATGTAATAAGATACCAAAAAAATATACTTGATGAGTTGCATCGATCTGAACATCTATATCAGGTTCAAGAACTCCAATTACTAGTTGTAAGCCACGTCAAATCTCAGGATGTGTTGAGAAATTCTCGCGATAACGAATTTTTGGATTAAGAAAATAACCCGCAACATGAAGGGGAGAGTGGAGAGTCGAATCCCATCTTTCATCAATGATTTCTCAATATTTTTTGTAGCCTCGTTCATTATTGTTATGAGCTTTTGCAATCTCTATCTTCGCAATATCAATTTGATCATATATCTCACCCATCACCGGCTTTTCACCATCCACCAACTTTAATACCCGAATAAGAGGAATAACAGTCTTATGTGTTTGCTCCATCTTTCGCCAAAATGATGTGTCTATCAAAATTTTCTCAGTCTCTTTTCCCTCTTCCATCTTTGCAAATTTGGATGTAGTCTATTGCTCAGAGAGAAACATTTTCTTCAAGGCACTCCTCTAATATAAACAATGCAATATATTAGAATCAGATATAGAAAATATGTGATTTTCATATTTAAAATAAAATAGAAATGTAGAGTTTGAAATCACTTGCTTAATGAGACTATCAATGAGGACAAAATTTGTAGCAAAACGAGTGGCTCCAGGTCTAAGAATCTCTCTACCACTGGTGAAAGTCCTCATCATATATAATATTTGACCTTTATTGTAGATGAACTTTGTCACTTTTCTGCATTTTTCTATCACAAGTTCAATGGGCTTCAATTTTCCAATTTTTTCAAGTATTAGATCGAGACAATGAGCTGCACAAGAACTCCAATATAAATGTTTTCTCTTTGCCATCAAAAGTTTTCCAGCAGCAACATAATTTGCTGCATTGTCTGTTATCACCTAGATTACATTTTGTTCCCCAACCTCCTCAGCAATTTCATCAAGTAACTTAAACAAATTATTTGCATATTTTACAATACCGGATGCATCGATAGACCTGATAAACATAATACCTCGTGGACATGACACCAAAAAAATTATAAGAGTCCTTCCCTTCTGATCCTTCCACCCATCTGACATGATTGAGCAACTAGTTGTCATCCAAGAATTCTTGAACTCGTTCATATAAATTTGTATAGTATCCACCTCTGCTTTTAAAAGAGGTCCAGACAATTCATAAGGCATTGGAGCCTTAAAACCTTGTCCATACTGTCCAATTGCTTCACATACTTTCGGAAAATAGATTGAATCAGCCGCATTAAAGGGAATAACGGCATGATAAAACCATCTTGCTATGACCTCACATACACGTTTTCTTGAAGTTTTATCCAAACATGTGTCAATTCTTTGTTGTGTTGTGCCAATGTTCAACACGCCTTTACTTTTATTTGTTTGACACGTGACATCTTATTCCTCTTCATTCCCTGGATTTCTAGCACCAAATATCCCAAGATTACTTCTATATTCTTTTCTCTTCTTATTTTTTGAGTTCCTTTTACCCAAATACTCTTTCATCGATGGGTGGAAGGATGGTGCTTAAATCGATTAATTGAGATGCATCAACATCAACTGGTGATTGATGTTACTTCTATAAAGCAATGCTATCTGACACCTTTTTACATGTTGCTGCATCACCAGGAATTTTAGCAAGATGGTGCTTAAATCGATTAATCCCCCAGACATCTCTTTTCCACAATAATTACACCGCACTCTTTTCTTATCAGCAGTAATTGAGGTGCAATGAAGCCAACCTGGGTCGGATAGGTGGGAAGTCTCTACTTCCACTGGAGTCGCATCAACATCAACTGGTGATTGAGAGCTAGAAGTAGCCATTTCTATAATATGAAATTTAAAGTAAAGTAAATACAAGGACAATATAAATGAAAATTTAAAAAGAAATTAGAACTTGGTTTTTATGAAGAAAATAAAGTTATACAACAATGACAATAGAAACAATAATTGCATTTTAATTTCTATTGAGTGTTAACAAAAATAGTTCACATATTTCATTTTGATAGCTACCATTTAAATCCTAATCAAAACAACTTCATCAATGTTGCAGGCTATAGAAGATGACCTGGTTGCAGTCAGGCAAGCATCATGGGGAGATAGATGTAAAGGCCTGATTTAAGCTTGAGAAAAATTAAATCAATAAAACCTTTGTATAATATTAGCTTTCTTAAACTAATTGAGGAGTTGGTCAATGCAATGTAAAATGCCCAAAGGCTAAGACTCTTCATTATGGTGGAATCTGGAATTATTTGAAGTCAAGTATCCTAACTGGACTAGAAGACAATGGAGTGCCGTTGAATGGCTGTCTCACAAGACAACTTAACCAACTCTTTTAAATTGTTCTAAACAAGGGTTGTCATTAGCAACATATCTTATTTTTCAGCAGTTTACCTTTGATCGAGAGTTTAAGCTCCTCCTATTAGTCTGATTTCCGTCTCTGCACAATGTACCCCACTAATAGCCCAATCTGATTTAATGAATTGGTGTGAGATATGTAAAATATTGGGAAGTGGGTGACCAACAGAGGAAAAAATAAAAAAAAAACATCATTAAGCCATAAAACAAATCTGCGATCAGGAAAAAAAAATTAAAAAGAACATTATGAAATCTGTGATCAAAAAACATTGTAAAAGATGAGGGGGTCTGGTTTCTTCAGCTATGCAACTGAATGTTGGTTGCTAGACCGATAGTATGATCGTATAATGGTCGAATCTAGGGAAACTGTTTATGGAGCCGTTACTCCTTAGTGACTTCGATAATCAAGTGTATGACAATGCTCAATCACAAACTACACTGTTTTTTGAGATTTTTTTAAAACATTAACCTCACCTCATTAAACCATTAAACAAATCTGCGACCAGGAAAAAAAATTAAAAAGGAAACATCATAAAATCTGTGATCAAGAAAAAAAAATTAAAAAGAATATGAAATCTGTGATTAGAAAAAAAATTAAGAAGAAAAAATCAATTTGCGTAGAGACAGAAAGAGAAAGAAGTGCCAAAGGCGATACGTCGATACCCCTTGGCGTTAGCAGAGAGAGAGAGAGAGAGAAAGAGAGAGAGAGAGAGATGGTTAGCAGCAGAGAAAGGACATACCTGTAAGGCTATGTACAAATCCACAAGAACACTTCTTCTTTCTGACAGCTACAAACTCAAAAAAAAATATTCCCCTTTCGAAGATGGAGAGGAAGACGTCTTCTTCTCAGAATCTCTACAAATATAGAAATCCCCTTTTCGAAGATGGAGAGGATTAGAGGAAGACGTCTTCTTCTTAGTCTACGAAAATAGAAATCCCCTTTGAAGTTGAATGGGACACGATTTCTGTTTTTAGGTTTTAATAAACACTCGCCTGACTTTACCGAGTCGCTTAACTTGAGGTAACTCGACGAGTCTAACGAATAACTCGACGCCGTATTAGACCACCAAGTTTTAAGACAAGTTTACTCGAAAATCAAACAAGTCGGGTTGACTCGTCCGATTTTTGGGTTGACCCGACGAGTTTGATACTATGCCATCAACCTTGTATTTTACAGTATAAACCCACTTGCATCAAACTAGCTTCTTGTCCCTAGGAGCATCAACAAGTTCCCATGTATTTTATTTTTTGTGAGTGCCTTCATTTCCTCCCACATTGTTTACTTCCACTTAGGGTGCTGCAAAGCATCTGTGACTGTGGATGGAATAAATATTGAAGACAAAGAAGAGACAAAACCACGAATAGTTGGAGAACAAGATTCATAAGAAACAAAGTTAGAAATAGGATGAGATGTACAAGTGTGTTTCCCTTTGCATAAGGCAAAAGGAGCACCAAGATCAATAGTGTTGGGTAAGGATGAAGAATTACCTGGACTGAAAGTAACCGGAGAAGTAGGAGATGAATCTGGGTCAATAGCGGTGGAACGTCTAGAGTATGTCTTCAACTCATTTTCCTTTTCTCTAGTGTCATCAAAAGAGGACAACAATGGGACAAAAGGTTTTTCTTCGAGAACAGGAACTGGAAGGGGTATCTCTTCACTAACACTCCCCCTAAAGAGGAACCCCAGCAAAAAAATGGAACTGACTCAAAGAAAGTAATATCCTTAGAAATGCACCTATATGAAGATCAAACACTTTATACTCTTTCTATGTAGAGGAATACCCTAAGAACAAACATTTGATGAATTTAGGATCCAACTTAGAACGGTTTGGACCCAGGATACGAAGGAAACAAGTATAACCGAAGATATGAAGTAGAAGACTAAAAAGAGGACTCTCAAGACACAATACCTGATGAGGAGACTTAAAATCCAAAACCTGGGTGGGCATCCGATTAATCAAATACACTGCTGCAAGCACTGCCTTAGACCAAAACTTTTTTTCAACTTTCATTTGTAGTAACAAATTTCGAACAACCTCAAGCAAATGACGGTTCTTTCGTTCCGCCACTTCATTCTGTTGTAGAGTATATACACAACTGTTTTGATGAATAATTTCATGTTCAACAAAGTAAGCTCTGAGTGATCCCTCAAGGTATTCGCGACTATGATCAGAGCGAAATATCTTAACATTCTTGTCAAATTGAGTTCTGATCATGTTATGAAATGTGCGAATAGTATTAGGCACCTCATCTCGAGTTTTCAACATGTACAACCAAGTGTAGCAGGAATAATCATCAATAAATGAAATAAAATATCGGAATCCAAGCAAGTATAGAGTGGGAGAGGGTCCCCATACATCTGAATGCACAATTTCGAACGAAAATAAACTTTTAGTAATGAGAGAAAGAGAAATACGACTATGTTTTGCCAGTTCACAAGTTTAAGGACTGAAACAACAAGTTACTTAAACGACAATGCTAGAGGAAAATCTGGTCTTTATTAATAGAATTATGTGACTTAAAAGCACTAAAGATAGGAGCAAGAGCCTGATCCAAGATGTAAAGCCCATCCACTTTACGTCCACTCCCAATCTGCCGTTGTGTCACCAAATCCTGAAATACACAATGAGATGGAAAAAATGTTATACTACAACGCAGATGCTTACTTAAACTACTAACAGAAAGGAGGTTAGCAGAAAACTCAGGAACATGTAATACAAATGACAATAAAAGAGTAGGGGTGAGATTGATGCTTCCTGTCCTAGACATAGAGGAAAAGGAAACATAAGCTATTTTCACTCTCAAAGGACTAGAGCAAGAGTTGTAAGATGAGAAAAGTGTGGACGTACCAGTCGATGATCCAAGGAATCCTGTGTAAGGTTAATGAAAATACCTGATGTGCAGATGCATTAGTATCTGTCTGAGGAACGAAAGTGGGAGATCCAGAAGATAACTCTATCTGTGAAAGTAATTGACTGAAGCGTTCAGGTTCTCCTTTGGATACTGCAAGGGTGTCCTTAGAGGACTGTTGAAAATAGGGTAATATAACAGACTCTTCAAAAGAGGCAATACTAGTGAAGGAGGCATTATGCGTATTGATCTACATGCTTGAATGTTCCTCCATATCACCAATCCCAATTCTATGTCTTTCTTAGCGATTAAAAAATCAAACAAGTCAATAAGCCGGTCTCTCAAACACGAACAACGCCTCAACCAGAGGTCTAAATCAATTCTGATTTATACAAATCAGAAACTCACACACTTCACAACCTTCTACCAAGGTTTTCAACTTCATACAATCAAATAGCATATCCCAATCATAGCAAAAAATAGAAAATTCAGCATGTGAACTTGAGAAAAAACAATGTAAAGACTCCAAAACTCGCCCAAACTTCACAATTTGTGTTCCATTAAGTTTCAATCACCAAAACAAAACTTTTATCAACCAATAGCAACACACAATCTCTAATAATTTGTTCCAATTGTTTGATCCAAACTAATTTTTAAAAAAAAATCAAACAATTGAATAAATTTTCATCTAGAACTTGTTAAAAAATTTTAGAAAGATTATCACAAATCCCCCAAAAAATACAGATCTTTGAAGATTTTTTTTTCTTCAAAAAATACTATTCACGATACTGTTCATCGCACTATTCACGACAGTGTTCATCGCACTATTCATGACAATGTTCACCGCATTGTTCACGACACTGTTCATGCACACGGTTCATGAACACTACTCATGAAAACGCCATAAAAAGAAAGAAAAAACGCAAGCTTTTCTTTCCGCTTTGATACTGAGTAGAAAATTAGGAATTGTAAACTAGGGTTTATACGAGAGAGAATGAAGAGAAGAGGAAGAAGGAAGAGGAATAGGGTATGGAAAATTAATTTCTCCATCCCTTTAGTTCTTCTTTTATATTGCAAATAGAATGGAAGGACATAAATGCCTTTAGTTACATAAAAGACAATAGACAATAAAAACATAACATAGTAACTAGATGATAAAGCTATAATGGGCTTATTTAGATGGGCCATTACGACAGTGAGCAATGTTAATTGCAGCTGTGTTGTCACAGTATAGACTCATAGGCTTGTCTGCTGGAAATCCAAGCTCATTCAGTAGAATCTTTACCCATAGCAATTCACATATTCCATGAGTCATAGCTTTGAACTCAGCCTCTGTATTAGACCTTGCCACAACAGCCTATTTCTTGCTTCTTCAAGTGACAAGATTTCCCCCAACAATCATACAATATCCAGATGTAGATCTTTTGTCCAAAACAGATCCTGCCCAAGCAGAATTGGTGTATGCTTCTACTCTTAAGTGCCCATGACATCCAAAGAGGATCCCTTTCCCAAGGGAGGATTTCAAGTACCTAAGAATGTTGTAAACTACCTCTTGATGAGAGGTTTTTGGAGCATGCATAAACTGGCTCACCACGCTAACTGTATAGGCTATATGAAGGCGAGTGAGAGAGAGATAGATAAGGCAACCAACAAGCCTCGGATATCTCCCTACATCGCCAAGAGGCTCACCACCATCATCTACTAACCTGTGGTTCTGCTCTATTGGGGCATTCAAAGGCTTGCATCCCAACATCCCTATTTCTTTGAGAAGATCTAGGATGTATTTCCTTTGTGAGATAAATATCCCTCATTTCTTGGATCTGGAAACTTCTATGCCAAGAAAGTACCTTAACTACCCTAAGTCCTTTATCTCAAACTCTGTAGCCAGTTGAGATATTAACCTCTTAATTTCATTCGCATCAGACCTTATCAACACTATGTCATCCACATAGACTAGAAGGGCAGTTGTCTTATTTTGACATGTTTGATAAATAGAGTATGATTAGCTTGGCTTTGAGTGTACCCTTGTTTCTTCATGGCACCGCTGAACCTTTCAAACCAGGCACGAGGAGACTATTTCAACCCATATAGTGCCTTCTTCAATTTACAAACTTTACCTTGTGCTATGGGAAAGCTAAAACCAGTAAGAACATTCATATAAACTTCTTTCACAAGTCTCCATGAAAAAAGGCATCCTTCACATCAAATTGATGAAGTGGCCAGTCTTGGTTAGCAGCCAGAGAGAGAATCACATGGATAGAATTTATTTTAGCCACAGGAGCAAAGGTCTCATGGTAGTCAATGCCATGAGTTTGGGTGTAACCCTTCGCAACCAGTCTAGCCTTATATCTTTCCACAGAACCTGTGAAATCCCACTTGCATCCAACCGGTTTCTTTCCCCTTGGTAGGTAAACAATTTCTCATGTGCCACTTTTCTCAAGAGCCCCTATTTCTTCACACATCACATCCTTCCACTTAGGATGAGCAAGTACTTCACAAACACTGCAAGACAAAGACACTGAAGACAAGAGGAAATAGTACGATAGGAAGGAGATAATGAATGGTAAGAAACAAAATTAGAGATAGGATGGTGAGTGCAAGATCTAACTCCCTTCCTAATGGAAATAGGGAGATCGGAATCATCAACAGGTGAATCAAAAACATTACCTGAGTTGGAAGGATTTGGATTTGAGGGAGAATCTTGATAGGAAGCGTGAGATATAGGTCAAGGTCGCCTGGAGTAAACCTGCAATTTTTTCTCTTTCGTATTTCCAAAATCAATCTCAGTGTAGTCAGGAATATCCAAAATAGGAAGAGGAAGAGGTATAGGAGAAGACAACGCTTCAACATTAACATTCTCCCCCCGAAGAGGGGTCTTCAGAGGAGGAAAGTAAGGAACATCCTCAAAGAAAGAGACATCCATAGACAGAAACTTCCTCTTGGAGGGAGGATGGTAGCACTTATAACCCTTCTGAGTTGGGGAATATCCAAGAAAAACACACTTGATAGCACAGGGATCAAGTTTGGTGCGGTCAGTTTTAGGCACATGCACGAAGCAGACAGACCCAAATACTTTAAATGATATATGGAAATGTGGAGATGTAGGTGAAAGGACATCTAATGGAGCTTTGAAGCCCAAGATTTGTGAGGGCATTCTATTCATAAAAAAGGCAGCGAAAAGTAAGGCTTCTGACCAAAGGTAGTTGGAGGACATGTATGACAAAATGAAGGGATCTGGTGATGTCAAGAAGGTGTCTATTCTTGTGTTCAGTCACTCCATTGTGTTGTGGAGTGTGAACAATACCATGGTCAGTAAAGTATGTGCATAGGTCCCTATTCAAATATTCCCCACCATTATCAAGAACAAAGGATCTTAAGCTTAGCATCAAATTGAGTACAAACCATTTAATGAAAAGCTTTAAAAGAAGCAAGAACATCAGATTATGACTTAAGAAGATACACCCAAGTTGCACAAGAAAAATCATCCACAAAAGTCACAAAATATTTATAACCAAACACAGAAGGGGTGGGTGCAAGATCCTAAACATTAGAATGAACAAGTCCAAAAGGTGAATTGCATTGAAATATACTAGGAGGGTAGGAGACCTTACAATGTTTAGACAATTCACAAGTTTCACATTGAAACGAAGTAGCAGATAAAGAAAGAGCCAACTGAGGAAACATCCTCTTGAGAAGCAAAAAAGGGTGATGGCCTAAACGAAAATGCCATCTCACCAATTAGTCAAAATTACTCCTGTTCCCTGAAGAGGACTGATATGCTTGCATCCCAGGAGAAGAATCTAACTGATAAGTCTGATATAGACCATCCTTCTCACGACCACTGCCAAGCATCTGTTTCGTCACAAAATCTTGAAAAACACAATGGGAAGGAAAAAAGGTGACATTGCAATTGAGGGACTTGGTAATACTACTAATGGATAAAAGATTAGTAGCAATGTTAGGATTTAGGAACATGTAGAGTAGTTGATAGAGGCATAGATGGGGAGACATGGATGATACCCTTATCGGCAATTTGAGACAAGTACCATCCGCAATACGAACTTTGTCTCTCCCAGAATAAAGATGATATAATGAAAAAATAAAGGACATACCAATCATGTGGTCGGATGTCCTGGAATCAATGATCCAAAAGTGATGAGCAGATGGTACTGAGACATTGACAGCAAGGGTAGATGTACCTAACTGAGCAAAAGAGGAAGTGGAAGGGGTCTCCAAGTGGGACATGGCCCTACGCATCTCATCAAGGTCGCGACAGAGAGACTCCAAATCATCTCTGGGTACTAACTGAGATGTCGGTGCTGTAGTAAATCCAGAATTCGCAGAGGCTGTAGCAGTATGGGCAGAAGGATCTCCAACCCCTTCTGGACAACGAGAATCACCTCCATATCCACTTGAGCGATCTCCCCTCTATGTAGACCGGCCATATAGTTGCCAACACTGATCACGGGTGTGTCAAGTCCTCCCACAGTAATCTTATTTCAGCTTGTCTTTGTCATCAAAATGGGCACCATCAATTTGGTTACCTCGACCTCTAAAGGATCCTTTACCACCTCCTCTTCCACCATGTTGGAAAGTGGAGGAAAAAGCAGACCTCTCAGGAGCAGTCACCATCCTGGTGGTCATCACATCACATCTCCTTACTTCATTCTGGATATGAGCATATACACAACTAAGTGTCTCAGGAGGAGGATCTCAACCTAGGAGTTGTGAGCGAGCATTATCATATTCCTGATTCAGACCGGCGAGGAACTCAAAATTCTGCATTCGTTCAACCCACTTCTTGAAGGCTATAGCATCAGCTGTACAACTGGGCTTAAAGTCTGAGTAATGATCAAATTTCTCTCATTTCTCCTTTAACTTGGCATAGTACATATTCAAGGGCATCTCCCCTTGACAAGTTTGGGAGATATCCTTTTGAATTTTATAGAGTTGGGCAAAATTTCCTACATTCGAGTAGGTTTGATAGAGAGTGTCCCAAATGGCCTTAATAGTCTTTAAGAACACCAAACCCCTATTAATGTGGGGTAACACTAAATTAGTAAGCCAAGACATCACAATCAAATTGTCTTGAGTCCACTTCGCATGTGTAGGGTCCGACTTGGTAGATTCCTCAATCTCTCCAAGTAGGTAACCCAATTTACCATTTGCTCCAATGTACATTTCAACGAATTTAGCCCAATAAACGTAGTTTTCACCATCAAGCCTCTCCGAAGTGTTTTCAAGTGAGGGTTGTCTATAGGTCTAAATCTAGACATGAGGCATATGATGACCTATGTAATAAGTTGGGCACAAGAGAGGGTGAGGAAAATGTCTACATACTTGCAAGAATTATGTAGAGAAAAACTAGAGACCTAGATGATGTTAGATGTAAACTTGTAGTATGGGTGATGACTAGAGAGTCGTAGTGAAAAATAAAGAGATAAAGGGAAATTGGAGAGGGTATTTACAGAAGTTGTAAGCAAAGAGTGCACATAAGGTCTTACACTAGGTGGAGAGCTAACTCCATGGAGACTATAGAACATTACTTCTTTCATAGAATTTGTGTAACCAAAGTGGAAGAAGCTTTGACTAGGATAAAGATATGATAGGCACTGAGATCATATGATATTCTAAATGAAGTCTGAAAATGCATAGGAGTAATTGGTTTGTCCTGGTTGTCTAAGCCATTTAATAAGATTTTGAAAACTGGAAAAATATAATGCATGGAAGAGAAGTATTATGGTACAAGAAAAAAGTTGTCCATAGGGCAACACTTATTGCAAGATTAAACTTATGAGTTACACCATATGGTTATAGGACTCAGAGATGAAACAAGGATTAGTACAAGTAGCTAGAGTTTTACAAAACCAATTTGGATTCATGCTATAGAGATCTCCATTGATGCATCTTCTTACAAAGGAAATTGATGAAGAAGTTTAGAGAGAGGAGGAAAAATCTCCATATGGTTTGTATTGACTTAGAAAAAGTATATGGTAGAGTTCATAGTTGAAGGGAAGTTATGTACAAGGTGGGAAGCTCGCTTCCCTGGAAGCTCATTTTCTAGACTCGCTTCCTGCTCGCTTCCATCATGCCTCATATAGTGATTAAGAAGGCTATGTATGAAGTAATTGAATAAACCTGAGTCTAAAGCCTAGGGTGTAGATCCTGAGCAAGTATCGTTAGATTGAAACCAAGGCACCTCATTCTCCTCAAATACCTCATGTAAAATAAAATCAAAGGTATGACTGGTCATCCTAATATAATGGGAATGAATTATGAGACAAGTATATGTCATTTCTTGCTTCCCATTTCCTAAGGATATTTTGAGCCTCATTTCCTGCTTCTCGCTTTCGCATCGCTTCTCGTTTTCGCTCCTCGCTTTGGTAACTATGATAGAGTTCCTAGAGAATTAATTTGGTGGGTACTAGGGAAGAAAAGAGTATCAATAAAATACACTAATATCGTCAAGTATATCTACGGGGGAGCATTAGCTACAGTGAGAACAATTGATGGTGAGACAAATGGGTTCTTTGTGACAATAGGTTAATATTAGGGATCAACTATGAGTCCTATCTTCTTACAGTAGTTATAGATGGAGCAACGGATCATATTCAATTCAAGGTTCCTTGGTGTATACTACTTACAGTCTGCAGATGATGTGGTAATGCAAAACTTGAAGCATAAAATGATGCTCTGGAATCTAAGGGTTTTAAAATAAGTTGAACATGACAGAGTATAGGGGATACAACTTTAGTTAGAACATAAATAGGGGTGATGCGATAGTTTTTTTTTTTTTATCGGTAGGGGTGATGTGATAGTTAAGATTGATAGCCAAGAGATACCCTAAAGTAACTTGTTCCATTTTCTCGGCTCAACTATTCACAAGGATGGAGAGATTGAGGTGGATGTTGCCCATTGAATTAGAGTTGGTTTTCTAGAGTGGAAATGTGATTCTGAAGTGTTATGTGACCAACACATTCTGATAAACTAAAAGAAAATTTTTGTGACAACAATAAGGCCAGCTATGCTCTATGGAGTTAAATGTTGGGCGACAAACAATATATTCGTAGAATGAGTGTGGCTGAGATAATGATGTCATACATGATATGAATGAGTGGTAAAACTAGAAAAGATAAGATCAGAAATGAGCGCATTTAAGAGATTTGGAATAGCTCCAATAAGTGATAAAATAAGAAAGTATTGATTGAGATGGTTTAGATACGTGCAATGAATGCCAATGACGGCACTATTGAGGAGTGAGCTAGTACAAGTTGAAAGCTCTAAAAGGGAGTTGGAAATCCAAAAGGGACGTGGATTGAGATAGTAAGAAAATTTTTGGTAACATAAACTTTAACCAAAGACATGGCTATTTATAGATTATTATTGTAGAGCATGATTTGTGTTGCCAACCCCAAATAGACTTTAACATTTACTTGTTTCTATAATTTGGCGATGACATGTATGTAACCAAGTGAGAAATGATCATGTAAGCACGGACTTCCTTGTTCTTGTGGGCATGAGTTATATTTGTAAAAAGGTGTCTCCTGACCCTTCTGTCTTGAGATGCTTTATAATCCTCCTTACATAGACTAATATTCTTTCTCATTACAGACTTTTCAAATATTTGTGCTCCTCTGTCCATTCTATGCTTCAGTTGTATTTCATCTGATATGGAAAATATAGTATTTGAAAGTACCAGTAAGTGGTAGGCTTATCACATATCATGTTTTTGGTTAATTCATCAACTATTGTGTTAGTTTCTTTACTCATGGTTTAACGGTGTCTTGAAAACTGTCAAGTGTAATCGGGATACCTCTTGCTCCCTCCTCATCTGTCATGTTCATCATAGCTTTATTCTAGATAATATCCATTTTGTCTATGTTACATGTATTTCCCCCGTCTAATTTTGACTGTTAATTGGGTTGCAGCTTGATATAGAGAATAATTCTGGTCAAAAGGTCTGGCAAGAGGTTGAGTTTATCTTCGGTAAGGGCTTGATGTATCCCTACCCTCCAAGCCTTTAATTCTCCTATATTGAATTGTTTTGACGTGCGTGTGTGTCTACAGGTAATGTATGCGTGAAAAACAGAAGTTTGTGTGTCTGAGTGTGTGGATAGGTAATGTACGCATGAAAATAGAAATTTTGCGTATACATGGTGTAATTTGGTGCCATAGGAGATGCAACTGGGCCCACTGATCACATGAATGATTCCCCCTGTCCATGCCAAAATTCATCCTTGTAGGTAATCGATTCATTGTCATTGGATTTGAGTATTTTCTAATCATGGAGCTAACTGAACCCTATGATTTTCATCCATGGGGTCTAGATGCCTTCTCACATATCATATGATATATATATATATATCTATTAAATATAAAAAAACTCAAATCCGAGAGCTATGAATGGTATCAGGCCATTTTTTATGTGTGGGTTCACCAAGGGGTGAGCCAACCATTCATGGAGTCAGTGGGTCCAAAAGCATGCCACATGGAATCAAACCACGTAATGCATAGGCAATACTCCCTAAAGGTAATGCATACATTACCTGTCCCTCTCTCTCTCTCTCTATATATATATATATATATCTATATTTATATATGTTGGCGTCTCGTCTCTTAATTGTGTATGCAGTGTTTTTTCCTGGTATATCCTTCTTTTGAGCTATATAAAAATTTTTACATTCGAGATATTGTGACACTGTATCAGAAAAATTGTGGATTTGTTACAATAAAGGTTCATGATTAGCATCATAGAAAAGAAAATTTATTTCATTTTCAGAATGTTCATTGTCAAAAGTGAATTTTATGGTATTATAGCTTAACTAATATTAGATTCATCTCTTGAGAAGTTGTTTGCCTTAAATGGTCTACCTGTTATGAGAAAAAGTTATAACTTGTTTATGATGGAGAGATTTTGTGCATGCTAGATAATAAAATGTGTGGCACTCCTCCCAGTTTTCTCCTTCAAGGAAATGAATGAATCATTATTCCTTAAGTATTTTATGGTTATAGTTTGGAAATGATATAATAAATGCAGCATGAGTCCTATTCTTCTCAAAGATTGTGTTTAGCTTCCCAAATCTCATGGTTGCATTGTAAATACATGGTTTAGGTGTCCCTTCAAGGAGCTTCTAGTTGCATGTTTTGATTGAATGAGTTTGAGGCTTGCATCATGTGTAATATCATAGAAAGATGCATTTATTTCTTGGCATGAATGCAAATAATTTTAAGAGTTTTTGGAGCTGTCATAATTTTGGCTTGAGGCTCAACTTTGATTAGTGAAACAACCTATTAGCACGTCAAAAGTAAGAAACAGAAAATGACAAATTCCTGAATGAATGTGAACAAGTTAGGGATTCTAAGGATTAAACTCTAAAAAGGGCCAATATAGTACAGAGCCAAAAGGAAAACATTGTTTTTTCTAGGGCATAAACTCCAACAATGATGATTTTGTACTTGGGAGTTTTCTGTTTTATACATGGTGCATGATATGTTAACACTTTTTCTATTTTAGAGTTTGTATGAGATGCTAATAGAGTGCATTTTGTCCTACAGGGTGGATTTATGTTCTTGAAATGGCTTTAAAAGTCTTTTCACTTGGATTCGACAATTATTGGATGGAAGGCCAAAATCGTTTTGATTTTATTATCACATGGATAATAGGTAACTACAAAGACAGTTTAGTGCCAGATATTATTGTTTTTCGGTTGTGATGTAAGTAAATAATAAACAAACTCTCTTACAGAGTATGCATGGCTTTCAGAGATAATATGCCCACGGGTTTGGCCATGGTAGCTGTTATTTCTTATTAGGTTAATTCATGACCTCACTGTAACTCACTTGTTATGGTATTGATTAGCTTTTTACAATCCTTTATGCCATAGGTCAATTCACTTCCAGGAAAAAGCCAATTGAAGTTCCTCATACTCTTTTTTTAGGATTGTAATCTGGATGATCTTCAGGACCATATTTAATAACAGGTAGATGATGATTTGATTGAAGCGATCAAATCGTCAAATATCTTACTGCTTTATGTGCCTAAAAGATGGTCTGTACTTATATGTTATAGTCTTGTAGCTATGTTATTGCCATCGCCATATTGACTGCTAAAGAATCGCAAGTTTTAACATAGGTTGAAGGTTTGTTGCTAAAGACACATAAGATTGTATGAACGATTACTGAATTATCACTTTTAAACCAGTATTTTGTTCCTGTAGTTATGGTGTGAATGTTGTTTACGTTCAGTTGTGCTATTTTTGAAGTACTTTTGCTTAGTGCAATGTTTTGTCTTCCAAATCTTGTCACAGGATATCAATTTATACTGACAGTCATATTAAAGATGTTTTTGTATATCGAATTGATTGGTTTGTATGATGGTTATTTGTTTTGCTATATTGAGTTGATTGTTTATATATTTGGGATAAGGCATTGATGATGATGATTAAGTTGATTATTTTATATGATGATTAATGTTAGAGTAAAAATTTGAGTCAGAGCTCTGCATCACGGCAGAAAAGCGGAGCTCCCCTTTAGGTAGAGGCACCTTTGTAATTCTGGAGAAAGGCAATGGCAATTTTGTAAAACACTTTATTTCCATAATTACAAGATTGCTACCGCCATAGGTAAAAAGGGGACCTCCGCTTTTCCTCCGTGAAGCAAAGCCCCTCTTTGTATTTAAATTGTTAATCTTATGATTTTGTTGCTTATGATGGAGGATGG
Organism: Tetracentron sinense; assembly: GCA_015143295.1. Taxonomy (NCBI): domain Eukaryota; kingdom Viridiplantae; phylum Streptophyta; class Magnoliopsida; order Trochodendrales; family Trochodendraceae; genus Tetracentron; species Tetracentron sinense. The sequence goes on along the minus strand of CM026567.1, from coordinate 30,238,945 downwards.
TAAACTAGAAGGCAATGGACGATCATAACGTAAAATATAAAGTAAATTTATTCCCCTAACTCTACATATTTAATCAAAGAAATTAATACTGCACAGAGTTTTCTATTTCCTCTAAAAATCCTGTAAGAAAAGACCATTTATTTTTATCTAGAAAGATCTCATTGTCCATCAATCCCATCGCGTGGTTCTGTGCTCTAAATATGCGATACTCAATTAGATCTAACTTATATGTCCTACTAATACTATAATATACATTAAGTGAATAATTTTTACTAAATTTGTGACTTGTTATTTTGTTGTTCAATCCTTGATTTGGATATTCTAATAAGATTTCCTATTTTATTGCCTTCATCTAACATAAATCAAAAGCTATTTCTTCCTAAGGCTTATTCAGAATTTGATGAAGGTTTCCACTTTTGTGGATGTGATGGATGAACTTTATGTTTGCAGTTATTGGAGAAACTACAACTTTCGTATCCCCCCATGGGCTGACTTTTCTTTCAAATGGGGAATGGTAGGCATTTGAACTCCCTGACTATGTATCTTTCTTGTTCATTATCTATGATGTGCTGGTCTGATCTTCATATACTAATATTTTACTACTTATTGTCCCTGTCACCAAAAACACGTTTTATATGCTTTTAAAACGCGTATTCAACTATTTGGGTATGTTGCAGTTTTAAACGACGTATTTATGTCGTGTTAAGTTTAAAACTGCGATACCCATATAAAACGCGCATTAAACGCATTTTTTGTATTAAACTCGTATATACGCATACAAAAAACATATTTATCTTTTATAAAAAAAGTACTATAGAGTCACTGTTTGAAATGGTGGCCCGTTATTTTTATTCTTTACATATTGAAATTTAATATTTTTAGGGTTTTCTATCTCATTCTCATTTACCTATTTGAATCTTATGATATGGTCTGCATATAAGGTTTATGTTTACAAAGATATTGTCGAATTTTATGGTGGGGTTTGATTGTTTGAACTTTGAAGCTTATGTGAGGGTTTGAATTTTATGCTAGGGTTTGAATATTATTGGATTCTAGTTCAGAGGATGATGATAGTGTACTTTTTTTTCCTGAATGGTGAACGATGATATCCATTTGTTAAAATGGTTGAATGGTGAATGATGATATTTTGAGGGCTATATAATCGCAATTCTTTTGTTGAATGATGACTCTAAATGATTGTTAGTAATTGGTATCATGTTTCCTATTTATTTATAATTAGTAATTCTTTTTTAAAAATTTTGGTAATTTTCCCTAGTTTTTGTCGTATAAAACCCATATTGCCGAACGGATCATGGCCGTTTAAAACCCGTACCCGTACTTGTTGACTATGCTTACTGTTGAGTATTCCTGAAATAGGATATTTTTTTAAAAAAATTTTGATTTTGATTATTGAAGATGGATGATTTAGAGAGGCCTTCTTGCTATTAGTTTGTATATACGTTAGTACTGCCACTTTATTTTCTAAATAATTGCACTAAAAAGTAGATGCTTTGTTTAAAGATTGTTACAGGCTGAGAGGTAGCTCAATGAGACAGTGCTTTGAGTTAACCTTGAGATGGCGGGTCCCATTCCAACTAAGCTCCTAGAAAAAAAATGATTAAATAATTCCAAATAAAATATTTTAGCTATTATGATCTGCATACTGCATTTCCTTATTACTAGTTAATTAAGATGTTTAGCTTGATATATCAGATGTAAAAATATAAGTGCCAACTTGATGCAGTCCAAACCGGTTTTAAGTGTTAAACTAATTCAGATTTGCAGCAAATGGTGATGCAAGTGAAACTAAATAGAGAATCCAAGTAGAATTATGTGAAACGGGGTCAACTCAACTGTAAAATGAAGTCCCAAACCGAAGGGGGCAAAGAGTAAAAAAGATGACTAGATCTTCCGTACATGAGTGTATATATGATTTCTCCGACAATCCTCGGATACAATACCAGCACTTAGATTTGAATCCTCGCCTTCTAATCTGGACCCTTAAACAACATAAAAAGGTAGAAGTCCTAAATGACCCTGCAATTTAATTGACATAAACAATCCATTATTACAAATAGCCCTGTATTAGACCCATGTTCACTTGCTGGAACTTTTCTTTCTACAGTGCTACTTTATTTCTCTCTCGCATGCAATCTCTTTTCTCCATGTAATCATTACTATTGCTGCTCCATGGAGAGTCAACATATGTTTGACCTTTTACTCAAAATGGTCATGGCAATTTCAAGGTCTCTTATGTGTATCAAGAGGCAATCAGTGGCAGATGGACTTGGAAACTATTGCTTATTTGGCAATGTATGTGAAAACTTTGGTTCATGCATATTGATTTTTACCTCTATCCTTGTACACTCTGAATGAATACCTGATGAAAATTGAGAAGTTACCGATAGCCACGCATCTCCAAATCCATATACATTTACTAAAGGATATACTTCTGAGATGTAACCAGGTTGTGTTACTTGTAGAGTCCAGATAATGTAGTAAGAAGTGTGATTCTATCTTGATTCTGTGTAGAATGACTGGCGTCTCAAACAATTCTGTTCTACACCAGACTCTGCATTAATTGATTTCTTGGTTTTGTTAACAGGATTCGTTACCTTCTTATTGCAAGAATGTTGCGATTGATTAGGCTTTTGATGCATGTTCAACGTTACAGAGCTTTTGTTGCAACATTCTTAAATCTCATACCAAGTTTGATGCCATACCTTGGGACTATCTTTTGCATACTATGTATTTATTGCTCTCTTGGCTTACAGGTACATGAGATATTCTTCACAAAGGAATTACTTTTCTTTTGTTGGTTTATGATTTTTAATATTTAGGAATGGAGATTGATAAAAGAATGCAGTTGTCTAGTAAACCTTGATTCTGGATTTCTCTAGTTTCTTACACAATAAGGTTCCTACCATCCCAAGTGCAAGCTCAATTGTACTTGGTTCAAATTCTAGATTTCCTTTAGAACATGTTTGAAAATTTGCAGCTATATTAAATAGCTAGTGCAATATTGGGTCAGCATTTTCATTTTTCCATTTGAATTTTGTGCTAGTGACAAAGGTTTCATGTCATCTTCAACTTCACTTCTCTTCGGTTCCCTTAATCTGCAAATTGCAGTTACAAGACTTGACAAACACATTATTATTATTTTGCATGAAGATATAACATTGAATTCTTCCCACCTTTTCGTAAAAGATGCAACATTTCTCTAATATTTTGCTTGTAATTTTTAGATCTTTGGTGGGATAGTCAACTCTGGAAACTCTGATTTGCAAGGGACAGATCTTGCTGACAATGAGTATCCTTTTTCATCAGCGAAGGTTTCTTAATATGCATGGAGTGCTATTGATTGACATCTGCAAGTAGTCTTTATCTGATAACAATTCAGCGTAAACTCATAGCATTTTTGGAATGGATGAACAATCCATATTTTACCAACATTACAATGATGTGATTGAAACTGTCTTGTCAAATGTTCATTGCTCATCCCATGTTACTATATTATCTTTATAGGAAACTTTCCGTTCTCTGAATAAATTTTCTTGACAAAGTCAGCTATCTGCTTTTCAATTTCAATGACTACCCAAATGGGATGGTGACGCTTTTCAATTTGCTAGTTATGGGAAACTGGCAAGCATGGATGCAGGTATCAAAAAATGTCATGGTTCCTATGACATGTTTATGTGATTTTCTGTCATTATAATTTTCACCATGCTGAGAATATTGAACACTGTATTTAACTTTTCTAGGTATTGCCATAGTAAATTACCAGTGCCAAAACCACGATAGCTTGTCTATTACTTTAATTTGCACTTGTGTGATTACAACTATTCTCTATTAAGTAGGTTCTTTTTATTTGTTTTTAATATTTTTTTTACAATTCCTTTTCTAATTGGCACCAAGGCCCACAGGTCAAACAATTGAAATCTTGCTCTTTTTACGTTTTGCTTTTATTATGCAGGGCTTTATGTGCTTTCTCTAGGGATCCAAGGGATGTTCATTATGATGTTTACATTTGTTTTGATTTCTTCAAATAGTTATGACAGGGTGGTGGTTGCTTATTACAATCCTGTACTTCTGAATAATGTTATGCTAATCAAGTAAATAACTTCTTGTCAGTATTCCATTATGATGGTGTGTTACCTTGGTAAAATATCGGCTCACAATAACTTGCTTTTCTAGTTTGATTGTAGTTGTGTGATTGTGAGTGTACTTTTGATTCTTTATATGGTAGATTCTCTCCTTTGGGGTTTATTTTTCTTTCTTTTTTTTCTAATATTGGTACGAAGACCCATTTACAAAATAATTGAAAATCTTGTTTAATTTTGAATATTTCTTTGGTTGGACTGGGATTTATTCTTTATGTTCTTATAGGGAGAGAATAATGCCATTATGTGATGTTAATATAGGTTATGATTTCTTGAAATACTTAATTAGAATGTGGTGTCAAGGGCATATTGGGAATGATATAAATCTACTCTCCAACTTGAGTGGAATCTGTTCATAGCTTGCACATGCTTGGGACTGAGCATACACCAATTGTTTCAGCTTCTCATAATTCAACCGGTTGCAGCCTTAGGGCTTTTGAATGAATCAAGGAGAATATGCCAATTCATCTTGCAGGTGCTAGATGACGTTGTTTGAGATATGGATATTATAGTAATTTTCCTCAGATTGGGGGCATCCAAACTATAGAAACCACCATTCGGATGATTGAGGGAAACAATTTCTTATTAAACCTCTTACTAAATACCAAATAGTAATGTCTTATTTATAAATTGAATTAGAACCTCTTACTGAATACCAAGTAGTAATGTATTATTTAAAAACTGTATTACCTGGTCGGTCTTCTTCTCTTACCATTCCATCACCGAACCCATACATGGCGTCCCAAAAGACTTTGCCCTACAATACAAAATTTGAGTGTCAATTTTATAGGAACATATATAATATGCAATATTTCATATCAATGTATAATATATAACTTCTTTACCTCCATGAGTGTCTAAGCAGCCTTAGATAGACCTTTCTCTAGTTTTTGCACAACACAGAAAAATAAAAAAATTGTTTATGAAATTATTTAAAAAAATGAAGATTTAGGGTTTTCAGATCTTAAAAGAAAAGTGAGAAAAAATTGACGATTTATTTACTCATTTTGGGTTGATTACCACATATTTAATTATTTACATGAATTTAAACGATTAAAATAGGGAAAAAATGAAAATTTAAACATACTTTCGAGGATGATAAGAAGATTCGAGGATTGATATTTACAAAATATCAAACAGTGAGCCTTGGTGCAAGCACTTTAACAATTATTTTGGGCGTACAATTGGGTCTATAAATGCTATATAAGAAAATCTCCAATATGAATATTTTGGGTCCAATTAGCCTGTTGGAAATTTTAGTAAATAAAATATATCCAAGTTATTACTCTTATCGTGTCAGACCAAGTGTCGGGGCCAGAAGTTTCGATAAATTAAATCAGGTGATTAGCTTATAATTTATGTAAGTTATTGTACAAAGTATATGTACATCTAATACTTCCTTGGATCATATGCATGCCTTCATCACCACATTTAGCTTTGTCTCTGTTTCTTATTCTAACAATTATAAGTGACAAGTTACATGGGATGCTGAAGACAGATTTTTTTGTTTATATTTATGCTTCACTAATAATTCCATAATTTACTATTTCAGGGCTACAAGGAATTGACAGGCACATCATGGTCCCTTGCGTACTTTGTCAGCTTTTACCTCATAACAGTATTGCTGCTGTTGAATCTGGTGATTTTCAGTCAATGCTATTCCTTTCTGTTTGATGTTTTCCTGTTACAATATGTGCTACAGATGCATATTTATTGACATGTGAATTCATGGCATTTTGTGACCATTTTGTCTCTTTTAGGTGAATGTTATTTGAAACACGGAAAAACATATGCATATTTATTAGCATCTGTATAGTCAAAGTATTAAGGCAACACCTAGGATATATGGGTTCCCAAGATGAGGTGTTGTCTAGTGATGCCTGGTTAAACATAATTTATTTTATTTATTAAATTCATGAAAATAAATATTTCCATATGCTAGAGGAAAAGAGATTAAAAAGTGGATGTAAAGTTTAAAAACACTTATCTTGTTGGTCTCTAGTAAGTATGAATAGTGATTGGGAGGCAATTTAGTCGATTCCTCCTAGAGCCATATCGTGGACGATATGAAAAGAGAGTATTTGAGGACGCATTTGCTTATGCATTAGATTGCTAGCCTTAGAATGGTGTTCCATTCGGAGAGCAAGGGAGGATCTGGCAGAAGTGCTGGGTTGAATTCCGTTTTGTTGAGCAGTTGGCTGGTTTTGCATCCAAACACCTGAATCAAATTCCTATCCCCTAATTCCAATTCTCCGCCTCCCACCCAATTTATTGTGCTCCATGGGGACCCGAGAAGAGCTTCACATTTCATTACCCTTACCTCAAAATTGCTTATTCAATCTGAAACTTGTTGCTGATGATTTAACTGATACTAATGCTTAAGAGAGGTGCAGACTGCAAAGAAATGCACATCATTATTTTGTAGTTCCATTAATCTCTTTTCCTACCCATAATGATGAAGGCTAATATGTTGGTGACTGGCACTAAAAAACTAAAAATTCCAACATTCATGTTAAAATTGCTAAGTCAGTTGCTTCCAGCATAGTAACTGATTGAAAACGAGCACCGTTCTGAAAATGTAAGTTTCTTCTTAATGACGATTTGGTGACTATTGATAACATGGAAAATTCCTTATTTATATAAAGTAGATATACATCCAGTAGTTTGCGTATTGGAAAGCAATTTTTTAAAAATTCCACCTGAGATAATTGCTTATAAATAACTACCAATAACATCCTGTCTACTTATTTTCAGGTTGTGGCATTTGTGTTGGAGGCATTCTTTGCTGAAATGGAACTCGAAACGACAGATAAATCTGATGAAGAGGGCACGGTTGGTACTCTACTGCAAAATTTTACCTCGAAAATTTAAGAAAAGAACGAGCAACAAAAATAAATCAACTCCTTTTCCATTAACATTAGAAATTTTTTCGAAAAAATGCTACTAAGCTATGAAGTCATGCTTTAACATTAGTCAACAATAACAGACCACCCATTCCTAAAACAGAGAATTGGCATCTAACCCTTGAAATAACTACCTTTTCTTTAACCTCTTAGTGAATTATTTCCTCATTTTGTGTTTCTTTGATGGCTTCTTTCATATCTGATATAGAATGGCTGTTAGTGATGAGCAATTTTTTTAATAATTAAATGATGAGCAAATATGAAAGAATAACGGATGATGATTTGTCAATTTATTTTTTTTTTGTAAATGAGGAATTTTAGAAGTCTATCCGTCATGGAAGGACAACATCTGAAATTGCCATAGACAATTTACAAACGGGCAACTTGTTATCTAGACACACTTCAAAATCGGAGATGGAAATGTCAGACACTCCACTTTTGAGTACAAAATGCTATGGCCGAGTTGTATTCCTGCTCTGTGCCTGTCGTATTGGCCTTTTGCTGGTTTAGATTATTATTCCATTAAATATGTTGAACAGAAAATACGAACATTTTTCAATGCATAGTTTAGAAAAAATGGGAAATCAATTTGATCCCAATGTGACCTACTCTTCGTCACAGAATAATGGAAAACTTCAGGAGTTTTCAAGTATGAACATAAGTCTTTTGCATATGAAAGAAGCTCTTCTGGTTTCTTAATTGCAAAAACGTTACAAAGAAATTTGTTCTGTAAATTTCAGATTTGTTTCTCGAAAGAGACTTTAGAACAGAAGTGTGATCATATTTTTTGAACCAAACCCAACGTCTACTGACATAAATGCTTGCAGATTTAGCTAAACTAGGGATTGCGATTATATTTCATGTTTGGTATTGATTCTTTTATTATGAAGCAGAAAAACTTGTATATTTGAGGTCCAAGCTCTTGATATTCTCTATTTTACTTGTTTCCCATAGAAAAATCTTGGGGATCATCTACACTGTTAGGGGCAATTGTTTCTTTTCATATAGAAATAGTGGGGTATAAATATAAACCCACTTTACACCTCAATAGATCTATCTGAATATAATTATGCCGCAACCAATCGCCTCCAACTAATCTACTAATCCAATCTAAAACACTTGACCCATAGAATAGGGTTGAACCAAGAAGGAGAAAGAAGGCATACATTTGCATTGTATTGCTCTTTTAGTTTGCTAAGAAAATTTACCCATGTTTTAAAAGATTAGGCAGTGTTTCTTGAGGTCCATTAAATGATTGCTCTTTAAACATCATTACAGTTCTTTCTTCAAAATAAGTGTTGCCTTTTTATTTTCATCGTTTGGCAGATATTGTTTCCAATATTATGGTGATGTTTAATAGATTTAGATCACTGTGCAAATATCATCTATAGTTCTATCTAAACGGTCAAGTCTAGGTTGTAACATCTATCTTTATCCAGGAAGCACAAGGAAGTAAGGACCGACGCCGATTGGTTGGGTAAGTATAGCTGATAGGTCATCATTGTGGAAGAAACTATCATTTATATCGGCTCAAGATGTACACTATAGGTTTGACTAATAGTTCATTTCCATAATGCAGTTCAAAAACACGGAGTCAAAGAGTTGATGCTCTTCTCCATCATATGTTGAGTGGAGAGCTGCAACAAACACAGTGCTCCAACCCGTAGCTTTCTTCACTCTTCGATCTGGTACTTGTTTTTCATTTTCTTTGTCAAAAGATTTAAATAGCTCTAGAAATTCCTTGAGATAGCATCTCATCCCAGTCATTCGATTGTTATGTATAAGTAGGAACATAAATGTGTCTGGTCAGTAAGGGTTGAGTGTGCAGGATATCATCAATTTATTTGTTTGTACCTTTGTTGGAGCTTTCCATCACAATGGTTTAATCAGTCTCAACTATCACAATGTTCCGCCATGTGGATTTTGTTGAGGGTACCCTGTGGTGACCGAGATTCTGAACACTAATGCCTACATGTTATGTCCTTTTATTTAGTATTTCGCCATTTGTAGATAGTACCCCGAGCAAGTTTGTATGCAAAATGGTATCTTCCTTCTGTTCAGTAACTCTAATTGATCATTTTGGCTGCAAATGCTCTCAAATAAATTATGGCTTCCTGATCTATGTCATTCATTTGGCCATTTTGTGTTTATAAGCAGGCAGTCTCCTAGATAGAGAAATGTAGAGAGAAGCAAGCTGGTTGGTGACTTGAAAATTGTTTTAAGTGATTCTCTTCCAGATATGGCTATATCATTGCTTTAATGTGATGCAATAAATGAACTGATTGTGTTTTTGTTGGCTTGTAATTTCTCTATGTATCATCATATCTTGATTATTCAAGTGAGCAAGCTGTAAAGACTTTTTTCTTCATGGAAACAACTTTCCCTCTATTGATTCTCACATGCTGAAAAATAATTAATTCTCATAAGTTTTGATTCTTATAATCAAGTCTCTGCACAGAGCACATTTGACAAATGAGTCAAAAGCAATTATGAAAAAAGAACATTATTATGTTTGGATGAAAAAAAAGAAGATTATTATAGGTGTTAAATATGGTTATATTCATCAATCCATTTATAAGTGCCATAAAATACTCAAAAAATTATTATGTCTCGGATATCACTATCTTATCCATTTTCACGATTCTCTCTTTTTTTTAGTGCGTTTCTCAGATTAGATTTATAATTAAAACATGTCTTTTTTTTTTTTGTTATGCTAAAATTAGGCCGAAACAGAACAATTCTTAAAATCCTTACCTAATAATGAGATGCTAAACGCGTTTATGGCGTTTCTATTCCTAGGATAAGGAAAATGATGCCAAAGCTCGTGCTTTAAACTTCTTCCTACGAGCCGTAGAGCAAATAGCCTGTCAACCTTCCAACCAACAGGCCTCATACAGAGAAGCTTTATAGATTACGAAATCAGATCAACCATCTAATAGATCTAACTTCCCAATTGATTAACATTAGCTCAACCATCTAATGATACTGTTCTCATATCCAATGGCTGCATTGGTGGACTGGCTATATTACACATCATAGGTATTACACAAATCAGAGAAATTGATTTTCAATGTATGGACATTGGTTGGGATGTTGGCCAGGACTACACCTCAAGAAGTGGAGGTCCTGAGTTCGAATCCCTTCCCTTTGTTCGCCACCCTTAGGGATTTATCCCGTCTTTCTTGGTGCGTGTGGCTTGAGGGTGTGTTGCAAGTGCCGGGGGACTAGTTGGGTGCTTTAAGAGGCCCTTGTTACCAAAAAAGTAAATAAAAATAAATTGTCCAAACTAGATGACAACGTGATCCCATCTGACTCATGAACATCAAGAAATTCTCTATGTGAAATGGAGGTGAAATCTTTATATTAGGAGTTTGGGTGTCAGAACATGAGAGGTTTAGGCGGAGATCTTACGGTGAAACGATTCCCTCATGGTGGTCATCATCAGTCTCTTATCTTAACCATATGGGATGGAACCTTATTCATTTTATTCTACTAATAGTCATAACTTCATTTGTAATCGAAATACTGGAAATCATTGCCCGATTTCATATCTAATCGAAGTACTGGAAATCATTGCCCGAGCGCACGCTCTTATTCCAAACAGCAATGCTAGGGAGACTGGGGCAGCCAGTCTCTGAAGGCATGGAGACTTCCCTGTCAGTCCCTGTTTACAATATCAAGGCAATGCATAACCTAAAGAGCCAGTAACCACACAGGAGTTGAACTGGCACACAGGCAAACAACACGAAGGATGGAACTAACCACTAAATGGGTCCTACCAGGGAGGGAGACTGATTTCCTATCAACCTGATGATCATAATCCCTAGCAATATGCTTAGTAGGCCTCTTCTAAATCCTGCTACAAGAATCCTCGTGTGTCCATTCCATTCTATCCGGGGCCATAGCCTCCATTAACAGCTATGCCCTAAAAAACATTTCTAACTACATTACATATTCATACGAAAGTATCACGAGCAAATATATGAAACATGAACCAAAAAGTACTACTGCTGCAAACAATGTCTAGAAAGTGCAATTTCATAACTTCCACCTCCGCCCCAGCTGCTACTGCCTCTTCTTCCCAGGTTTTTACTGGTGGTTCAGTATTGCTGGAAATTACCAACATGCACATTTGAATCCTTTTGTTTGACACCTACATTTGCTCCACAAAATATGCCTTTCTACTGCAATTGTTCATCAGTACATATAACTTAATATGGATTCAATTGCAATAGAACAGTATGGACTGAGAAAGTGAGGTCCACTTAATAACAGAAGCCTTCACGATAACTGTAAGCAAATCTATACAAAATCCCCATTCTGGAATAATAGTACTACTGCTAAGATGCAACTGGAAGGGAGCAATTTCATAATTTCAATATTGCTGGAATCTACCAACATGCCTATTTGAATCCTTTTGCATCTGTCATCTGCATTTGCTGCACAAAACATGAGTAACTACTGCAATTGTTCATCAGTATATATATGACTTAATATGGATTCAATTGCAATAGGACAGTATGGACTGATAAAGTGAGGTCCACTTAATAACAGAAGCCTTCACGATATCTTAACACATTTCTATACAAAATCCGCATCACGGAATGATACTATTATTGCACATATAACTTGTAATAATAGCATACATGCAGAGCTTTGCATCATTAAAATCAAAAACTATCTATCAGATGCTAATAGTTTCATTTAAAAGGAGGAGAGCCTGAGAGAATTTAGGTCAGACTCTAATTATATCCCTGAAACACTGGCCGACAAAAGAAGATTGAATCCAGTAACACAACCTTTGATACCATATGAAGATTAGGATAACAAACAAACAGTGCTACTAAATGCCTCTTTTACAGTAGGGGAACATTCCATACCAGCTGAAACTTACAGTTATTTTGTGTGCATAAACGTGTAGATTGCAGTAGTAGAAACAAAAGAAATATGGATGGATGGGTTCCCCTTACAATCACTCGCCACTAACTACAGGCACCTTCTCATACGCGGCAGACCCTCTAAATCTCTGGGGAAGAATGCAATGACCACCAAACCTCTGTTGCAAGTATATGAGGGCAGCAAACAGCAGGCCTCCACAAGGAATAATGACATCCCAACCAGTAGAGTAAAAATCAGCACCAGGATTTGCATAGATGTATGATACACCAAAGTTACGGGAATGGCTGTGAGCCCTGTAAAGATCATATGCATGTGGCAACAAACGGACAGCAGTGGTTCCAACATAAAATGAAGAGGCAAGAGCCTTGTCTCTCGAATTCCAGAATAAGTTGAATAGGACCTGAGGAAGCAGAAAACCATCCAGGACCAAGCCAGCATAAGATCTAAGATCCCCCCAGAGGGAATGCTGTTGGTAATGCATAAGGCGTGCATTAAGAAATGGGCCATCATAATAATTATTCTTCGAGTGCAAAAACCAAGCAATCAGCCCACCTCCTAGGTACAATGGTAGACACACATAGAGTGCCTTCTTCTCAGCAACCCACAAGCCTTTCTGACTTCCACCACCCAATCTTGCGGACCACGTCAGTTGGAGAAGACGGAACTGCAATAGAAAAGCTACCATGGTAACTACCCTTACTATTACTTCATTCACTTCAAGCCATCCACCACTCCCTAGCAAAACATTCTGCCGGTTACGGTCCGCCACGAACAGGGCTTCAAAGTTTAGCACTAGAGGAATCATGTGCCCCAAAGTAAGAACGACGAGCATCACGAGTGAGATGAAAGGAAGCACATCAGGGTTCTTTTTCACATAAAAGAGCTGTAACCCCACGAAGACACAGGCAAGTGTGTTAGATATCAGAACCATGGTGATCTCCAGATCCATCCTCCAAATAGATTCTTTTGCTTGGCCCGTGTAAATAGCACTTGAAGACAACTCTAAAGGCTTGAAGTAAAGAGAGTCTGTCGTTTCCCGTGTGCTTTTAATGGTTCCCTTGACATAACCTCCACTCTTTGCATTCAAAGGTGGAAACTGAACATCGACAAGAATCTCACAGTCCATTGAGTCATTTTTTGTGGATTTCTGATGGTTTGACCCCAGATCTCGACAGCCTACCATACACAGGCCTCCAGTTCCATCATCATAGATCCCTTCAGCAAATATTTCAACCGTCGAGAACATATTGGTTGTAATACTCCCACCACCCAATTTGAAATCAGATGGTAGGGAGAAGCTTATCGTGTAGCTGACATTGTAGCTGACATTCAGCATGCTGCTGGTGCTGGCACTCTCTTGAACAGCATAGTCTACTGTATTTGCGACCGGCATAAGATAGCTCTCATAAAACTGATCACCCACAGACAGTGGGTATGAATAACCCCATGCTATTTTTCTATCAGCGTTCTTCACTGACATATCAAATCTCATGTCATATGAAAACACATCAGGGTATCTTGCTCCTTTGCTTTTAACAGGCTTCATTTTTGCACATGAGTTCTTTACACCATCGGTCTTGGTATACTTGTATTTCAGACCTTTTAGTCCTGGCCTTCTATTCTCAGAACTCCGAAACACAATTCTGTCAAAGTAACCCAAATCATTCATGGTTTTGTTACTCCAAACTTGCCCCAAAATGCTACTCCTGTTTCTGATTGACAAGATTGCAGGAAATCTCAAGCTCAACTTAATTGAGCAATCCCCAACAGAAGCATTACCCAAAGATTCTGAAATATTCAAGAATCGGCATGCAACAACGCACAGGCGATTCTTCTTCTCATCCCATGCTCCCTCAGCAACCAATGTTGTGTTAGGAGCAAAAGGTTGGTTATACCCATTATAGCTAGTGTTGGAAAACCCTAACAATAATCGCAGTTTTCGTTTTTCCGAACACTGGATTTTATCAAAGGATATGAAACCAGGCAAATACCCAATACTCCTACCAAGAGGACTGCAATTCTTAGCATCAGCATCACAGTCACTCCCGTACTCCAATTTAAACCCATTAGCCGACCTGAAGAGTAATGAACATATACTTCTACCGGGTTCTAGACCAAGCGATAAATTGTCTACCCCATCATCCCCACCAGAACACCCATTTTCATTTTCTTTCGGAAAAAACGTGTACTCATAATTCCTCTGATAAAATGCCAATATCGATACTGGTTCAAAGTAGTTAGACTGATCAACCTTATCCAAGCTCTCCAATCTTCCATTAACCAAACTAGTAAAAATATTCGAACTATTCGGATAATTAAGCTTGAAAACAACAGAAAGATCAAGCAAATTACCTTCGCTCGAGTAACTAGAACCCGATCCAACCATACAAAGCTTCCCACTAGATTCAGACCAGAACCCTTGCAATCTGAACTTCACTCCGCCTCTCCGAACAGGAAACCGAGGCGCCCGAGGATGGAACTGGCGATGTAGCGATCTCCCATAGCTCGAATTCCCCAAAAAAGAGAACATATTTGCGCCTCGAAATCCCAAACTCCCTTCGATCTTGAGAACGCCTTTGGTATCAGTTTTATAGACGCTTATGGTTCGAAAAGATAGAGCTCTCGGGAAATTGGAAGAGAATCCGGAGGTGTTTTGACCTAGAATTTTATCTCCACCAGTGTAGTATCCATTCTGTAATTGGAGAAATCCGGTGGGAGCAAGATCTACATCATTTGGGGTCGATTCAGGTACAGTTTCTTTGCAGTGATCGCTGTACGAGATTCGAGAATCGTAGGAAGAAATCGAGGTGGCTTTGGAGATTTCGAAGAGGAAGAAGAACAGGAGTTGAATCCATAACCTCTGTAAAGAGATTGTTGAAGAAACCCTAACCCTAGATTTCTTCAGGAGAGGAGAAGACGAAGCAAACTCAGTCGCCATTGCTGTTTAATGTCCCAACTCAAACTACAACATTATATCATCTCTCTCTCTCTCTCTCTCTCTCTAAGTCTGATGATGATATTACGGAAATGCCACGAGAAATATTTGGAGGAGAAAGTATTTATGTAGTGTTTTGCGATCTACGAAGCAAAATTGTATCGTGAGATCATGGAAGAAGAAATATAAGATACGTCTATGGTTCATCATCTTCAATGGATTGCTTTACCTTTGATTAGGGGTGATATCGAGCCGAGCCGAGCTGAGTAGAGCCGAATGGTGTGTTCATGCTTGTTTGTTTATTAAACGAACTCAAAAATATTGTTCAAGCTTAACTTATTTATTAAATAAACGAGCTAGAACTTTACTAGCCAAATTGGAGTCGAGCTCGAGTATTTCACTAAGCAGCTTGGTTTATTAGATATAATTATTTATATTAGATAAAAATTCACTTAATTATCTTAGGTAAAGAAATAACAGTGTTAGCTTTTGTATAAGATTAGGATTATATAAAGGATATTTTTATCATATAAAATATATTATATACACCCCACCTCTTGCGTGAGTGGTAGGGGTGTGGCTTTCAGTGGAGAGGAAAGTCTGGGGATCCAATCCCCCGGATACGAGTTGCAAGAGCTCCATTGCCCAAGCTAACTTCACGTTCTAACCTACTAACATAGTTAAATGATAACGGCAGAAAAAAAAAATCATATAAAATAAATTATATAGTATTAGTCTTTACTAGTATATAATACATATACTTAATTTTAATATTTAAATAAATTAAGTATATTTTAAATATTTTAATAGATTAATATGTATATAATTGAACCGATCTTTTAACGAGCCAAGTAGGGATGTATTCAAGCTTGGCCCGTTAACTAAATCAGCTTTAAAATCATGTTCAAGGTTGCCTTGTTTACTAAATAAACGAATGAGCACAAGTTTTTATCGAGCCGATCTCAAGTAGTTCATGAGCACTGTGATTCGATAACCATTTCTACCTTTGAGGTTACTATTGGTCTTTTTAACTTGAGCAATAGTTCACTCCAGTGGCAAGGAACAAACTATTGCTCCTCACTCTCACATAGCCACCCTTTCAACTGCCATTAATTCGGGTTAGTTGTTTTAACCCTTTGGTTAATTCAATTTAATTTTTTTTCTAAAAATCAAGGTAAATGGGTGAATCCTAAGAGTAGATGAATCTTAAT
Source organism: Tetracentron sinense (assembly GCA_015143295.1). Classification (NCBI taxonomy): domain Eukaryota; kingdom Viridiplantae; phylum Streptophyta; class Magnoliopsida; order Trochodendrales; family Trochodendraceae; genus Tetracentron; species Tetracentron sinense. The sequence goes on along the minus strand of CM026567.1, from coordinate 30,222,837 downwards.
CAATGTTAAATAGTTTTAAAAAAGGGACACATGACAAGAAAAGAGGAGCGAAGACGCCCTTCTTGCGTCACCTACCGAGGAGGTGATTATTTTCCTTTTAACTCATTGATTAATTAGTGTCCATGCTCTCATTGTTAGTACGTACTACTAAGTAGAATAGTGATGGGCAATGTCGTAATATTTGGGAAAAAAAAGGTTTTATTTATAAGTCTACAGCAAAGAGGTTTAGATGTCAACGTCGACGAAGACTTGGAAATTTCCGTCAAACACGACAAGAGAGAAAAGGAAAAGACAAAAGGGTAATGCTATCCAAACCCTATTCCCAGTCCCTGCACAAAAAACCATCCACATCAACATAGATAGGATTGAGCGCTGACGTGTCAAGCGTACATGGGTACTAGCATGGATTAGGGTTTACGGTCTCGGTTGCATTATCTAAAGACAAATGCACCATAACAAATGAGGGGCTTCGTTTTCTCCGTCTCTCATGTGAATGGGTTGATTATTTAAAGGTCCACAGTGTCTTTAATGCTACAAAAGATTTCTAAATGACACCAATTCTGATTGGTTCAGGATGTGTGATTTTCTTAGTAATTGCTGGTGAGTGCTGGTGAGTGAGGAAACTGCTTAGCATGCACTTGGAATGTGACACCTATTCTTGTGCATGCCAATCCGTTGCGTAAAATCTACGCTTTGATTGATTGACTTGCATGCGTAAAATCTGCGCTTTGATTGAGTTGCATATGAATATATGATTACTATCGATATGTTGAAAACAAGATCAAATCAAAGCCAATTGTGATTGGATTCAATCGCCTATGTGTTAATCCAATCGCCTATGTGGTTTAACATGATTGGAAGAGATCAAAAAATTTGAATTTAAATTTTCCTTTATTTTGCTCTCCTCCAATTGTGTTGTGCCATATAGGCGATTGAATTCGATCATAATTGGCTCTGATTTGATCTCGTTGAAAACTAGATTGTATTGGCCGGTTGAACCTCGGGAGAGGTTCCCAAAATCATTAAAATAAAAGCAAATTGTCTCTGTTCTTTCCTTGGTTCTTCCTTATAGCTATGAATGTTGGAAGGTCGAGATCAATTCATTTGTACGAATTTAATAGCTGTAACTATCTGGTGGAGGAATCCTAGTCGTCTAAAACTCTGGTCACTAGAAAAAACTCAAGGGAGAACACAAACAATATAGTTCCTATTAAAATCGGCAAACTTTAAAAAATTGACGTTAAAACAGGGAATCAGAAGAACACATCGGTTCACTAGGAGAACCGGACCCATACCTAGCCAAAAAAGAAAAAAAAATCACCTTTTATAATTATTAAAGGTCACGGTTGAATTGACCGACTGGTTCAACCGATTCGACAACCGGTCCGGTTTTGAAAACATTGGTTACGATAAGAACTAAGAATAGTCTCATCAACGCAATTAATAGATAAGATTCCAAGTCTAAATATATACCTAGTCCTTTGGAAGAATGGAAGGTCATTCTGTGATTGGGTCCCAAATTGGAGACACAGGCTTCATTTTCTCCGTCTAGTCACTGATGCATTGAATTTAGAGAACCATATGTCCTTATTGCCCCTATAGATTTGTATTATTCACACTAATATTTTTTTATTAAAAACAATTAGAGATGCATTGATAAAGGGAAGCGAAATGAAACACAAACTGCCCAAAGTTTCTTTCCTTAAGAACCACTTCTTTATTGTTATTATGTTAAAATTAAGAACCACTTCTTTATTGTTATTATGTTAAAATTACACCCACCTTGTTGCGTTACAGCGAGAAAATCAGGTATCGAGTTCCCTTGAAATATCCTGAAGTAGACAATAGGTATAGATGACACTTTCTCAAACACCCTAAAGTTCCATTCTTTCCATAGAGACCAGGATCCCGCTTTTCTTTGGTTCTTATGTTAAAAATACACTTTCCTTATCGCTCAAATGGCAGAGTTGTAGCTCACATTAAGGAAATCAGGGATCGATCCCTTAGAATGTGATATGATCGCAAACTCACAAATAAAATTTTGCAAAATTTTAAAATCTCACAAGATTTCATTCATTTCGATTTTTTTAGTTGTCAAAATATGTTGAAGCACAACTAAATCAAGCATTTAAAAAAAATAAAATAAAATATATATATATATATATATATATTATCTATGGTGAGCAAATGTCGATCCAAATGAGCCTTAATCACTCCCTTTTACGGCCTCATGTTTGAATTTTGATTTAAAAATCTACTATTATTCTTACCCATGTATTTAGAAATTCTTGCACTGTCCATTTGACAAATTTTTTTTTTTTGTAACTTAGGGTATCCCAACACTTCGGGTTAAGACTAATCCCCGTGGGTGCAACGAGAGCAACCCGCCACACTAGGAAAGTCCGAGAGAATCTCGTGCAGGGCTGGCCTCAAAGGGGGAGTAAGAAGTCAAACCCAGGACCTTCGGCTTCATGAGGCATAAATCCTGGAAACCACTAGTCCATTTGACATCTTACCATATACTATGGTTGGTTCCTCCATCAATGTGAAAATCTGCCCATTTGAAGGACCAAATTTATTGTTTCACTTCAATTCTTAGCAAGGAACCTCATATATATATATATAGTTGGACTTTTTCCTTACTTTATTAGTTCTTGTCGATTCAATGAGCTAATAAAGAATTTTGGAGAAAAAAAATCCCATATGGAAAAATAAGTATGTTCTTGGAGAAAAAACTCTACAAACACATGCTTTCAAAGGGCATTTGAAACCTTATGGTAATTGTAAAGAGCATACCTGAGATCTCCATTGGCAAATCTAAGGTTGGTCCTCATTGGTCCACGCCCCCACACTTAAATACTCAGCAACTGTGGTAAAAATTTCAAAGTGGGACATGAACCAATGACGACCAACCTTAGGTTTGCAAATTGAGATCCCAGTACGTTGACTATTTTCCAAAGTTTAACTAGAACTTCTTGTTAATTAACAGTGTAAGTATAATTACTCAAAGATCATCATGAACTCTCTTTGTTGAATTCCGAGTATCACCATATTATCTCCACATAAAATGGTGAAAGGAAGTGGACTTTTTATTTGAGTAAAACTAAGAATAGTGATTAGCCCACCCAGCAAATGACACATAATAAATGCCTTCCCATTTCATCCTCCTTTTTTTTTGGTCTAAGGTAACAATACCACAAGGCAAAGCTACAGGTAAAATGGATGAACCTTAGGGGTGAGTGAATTTTAACCACAATTGATGGATGTTAAAAAAGAGGCGGGGACCAATGAGGACCGACATTTCATTACATAGTAGAAATGCGTAGTAAGTTAAACATTTTCCTAAAACTAACTTACCCATATAAAAAGTATTCCAATAGGAATTTAGGTAATATTGCAATTATTTAGGGCTGCTAATGCTCGGAGTCCGACCAACGGGCCTAGGGACCTGGCCCTGCCATTGTTCTGGATTGGACTGCAAAATTTGAGATAGAATTCAATTGCATATGTGACATATGTGGGTTGGATGATGGAAAAAGGCGGGATATTGAATTTTAAATTTTTTTCCCTTCCAATCAACATGTGCCACATGCAATTGAAAATTTTCTCTTCCAATCAACATGTGCCACATATGCAATTGATTCAATTGCAATTGGCTGTGATCCCTTCTCGCAAAATTTTGCTTGCCAATTTGACCATGCACGGCACGGACTGTTATTAAGTATTGAGTGCATTTGAATTGAGCCCTGTTAAAGCCCCAGCCAAGCCTTTTACTATTGGGCTTCGATTGGGCCAAAGTTGAATGCGGCTGCCTTGAAGGAAAGATTTGTTTGAAGCCCGGGAATGGAGGCATGAAGGAACAATTCCAGTTGAGGCCAGTATAATAAATATCTTTATTTCTTTCTTTTTTATTTATTTACATAAATAAAGAAAAATCTTTATATTTATTATTTAGTAAAAATAACCTATCACACTAGTCACTACTCCTATCAGGGCTAGTAGGTAGGCCCCACAACCCGTAGCAGCGAAGAACAAATAGAATTTGTTGCACCGGTTAATGGAGGTAAAAAAAAGTCATGCTGAGACTATAACAAATGCATTTATCGTCATTAAGACAGATTCTAATCTATGGCACAACCTTTGAAGGAATAGGGGCATGGCCATTAGATTCCTCCCGGCCAGTCAAGGCCGGTTTTAAAGATTACAACTCTAATATTTATAGACTAAACAAGACTCCTAAATAAATAGATAATCTCATAAAAATTAAAGATAATACTTATTCTAATTCCAATCTATTCCTAGCCAAATAATAAGGGGAACGTTACAAAGTTCGAAAGCTCTTATCCACCATGGGGGAGTGTGCCAGTCAACTCACTACACCCTTATATGCTATGCTATTATAAAGTAGGCTAGGTTCTTGGGTAAGAACAGGACAACACCTTTGAACCGAAAAATATGGGTTTTCATTATCATACCAGCTCAGACCTTGTTAGTAACTAAAGGCACAGAAGAGCAGGCTTCAAAATCAGTGCATTACATTAGCCATTTAAAAAAAAAAATTAAAAAACTTGCGATTGTCTACGAACAGGATTTGAAGACGGGGAGATCCTGATCAGGGAGATAAATTGAACTTGTCTTTTTCCTTGGAGATCTTTCCTGGATCAGGTATATTTGGCAAAATGCTTCTTGGATTTGTCTATCTTTTCAAGAGTGTGGGTGGGACCATGTTGTGTAGCTCAGTTGGGCCTGGGCATTGGAGCTGTGAAGAACATTATTGTGAATGGTGTTGAATGTGGGGTCTGAAGGCGAATGTTCATTGTAGACATGAGTCGGGTAGGTAGGTAGGGCGTGGGGCTGATTTGCTGTGGTTGAACCCCCTTTCATTGAGAAAGAAATTCAAGGGATGTACCATCAGACCTATACATTACCCTTCTGGGAAAGGCTGGCGAAGAAAAGATGGATTGGTAGGCGAAGCAACGGAAGGGGTGGGGGAATAAGCCGGTTGGTATATATATATATATATAGAGAGAGAGAGAGAGGAGTGCTAGCCCCAGTCGCATTTACTCCAACTTTTTCCATAGATGCAAGATGGGCCTATCACGTGGAGATCTTTCATTATTTAACAGTTTAAAAAGTAAAAGTAAGAGGATGTCTGACATTTGTAGCGTCCCAGTTGCGTCTTTGGAAGATTTGCGACTGGAGCTAGCAAAATCCACACACACACATATATATATAAAGCAACCTGATATCCATGCCAATACAGAGTATACAGGAATCCAACAACAGCTTCATTAATTTAAGCAATCTAAACAATACAGTTGCAACACCATATACCCTACAAGTCATTTTGTTCAACATATATAACAAACATAGCAAACCATACAAAGCCAATCTTTACCAAGAACACATTGAAATTACAATCTCACAGACTCTGTAGGAATGTTTAGGTCAAGCAGATTGATGACTTCTTACCTCTTCTGCAGCAAATTCATTCTCCAGTTCAATAAATTGGCTGCAATCAATTCCCTTATCGGTAAACGCCGCTACAAGCTTAGGGAAGAGCTTAGCAAGCATGATCTTGAAGCCCGTAGAGCTGCTCTTTTGTGTCTCTCCCTCGCCCATTTCACGTCCGAAAGCATAGCCAACGGGAGCACCCTCCATATATGCTTTGCAAGCCAGAAGAATGGAATACGAGTGACAGCTGAAGTGCTCCTCCACAAGTGCCTCAAAATGCTGCATCAGTTCAGAACACACCAACCATTTTTCAACTCTCAAGATGTTGCATATTGAAGAGCTAAGGGCTTGTTTCAATTAACTTCTTGACTTCTTCGTAATAACTTTTAAGAAATTTTTTTCAAAAAAATTCGGGACGTCCCACAAAAGTTAGTTGAGGGCAGCTTCCCCCGAAAGCTAACATTTTGACTTTTTATAACGTTTCACTCGTTGAGAAATTACTTTCATAAGTGCCGAACCAAACAACATTTTACCCAACTTTTGACTCTTCAAGAGCCTAAAGTCACTAAAAGTCAATTTAGAAGTATATCCAAACACAAGTCCAAGGAGGTTCTAGAAGTTGATTAATGTACCTTCGGTGGCTTGCGTAGCAGGTACAGCATGGACTTGCAAGAAAGGAGGAATGCGTTCTCGTTGTAAGTTATGGAATTTCTCTCTCCTTCTGCTCTTCCCTTCTGCTTATCATATCCAGCTTCATTAAAATATGGCTTTTCATTGAGCACAAGTGCCTGGAGGGAGAGAAGAACTTGAAGAATAGTGGAGCTCCCTGGATTCCAAACTTCGGTGCCAGTGCCCATCCATGTCTTGAGGAGGCTGAGACAGACCTTTCCCGACTCATACAGATTAGGATTGACACGGAGCCCACCGGAGTTGTAATGCACCAACTGCAGTAGATTATTGTCAGTATAACACGAATATATATATTTGTGTGTGGGGAAATATGTGTCTGCATGTATAATGACTTTAAAACTCATGCAGCATCATGTAATCTGAGTGAGATGCAACCGGAATAATGAATTCCATACTTACAGGTGGTTCATTAGGATACTCCGGGGGAAGGAAGAAATCAAAAAAGAAGAGGCCGTCATGATATGGAGTTCCAGGTGCTCCTACGATGACAGCCCTCAGCAGATCTATCCTTTCCTCATAAACCCGAACATAGATTGTATCTGTTGATGAAAAAGTTATCATTAGTGATAAATTGGAAAGAAAGGTCAGGAAAATCTTCTTAAAATTGCCACTCCCTCTTCGGAATTTTAGCAATGCCTAGATATATCAAATCATAAAATATCTTATATTAAATTTGCTTGCAGCTACTCCAAATAAATATACACATCTACTTCCCACTGCTTATATTCACCAAGATCATCAGTAGTCCCGAACAACGAGAAATTCCTAAGTGATAATAATCATGACTGGATGAGAAACCAGTGCAAAACTTTACGACCAATGCTAGTTACTCCTATAAGTAACCAAGTGATGTTTTCTGTTCATCAACAACTTTTATGCCATCTTTTAATTTATCCACATAAAATTCCTTTTTAATTTTTTTTTAATTGAAAATCTTTACCTTCATTTTTAGATCAATCCTAACCCACTCGTGCACACATGGAACAAACCTGCCACGTTTTCATTTTCTAAAATCCTAAGGGGGGATGCATTAATCCTAGGGGGGTTAATGCTGATATATCTGGGAGATGGCATGCACACAGAGGTGTGGGTTAGGGTTTTGTGCGCTCACTAGCATTTTCCAAAATGATTCCCAACATAAGCCACACTAAATCAATAGAAGGGATGAGAGAAAGGTCTAACCAGGAAGATCTTTCTCTAGAATGCTCCATTCTTGCTGAACCTTCTTCAACCAACCATTTTTCACCTATGAAGAAAAAAAATGAGATGGTTATCCAGACTGTTGACATAATAGCTGGTATTGTTTAATGAAAAAGATGAATTTAATTACTGACCTGAGATAATATCAATCCCTTGCCCCCACCATCAATGAAGTGGTGTTCAGAGCAATCACTATCCATATCAAATTGCTTGAACTGTCCTGGTTTTTTACTGTTTGATGAAAATGACACTTCTTTATTCTCTTGAGCCTGTTGGACTTGCTTCTCCAAACTTTCCTCCCTAAATGTCTGTAAATCATCGACAATCAATGGAGGTCCATCAATGCACATATTGCAACAATCCAATACTTCCTTCTCATGGAGAGAGTCGAATTCATTTGCATCTTCTGAAATATGACTGGACATCGTTGGGCCTGACAGTGACGTGTAAACACAGGAGCCAAATAATCTCGCTGCAACATTCATGAAAAACCCAATAGCTGCTCGAGGAAGAAAAAAAGCACCAGATTCCCATGGATATTCATCATCAAGATTGAACGTCTTCTCCGACAAATCCTGCACACACTCTTCAGTTTTAGTGGGTAAAAGTGTGTGTGTGTGTGTGAGAGAGAGAGAGAGAGAGAGAGAGAGATGGTGCACTGGGGGTTCACCTTTCCTTTCCGATGCAAGGATTGTTTGTCATACTCGGTCATCTCTTGACTTGAACTTTGCTCAACATTTTCTTCATGGAGCACAGAAGTTGCATCTGAATCTTCGTTTTTATCGATCCCAACAATTTCATTAGGCCCAACCTGGGTGATTTATGTAAAAGTAATGAAACAACTAATTATTCCATGCTGAAAGAACTCAGAAATACATGAAAACATAAGGGACAGTCAATCACAAGATGGATTTCAAATTCAGGACCACAATATTATTAGCCTATGGTGTCTGGTAGCATAATGCAATACTATGACCTAGTATGGAAACCAAATCAGTGTCAATAACTCATAAAACAAAAACATGATGCTTATTGAACAGTAAACTTATACTATAATCAGGGACTCTTCACATTCACTGTGTGCCATATCTATACTCAAGTTAATTTGATAAGGGTATACATCCAAAAAGGGTATTGTTCATTTCCAGGGAAAGGTTGAAAGAGAATGTACAAAGTAATTTGAAGTTAACTCATATTATGTGGCATGTGCATAGACAAGACCAGCAATAAGAAATACTAAGTTTATTCCGTTCCAGGCATCATACCGCTACAATTCCGCAGTTGAAAAAGATGGATAGATTAATCATTGGTGCAGGGGAATTGTCTTTCAGGGGCAACTTTTTAGTTGTATTTATTTGGTTTATCACCTAGCAATCCAGTCTGTTGATTTTCACTGCGAGATGCTAAACACAACTATGGAGTATTTCCTTTTAGTCTGAACAAGGATTCGGACACTTCATGTACTTCAGTTCATTATAATGCATGAGCCCTTCCTTGATTTCTTCAATGACTAGTTAAGGGAACTTTGGATCTCTTGTCAGTGACCACCTTCGTGAGACTTGGATTAATTTGACAAAGAATATAAAAGAAGTTCCTTTGATCTTCAAAAAATAAATGAAATAAACTCAGCTTAGGGCTGATGTTATGTGGTAATGCTCAAGAAAGAATATCAAAAGAAAAAAAGAAGAAGAAGAACCCAAACATTTTAGACTGAAAGAGTTAAAACTTATAACAAAACTGAAAGGATGGTATCTTTTGCACTGTCTGCTGTTTAATAAAAGCGAATTGCATGGGGGGGGGGGGACTTTGGTAATATGTTAAACTTCACCATTATTTTAAAGAATCATTCTCTTTAGTTGTGCATTCCTGTTTGTTCGTTTCTGCAACAAGAAAACTCACAAGATTTTCCAAGCAACTTTCTATGAAGAAGAAATTTGAATTACACTTATCTAACAAGTGTAGATTCCACCACAAATGCTCCACAACATTGGATGACAAGTACATAGACAGGTAGGAACATAAAGTACACATAATTTTGAAAAGATGACAAGGAGGACTAGTATGCATACCTTGGATGTAAGACCACTAGCCCATTTCACCTCGATTGCCCCATCTTTAAAGCCACTAATATTTCCGATACAGGATAAATAACATTTATTAGAATACTCATTGCAATCTCTACTAAAGTTCGTACTTTCAAGATCACCGTTCCCAAGTAGTTGGACAGAACCCATGTCCATTTCTGCAATTAAGCGACCTTCATGACTTTCATTCTCTCTGTCAGCTTGATCAGCATATATGTTCTTTTCCAATCTAAACACTACATCGCCAAGACAGTAGGAGTAATCTGGGTGCTCAACCAGTTCATAGGTGCTCACAGTTTCCTCAATATGCTCTCCACCAGTATCATTTGCTTGATTCACTGCAAAAGGTTTCCATTTCACCTTCACAGTCCGTTCCTTTGCATCCACACTTTTCACAACACCCAATCTTTGGCAGCAAGAAACATGTGGATCATCATAAAGGCCTTTCTCCAAAACAAACTGTTCAGGCCAAAACTCATGGTCGCCGACACTATTTTCTGGGAATACGGCCTGTGAATCTAAACCAATAGAGTGGGTACCATCCTGCCACAGGACATCAACTTTAGTCTTTATCTTCACAATAACGTAGATCTCTTCAAAGTTAGAATTAGGATCCATTCTCTTTGAAACTTTTCCTGATATTTTATGCCCCTTAATAAGCCCTCGAGTAACAACATTATGAAACACCTGCTCCATAGCACCTCTCTGATCATCTATTGAAAGTGTACACACATCCCCAAGCTGCCAGTTAGCATGTGAAAAACACGGCAACAAAGTTAGGTTTCTCGAATCCTGAAGACAAGGAGGAGCAGGCAAACTCAAATCACAATTAACCATAGCAGAGGTGACCCAATTAACATACACCAAACTTGCTTTCACACTACAAATGGTACCTTCATCTCGATTTTCTTTCCACGCACCACATAACCATCTTGCTGACTTAAAAATAGTCGAGAGCTTAATCCGAACACGTTGGCCTGGATAATAAGGGTATTGTGCATCTTCAAGTAAGTTTGGAGAAACAGGTAGCAGATTTTCTGGATCCACTGTGGCGATCTCACATTTTGCCCCATCGTCAAACAAGATGGTGACACATTCAACTACACTTCTCGCCCTTCCAAGCCATGATCCATGAACTACATAATCCCCTGCTGCAAAGGAGCGAATCTTTTGAAGCTTCTTGGAGTTTACATCTTTTAAAATTTCGCCATTAACTTTTTCTAAGTCCACAACCATATCCACATCCACCACTTTGCCCATCTGTCCAGATGGATCTGCTACGGAGAACACAATGTCCCCATGTATGAATCCTCTATTGAATGAGAGGAAATCATCTATTTTCTCGATGCTCTCTTCCAGGTTTGATAAAATGCTCTGAGCGTGCCCACCATACAAAGAGTCAATGTCATCTAGATCCACACTGCCACTACTCTCACTGAAACGATCGCAATCGGAATCGCTGAGGAGCACATCCATCATTCAGATGCCTGTCAGAATATAGCCATGAATTATTTAATCGTCAGTAACATATATTCAAGCACAGACAATGAGGCCAAGTGCAGGTAGTTCATTATGCAAGTTTTCTTACCTATGTGGAATAGACAATAGGAATCAGAATTATGATTCCTTGGTGTAAAATTTTCTTTTAAGCCTCAGCTGATCTTCACAAATTATCGAGAGATCGAGGATCAGTAGTTGGAGGCCGATACGAAAGAAGTAAAATGATAGTAATTGTCACCTTTACTAGTTTACTAATTTACTTCTTCAAAGATGAAGAATAGAAGTTTAAATGTTCAGACCGATATAGAGACTGAGTCGGTATCTCCAACACGATATTTAGACTACTGAACTGGAGATTTGATGCCAAAGGAGAATTGCCCAACGGAAACCACCAAGATTAACTTCCACACAGAAAGAAATATAAAACTATTCTTTGGACGCAATTGCCAATGATATTTCCCCAACAACCGTACTGAATTTTCCGCAAAGAGTTACTGCCAAAGGAGATTTGCCCAAGAGTCGGGGTTAAGTTTCTACGAGAACAAACTGCCAAGGGAGATTTGCCCAACAAGTTGGATTGAAGTTTCCAAAAGAATTAACCTGCCAGAGGAGATTTGCCCCAACAGTCAAGACTGAAATCCAGAGGAGGACTTATTGCCAAAGGAGAACTGCCCAGCAAAAGATGAATTTCCCTTGAGTATTTACTGCCAAAGGAGAATTGCCCAACAGAGCTGAATCTTCACACATATCACCAATATGCACAAAGTAAATTTTCGTCTTCTGGAGCCAAATTATCGTCAAGTATTTATAAACTGCCAAATCAGATCTGTCCAACAACTAACCTTTCCAGAAGTTCTTGCCAAAGGAGATTTGCCCAAAATATAAAAAACAAAGTTTCTCTGTCACTGCCAAAGGAGATTTGCCCAAAGGAAAATGTTCTCTTAACCAAGAGAAAGACTGTTTAGATAGAGAGACCAACAAACTCTATCCACTCAACAGAAACATCGAATCGACCAAAATATCATGCAGATATTAGCTCAGAAACTGGGCCATCTACTGAATGATACATCTTAACATGAGCTACCTCAACAGCAACCCTTGCCAAAATCCGAAACAGCTACTGTGACCCATTTCAACATTTCCATGAACCTGAAATAACGCAACCTGTTAATTAATATCCTAAAATTTTTCAGGAAAAAAGGAAAGCAGAAGCAACTGAAAAAGTACTCAAATTAGACTTCCTTCTGATCTTCAATATTAATGTTTTCCCATTAATGAATACAAAAAAGTATCTAACAAGAGAGTTTGAAAAGAATTAAACCTAATTACAATTGTACACGTCATTTCGTTAGCATCACCCACATTTAACAACAACCCATATGAAAACTTACTGAATTTCATTTCGAGAAAAGAAACGAAACAATCTTAGTAAGAGAACACCAGTCCATGTAATCAAAATTCAAGACTACTTTCATCTCCATTCATGCCAAACATATTTCCTTAAGAAATTCAAATTCCATACCCTCTTAGAACAATACATAATTTCCTTGAAAATACAAAGCCAAAGTCCATGACTTTTCATGCAACAATTACAAAACAAATAAATGAATGAACAAATATACCCTCTTGAAATTCAAATTTCATTAACAAAAAGTAGAAGTCAAAAATTATTTCTTTAGAGATTGCAAAATCAAAATCAACAGCTCTACTGAAACCTAAACTATAACTAACAGCCCAAAGATATCAGCAGAAAAATGTAAGTATAGTTCTTCAACCGTACAAATAAACAAGAATTTTAAAAAACAGAAGATTAAGATTACAGATAATCACAAAGAACTATACCTCTTGCCACTTCTGAAGATCATTGGAAGCAAATAAAGTCCCCGAAAAACCCAGAAAAAATCTTGAATTTCCTATAAACTTAACCAAGAAACTCAATTCAGAGCTTGACTCGATAGATTTCTGTTGTTCTTTTCTCTCTCTCTCTCTCTCTTTCTATCTTTGCAGAGAAGATGGTCGAAAACAGTGATGAGAAAAGAAAAGGGAAGATAAGGAATTCAGAGATGCTCAGTCCCTCCCCAAATCACGTCGATCACGCCATTGTAGAACCTCCAAAGCATGGCAGAGTTGCAGAGAGATATCTCTTTCTTTCTTCTCCTCTGTTCCAAGTCTATTCTATTTCTCTGTTTTGTCCTCTGGATTTTTTGAATCGTAGAGCTTTGAGTGATTTCATACCCAAGTAAGGTAACCGGCAAGATCGTTTCCCGGTCAAAATATACAAAGTACAGTTTTAAGAAACAGTTAGTGTGGAATGACCAAAATAGCCTTATGATTTGAGTAAAATGACAGTTTTTTTTTATTCACCCTCCACCAACCACATATACATTATGTAATGTTTAAAGCACCCTCTCACTATATATATAAAAAAAAGACAGGTGGTAGGCAGGGGTGAGAGTATGGGTTGATTGAGAGTAGGACTAACATTTCTCGTTATCATTTAGCTAGGTTTAATAGGTCTCTTGTTAGTATTTGTTAACTAAGTTAAACAATGAGTTTTTCGATTGCCATACAAATTTATGAAAATCAATCCTAATTCACCCAAGCGGATACATACATTGTTACTGATACCAATGGGCATGTGTAATAGCATCTTGTTATAATTTTTTTAATTTTTTTTGGGTAGAATCTTGTTATAGTTGATGTAATGCGTGAAGAAAATACGGTGAATTTTTTAATTGCCACACAAATTTATAAAAATCAATTTCAACTCACCCAAGCAGGGGATACACATTGTCACTAAGACCGATGAGCATGTGTAATAGTGTCTTGTTATCATTGAAGTAAAGTGTGAAAAAGAAAAGGTAATTTTTGGAAAAATAAATAGAGTGATTTGACTTATTCAAAATAATAAGAGCTAAAATTGAAATAAGTCAATTTGGAAAACGTGTATTCGATAGTTCTACTTTTATTTTTTAGACATTGGACATTTTGCTTTTATTTCACAAATTTAAAAAAGTGTACTTTTTAAAACGAAACTTATTTTGCTCAAGAGGGTAGTTATCATTATTTATGTCAATTTTTCAGATAATTTATCCCTTAAAATTTTATTATTTTTATTATATCTCAATTTTTAACTTCGGTTTCCTGTCAGTTGTGCTTAGGGTTGATTAACGAACCATCCTATTCATGAACAACTCGAGCTCAACTAGTTAAAAGCTCGTCCGAGCTTGTTTATTCAATAAAGAAGCCAAGCTCGAGCTTGATTTTTGAACTCGTTTGATTAACGAACAAGCTTAAATTAACATCCCACTACTTGGCTTGGCTCCTCTTGATAACATCGCTAGTTGTGTTATTTTAAAAAAGAAATTATATGTAAATGGGTTGATACACCTAAGATGCATGGTATCGTGTCTTTAAGGGAGCACAGTCAAATATTATTAATTGCGTAGCCCTAGAATCCTTGATGGATTAGGATTTTGATGACCTTTATATATAAAAGGAATTGGTCCCAACTCTCACTCATACTTGCATACGTACATGTCATAAGCGGCAATAGCTTCACATCAGTTGCCAATAGGAGGAAAGACTTGATGATCTTCATCCCACCTTCATCCTAGAAGGAGAAGGCCACTATGTTCAACAAAAGGAAGTGATTCAACTCAAGATTAGAAAAACATGGCTACAAGTACGATTATTTTATCCATATTAAATGAGAAGATCCTAGATTCTTTTTGGTAACCAGGGTGCCCGGGCCTCTTAGAACCCAACTAATCCCCCGGGCACATGCAGATCCCTCCATCCACATGCACCGGGAAAATAATGAAATCCCTAGTGGCCAACAAGGGGGAAGGGAATCAAACTCAAAACCTCCGCTTCCTGAGGCGTGGTTTTGGCCAGCACCCCAAACCCCCCATGCGCGTTGGTTAAGACCCTATATGGGGCACATATCTATAAATACTACCCATTCACCCTCTTCCATATCATTTGGCAGACCCCTGCTCTCATGGACCATGGTTGTGGTTGATGGCAATATTCTTTCTTGGGGATCACGACTTCGATCGGTCGATGAATTTGCATCACAAGGACCTTCACTTAAGGTTTGTAAACAACTTAGTCTTGGTTTTTGGAGGAGATTTAGTTAATCAGTATGAAAGGATCTCCAACATTATCTATTTACACAGTAGAATGGTGAAAAGATAACATGTTTGTAAGGATTTCTTAAGAAACAATTTGAAACAGATGGGTAGAAACATTTGAGTGAAATCTCATTTTCCATCATCTCCTACTAACTACAGTGAGAGGTAGTCCCATCCACTCTCCCTCTTTTGATTGTGAGAGTGGTGTTAATGGAGGTAGCTTTAGCTAACAGTAGGGTATATATAATATATCTGAGTTGAGTCAAACTCATTAAGGATGAGTCCTTTTACTTGTGTCTATCACAATCATGCCTTCTACTTTGTATAGTAAGTATGGCACACAATCATCAAAGTTGTTTTTTATGCATGTCATGAATGCCATCCTTTGGAAGTTAGAACCCACTATTAAGGTTATATTATGCATTCATTAGAGTCTCTCTCTCTCTAATGTCTTCTTAGCCCTGTTCTTTTCACGGGAATTGAATTTGAGAATTTATAAGTCTAGGAAATTGTCAATTTTTATGTTGTTCTTTTGCTTATCATTTCTTGAGATGGCAATTTCTGCTATTCAAAAGCCACAAAACAAGGGGGGTTTCATGTTTCACAAAAAAAGAAGGGACTTGAAGTCTCATAGGATAGGAATCTGTTTTATATCCAGATAGGTGCAAAAAAATTAAAATATTATCAAATGACGAGACTTGCAAATCCCCGCACTTAAAATTCTCGAGACTAGCAAAGCGCCAAGCTTTGTAAGTCTCGGCAAAAGAGCGGATTATGGAAAAGTGAAAAACTCAACCAATAACATACCATACCAACAGTGTCTTGACATACACTACATACAAGAGAGACAGAGAGAGATGTGTACAACCCTACACAACCCACAGTTTTATAAAAAAATCCTAAAGAAAATGGGGAGTGGAGATAATAATGGTGTCCATAGACAGTTGAAGCTTGTTTACAAGTCATGTTGTGACCCCACACAGCCTAGCTCCTTTTTTTTGATTTTCTTATGTTTTACTTTGAAGGGCTGGGCCAATCTTTGTCTATACTATGGATGGTGGAGGGGTTTGGAATTTTGTAATTGAAACACATCCTCTTAGGAAGAAAGTGCTTTACTTTCCATGCCACTTATTCCCCTATTATAAACTAAAGTAGCATTTTCTAAAGCTCCTTGAGTGCTCCCACTTTTCTTTTTTATATGATTATGCTCATGCCATAACTACCCTATTATGTATAGTAACTGACAGCGCTACCTATCCCTTTTGGCTTTTGGCATGCATATAACTTTGGTTGGTATGCATAGAGCTTTGGTTGACATGCATAAATGTACTTGTCTGATCATTGACGTGCACAGATAGTGCTAGCAGTTTCCCCGCCAGCTAGCTACTACTGGAGAAGATCCCAAGTTATAGTAAAAATATGTGTTAGAAAATACTCAAAAGAATGAGAAAATGGCATGGTGCCTTGACTTGCATACACGATGACCTATCTTAATATGGTGAAACTCAAATCAGCATCACCAATTAATTCCAAACAAAAATGTGGATGATTTGGGTATGATAGATTTTCTATTCTAGAACATTTAGGGCAATTTTTGTGAATCAAGAAAGAGAGTGATCCTCCCATTATATTTATTTATCTTTTCTAGGAAAAGTGAAAGAAGGAATTGATCTGGGATCCATCTTCCATGGTTAAAGCTGGTTTAAGAATATCTTTGTTCCTTATCCCATTGGTTATATGTCTTTATATGATGGAGACTTAGAGATGTTGCTAATCCTTATTTTAATCGAGAATTATAAGTAATTGCTACCAAAAAGGGCATGAATATAACGCTTCGATTACAAATCGAGCCGTGTTTGATAGTCACTACAAATTATGTGATTCTTTATGCGATCATGAATCACGCCAATGTCAAGTAGTCACTATAAATTATGCAAAAAGGGGAGTGAATCTAGCGATTCGATCACAAATCGAGCTGTGTGTTCGATAGTCACTACAAATAATGTGATTCTTTATGCGGTCATGAATCGAGCCATGAATCGAGCCGTGTTCAAGTAGTCATTGTCAATTATGTGATTCTTTATTCTCAAAAATGCAAGCAGTTTTTCATTCTTTGAACTACTTTTTTGGGGTATATATAGTATTGTGCAAAAATTCAATTTTGAGGTTGATGACAATGTGAAACAAGGGAAAATAAAAGGGAAATTAAATGGAAAGCAAAACACAAATAACACAAGGTTTGCGTGATTCGTTATCCAATTGACTATGTCCATAGGAAAACAAATGGAGAGCTTTTACCATGCAGAGATTATAAATATAAAAGATATTCCAATTAAGTCTAAAACTCAGAACTCGTACAAAATTCCAACCTTATCCCAAACTAGCTAGAATAACAAATTCTATTCTCAATACAGTCCCTAATTTCCTATACAAATTTAATCCAAATAGAAAATTATGTAATTTTTGACATGGCGGGGGATAAAAATATAGCGAAAGCTATTATTTGTGAGGGCCAACGGGCCGTTAAGGATATGGGACAGAATTCGAGACATAAAAACATGTAAGTATGTTAATCAAAGTTATGAGAGTTTAATTTTCTTTATTTTTATTTGTTTTGGTGATGGAAATACATTTGTAGAGTCTGTCTTGGGCAACGGAACACTTGCTTACTCATATCCCGGTGGGATTAGATCTCCAGACCTCCTCCATTGAAGGCCACACCCCTACCCTCACGCAAAAGGCGGAAAGTGGATAGATATGAATAAGTCATTATCATTGTCCTACCCTATTTAGAAGAATATTTATGGTTTTCCAAGTAAAAGCATCTCAGTGCTGGTTGACTAAATCTTGGATCAGATCATACCTAAAAGAGAACATAAGTTATAATCTTCTACTTTTTGTTTATAATTACCAAAATAGCCAAATTCCTTTATGAAAACAGGCTAATTCCATGGTTTTGCGCTATATTTTAATATTTTTTCGCATTATACGTAGCCAGATCAGGTTATGTACTGGGGGCCTCGTCTCCATGATCTTTTTGTACTGGCTTTGGTAGTTTAAATGATATATTTCAGGAAAAATAAATAAAAAGTCCATGTTTTCGTGCTATATTTTAATATTTTTTCCTTTACACGCATATTAATACAAAAAATATGATGAAAACCAAACTGTGTAGATTAAATTAGACCGTGAATCAGGTAACTACGAAAGCAAATTTCACTGTTCACTAATCCCTAGTATTTTTATAATAATCACCTCTCAAACATGGGTTTCTTGATCATTGTTTTAAATCCAATTTTATTCTCCAAAAGAACACATTTTTTTTTAGCAATAGTCCCCTCATCCCTCGTCGGCCGAGGAGGGGACTATTCCTCCTTGCTCTCACATAGCTAACCCTTCAACTTGCATTAACTCGGGTTAGTTTTTTTTTTAACCATTTAGTTAATTTTTTTAAAATTTTATTTTTAAAAAAAAAACAAGGGTAGATGGTTAAACCCTAGGGTGGATCCATCGTAACCACAGTTAAATGAGGGTAGAAGAGGGACACATGGCAAGAAAATGGGAGCCAAGACGCTCCTCCTCGCGGGTGACCGAGGAGGTGATTATTTTCCTCGTTTTTTTTTATTTTTTTATAATTGTGTATGGCTTCAAAATCTAACACTTTCTGGGCAAAGCCCATCTACTGAGTTGAGTTTTCAGCCATATGGCTAAGTATACCAAGAGAATACTTTGCTGTTCTGAATTTTACCACATTAGAGTCACCTATGGTATTAACAACTTGTACATTGAGTTAGTAATTAGTACTCACAATAACATCAGTGGTAGTGTATCCCTTCACTTAGAGAGAGGTTTCAGGATCAGATTCCTCTGAGGGGTGTGCGTGTTGAAATCTCTACCATTTCGTAACCTAGATCAGATACTAACCACTAACCCCAAAAAAATCAGTACCGACAATAACAACTTGAGTATCTCTACAATTATAATGAGAGAAGCGGTATTACAAAATTGGTTGATTCTTTTCTAATATTCTTAATGAGTCTCAATTTTATGGTATTTTATAGTTAGTTAGAGTGAATTTTTTTTATATTTTTTCCTATTTTGTCCATAACTCCATATAAAAATAAAATAAAATATTATGTTATCTTATTTTACATGAGAAAATTTAGTAGGGGTATTGAAGTAATATCAACTACAACTAACAATAATTCCTCAATATCTCCACGATTCCCTGAAATCCTTGTCCTTATCTTCTCTCATGTTCCCTCCTTGGTCTCTCAATGAAGAGGCACACCCTTTCTACGTTGTCACTACTTTTCAAGAAAAAAAGTAAGGACATGTGTTATAAGGTAGTTTCAACCCACTATTTCATCTTTTTAAGTTAAAATTTTAAAATTCTCTTACTAGAGTCCTTCGCCCCAGTCTCTCTCTCCTTCTCCTCTCTCTCACGTGCATCGCACATGCTTCCCACTAGTGTGCTTTAATTAAAGATATGACCATTGATCGAATAAAATAGCGGAATATTATTTGGGTTGCTGACCACAATAGCTAGGATAAGACACTAAAAAATGAGACTATGAGATCTTACCACCCTCCAAAAAAACTCTGGAAAATATAAATTGACAATATATCTCCAAACTAGATTAACATCGGATGTTTCACAACAAGATGACTTTAAAAAGGCGAATCATATTCAAAAATATCAGATAAGGTTCGGATGACAATTATATAGTTAATATATATGGATAGTATTGTCAATTGACCATTCATGAGAGTAATGATTATTTATGATCATCTTGCCATTTTTTTGAACCGATTTGATAGTTTTGAACCCGAACGGTAAATATATTAGTTTTCAGGCATTCTCTCTCTCTCTCGAATTGGTTTTTAGTTAAAGAAGGAGAAGACTTGAGAAACATCCCATTATGAAATAGTAGATATAGATTAAAGGTTTTGCTTCTGAGGCCATCCTGAGACCAGTGGCGGCCAACACCGGATTCAAATGTTTTTCGAATTCCGAACTATTTTTTTTACATTTGAATTCTCGTGTTGGTTGTCCCAGTCTCGGGGCAGTCTCAACCTTAGATGGTCAGAAGCAAAAACCTAGATTAAAATAGTGTTGTCGGAACCGGATTGGATCGGCCGGTCGAATCGGCGGAACAAGGAACCGGCCCCCTCGCTGGTTCCCAAAACCCCCAAAACCAGTATTCTTTAAGAACCGGTCAGAACTGGCCAAAATCGGTAGAACCAGTGATAGAACTGGTTAGGATCCGGCCGGAATCGGCCAAACCCAGGGAAAATTAGGAAAAAATGAAAACAAAATAGTTTTTTTGCAAAAAGTACACAGTTGAACTTGTGGAACCGGGAACCGGCCACTCTATCGGTTCGATTCTGACAACACTGGATTAAAATGAGCAATGGGGAGATAAAAAACAAAGGAAAATATTAGGGTGCTGCAACAAGCACACCACTATTTACTGATTGGACACCATTTAAAAAAATAACTTCCATTTTTTTTATAGTTTGTATTTCTATGTGCACCCACACCCCAAATCCCTAAACCTGCTAAAAAATATCCTAACAAACAATGTTCTTCTTTTATAGAAGTAATCTTCTCAATGTCTTCTCCTTCTATATCCCTTCTCGTCTCCTTCTATATGTTGTCCCCTTCTATATGTTCTGTGCTTATTTTTTATATTGATAATCCTACAGAAACAGTCGTTTCACGGTGGTCGCAGGGCTACCAAGGTACTCTTTCAATAAAATTGGACACGTGACGACTTATATGGATGACCCTAAGGGTGAGTGAAATTAACCACTGTTAATGGGTGTTAAAATTGACACGTAGTAGCTTATATAGCCCATTTAACTATGGTTAAGCTCAATCTACCTACGGTTAGTATTTTTAAGGTTAATATATTTCCTATATTTTTTTTCTTCTAAAAACCAAGGTTATATGAAAAAACTCTAGAGGTGAGTGAATCTTAACCACTCTTAGTGAGAGTTAAAAAGGGACATGTGGGAGGATATAGGGGCGCGCGGGAAAAAGTATTTCTCTTAAAATGGTGTATAAGTAGAAAATTTATAGGTATTTTTTTAATCTTGGTGTGCTCTTAGAATTTGTTATATTTTAATGGTGTCTAGTTAGTAAGTACTATAAATGGTGTCCAGTCAGTAAATAGTGGTGTGCTCGTAGCGTCACCCAAAAATTATAGAGGTTGAGATAACATAGAAATTTATAAATTGTTTATACCAAAAAAAAATTATAGATATGTCCAACATTGATAACCTGGTTTGAACAAGTAGAGTATATATAAAAAATAAGTAATCTAACAAAAGAGAAGTATTCATACTCGTTCGAGTAAGGGTTTTAACTGCTATTTGTACCAATCCCTAGTGTAGGTATTGATATTTTTGATATTTTTATTTGTATTGTTGAATAGTTGGGGCATCTAGAAGATGAATAGTCTCATATTCTTTCTTCAAAGAAATAATTTGTTTGGAAATTTTGATATTTTGTTCAGTTAAATAATAAAAAGTACCTATTTTATAAATAGTTTTGTGAGGAATTTTGGGAATATTTCAATTTTGTAAATCATTTTCAATTTGACCAAAACTATAATCTTGTGAGTTTATAATAGCAGAAGATGGGTGTGAAGAATTAGAGGATGGTTTTATTGAAGTGGATCTGAATAGGGAACTCATCTTGGCTTAGGGGTCTCCTACAACTCTGTAAACCAACGGATTCACTGTCACACTTGGATCTTACTACCGGGACGCAGACTGTACTAGATAATCCTAATTAAGTTTAAATGAATGCAATGCAAATATCACTGGTCCTACCCTATCCTGAAGCAATGCACTTAATGTGTGGACATAGATTCAATCGAAATGCTAAATTAGCTCTGGACGAAGTATTATCACCTGCATACTGAAAGGTTAGAAGCATTCTGTAAGTTATATATAAAGGTTATGATGCGAACTGAAGCATGTAGAAATGAGAAATCACGTTCTTCCTTTAAACAAAACCTTGAACCTTGAATTCACAAAGAAAATCTGAGAGGAAATCCTCTAAAATAGAAACAAAATTCGATTGATCAAGGTTTTGTTTGGTTACACTTCTCTGAAAATGATTTTTTAATTTCATTCTTTGTAAAATGTGAGCCAATGAGAGTGTGGTGACTTTCCTCAAAAGTTGAAATCTTCCCTTTTAGTGGAAGTCAATGGAATTCATCCCTGCCCAGCTTCTCTTAAAAGTCAAAATTTAGACTTTTATGCACTAAATGAACAACAAACTACATGCAATTTCTTACAACTCTTAACTTTCATAAAGAAAGAAGTCAAGTCAGTCCAGAAATTTATCCAAACACAACGCAAAATTGTTTTGATTTCTTATAATCACGACCTATATTAAGGATCTAGACTCATAACTTGAATCGACTTCTTCCAGAAGCAAATTTACCTGAGTAGTAAAAACTGAAAGTAACTAAAACACTTACGTAACTCCTAATTAAGAGTTATCCCGCTCAACTACTCTTAGAATCGCAAACAAAACTAAATTAAAAAAAGAAAGAAAATTATTAAAAATAACAATTTTGTCTTCAAAATGAAAATTAACCCTCAAAGTGGCCTTTTTTACAATGATCATGGGGTCCAACAAACTCCCATTAATTGAATTGTTCAAAGGGTCATTGTTAGCTTATCAACTTAGGTAGTGTTTATCAACACTGATCTAAAAAGAAGTGCTTATTTGAAAATTATGCTTAATTGGACTTTAGATTGTTAAGTTGAAGGTTAATTGCATGTCTACATTTTAGAGATTTTAGGGGTAAAAACCTCTATTTTAAAAAGTAGCTATTATTAAGTTGAAGGTTAATTGCATATCTACATTTTAGAGATTTTAGGGGTAAAAACCTCTACTTTAAAAAGTAGCTCCATAGCTACTTTTTAAAGTAGAGGTTTTTACCCCTAAAATCTCTAAAATGTAGACATGCAATTATCCAATTAAGCTTAATTTTCTAATAAACACTTCTTTTTAGACTAGTGTTGACAAACGCCACCTTAATATAATAAAGATGATTCTGACAACCGTGAGCAATTTTAAGCTTGTCAAAATCTAGGGTTTGCAAAAGTGAGGTTACTCTCTTTGGCCTAATTTCTTCTAATTTGAGGTTCTTGGTAATCATCCGCAGCTTGCTCAACATCACATCTCCCCCTTCCCTCAAAAAAAAAAACAAAACTGCTTTGTTCAAAATGAGACTATTAAACATCCGCTTGTAGATTCATACCATTATGGTGTTAGACCATTTCACATTTGAACAAAGCCATAGCTCTTAACTATTGAAGCAAGAGCTAAGACATGGACTTGTGTTAATATACATGTAACCAATTGCGATCAATCTACACGTGATTCTAACACGAAGCGGGGCTTTGAATTTGACTAGCCCTGTTTTGTTTTCTTAGGAGATGGAGAGTTCACTAGAAGTGACATTCTTGTTTTTCTTATTGATGACTTAATGGCTATATTGATAGGTAGTGTGGAGCTTGCCTGCCTGATGGAACATCCTACCTTTGTTTTGTTTTCGGGGAATTTTTTCGGGGGTACAGGTATTATAGTACTTTCGCACTTTGAAATGTAATCCTAATACCATTAAGAATTAGGGTTGGTGGCTATTTTTGTTTGGACTTTGCTACTAAGACCCCTTTAGGCCTAGACCACTGAAACCGTACTCTAAGAGCACGGGATTCAGGTGGGGCCCATTTCACATGGTTGGCCCCACCTGAAATCTGCTCTTAGAGCATGGTCTCAGTGGTCTTGGCCTTAAGGGAGTCTCAGAAGCTTTATCCTTATTTAGATCGCAGTCTTTAAT
The DNA here is from genome assembly GCA_015143295.1 of Tetracentron sinense. NCBI lineage: Eukaryota > Viridiplantae > Streptophyta > Magnoliopsida > Trochodendrales > Trochodendraceae > Tetracentron > Tetracentron sinense. The sequence goes on along the minus strand of CM026567.1, from coordinate 30,198,906 downwards.
TACTTTCGCACTTTGATATGTAACCCTAATACTATTAAGAAATAGGGTTGGTGACTATTGTTGTTTATATTGCAGCTCTATAATTTCTTTTGCTCCAGTTCATAGTGAAAATCTCGACTAGGGATGACAATGGGTAGGGCCAATCGGGTAACCCGCCCTGCCCCGCACTACTCCTATTGGGACGGGTTTGGGGAGCTTCTAAACAGGATAGGGGCAGGTTTGGGAAAGAGATGTTAAACCTGAGTCGTGTTCGGGCTACGGATGGATTTAGGCCGCCCCGCCCCGTTTATAATGTCAAAACACTATTTTACCCTTAATTTAACAATAAAATTACCTTATTATACTAATTATAGTATGAAATATAGTTCCGAACCACCCCAACCCACCCAATCTAGTGCTTAATGGGGCGGGATGGGGAAGGGACGAGATTAAAAACTGTTTTGAAAAATCAGAAGCGTCCCGCCCTGCCCCGGGTTTGAGGTAGGAGTTTTCCATTAGGGGTGGGGTCGGGATAGGGCCTCCCAGCTCAAACCCACCCCATTGCAATCCCTAGTCTCAACGACTCTGTGGACGTACCTCAACTTGAGGGAACCACTTAAAACCAGCTTGGTTTTCTTGTGAGTGTTTTTGTTATCTATTTCTATCTATTTTTCGTATCTCACATATCTTGTTTAGGATTTATTATCAAACATACATAACCCGAAATCAAATCACTACTTTTTCTAAAATTTAAAGTTAGATTTTTAAACATTAACCCCATTTTTGGTTGCCAAGAAAATAAGTGAAAACATAGAAAAAAAATTGGACAAATTACAAATAAAAATTGTATTAAAAATTTAAAAATTTCTTGTCTTTTTAGTAAATCTTAATCACTTTTAATAAGAATAAACAATTTATAGCCTGCATGTAAAAGATAAAACCCATTTCCCATAATTATTTGATTTTGTTTTAGGAGGGGTGCGCCAAGCCCATGCAATTAATTACTATCATGTGGACACGTATCAGATATTAAACTAATAAGAACATATGCTTGCTAAGGCCGAGAAAGGTATGATTTTTAAACCGGCTCGGCTTGACACTTTCTCTACGTACCCTATGTGGGACTAAGTTGAATCCTACCAAGGCTATTTTATTTTCCATTCAACAAAAGCTATTTAACACAGCCTCACCTTGTGTCCTTGAACCGATAACTATCATTCAAAGTAACCTAATCTCTTCCATCCTTTTTGAGACCATTAAGGGATAGTTGTCCATCAATTATGTCTGATCTTAGGCCCATATAGTGGCGTCTAAAATGCCTTATATGAACTTGTTTATTTGGACAACTGATTTGGGCAATCATAGAAGATTTGAAAGTAGGACTGCCAAAGAAAAACTATAGCTAGTAGCCTAACGAAGGCGTGGGGAATACGAAGGTGAAGGTTTGCCTTTCATCAAGAGGGAGTCCTGAAGAAGGAGCTCCTACTAACATTAACAGTGTCTCCTTGAGTGACGCAGTTGGAGGCCCAGTCCCCCTGCTAATCCTAACTACAAGCCATCCATATAGATAAGAGCAGTGCTTAGCGTACCCCTCGATTCGTTAGATCCGGCTTATCTTCATGTCCCTTTTAACACCCTTTTAAACCTGATTAAGCTTAAGTTAAATTAAAGTTAAGATTTTTAGTTTTTTCCTATTTAAAAACAAAGGTTAGATTGCTTAACCCTAGGAGTGAGTGAATCTTAATCATAATTGGTGACGGTTAAAAAGGAGGCTTGGACCAATGAGGACATGCATTTCGTTATATAATGGAAACAGACGGTAAGTGAAGCATTTTCCTATAGATAATGATGACTGTAAGTGAAGCATTTTCCCAGCACACTTGCTAAGGAATACAAGACCAGTATTATTTTTCCACCCTCAGCTCAATGGATTGTTCCACAGAATGAGTGTTACTAGTTTGGGATACTTTACTGTCTTGATTTTATTCCAACAACTCGATACAACGATCTATATTTATAGATTGTGTTCTAAGGCACGGCGATCCACTGGGCGCTTATTGACCAAATAAGTTCCCTATCGGACCGCTATTAAAGAAAAGACGGCGCTTTATTGACAACCATTTGATCATGATCGTCTAATTGATGCATGTAACACAACCCTACCTACCCTACCCAAGTGGTAGATTATCAAATGGGTGGTCAGGATAGAGATGGCCCACATTGTGGATAACAGTAGTTGTGTTGATGAGGGGTTGATCATGAGATTAGATCACAGTCAATTGCGATTGACCCCACACCCACATGTCTCTTTTAACCTATTTTAACTGTGGTTAACATTCAGTAACCTATGGCCTTCAACAATTTAACCTTAATTAAAAAAAAAAAAGAATAAAGACATAAAAAAAAGAAAATTAACCCTAAGAATTAATCAATCTTAAATCATAATAATATGTTTGGCGAGAAAATAGGTGAAAACATAGAGCAAAAACACAAAAAAATTTCTAAGACAATTCTTGGTATGTTTTTCCTTTCCTCCTCAACCACTTTTTATACACCCTCTTCTTTTGTTTCCATTCCATGTGGGACTAAACTAATATTGTAGTTATGACTAAAGCTTAATTTTGGATTAGATGTCGCAAACTATTAGGTAATCCGATAGAGAGCTGAAGAATGTATAATACTTAATGGGCAATAGTTTGCTCCACCAGCGAACTATTGCTCCTTGCTCTCACATAGCCGGTCCTTGAACTCCCACTAACTTCGGCTAGTGTTTTTTAACCCTTTATTTATTTTGTTTTATTTTATTTTTTCTAAAAACCAAGGGTAAATGGGTGAACCCTAAGGGTGGATGAATCTTAGCCACAGTTAAATGGGGTTAGAAAGGGAACATGTGGCAAGAAAATGGGAGCCGAGACACCCCATCTTGCGTCACCTACTGACGAGGTGATTAATTTCCATACTTAATTACCCACAACACATGCTACTCCTGAGTGTGGTGCAATTGGAATATTTTCTTTGGGAAACTCGGGATATCCCCAACCCTTCGGGTCAAGACTAATCCCCATTGCGATTGGAATATTGCAAATTTCTGGCCAGACTGGCCTGTTGTCTTTCCAGTTTGTTTGTCAAAAACGTTTTCTTCTTTTTAATTATCTTAGAAGTCATTAGAAGAGAAGGTGTATTACTGCATTCCAAATTTTATTCTAATGAAAGGGGATGAGAACAAAGGAAGTAAGGCTGTCAAAAAAGCCCATATAGAAGGGTACCCGGCCCAGCCCGGCCCTCCAAAGCCCTCCAAAGCCCGGCCCTACCCCAGCCCTTGGGCCGGGCAGGGCCAAAAAATTGGAAGCCCTTGTTCTGTAGGGCCGGGCTAGGGCTCCTCCTGCTCGGCCCTTCCCAGCCCGGCCCGGCCCTACTTTATCTTAAGATAAATATATTTTTAATAATTTTACTAATATGCTCAATTTAACCTTTCATTAACGTTATGAAAGTAGGGCTATATTTGTAATTGCGCCAACTAAAGACCTTATAAGAACCAACCTAACACAGACCAAACCCTAACTTGTATTCACATTAGAGTTTGCCTCTTCATTCTTCAACTTCAATAGCACAGGCCACATACTATTTCGGTTCTTCATCGATCATCTCTCTCTCATATCTTACTCTCTACTCTCAGTTTTATATTTAAACATATTTTCAATTTTGTTCTATATAGTTTTATCATCCTGTTTGTTTACCTATATTATGTTTTGATTTATTATGCATGACTGTCACTGACAAGGAAGTTTTTTTTTTTTTTAACTCTGTCATTGTTCTTTTTGTTGTAATGTCAATCTCAAACCCGAATAAAAGATGAGGGTATCCATTTCCATGTCAGGTTGACAGTCGGTGTAGTAAAAAAAAAATTTATCATCTTAGATGACAAAAAAAATTCTGCTCTTTCTTCCGGCCCTTTGGCCGGTCCGGCTCGGCCCCGGCCCTTGAGGGGCCGGGCTAGGGCCCAATCAACCCCGGCCCTTGAAGGGCTAGGGCCGGGCTAGAGCTCTACTCTTATAAGGAAGGGTAGGGCTAGGGTTGACCCAGGCCCTACCCCAACCCGGCCCTTTGACACCCCTAAAAGGAAGAACACCAACAAAGAAATGAAAAGAGAAAAGTACTGAAAAGTGAGAAGGGAAAAAAGAAAAAAAAGTGCATGATTCTCTTATGTAAATTAGAATGATGCTTATTTGTTTTGTTAGGCAACCGGGCTAATGGTTAATAGATTAGCAATTCCTTCAAACTTAGGTATGTGGTATTAACTTTTTTTTTTTTTTTTGACACAAGGTCTTTACCGACTTAGCAAGCTAGCATCTGTCGAGAAAAGGAAAAAGTAAATTATGGGGTTTCGTCGCATGTTGGGAATTTAATATTTTCTCAATTTACATACCGGTATATATATATATATATATATTACACATTGCTCTACTATAATGAGAGTGGCTTGTTTGAAGATAACTTAATAATTAACCAATTTAATAATATAATCTTTCAGCCTTTTTTTTGGTAAAAGTATCTTTTGTCATTACTATCAAGAATTGTTTTTTTGTTACTTGCATCAGTAATCAGTATTTCTCAGCAGTTTCACTTGTAGGAACCACATATATACATATATATATATAGTTTAACTGAGTAGACTCGTGTAAGTTTAGATTCAGTAGGCGGTAACCTGTGTGCTTATTTCATTGGTTGTGTCGGTCCTGGGATATATATATATATATATTTTTGGTTGGCCTAATTTCTTAACTAACTAGGTCAGGGGGTTACTAGGTCAGCAGGGTTAGTACTCATTCATTGGTGGGCGTCAACAGCCACACCAAGGACTCGAACTCGAGTCTCCACTCCCCAAAGGGAGATACACTACCACTGGGACAAACCCGTGGTGTGTTAGGAGCCATATATTCATTTGTTAGTTTTATGAAGTAAGGCATCTTTTCATGTACATTCACCTTTTATAATGGTTTTGTTTGAGTAGCACAGATACTGTGGTGGTTTTTAGGGCCAACCTGAATGGTTTCTTCTGGAGGCAGTCTGGTAATTAAAACTCCTGGTTGCTCATATTCGGCTACAAACAAGAACATTTCTGATATGAAGGGGAGTCTATATTATATGTTTAATATCTGAATCCAAAGTATACTTCTACTGCATACATGTACTGATATTGCTCTCAGCAAACCTGATGAAGCAGGATTAATGAGAAGATAATATTTTCATATAACAGTCATGTTAGGATCATAGTTACCAAGTCAGGGTTCAAGAATTATTCGTCTAAGAAAAAGTTCAAAAAAAATTGTCAAATAGATCGGGAACATTTATATTTCATTTCATACTAATTATGAAAATTATAAACAAGTATATTTCATATGTTAGATGTTGATTTAAGACTTTTCAAAAAGTAGGAAAAAGTCGTGTTCAATTCGTGAAATTCGTGATTTTTTAAAAAAGTTATTTTTTCCAAAATTCATGAATACTTCGGGAATTAATAGTTCAACCAAAAAGTCGGGATTTTTTGAAAAAAGCAAAGAACTTGATAACTATGGTTATGATGGGTTCAAAACCCTTGACCAGTGCTTGCTCAATTGGTAAGGTTTACAACCCAAAAAAAAATGGTAAGGTTTGATTGTGGAATATCAATAGAGCTGGGTTCGGAACCTGTGACTAACAAGGTTTGGGTACTAATTTGGAACCTTTCCTTACAAGAAGTCGACCCTGCAGATCCATTGAACAGCTTTGAATGAGGCGCACAAAATAGGCACTGTTTTTTCTAGTTAGGTCAAGAGTTATGTGATTCATGATATGCTTTTGGATCCTTGAAAGAATCTTTTTTCAAAAGCGTAATGTAAATGGTTTTTTTAATTATCGGTAAATGCAATTTCATTAGACAAGCAAACAGATTCACAAATGGCGAACCAAAAAAAGAAGGAAAAAGCACAAGCGAAGAATCTAACTGATTAAAAAAAAAACATGAATATTCCACAACACAACCTACGCAAAGAAATAAAATCAGCGATCCCTAACTCAACAACATAATTCCTGATGGATGCCCATTCTAGCAACCTACTGCACGTAAGGACACAAACATTATCTAGAGGCAGCGAAGAATCCTAAAAAATTTGCCTGTTCATCTCATCCCAGATAGCCCATGATATAGCTCCTCGAAGGAGGGTCCAAAGAGGATCCAGCTGGGCACTCATCGAGACTAAATGATTTATAATTTGCTTTCTATTGAATCTGGAATGAGGTCTTCTTCTGTGGTTCTAGTTTGGAGTTCATTTACATGGAGGAAGAAACATTGGGTGTTTTTCTTTCTAGTCTTGCTCATTACTCTATGATCATACAGAAAGACAAAAACCACCCATAATATATTTCAAATGGTCACCTGGAGGATGCTTACGAAGATATCCAGCGGGTTCCAGATGAACTGAAGAAAATGTAAATATATTTACAGAGATCAAAAATGCCCCATTTGGGTGTTTCTGGCCCTATCCCCATATGAGTTCCTCTATTAGAGTTTTGATGGATCTAAGACATATTTTGAGAGTTTCAGGGTATAAAGCTATAAGTAAATTTTCTGATCCAAAACACATATCAGTTCTCTTAAAATCATCAATACTCTTTGTTTATCTACAATTACTGATGTACAGTATAAATTTGTGTGAGTGTTTCTTATAAAAAAAAATGTGAAAGTATACAAGTAAACCACAAATTCAGTTGCTAAATCTTCATACTAAAAACAAAAGAAAAATTCAAAACAGACCCAACAAATAAAAGAGCATAGAAATACTTTAGAATTTGAATTAGCAAACCAGTAACAATACCACAGAGCCCCACAAAAAGAGCTAACCTTTGCACAACAATTCTCTCCAAGGAAAAAAGCTGTTCTTCCGAAAATTCACTGAGAATTTACATCAAACACCTTCCGGGGAATCGATTAATCAATCATCTTCTCCACTCCGCCGCAAAAGCGTGAAGTACCCAACAATGGCACAGACCATCGCCACAATATTCCCTTCCTTAAGCACAATCTTGAATGCAAACCCAGTAATATCAGCAGTAATTTTCCTCCCCTCAAGAACAAGAACGCGACGAGACTTTCCAAAGAAAGCGAGGAGCACAAGAACAGTGATCCAAGTAACAATGGTGGCCGGGACAGCAACAGCAAGAGCTGCAGCAAGAGAGAGAAGACCAAAGACGGATCCGAACAGCACAGAAGCATAAAGAGCCGAAGAAGAAGCATTAGAGTTGTAGGAAGCGAGGATGGATTGAAGGAGGTTCCATGAGAAATAGAGAAGAACAGCATAGACTAAGACGAATAGAGATACCCATGTTCGTTTCTTGGTCATCAATCTCTTCAAAAACAAGCAGGAGGTTAAAGGGGTGTTCGAGATGGTTTGATCTTCCTGAAACTCGTCCGCCATTGATGATGGGGTTTTGCAGATATCTGTTTCTTTTCTCCTCTTCTTTGAGAATTGAGTTGAGATTTTTCTTGGTTTGCACTTTTACAGAGCTCCTTTTTCAGTCTTGTAATTGGGTTTTGCCAACATCTCTCACTTTCCACCCTTCCAGATTCCATAATGGAGTTTCGATCTGGGTCACTGACTCACTGAGTCACTGAGTGGTGGCACATGAAATTGCGCATCTCGCACTAGGTTCAGGTCTTGGGTTCTAAACCCATCATCTTTCTTTACTATTACTAGTTAAAAGCCGCACGTCCTTGCACGTGCAGTACATTTAAAATAATATTAAAAATCACTATATGTATGATAAAAAATATTTTAATTATAATATTACAAAATATTTATATACTACTTATCATCGATGCATAGACATAGACATAGACATTAACAAATTGGGACCTCATACCTCATTTCTGCTAGATATGATCAAAGTCAATGGGGAGAGTTCAATCAACCACAGGTCAACAAGAGTCCCTTTTAACCCCTATTAACTATAGTAGAAATTCACTCACCCTTATTCCATAAAATAAACTTAGTCTTACAAGAAAAAAAAATATTAACTCCAAGGCATAATCGTTGAAACCCAAGTGTTAACGAATCTTAATTATAGTTAATAAGAATTTAACTATGATTCATAACAATTAAAGGGACACGTGTGATTGTGATGACGTGGTGGGTGCGATTGAGTTCGGGATAGTTCAATGGCAATTGAGTGATCCTATTTCCATTTCTACAAGTAAAAATGAAAGTTCACATACACAACGACTGCTGCATGCACTCATCCTTTGGCTTTATAATGATAGCATCGGAGATTTCAACATCAATCTTTGCCTTATTCACCCCTCAAAGAAAGGTAACAAAACCAGTTTAATCCAACAATAGTTTCTAGCAACTACGGAACTCTTTCATATGGTTTTTAATGGTGGGACCTAAATTAAAAAAACCTTTGATTTCTCATGCTTTAGAACAAGAGGGGGATTTTGTTCAAAAAGGATCGGTGACAAAAGAATATAGACTTACAGACTCGACGGATTGTGGATATATGTTGTGAATGAAGGCGGTAGAACACATGACGGTGAGGCCGTGGCATCTATCTACGAGCGGTGACTTCTTTCTAGATCATCTTGCCGACCTGACAAGAGGTAAAAAGTCTCTCTGTAAAAAGTTTTCAATAGCTGTATAGACATACAGTAGTTGGTTAATTATATAAATATATTAAATTTTAATAAAATATTATTTCGAACCAAAATTTTTAATATTTCAACAGAAATTTTACAAAATATTGTGAAAAATATTTAAATTCAATTAAATATTTTTAAAAAAATTTATCGTCGAATCCAAAATTTTAAAATTTCAATTAATGTTGGAGGACCAAATTTACTAAATATAACGAACTTTCAAACCTTGTTTACACCTGCAACCAAAGTAACCCGCTAGAGCGAGAAGCTTAATAAGAATCCTTGAGAAGCCGGGTGGGTTCGGGTGAGTTTAAGGGTCGGGTCAAAAGGTGCCGACATTGATAGAGGATGGAGAAGAAATAAATGCTAAAAATGGGTTTCTTCACACGTGGTTAAACCACGTCGACTAAAGACAAGGAGTGTAGGTCATGTGGGAACACGTGGAAGGCAAGAGTGTGCAGTTAGGGGGAATAATTTTCAGAGGAAGAAGAGATTGTGAAAGGAAAGTGAAAGGAAAATGGAATTATAACTCTGGCAGGCTGTGGAGACACATATTCATTAGGGTTTCTTTCACTCTTCAATCTCTGTTGTCTATTGTGTCTTATTTTTTTTATGAGGATTTGTTTTTAATTTTAATATTAAAAACAGTTTTTTAATTTTAAAAAAAGAATTAATATTAAAAAAAAAAACCCAAGGATGGGTGAGTGAACCCTAGGGGTGGGTGAATCTTACCCACGGTTAAGGGGTGTCAAAGGAGACACGTGGCGACCTCTAGGGGTGATAACCGGATTTGCCAAATCCGGTTATCACCGTAGAGGATTATGCTTCTTTTCCAAAATTCCTAAACTACCCTCATATAACACAAAACTTTGATTTAATATTTTATTTTAATTCCCAAACTACCCCTTGCTCGTCTATCTTTTTAAAGAATAGAATCACAGCCAATCGTGATTGAACTCAGGGACAGTTCAATTCAATCGCACCCGCGAGTTAACACGTGTCCCTTTTAACTCCTATTAACTGTGGTTAACTCCTTCCCCTCGCTCTCACATACATCGCACTTGCCACCCGCTAGTTTGAAAATTAAAATAAAAAACAAAAGGGAAATAGTTAACGTACCCACGAAGTCTATTTACAAACCTAAGGCTGGACCTCATTGGTCCAGCCCCCCCTCCCCCCACCAATGAGGTCCAGCCTTAGATTTGTAAATAGATTTCATGGGTACGCTCATCAGTGCTCAAAACAAAAAGAGTAAATTATTGACCTCGTTGAGGTTTGGCGGAATTGAAGAAACTTACATCTAGTTTCTGAAATTACACTGCCCTCCCATGAGGTATGGAGAAATTGTAGAAACCTTCCCTCTAGTTTTTAAAATTAAATTGCCTTTCCTGAGGTTTGGCGAAATTGTAAAAATTTCTCTTGTTTTTTTAAAATATACTGCCCTCCCCTACCAAACTCGTCAACAGAGAATGTTCTTTTACAATTTTATCCTCATTGATTTATTCAAGGAAACGACATCATATAATCAAGTTAATTGACTTTAAGAAGGGCATAACATAATCAAAATGAAAAGTATTTAACGGACCACGCATTATGCTATGTAGCAAAATGTCGGTCCTCATTAGTCCATCCCACCCTTTTAACACGCACAAACAACTTTGGTTTTAAGAAAATTATATATTAATCTAAATTTAGTTAAGCTTAGTCAAAGTTAAAAGGGACACATGGACACGACAGTCAACTAGATAGCCGATTGCTCTAATTACTGCTTAATCAAAATCCATCTAATTCAATAACGACATTCTAAAGAAAGGGATCGACAACTGAAGTAGAAGGAAGGACAATGCAATTTCATAAATTAGAGGGGAGGTTTCTGTAATTTCACCAAAACTTACTGGTAGTCAATGTAATTTCAAAAATAAGAGGGGAGGTTTCTGCAATTTCACCAAACCTCAAGAGAGGTTAGTGTAGTTTCAGAAACTAGAGGGGAGGTTTCTACAATTTCACCAAGCCTCAGGGGAGATCAGTGTAATTTTCCCGTTTTGTTTTTTCAAGTTTGCGGAATTTTTTGGGGTAAATTATATGTGTTCATACACACACGCTGTGTGTGTATATATATATATAATTACTAGTGGGCAGCACATGCAATGCATGTGAGAGAGATTAATGGGAAAGAGACAGAGAAGAGGGACCCTAGTGAGGACATTTTAATAAAAAAAACTTAAGGAATATTTTGAATATAGAAACTTGAGGAACATTTTGGATAAGGGCATTTGAATAAAAAAAATTAAGGAATATTTTGAATATAGAAACTTGAGGAACATTTTGGATAAAAAAAAAATGTGAGACACATTTATTGAAATATGATGTTGAGACATCTTAAGAAACAAAAACCTTTAGAGACATTTTGGGTATAACAAAGAAAGGGGGCAGGCAAGGCCTTGGCGAGACGTTCTTCTTTCAGAGCATTTTGCCAAGAGAGCTGGGAGTCTGGTTATGCCACTGAGTGTCTCTTTTAACACTACTTAACTGTGATTAGGATTCACCCACTTATCCTTGGTTTTTAGAAAAAAAATATGAAATAAAAATTTAACCCTTGGAGTTAGTGAATTTTAATCAATTTTTAAAAGAAATTAATATCTTTTTCTAAAACAAAAAATAAGTGGTCGAACCCTAGTGGTCGGTGAATCTTAACCACAGTTAAAGAGTGTTAAAAGGGACAAATGGCGACCTCAGTGGTGTAACCGGACTCCAATAAATCGGATTATAACAGTAGAGAATTTCAAGCCTAATAGATAGATGGGTGATGGATAATATGGGAACCAAGCAAATATTTAATTAATTGTTTGTCTTATATAATGATTATGATTATGATAATTAAGGGTAGTTTGAGAATTTTGCAAAATTTCATCTACGTTTTTAAGGGCTCATTTATGCAAATGATAGTTTTTGCAAAATTCTATCACGTTTTCAAGGGCCCATTATGCAAAGGGCCCATTATGCAAAGGGTAGTTTTGAAATTACAAAAGATTTAATCAACGTTTTGAACATGGGGAATCCTCTTTATATATAGTAAATATACGTGAAAGGGATCGAAGAGTAGAGGTGATTAACGAACAAGGTGCTTGTCAATAGCTTGAGCTTGGCTTATAAAAGCTCGAGCTTGTTCGTTTATTTAGTAACCAAGTCAAACTTAAACTTGATTTTCACGCTCGTTTAGTTAACGAGTCGAGCTTGAGCACACCCCTACTCGGCTTGTTAAAAGCTCAATCCAATTATATATATATAAACTACTTATACTATAAAGAAATAAGACTTTCTCTCATTGCTCTCCAAACTCTCATCCATTCAATCCTATAAGTTCTATTTTAGAGATGACACGTGGCTTTTCTTTTTAATGTACTACTTATCTATACTGTAATATAAAGAAATAAGTGTCACCTAATCCCCTCTCTTTGCTCTCCAATCTTCAATCCCAAGAATCCTATGAGTTCTAGTTTAAGGATGTCACGTGACACCATTCTTTAATCTCAACCGTTAACTCTCTCTTTCAGTCTCACTCTCAATTCAAACACCATTGGAGGGAATATAGGAGATTGTTCCCTCCACCGTTGTATCTCTAATCTCAACCGTTATCTATCTCTAACACCTTTAGAAATGGACAAATTTTAGGAGATTGTGATAAGAGGGATAGAGATAAGAAGGATAAAGAGAATGTAGAGAAAGGTTTTAGGATGAATCCTACGAGTTCTGTTTTAAGGATTCCATGTGGCACCCTTCTTTAATCTCAACCGCTAACTAGAAATGACAGAGAAAAATAAAATCTAAAGATTCTAAACTAAGATTAACTACTAAGTAAGAAGAGAATGAGATAATTTGTGAGAAATATGGTAGAGGAGGGGTTGTAAGCACCCAATTTTTACACCCCTAGCTAACCTTGGTTAAGCCTCTTAACCATGGTTAATCCCTAGTCAATGCCCCTTGACCATAGGAAAAATCCTAGCAAACCCTAAGAATCAACCCTAGCAAACCCTAGGTTTTAATCCTAGTTAAACCTAACCCTAGGTTTTAACCCTAGTTAAACCTAACCCTAGGAGTAACCCTCAACCCTAGTTAAGCCTAGCCCTAGCCTAGCCTAGTCAAAACCCTAGCAAACGCTATTCTAGGATCAAACCCTAGGCCCTTAAGGCCTAAAACCCAAGCCCTAGGCCCTTAAGGCTTGAGCCCTAAAGACCCATAGGAGCCCAAACCTCAAGCCCAAAACCCTTAGGCCCTAAGCCCTTAGGGCTTAACCCATAAAAAACCTTAAGCCTCTGCCTGGGCCCAAGCCCAGGCCCACAAATTCAAGAAAAACTAACCCAAGTACATCGTGCATGTCTGGGTCAGGCTCTGTGGGCAAAAACTGTTAGGTGTCGGTAATCCTAAATTTTCAAAGGTTCGATGGTGTCGGTAATCCCATTACCGACACCACTGGATTTCATTTTCTGCTGCACCCCACCCCCCTGCGTGCATAGTGCACGCCTGCACCGCCCTTCTCTGGTTGTAGGAGGCCTCTCTATGCCATCATGCCCCCTCCTACCCTCGTCCTAATGCCAAGGGTGTCCCCAAGGGACTCTCTTATAAATGGCAGTGGACCCACAGCCTCCAACCCATTCCAAAAACTCCAACTCGAACCCCTGCTCAAATTCCAGACCCCCAGCCCTCTTCTTAGGTCTCTAGGCAAGCCTCAACAATTCGAAGTAGCATCCCAGCTCGTCCCTCTGAGCTCCACCGCATGCGTCAGCACCTCCACAGCGCCACCAGTGGCCACCATCCCCATCACCGGAGTGTCAACAATCCCAGTGTCGACACTTATGATTTTATGCGAATACTGACCAATGCCACTTTGGCACACTGTGAGGCCCACACCAGGCCACCCCTGGGGTCCACCCAAGGCTCATTTTGTTCTCCTCATGGCCCTTTACAAAACAAGGGGTCAAGCACCCCCTAACTCATCTCCTAACTATAGTTATGGGGGTGTAAAGTTGGCAAACAATCACTGTTTCTATTGGTGATCTCTTCATCGACAGCTTGTTCTTTTGGATTTTTGGGGCTCCACAGTGGTCCCACAGCCCATGGAATCCTCCATTGGACTTAACTTGACCTCTGGGGCCCATCCCAAGCATGCCCAGGCTTTGCCCATGCCTTAACCATAGTTAACTAGACCATGGTTAAACCTCAACCTTGGTTAATTCATCAAACTCCCTTGAAAAAATCTGAGAAAATCATGGAAAATCCCCAAAATTCTGAAACTTGGGAAAATGACATATTTTTGATTGCATGCTCATGTCTAACCATGGTTAGATGAGTTTAACCATGGTTAACACTTGATTTAACCATAGTTAAGCCCATTTAAACCTTGGAAAATTCTAAAAATTCTAAAAAAACCCCAAGAGGCATTCTAAATCCAAATCCAACTTGTTAGCATGCCCAACCTTGGTTAATCAGACTAACCATGGTTAAACCTATGTCTTAACCATAGTTAGCCCATTTAACTTGAGAAATTTTGGGGGAAATCCCTAAAATCATCAAATCACTTTTAAGGACTATGAATTGAATTTGGACCTTGCCCTAAGGCCTACCGTGCCCAACCCTAAGCCTACCGGGCTTACTCTTGGCCTACCGAGCCCAACCCATAGTCTACCGGACTAAGCCCTAGCCTACCGGGCTCACTCAAGGCCTACCAACCCGAATCTTGGCCTACCAGACCCAAAACTAGTCTATCGGACTTCCCTTAAGCCTACCGGGCTTCAACATTAGCCTACCAGGCCCAACCAACATAACCAAGCACTTGACCAACTCGGTCAATCACCCCTAGCCCCTGGTTAAACCCTAAGCCACCCTTGGTGCACACACAACCCTTCCATAACCTTGGCACAGGCTCATGTGCCAGAACTACGCTCAGTCTGATTTCACCCCAATGTGAGTACGTAGGCAGCCCAACTTGGGTTCGACTCTAGTTTAGCTTTTCCATTCTTGGGTTAGTATAAACTAAATTTACGGCATTTGACTAAAAGTTGACTTAAATTGGCTTAAACTTATTAAGTAGAGAACTGTTGCAAAACAGAAGTGTCGGTGTGCCTAACATCTTCCCCGGACTTAACTGAACTTCTTACCAAAAACTCTAAGCAGACTAAGACCTTATCCATTATATGGGACTTATCCTTACCAAATAAATAAGTGGTAACTCTAAACATAAAATCAACTGACCACATGGCCAAACATTACCCTTGTGGGCGGGACCGAAATCCTTATTTATAGCTCTAACGACTCTACTGCGGAGTTTGGGTTCAACCCAGAATCTAGGTTTAAGCCAATTAAACCTCAACATTACTCAAATGCCTTAAGACTTAGTCTAATATCAATTCTTTTATCTCTTTTGGTTGTATTGTGTACTGTGCATACCATATATGTCATAGTAGTGTAATAACCCAAAACCCTTTAGACATGCTTAATACGCTTACGGCGACTGGATGATTATCCTTAGTGACAGAGGCTTAAAAGTCTTGGAGGTCTGTGGAGTTACTTTTGCTGGGTGATTACCCTCAGGGAAAGATTCTGAACGCTCCCGCTTACACCAATTGTCATTTTTTAAGGGAGTCACATATACGGTGTTAAATGATCCATTCATCTTTAGGAACATACTTGCATCACCCCTGCATGCATACATGTAACCTAGGCCAGAGTATAGTCTACAAGCAGTCAAACCTAGAGGGATACTCTAAAATCTAATCTGCTTGCACCCTATACCAGTTCTCGATCAAGGTTGACTATCCGGGTACAGTTTACCTGGATAAGCACTCATCTAGGAGCATGTGATGAACCAAATTTGTGCTTGTAATAAAACATATCCTACCCCGCATCCTGACATAGCACATGAGGTCCAAATCTCCGACATATACGTCTTCACTTAGACCTATCCCAGCCTTGACCTGATAGACCCCCGGTTCCCAACGACCTGGGTAAAGCATATCGGATCTCTGTCCGCTTGCCTTATCGGAGCACATATGCATTGTCACACCCGATAAAAAATCAAGAATGTATTTTTCATTATTTGCATCATCATCACATCCTGCATACACAGTACACTTACACAGAGTCAGTATATTTGTCCAGGTAGATGACAGGTCCGTCAGGGATTGTTCCGTCAAATAGCCAGCCTTCATGGCCCGTGCACCTGACTTCCCAAGGGACGTGTGACAAAACCCTCCATTATACAATTGAGGCTCTAACTCGGGATCAGTGTCTCGCTTGGGCCCAGTACTATAGACTGGGTAACACCTTAGACCTATCCATGGTTAAGCCAGACTGGCACCTCCTAAATGCAGCCATTCAGTGTTGGAACCCAACCTACATGGTATTCCGTTTCGGTAAGAACGAGTTGTGTCCAACACTGGAGGAAATACAGTGCATTCTGGGCTTAAACATGGAAGACGATGTCATAGTATTGCGCTACAAGGCAAACTTTTAGGCAGACCTCTCAAGGTTCTTATGAATCAAGTCTGCCTCCTTACCGTACGATCCTAGTAGCACTTATAACAGGGTGTCCATACAATTTCTTGAGAAACTGTAGTGGTCCAGGTGGGACCATGACTCCCTAACAACCGAACTCCTGGGTCTCAATGCCTTTACACTGATCATCATGTCGCAACTGGTGTTCCCGAAAAGCCGCATCTTCGCCTACTCAGTACTGGTGGGGATCATCGAAGACATGCAGGAGTCGAAGACGGTTGTCTCGGTCATCCTTGCGGAGCTTCTCATGGCTCCTAACCAAGCGTCAGAACGCAGAAAGGGTGTCTTCCATGCTAGCGCACCTCTCCTACACCTGTGACTGGTGTCACACCTGCCTACCATCTTGCCGGTACCCGACGTACCTTGAGATGCATACAGCCTGTCTAGGAAGATTACATAGAATCAAGGCTAGATTATGACCACCGACGTCAAGACTCTCTACCGGCTTCTCCAGAACCTGACAGAGAAGCAGATTACATGGGAATGTGTGTGGCTGGACCATAGATGGCTACCATGCGTTGTCATAACAGGAAGGCGATGCATAGTCCTAGCAGGTGTCACCGGCTCTGCAGTCTATGTACCACTTCGATTTCTTAGATAGTTTGGACTCCCTCAATGCATCCCGGTGATTGACAATCTGGGGCAGAACTTCGTCGACTTCACAGTGCAGTCTGAATGCCTCACCTGCCAATTCCAAGCAGATTGGCGAAGCTCACGGAGAGACCAGTGGCCAGACTTTGTGGTCACAACAGGACCATCAACTGATTCTGTATACCGACAGTGGGTGGAAAACCCTGACATTCCATCCGGTATTCCGGCACCTAGGGAACTGCCAACACCAGTTACAGCACCATCCTGAGGAACCATACCCATAGCTGAAATGGTGGCTCTCTAGACAGACTTCTTCATGGAAAGACAACTACAGATCCAGGAGAAAGAGAAGCGGCTTCGAAAAGCCTATCGTGCGCTCAGGCAACAGGAAGCGGAGCAGCACCGCGAACTCCAAGCCATGCAAGAATAGGTTGACCAGCTCGACCACACAGTCCAATCTCTTCAGAAGAAACTCAGGGGTGATGCCCGAGAGACCGCCGTCATCAAGGCCCAGTTGATGCCGACGTCCATCAACTTGTTAACCATTGGTATGCAAACCCATCTCCTGAAGCATTTATTGTGTAATCAATTGTGATTGTTCTTATAACCAGTTCGACAAATCTAAAAAAAAATAGAGAAAATGGAAAGCAAGCAATTATCACACACTAGAGACAATGATTTACGTGGTTCTGCCTACGTCCACGGGAGAAAACGGTAAGAAGATCCACTAAGAACAAAGGAGATTTCAATTGGTACAAGCTCTCTCAAAATCCTAGAATAACCCCTTAATCGAAGCCTTCAAGATAACCTCTTCTATGCCTAGGGTTACAACATAAAGAGATAAAATGGGTCAAATACCCAAAACGGATCGGGTCAAACTTTCGACCGGGGCGTAAGATCCATGATAACTTCCCAACAAACCCATTGTTGAATTTAAGTCATACACAACAACTGCAATAATTTGAACCAAACAATACCAAAAAATAGGCTTTAATCTGACCTATTGTTTTTAATTGGAGTTAATATTTGGCCTGGCCTAGCCTGGCCCGGCCCGGCCCAATCCGGCCCTATCTTCAAAGGAATAGTCCATGGTCCTAAGTTGATGACAAAGATATCCCCCTCCAAATACAAAATAATCATCTTTCACAGATGTTGATAACATTTTTTTTGGGTATCGCAAATATGGTTAGACTACAACCCCAACAAACTGTGTTAGTATATGTTCATATGTCAGTGGGTTAAGGAGCCTAGCGTTTGAAGTGGGACTATATGGTGGGCATAATAGCCGTCACACAATAACTCACGAGAATGAATCCCAAACCACCCACATGAGGGATACATCACACATGTTGAATACTTTGTTTAAGTAGACACTGAGATTTCTTCACCAAAGCAAGCTTGATGAATGAACCAAGAAAATATTGATCAAGAAAATCTCAATGGCTTGACAGGTTGCGGACACACGCGTGCATGGAGCCCTTTATACTTGCGGTTCACAGGCAATTGAGTGTAATGCACCCTATCTTCAAGCTTCTTGACCCCCCACATGTGATACACGCTAGAGATAAATGCCCTAGCTCGCCAAAGCCTCATCAACGCCGGAGGAGTCATTGAATCCTCCTTCACTCCGGGCAAATACTGCATGGAGATAAGTTCTACTGCATATCGGGACCAATGGCGCTTCGTCCTAGAGGGCCTTCCTGCAGATCTCATCCAAAGGTACTGTTAACTTAATTTAAAGATCTAATCAACCATAATTCAAAAACCGCATATCTGTTTAGTCATTGAAGATGATTATACAAGTCATATTCCATCGGTTACATAATTGGCAAGCACAGTTTCAAACTTTAAGTCTCTAAAACTCTTGATGGGGAAGAGAATTTATGTAGGCTTTTCTGGAGATAGAATTGAGACTTAGCTGAATATATAGTCGTGACCTATCACTTTATAGCCCTAATTACTTAATTAATAATTAATATACTATTGTTTAGCTCAGACTATATCCTTAATTGGAATAGAGTCTATCTGAGTTTAATTTAGACAATGAACATTGCCCAGATCATAAACTTAAATGAAAAATCTTCGAGGAATATGGTAGGATTTCTTTTTATACGCGAGGGAATTTTGTTATTAAAATACCCTTGAATCTAATTGGACAGCTAGGTTCGATCTACGTGGGATCCTTTAAAAAGCTTTAATTTTAATTTTCATGCAGGGGGATGGCAGTGGCAGACCCAACCCAGCCCCATGGGCTAAAGCTTGTCATGGAAGACTATCCTTATGCCGCAGATGGCCTTCTAATCTGGTCCGCAATCGAGACATGGGTCCAAACCTACGTGAACCACTACTACCCAAATTCAAGCCTAGTCTCTATGGACACAGAGCTCCAAGCCTGATACACTGAGTCTATCAATGTGGGCCATGCTGATCTTCACCATGCAAGTTGGTGACCCAAACTCTCTACTCCTGATGATCTCTCATCTCCATCCTCACCACCATCATCTGGCTTGCGACCGCCCAACACGCCGCGCTCAATTTTGGACAGTATCCCTATGGCGGGTACATCCCAAATAGGCCACCGTTCATTCGGCGACTAGTCCCGAAGAGAACTACTCCGATTATGCAGATTTTATAGCTGATCCACAGCATTACTTGCTCTCATCATTGCCAAATTTGTTTGAAGCAACCAAGTTTATGGCTGTGATTGATATAATCTCAGCACACTCAACAGATGAGGAGTACCTTGGGGAGAGACAACAAGGATCTATATGGTCAGAAGATAGCAAAATCATTGAAGCATTTTACAAGTTCTCTATGGAGAAGGAGATAGAGAGGAGTGCCCAACAGTATAACTGTATGACAAGCAGGACTGTGGGACACAGTATTCTTGTTTTTAAGTCATTTAATGCAACAATTAGCTGTTATAACAGTTCTTATGTATATACATAAGTTTATTATATTAATTTTGTCTCTCTATTATTATAATGAAAGAATGAGTGGAATCATTTATCATCACCAGACACCATTTCTATGCTTACAACTAAAATATATTAGAAAAGATAATGCACATCTTGAAAGTTCAATAAGAACAAATGAAAGGAAGCTGGATCTTAAATGATGAGAACTTGTAAAAAAAAATTATTTTGATATTTTTTTTGTCCATGGCGCAGTGGGGTGGGGGGCTCCGATTGGCTTGAAAGGGGTTTAATGTAGGCTCGAGTTCAGCAGGCTTGAAATGATGCTAAAAAATCAGCTCAAAGCTCGGCTCAAAATCAAATAACTTGGCTTGGCTCAAGCTTGGCTTGATTTTTTAAAAAATAATATTTTTATATTATTTATATATATAATAATGATATATAAAAATATATTTTTTATTTTTTATATAATATTCAAGTGAGCCGAATCAAACATGCCTTGGCTCGAGCTCGGCTTGAATACATTTCAAGCTTGAAAACTAGGCTCAGCTTGATGTACCCATATTTTCAAGCTTGAGCTTCGCTTGATCGAGCCGAACTGAGCCAAGCCATCGAGCTAGCTTGGCTTGTGTTTACCATTAGTTGTCGGTGTTAGTGGACCCTGTCACGTCATAGGAAGAACCGCAACCAATCTATTGAGAGTTCTCTCCCTCTAGGATTTGAAAACCCAGACTCATATTTTTAAAACTCGTCGAGTCGACTTGAAACTCGACCGAGTCGACTCGGCTCGGCCAAGTTTCAAGTCGAGTTTCAACAAAAACTCGATTTTGACAGAAACTCGCCCCGACTCGTCCGAGTTTTTGCACTTTTTAAAAAAAACTAAAAATCGAGTAAACTGCCTATCCGATTGACTAAATTATGTTTTTTTTTTTTTTTTTTTTAACACACCTCACTCACTTTTAAGTATAAATACAAAACAAAAGGAGGATGTTTAGTATATATTGAATTATATATCTTATATTAGGCATAGTTTATCATTAATTTTGAATCTATACCATATATATTATTAGAAAAAATATTATATATGTCTAAGTTTTAGGTGTCATTATTTGGACGAATTTTGCCCGAGTTTCCTAGTTGACTCTACTCGGCAAGTTTCCGAGTCGAGTCAAGTTTTTGGGTTTTAAAACACTGCCCAGACTTTTCTCAAATGAGAGTCACATCTTTGTCATCTGAACTTTCTTCCACAGGACTAATCTCCAGTTTCAGTTTTTATTTCATGAACCAGTTTCAGTAATTTCAGTTGCAACATGAATATAAGAATCCAATATTTGAGCTCCAAGATAATGTCTGTCATCATGTATGAAACAAAATAATGATAAGAAAGAACAAGATGACCTACTAGACCTGAGGAAAATGGCAGAAACTTTTTTGGATGGAAAATTGCAGCAACTCATCTGATATTTATTTGGAAATCTTCTATGTACAACAAAAATGAATTGATATTTGATGATTCCAGACAAAAATCATAGCTACTGCTTTCTTTGAAACCAGACCTACAACACTCGATCTGCCCAAATTCCCCCGCCCTGCACTGAATGATTTTGAAACAGGGAAGGAAATAAATTTTTTCCTTCTAAAAGAATATTTAAATTAAATTGTTGTCCCTACTACCTGCGGCAGCTTTGCGGTGACGCCTTGAACTGGTTCTCTTATCTCTCCCACGCTTTGTGGGTATCTTCCTCACTGGAATTCTTACAACCCTATCATCATTAACAAGTGATGATTTCCTTGGCGGTTTATTACCCAAAGCTGGGGTAGGATGAATAACAGCAATTGGAGGTGCCATGTGCTCTAATAAATCTCTATGGTATGCCTGCAAATTGGAAATCATAGATTGCTACAATAATGGCATAAAAATAAGAAAACAATAAAGAAAGAAATGGATGCCAGTCAACATAAACACAAAATTAATACTCTAATGAATCAAAAGTGACCAATTACTTAACAAAGCATAAATAAAACAAGATAATCTAGAAAGAAAAAATTCATTTGAGGTATGTAATTTGTAAAGCTTCAAAAGGTGGAGTTGGTCACTTTATCTAGTAAATATCGCGGACATAATCTCCATCCACAGTAAGTAACAACGATTGTAAAGAAGGGGAGTATAACTTGAGAAGAACAGCATCATTGCACACCCAAAATCCTAGAAACAGAAATCTATGGACGCAAATTATGATTGAGGAATGACCTGTTTGTCTCTGAAATTAAACTTTTTTTATAAAGTTACCTCCTCTAAAGAGAATTTTCCTATGATGAATGAATAATTACCTGAACCACAAAGTTGCGCCTTTCACAGTCCATAAACATGTTGATACTCCAATTTACTTTAGACATTATCTTGTCCCTAACAGTGGAAAAGCTTATCTGGTCCCTGGAAGTAAAACGGTCAACTTCGTTGAACCAGAGACAGGTAAAAAGGTTGGTAATGGGAATGTGCTCCCTGATGATCACACATCCCTCAGGAACATCTGCAGAAACAATCACAAGGCAGAAAATTCAAAATTGAGATGAGTACGAGATGAGAAAACAGGGATTAGCCAAACCAATAGAAGAAGAAAGGAATCATGCACCAACCACTGGTAATTGGAAGCTTGGCCTCAGAATACGATGTCAAACCCTCCCTCTTATAAAACTCAACCTGGTAATCGATGGAGGCATTATCATATTTCGAGGCAGCTTTATTAGCCTCGGCTTCCTCAAACACGTCAAAGCGTCTGTAATGCCTCGAGATTGCAAACGTGGCATTATTCCGCCACAAAAATCTGGGAAAAAAAAAAAGAGATAACAATTAAGTTACCAAGACATCAATGCTGGAAAAACAAAGCAGATAAATATTTACATTAGAGTTCAAAGAACTCCCATTCATGTCCCGAGGTGTGTGTTACATCATGCATGTGCATTATCTGCTTAACAAGCAGATACATGTGTATTAATATGATGCAGTACAACACATAAGAACAAGACTAATTCCTATAATTGAAAGTTCCAACTTCTACTGGAATGGTTAGATCCAGAGGCACGACACACTTTAGATTCTTCAAGAGTCAACACTACTCATCATATCTGTTTGGTATACGTGAATGTTCCATAATTTCTTTTCAACATTCTGCCTTTTCTTAAGGCATGGTCTATTTTGTCGATGACAAAAAAAAAGGGTTCCGGAGCATATATTGGACTACGAAATACAATCCCATAAATGTGTTGATTTCCTCTATTTCAGGTACTGGACCATCAAGAACATTTCCATCAAGCCCATGTATTGCAAGTTGCAACAAGGAAGTCACAATGGATTTAATCCAGGCTTAACACCAGCTAAAATGCTGATCTAAGCATGACTCCTGAACCAACTCAAGTGTTTTATCTTCAGGACATAGTGACGTTATTTAGAGGCTGCCAAGAACACCCTATAGAGCATATATAAAATAGACCAGCTCAGCAAACCCTTTAAGAGGGTGTATTAAGTACAAGTTTTAAGGGGAGAGATGACTCAATTTCTAATGTCCACAGTAGAACATATACAATAATGGGAAGAGGAACACAAAGTAACAGGGAGAAGCCAGATGGTTATTTTAGGTTTCTATCATCCAAAGCATGGAGACAGACAGCCAGCGGGGATAGTTGCTCGTGCATTAGTGTATAAACCAGCAGGGATAGTTGCTCGTGCATTATGAATTAAGAGAGAAGGGTTGTCCATTATTCAACTGCTAGTTTGCAGTCACACATTTTAGCTTAGGAGGACATCAAGATGTTCCAGATTCTAAAGGCTTGTCAAGTCCAAAGAACTTAAGCTGACAATAAAACAGAAATATACAAACTACAAAATTAGACATTCTTGGTAGGATATGAATACTTGCGAAGTTCTAATTGCGAATAATAAGATGTTTTCCCTTAATTGAACACAGCTAGAGTTCTAGTCTACCACCATATCAACAACATATGGAACGATCCATGGAAACATAAATAACATCTAGCACAAAATGTACACCTCATGATCAGTGTTTGAAAATCCGTGGGAATTATCGATTACTTGACAAATTATTGCAAATTAGTGAAGTTTCAATTTATGATACTAACAATTCATCAAAATTTGCAATATTTTACAAACTATCATATAGTCTGCAAACCATAGTTACGAGAACAAGAAGTGAAAACGAGAAGTAAAGCGAATGCAAGAAGCGGGAAGCGAGACTCAAAAAACCTTAGGAAAGGGGAAGCGATAAATGAGATATAGGCTCTTCATTCTCATTATATTATCATGAGTAACTATACCTTTTGATTTATCTTACATGAGTTTTTTGTAGAAAAGTAGGTGTCTTAAGTTCCAAACCAGCAATACTTGCTTAAATTCTATACCCAAGGCTATAGACTGTGGTCTATCCCATCACTTCACACATACAGCTCCCTTTGACTACTAAGTGCGACGTGATGGAAGCTAGCTTCCTACGAAGCGAGTTTGGGAAGCAAGCTTTGATGGAAGCGAGCTTCCTAGGGAAGCGAGATTCCCACCCTGTACATAGCTTCTCTGCAACTATATCGCAAACTATCCTAAGAAATTGAATTTTTTGAAATTAAAAATATGGAGTTACGACGAACTATCGAAAATTCAATAGTTTCCTGAAACACTTTGGTTTTTTTGGGTTTCTCTTGGGGTATATAATTTCTTTCCCCACCTTTCATTTGATTTGAGTTTCTTATTTAAAAAATCAACCCAAATAGGGTGAAGACCAACGAGAGGACTCCGTGGAGAAGATCTTTTTCAGAGAAACCTCTTGAAAGGTAAGTTTTAGTGTTATAATTTTTAAGCTTACCCTAAGTTGCTCGTGCATTAAGAATAAAGAGAGAAGGGTTATTCATTATTCAACTGCTAGTTTGTAGTGTCGCATTTTAGCTTAGGAAGACATCAAGATGTTCCAGATTCTATCCATAATAGAGGCTTGTCAAAGTCCAACAAGCTTACGAGGTGGCAATCATACAAAAATTCACAAAATACATAGTTAGACATTCTTAGGAGGATATGAATACTTGTGAAGCCCTTGATTGCTAATAATAAGATGTTTTCCCTAAATTGCACACAGCTAGAGTTCTAGACTGCCACCAAATCAACATGTAATGATCCATTAAAATATAAATAACATCTGGCACAAAATATACACCTCGTGATCAGTGTTTGAAAATTCATGCGAATTATCAATAACTTAATCGAATTATCACTAATTCGCAAATTAGTGAAGTTTCAATTTAATATACTAATAATTTGTCAAAATTCGCCAATAATTCATCAAATTTTGTAATATTTTGGAAATTCTGTATAATTCGTGAACTATCCTGAGAAAATGAATTTTATTCAATTAAAAATATGTTGGAGTTACAACAAATTGTCGAAACTTCAATAATTCGCCGAAACACTGTTTTTTGGGGTTTCTCTTGGGGATTTTAATTTTTTTTTCCCTGCATTTCATTTGAGTCACTTATTCAAAAATCAACCCAAATATGGTTAAAATCGATGAGAGGACTCCGTGGAGCAGATATTTTCTAGAGAAATCTCTTGAAAGGTAACTTTTTAGCGTTCTCTTAATTTTTAGGCTTAGCCTAAATTTATTTCTTGTGAAATCATAGTATGTTCAATTTTCTACCATTATACCTATTTTTCCTACTTCTTCAATAAAAATAATTTTAAAAAAAAAAACATCACCCACTTTATCCACCACTGGGAGGTGCACGTGACCACAAATCATTACCCACTTTATCCATCGATGGGGATGTTGCATGTTGGAGAAGACGATTACCAATGTTATATTCAAGAGTATACAACATGTACCATCATCTAATGAGTTGGACCCAGTATTGTAACTCTTTGCAAATTTCATATTATTGCCATCAGAATTAGGACAAAGATGTAGCTTTCTTCAAACTCCAAGCAACTCCTAGTGATATTGATGTAGCTTTATTTTGAGGTATAGTCCTCTCACTTATGTACTTGTAGTTGTTGAGTGTTGACACTCATTTGAGTTTGTGTTTCTTTATTCTAAGTATTGGGATGTATTACACACTTTTATGCATGTTCCATTCATATATGAGTATGAAATACTATACACCGCTGTCAGCGCATCTATTCTCCATTCCAAATGCATCCCATATGTATTTTGTACTTTTTTAGCATTTTCTTTATCTTCGAGCATGTATTTATGTTTATTGTAACATGCCTGAAATTTCAACGAAAATTTTCATGCTTTCCTAATTTCGCTTCATTTTTTGAAATTTGTAAATTATCAAAGGAAAAATCTCAAATTTTGGATAATTCCGTCTCACTTTGTAAATTCTGACATGTAAAACTTCCTGTGAAATCGAGCTCATGATGGAGATCCATGACACGTAACCTTTCCATCCATTTAATTTAAAGAATCAAAAATACCATATTTAATATAAAAAAGAAAAAATATCAGTGTAAAAATTAAAACTCTTTGCTTAACCCTACTTCGTTGAACTTTTGCATACCAAATTCATAAAATATGAGTGGAAAAGAACAGAAAATGAAATGTACCTCTCAAGAATTTGATATGGATCCACAACAAGCTCAAGCTTTCCATCAATCCATATAGAAAATCGTGCATTGGGGAACATCCTATGTAGAAGAAGCTTTGGAACCTGCCACATGCATATTCTGGGTTACAACATGTAACATACTTTTAATGCTTCATAAGTATTTTTGGAACCAAAATATCCTCTTCTATCCTGGCTAAAATTCCAAATTCAATAAAAATAAAATAAAACAAAAGTCCCAATGTATCCTGAATGTTGAGTGAATTCTGGATAGTAAGAATACCACAATTGTTAATCTAAGTGTTAGTTTTATAGCTATAAGTTAACAGCGCAGTTGCATAATAAGTGGGATACATTTCATGTTATGCAATTCATCGAAATGACCAAAACCATAAATTGAAAATTGACCCTTTTAGTCATTATGATTTATTTATTTCATCAAATTATGATGAAATAAGTCACCGGCACCTAATCAGAAAGCTTATAACAAAAAGATACTCGACTGTTTAGGTAAAATGGGAGTCAGTTAAAATCAATGCTGAGATGGAAGAAAAACAAGCAGAGAATTGAGTGCCAATGACACACCTAGTACATAATACATATGATACTCGTACTAAAACCAAGTTGATGCAGGACAATGCAACTAACTTAGGATGATTCAATTGAGAGATCAGATAATTAATTGGAGCCATAATAAAAACCATGAATTGTCTAGATTCCACAATTATAATGAGAAATTCAAAAGGGACTACTAATTACTAATGTCTTAGGTCAAATCACAATCCCGCAATAATGAATTCTCAAATTAAATTGAGTGATCGAATTGGAAGTCGGAACTTCCACTAACTTAGGGATTTCAGTCAATAGTTAATGTTCCTTACTCAATTGAGGATTTCAAGACCAAGTTTAGGCTCATAATGGTTAAGAATTTAAATGTGCATCACTGCTACCTAGGCACTTCAGTTTTTCTAAATTTTGCCGTGCCGACACCTTGACACGACACTCTGTGGCATGGCACGACACTCTTTGGTACGTATTTATATTGTGTCACGGTGACGTCAACATTATGGTTAGGCACGTGGTGCTTCAAGTATGCCATGCCATTTTAAAAATACAATATAAATTGGATTGCTAGAAACTTTTTGTTAACTTGTGTAGTTTTTTTTAATAACTTTAGTGTATACTTTAAAAAAAAATTGGCCACATCTGGTCCCCCTCTATTTTTTTAAAAATTGAGATACTATATTTATATTCATATATATAATACACTTTTTAAAATATTGTACGTCTGTTCCGCTGTATTGGGATTTCCCGAGCTTGCCATGCCGAAAACCTCTAGACACCTAGACACTTGGCACCCGTACCACGTGCCTAGATAACACTGGTGTGAATGTAACGGGGTTTCAAGTATTAAAGAGTCTAGGATCACAAACCAGCAGCAATAAATAGGGGAATCACAGAATATAGGTTAGGGTTTTAGAGCTTTTGCTGTTTTAGGGTTTTGACATTATGGGAATGCTGTATCTGTAATAAGGATGAATTAGGGGGGCTGTTACAGCAATATTAAGGGCTGCAGGAGAGTTGGACAACAAAGGGAGGGTGCTGGGATTGATGCGGCCATAGTCACAAAATCGGGGTTCGGGAATAATTAGGCAAGGGTCAAGTATGGAAAAATTTGAAAAATACGGGAAAACTTCGGGAAAAAAGCGGAGAAAAAAATTAATTATTATAAAAATTAGAACGATGCTAATTAATATATCTAACAATTTGATCTAACAATTTGATGAGATAATATACAAAAAGAGTAACTATAATCAACAATAATAAATTCATAACATCATTTTCACATCCAATTCATTCCATCAAGGCATCAAAATTCATTAAAACATCAACTATCAAGATTAAAAACAAGACTAGAATACGTGTATTAATAAAATCACCCATTCTTATCTATCAATCGCTCAAAAGCGTCATCAAAGTCATCAATATCTGCATAATATATCTTCATTCCCACAATTTTCCAAGATTATCCTTTTTTCTTTTTCTTTTTTTGTATTATTCGTTGTTTAAACGGTTTTTTTTTAATTATTATTTGTTTTAAACTATAATATATGCTTTTTCAAAAAACGGGTTTTAAAGGCTGTTTTCTACGGTAAGGTATTAGTGCGTGTTTTAAACGGTTTTTTATTTTTAAAAAAAACAGAGTTTTTTGTGACTATGGGTGCGGCAGCAAGAGCAGGGATAGGGGGGCTGTGGCTTCACTGGGACTGCTGGGGGAAGGCTGTAGGGGTTTGGACAGTAAAGGGCAGGTTTTGGGTTTGCCTGCGGATGCAAAGGAAGGGTAAATGGGGGGCTGTTGTAGGCTCATAGCACAAGGGATGGCTGTTGAGGTGTACAGAAATTACAAGACAGTAAAGGGCAGGTTTTGGGTTTGCCTGCGGATGCAAAGGAAGGGTAAATGGGGGGCTGTTGTAGGCTCATAGCACAAGGGATGGCTGTTGAGGTGTACAGAAATTACAAGGGCAGGGGTTCAAATACAGTAGCAAGAATGGGATCTGGGACAGGCTGTGAGTGCAGGGGGATTACAGGGGAATACCTGTGGCTGGCTGGGATTGCAGGGAGACCTGCAATAGTGATGGAATTGCAGGAAATGTGCTGTGACAGTGAAAAAATAGTGGGGGAAGGCTGCAGCAGCCTTGGGACAGGTAGGTGAAGATGTAGGTAAGGCTGGACAGTGATGAAAAGGGGTGTTGGACCTTGGAAGTGGCAGCAACAGTAGGGAGCAGTTGGGCAAAGGCTGGAGAGAAATGGGATTGCTGTAGGAAGGGCTGTAGGAATGGGAAAAAAGGCTCTAGGGTTTGCAATAACAAAAACAGAAAATAAATAAAATTAATGGAGAAGAATAAAGGAAAAAAAATACCTTGGCTTCACACCATAACTAACCTTGGATTCACACCATTCCATTCATAGGAAACTCAAAAAGCGCATTCATTCAAGTTCTATATTCAGTATATTGTCTACTCCCCATCACAAGTGTTTTAGCTACAAAATCAACTGGCTCCTATCCCTACTGAAGGACTACATTCTTGCCAGTGGATTGACATTAGCCTTAACTTTCTTGTAGCAGTCTGATTTTTTTATTTGTACTTTAATTTTCTAAAGCCAAAATTACTAGAACTTAAGCTTAAGATGTTGAATAAAAATGTGTTCTCTTCCAAGGTGAGGAAGCATCAAACCAAGAAGGATTTGGAAATCTTGGACAATCTCATGATCAAGGTTGTTAAATCGTAATCAAATTGTAAAATCATTTTAGGATCGATTTGATTCAAATCATAAATCGTAAGATTCAATCCGATTTTTTTTAAATTGTTTAAAAAAAATACAACAAATACTTAATAAATCAGAAAAATGGAATAATTCATTATCCAAAGTATTTCATTCATATCCATTAATAAAAGAAAATAATGAGCATTTCATTGCATACACTATACAAAGTGTGAATAAATTCCAAAAAACGAAACATAAGCCCCAATATCATCAAAGATAAACCAACAAAAGTAAACTCATATAATCATGTTGTATGAGATCAACTAACAAAAGATTTGTTTGCCTTCCAAAAAAAAAAAGTATCACAAGACTTATACAATAAAAAAAGACTAATAAAATAAATTATCAAAAGATTCCAACTCTCCAACTCCAACTTCTTTCTTCTCCCTCCTTTCTTTTCTCTCCTTTCTCATTTTCGCCCCGTTTCACAGCAATAGAGAGAAAACCCCAATAGGGGTTTTGGCATGTCTGTAATAGGGTTTTCCTGTTTCTTCTCTCTTCTTAAAAGATATAAAGTACTTTTAGAAAATTGGAAAAGTAAGAAATATTTTTTTTAAAAAATGTTAATTTTAAGTATGGGTCTATAATAGGGGGGTTTCATGCTTGAATCGCATGAATTGTAAGATTTGAATCGTAATCTAAATCACAAATCGAATGGCAGTTAACCAATTACGATTTTAACCTGTGATTTGAATCGTTTTACATGGGATTCGATTCAAATCGTAGGATTTGAATCGCAACGATTTAAAAACCATGCTCATAATGCCTTCCTGTCTCTTCCACCTGACTTCCGTTCCACCAAAACAATATGTCAAATTGGCTAGGGAAGAGATTCAATGCGTAATTTAACGAAGGCAGTGGTCAATGGCACTGCATTCTTTTTAAATTATTACCACCAGTAATAGACGTAACTCAAAATTGCATCAAAAGCTATATATTTATTGTTTTGACCTTTAAGCTAGAGAAAGACTGGAAGGACATTCTCATGTTCTTCCAATATCACTATATATAATAGAACAGATTATAGCACTCATTGTTGGACAGTCAGTAACGTCCAAATCTTTCCACATATATGAGGTTAGAAAATAAATGTGTTCTCTTTGTTGGTTAAGACAGATGTCTTTAGAATTGCTAAGATAAGGATTCTAAGCCTACTGTCTTCTTGGTTGCCTTCTTCTGAGGATCACTGTTGTGAATGCCATCAGATATGTGCACTTGCGTGTTTAGCTGGGTACATGTATAACTTCAATCCATTAGCATATCCTGATTCCCTACCTTTTCTGTATGTCATTAGCAACTAGCTGATGCTGGTACTACCAGTCATTATCAAATACAGATTTCTTTAGTTTTTTTTATAAAGCATGTAGATAACATACTTGGCTACATACATCCATCCGTGCATTGATATAATGAGCAACCAAGCATATGAACATCATAATATAACCCTTTTACATATTTAATAATTTAACAGTGCTCAAGAGTTGCAATTTGACTGACCTGTCACCTGAGCCACATTCTAATCTAGAATCAAGTGGAACCAAATTTAATCAAAGAAAGTACACTTACTTTTCCATTGCGTCTAGCATCAGTATATGGAAGGTTGCGGACAACAACAATTCTCCAGAGCCCAACCATCTTTCTGATGTCCAGGGCACTAGAATTTTTCATATAAGCTTCTGTCTCTTCATCCACAAACATATAAAAACAGACATTTTTCTTTGCAGCATCGCTAATATTCTTTGGCTGTTGTATTATATCATAGTTTCCTGGTCAAGAATGTTCATGAGAAAAAGCAAGCCACAGGCTTAAACACAAGAAACAAATTATAGAAGAAGAGGTCTTATGCTCAGTAGTACCAAATATGGCTGATGCAACGACAATCGTATAGCACTGCTTCATTTCAAGAAGGTCTGCATCATCAATGTTGAATCCAGTCTGGTGACCTGGTTTACTTCCTCTGACAAATCTGGTTGATGCAAATATGCAGAAATCAAAAGGCACAATAAGCAGCAACGAGTTGTGGTGAATAGATTTTTTTCACTACTACCAATTATAAGCCATGCAACTTAAAGGGAAAATACAATCATATAACTTTTTTCAGGACAAGAACCTTGAGCAGTTATACAAATATATAAGAAAAACTTAAGGAGTATTCATACCCACAGTGCACATTCATCGACTCTTTTATATCAAAAGAACCATTCCTCTGCTTTAGAGAAGGATATCCACCAAAGTCAGAGCCTCCTCCAAATGGCTCAGTTCTAATTGAATTTTCCTCATAGACATAAGTTAAATTCTTAAGGATTGGAAATGTTGATGGGGCTTTCGGCATGAGTCCTATGGCTTGCTCCACAGGAAGGTAACATATTGGACATGCTGAAAGAGCAAATGAATAAAAAAACTCAGCACCCTAGTAATAATCATAGAAACAATAATGCATGTATTAGCACATATATTACCGACCAAAAAAATGAATACATAAATTTATTATATATATATATATATATAGGAGAATGATTGTTTGAGCGGATGTGTTCCGCTAGGCGGAACGCACACACGTCCACGGGATGCCATGTGTCCCTTTTAACTTTTATAAATTGTGGTTAAGATTCCTTCACCCCTAGGGTTCATCACTTCATCCATCAACCATGGTTTTTAGAAAAATAATCTCAACTTAGTTAACACTCATTAACTGTGGTTAAGATTTACTTACCCTTAGGGTTCATCCATCTAATCTTGGTTTTTAGAAAAATAACCTCAAGTTAGTTAACACTCATTAACTATGGTTAAGATTCACCCACCCCTAGGGTTCATCCATCTAATCTTGGTTTTTTTAAAAATAAAATATATTATCATCATTTTAGTTAAACTTAATCATGATTAATAAGTTAGGAAATCAGCATGTGGCGGCTATGGGCGCGCACGCGTTCTGCTTTGGCAGAACGCGTCCACGCAAAGTATTAGTTCCCATATATATATATACTAGGAATGGTGCACAAGCTTTGCACGTATAATCTTTTCATTATAAATGAAAAACATAACATTTTTAAAGATTTTTTTAAAAAATGTGTTTTTTAATGTATTTTTTTAGACGTTACTCTCTTTATATTAATTAATTTTACTATATATTAGTATATTTTATAGAATGTATTTTAGTGATTAAATTTAATTTTTCTTATTTTAATTTCAATTTAATATTAGAAAAGAATTACTAATAGCTGATTATTTATAAGTCTCACTTATAAATGTATAAAAAAGAAGGACTCTCTTTAATAGTCCTTATTGATAGTGAGTACTTCTTATAATCATTTTTAAAAGGTTCCAATAAAAAAGAGTTACTAATAAGTTCTTTCTACGTATAAGGAGACTAAAGAGACCTCATTAAGAGCTAGTTTAAGATTGGGTCCCACCAGCTAAAGTATTAAAAGTCTAAATTTACTTTATTAGACTTGCACGTATAATTCTTTTCATCATTAATGAAATTCAATAAAAAAAAATTTTAATCTAATTTTAATATATTTTTATCAGACATTGCTCTCTTTATATTAATTAATTTTATAATATATTAGTATCTTTTATAGAATATTCTTTAATAATTATATATAAATTTTTTTTATATGAATTTAAAATTAATAAGAGTTACTAATAGCTGATTAGCTATGGGTCTCACTTATAAATGTATAAAAACAATGACTCTTTCTAATAGAGTTCTTATTGATAATGAGTACTTATAATCAATTTAAAAGAGGTGTTTGGAATTCCAATTAAGAACACCTCTTACATATCCTTTGGGAGAATCTATTGGTGGATCACTGGAACCTACTAATAAGACCCAATTTCTTCTAATGGATAAGTATGAGGTAGTAGATTATTCTTATAATTGTTATTCACTTCTACTTACCAATAATAAAGTAACAAGAAGGGTAATTATGTTTGCATAAAGTTTGGTATACTCCTTGTACTTTTATTAGTAGAATGATATATATATATATATTACACGTGTGCTTGCGTGTTCGTGGTGGCAACAACATACTATCCAACAAAGATATGACATGGGCATCTCAAACCTGAAATTCAGCAACTCGAAACTTACGCCGTGGTCCAATTCGTTTTTTATCAGCTGGCGGGGGAGGAAATGCAAACTTTTCACATGGATGCCCTGGAGGATGGGCATACCCCATAAAAATTGCTGGAGGAAGCGGGGCTTTATTTTCACCACTTCTTGGCATGATTTTCAGTACAGAAGTGTTAGTTCCCTTCTTGTTATCTTGTTCTCCATAAATCAGCAAAGATTCAGGGTAGCTCGATACCATTCTGTCATTGGGTCCAATGTTTTGGATATGTCGAGCATGGTGTCTATCAACGCTTTCTGTCGCACCTTTATCTAAATACGAGCCATAATTCACAAACATTATTCCTCACACAAATCAAACTAAGAAAATGCAGTGAACAACTTCCAAAAATAGGAATACTTGGGTCAGCGATGTCCGCATGTCCGACCTAACTCAACCTAGCTTCAATGGATACGAGGAGGAGATACATAGGGGTCTGGACCATCAGCAGATATCTCATGCGCTAAAAGATGGACTTGATCTGGTTATCCTAAATCCTAACCATCCAACAATTCTGACCAATCACACTTTGTGGATTGCAGAATATACATAGGGAATTGTCCAGATACAGTCCATAATAGGATGGTTAGGATCATCCAATCAGGTCAATTCCTGTGGGTATGTGGCTATATGCTAGGCGAGACTCACCAAACGGTCTGCCACAACCCTATGTAATTTTCACCATAAGTACTCCGTGCAAGTAAGTGGGTAATCGGATATGTGGATGTGTTTTCCACTGGCCAATGAGGTTATATGAATGGAAAGTAGAAGTACATAAGCAAGTCAGAATGATCACCACTAAGCATTATCCCAGTTCAGAGCTAGAAGATACAAGATTGATATTTTCCCAACTTCCTACCAAAATTGACTAACTAGGCAAACTTATAAGATCCTATCAGTAACGTCAGGTAGAAGTAGATGATGAGATCACAATCATGCAAAAGGACCAAGACAAGAGAAAGAAGGAAAAGAAAAGGAAAGGAAAAAACAAATACAGAGAATCAAACCTGTAGATAAAACTGATATAAAAACCAAAGCAGAAACAAAACCCAGGAGCAGCATTCCAACCTTCCTTCGTCCGACGAATTTGCAGATCCGGAGGAGAAACCTTTCCTTCTCTCTCGAACCAGTCATGAGCATCTTTGAGGGCTTGCGCAAAATAATGGGCGTCGTCTGAATTGGCAACACACTGTTCTGTAGCTGTTGTTGCAATGATCCATAACTACCTGTCCGTAGACCCAATGACCCTCCAGTCATCGTCCCTCCAAACCAACAGCTTTCCCTTTCATCTCCCCTCTCCCTTTGAACAACCTCTCATTCACAATCCCCCCTTCACTTCGTTCCCACCCGCTCGGAAAACAATTACCAGAACCCCTCCACTTCAAGATTCATATCACCAAAATTGTCACCAATATAAGCCCCAAAACCAGACCCACTTCTCAGTTTCAATAAATCTCACAATCTATACCTCCAAGGACCAATGCATTCAAGTCCTGGGAATCCAAACCAGAAAATCTCTCCCTGCAAACAAACTTACATTATCTCAGACTGTATACCAATCAGCCTCCAAATAAACTCCCTAATTCTCTTCAAATAAAATTCAAACACATCTATTATGAGTTACAGTGAATCCAGAAAAGTCTCTCCTTTGAACTGTCCCCATCTCACCAACAACAACAGGAAAAAGAACAAATATTTAAATGCAAACACACCAAGAACGAATCAATCTCCTCTCAAAAAACTACCCCAATTCCTCAATCAAAATCAAACCTGAGAAATCATTAACCCTTCATACCCTACAATAGAAATCCTTAATAAGAATTACAGAAACACCAATACAAATCTACTAAATAATTCTAAGCAAAGTACAAATCGAACTCACAGATCAATACCCAGATAAAAAAATTAAAAAAACCTCTGCAATCTCAGTAGAGAAAAATCAAAAATCTTTCAATAGCTGACGAGATGAATGAGACAAAAAAAGAGAGAGATCGAGATGACTAATTACCTTCCGTTACTTCTTACATCAAATTCTAGAGGAGCTGCATTAATCTAGGGTTCCCGCAATCAAATTTCGCACACCCATTAATTGCTTCTTTGCACCTCTGAAAATCTGAGATCAAAAAGTTCTTCTCATATGAAAATCATGTTGGGTTTTCTGAAAATTATATCATTTCTCGTTTAACCTTTTTTTTTTTCTTTTTCCTTTTAAGATTATTATTAGTAGGAACAAGGAACAAGGAACAATGATAGAGATGGTGCTAGCATGCGCCGCATGAACCCCTGTTGAACACTGATGTTGTGATCTGGGTTGCAAGCTAATATGGTAGAACCTCAATGCAAGCTGCTAGAAATGGATTCTCTTTCATTTGAGATAGTATATACTTTCCTTTCCTTTCCTTTTTGGGTGTAGGCATCATTAATCTAGGTTAATAGGTTGTTAGGCATCATTAATCTAGGTTAGTAGGTTGGTTAGGAGTTAGGTTAGGTTATTATAAATGGTAGGCCTCGCAACCACCATACCCACACCGCCCAAACTCGAACCGGAGTCCTCCGTCTCTTTGGGGATACATCCTACCACTGGAGCAAACAAGAAAGTTGTAGATAGTATATACTTCACACAGTGCTACTCTTTGCAATGTGGATGTTTTTTTTGCTTCGAATATCCAGTAGTGGTTAGTGTGAGGATAGGAGCTCTTGTGGACTCATCATCCGGGGGATTAGATCCCCAAACCTCGATCCCCAAACCTCCCTCAACAGAGAGGCCACACCCCACTATCGGCCCAAGAGGTGGCTGGTGGCGATGTAGTGTTGGGAAGGGGTGTATTCGAGCCGAGCTTAGCCTAGCTCAGCTCAGCTCAGCTTGAAATGGGTTTAATTGGCTCGACTTGAAAAGGTGTTTGAAAATTTGGCTCGAAGCTTAGGTCGAATTCAAATAATTTGTCATAGGGCTATCTCCCATTTGAATCCCCTATGTTAAAAGCATGTAGTTGGTTGAAGGTGCTTTCGAATGGAAAATACTTAAGTAATTCGATAACTCCCTCGGTCGGCTTGTTGTTCGACCAAACTGATTCAAGAGCTAGCCCTTATATTTGATATTGGGGTTCAGCTCAACTTAAAGCAGGGAATGCTGGAACGACTAAACTTCAGACTTCGAACGGAGGAGCAATCGCAATCGATCTGGAATTTCAGTTAAATGTGGATTGGCTAGGTGAGGAACTCAAGGAGTATGAACCCCTTGGCCAAATGATCTAAACTCATTTTCCCAATAGTCATTTGTAGCATTTCAGTTACATGTACCATAGTTTAACGATTAGTGAACCAGCAATTAACATATGCACATTTTCGCTTCCAGAGCCTTTTGTTCGTTATGTCTAGCACGGATTCATCTATGTTTGTTAAACAGGGCAAGGACTGCTCTTGAATCTAAAAAATGGTTAATATTTATAGTTGGAAATTTCAGTCAGATGAGGTGGTAGCCTAAAGTTGTGGGATGGTGTGTGGGACTCGTGTCATGTAGCCACGTCAGCCTTCACAACTTGACTCGTAGGGTGCTATCCAAATTGGACAAACCTTCTGCTCGAGCTCGAATTGATTCAATCTCGAGCCATGCTCGGCTTGACTTATTAAAAATATATATTTTTAAATAAAAAATATTTTATATTATTTATATATATAATAATGATATACATAATATTTTTTATTTTTTATAAAATATTCAGTTCGAGCCGAGCTCGATTTGAGCTTCAAGTCAAGTCGAGCTGAATCAAGCAGACCTTGACTCGAGCTTGACTTGAATACATTTCAAGCTTGAAAAATCAGCTCGGCTTAGCTAGATCGAGCCAAAATTTTGAGCTTAGCTTGATTGAATCGAGCTGAACTATTGAACTAGCCCGGTTTGTGTGCACCCCTAAGTGTTGGCCCCAAGCCTTCCAATTTAGAAAATGACCTCATGCTTGCTATATTGAAGAAAGAGGTTGCATGTCATGTTGGTAGTAAGCCTAGGGAAATCCACACTAAGTTTTATGATATGAATCTTAAATTGTTATCTCACCTTGATATTAGGGCATTTCCTAGAAATAATGTGCTACAATAAGACCCAATTGCAAGTAAAAGTAGGCAAGGGATGGCTAGGAAATGTCCTCAAAATTATGTGTTGCAACGTAAATAGACTAATAAATCAATAAGGTTCATCTTGCTGCGTGTAATGTAGAGACTTTGACATGTAAGAAATAGTTAGTGGGTGAAATAAAAAGAACATGAATTATTATAATGTACATTTAGGAGATTAAGGAAAACAAGGTGTCAAGGATAACGCTTTGGCGATAAGTGGTGGGTAGAAACTTTGACATTCAAGTAAGAAAAATAAGAAAGATTGAAGTCCTTAAAAAAAAAAAAACTAACTTTGTAAGTGTTAGCAAGGAAAAGACTTCTCCAAGAAAGTATATTAATATTATTAAAGACACATATGATAGAGATATTACTACCATAAAAATAAGTGGGACGAAACAAACGAGTTTCTTTTGACAGTAGCTTTACGTCATAGATCAACAATGAATTTTTTTTTCTTGCTCATGGATAGAATCAATTACTCTTTCATGTGTTTTCTTTTGTTGTTGTAATAATATTTTCATTAGTTCACCAATCAAGGAACAAGCACATGTATCTTTAATTTCAATTTTAAATAACAGATGAACTTTATTGATAAAAATAGAAATAAATCAAAATAAATAAAGAAAATTATGGTTTAAACTCATTATTAAGCATTAGTCAATATGGTGATCTCTGATTTTTTTCTATTTTATTTAATTAATTTAAAACTGCAATACTAGTTTATTTATATTTAACAAATAATAATATATAATGCGCGTGAGTAAAAACAATATTGTAACAACTCATTATGTAGCTAATTTAATACTAAAAACTAATTTTCAAGTATTTTTAACAAAGTATGTACTACAAACTCAATATTTTGAACGAAGTTCATCGAAAATATACAAAACTACTCATTATGTAGGTAGTAAAATTTCCACACTCGAATGGGTTGAGGTGCACAAACTTTGACTACCAGCTTCACACACTAATAAATGGCGTGTACTAGTCCTAAGTTCATGCTTCACACCTCAATTCAACTAGTAGAGGTACCAAGTCCTTCTTGCACCTACTTTATATCCATACTAAAGGGTTGGGGTGTACCCAACAAGATACACTCGCCCCCCATCTCACCGCCCCCTACTTCCACACACTCTCTCTCTCTCTCCCCCCCCCCCCCCCCTCCGTGTGGGAGGTGTATCAAGCATGATACACCCACCTTAATCACGTCTCTAGCTCCTACTCACTCTCTCTCCTCACATTGTCGTCACCTCACCCTCTTTCTCCATATTGATTTGGCAACAAAGAGAAGTGTTGATGCCCACAGTTCTCCCTCTCATTTCTATCCCCTTATCTCTCCCCTTTTTTTACTCTCACCTATCCCCTTGCCCATCTCCCTAACTTGAGGCTATTTGACACTAAAGTTTAGGTGCCTTCATCTTTTGAGACGTTTGGAATTTGCGTGTACAACGTATCAACCAAAACATCGTATTAAAATAAATAAGAAAATAATTAATTGTTACAAATTATAAAAAAATGTACCAAAACATCTGGAGTGTGATGAAAAAATATTGTAGTTTTTATATCATTGGTATGTTTAAAAATACGCACATCCGTAAAGAAACATTAAGAAAATTTTCAATTTCTTAAATCGTATATGAAAATATTCATTATTTGAAAATCACCATTGAAATTTATTACTTGATTATATTCTTACAATGTTTATCTATTATTAATATAATGAGAATGGAGTAGTTAAAAATGTAGGTTGAATTATAGTTAATTCCAAAACTAACCTTATTCATGTAAGGCTCAATACGTTGATTGAATTTAGTCATTTCCAAAATTGCACTTAATTTTTAACTAATTCTAAAACTGTCCTTTACTTGTATTTAACTAATTCCAAAACTTCCTCATACTTATATAGATTTAAAATGTTGAATGAATTTTAGCTAATTCCAAAATTTTCCTTCACTCATATAGATTCAAAAGTTGATTGAATTTTAGCTAATTCCAAAACTGCCATTTATATATGTTGAATGAATTTTATTTAATTCCAAAACTTCCCTATACTTATATAGGTTCAAACGTTGATTGAATTTTAGCTAATTTCAAAACTATCCTTTACACATATGGGTTCAAACTGTTGACTAAATTTTACTTAATTTCAAATTACCTCATATAAAAACAGTGGTACTTCAAAAGGTTGATTGAATTTTAGCTTAATTCCAAAACCACCCATTTGCTAATATATAAAGAGTAAAAAGTTAATTGAATTTTAACTTAACTCCAAAATTGCCCTATATTAATTTCAGCTTATAATTACATAGGAGACTTTTTCACCAAAAAAAATATAGCGGACTTAAAAAGTTGATGGAAATTTAATTTCAAGCTAAAATTGTCTTTTATTAATATATAAAACAAAGTTTTCATAACCGAACTGGTCGGGTGACCGGTTCCCGGTTCGACCGGTACGATTGGATCATGTCCTTTTATTATATATATATATTTATTTATTTATTTATTTCCTTGACGATAATGTCCCTAAAAAATTTTATTTTCAAAATATCCTTAAGTCAGGTTTTTGTACCCAAAATGCCTTCAAATTTTTTCCTACAGTTAGAATGTCCCATATTTTTTAGTTCCCAAAATACCCCTAAGTCAAATTTCTATAGCCAAAGTGCATCTCACAAATATTTTATCCCAAAATTCTCCTCAAGTTTGCCCATATTTTATTTTCTTTATTTCTCAAATGTTCCTCAAGTTTATATACCATAAATACCTTAAATTTCATCTATACCAAAAATGCCCCTAAAGCGGTTTGATTCTCAAAATGTCCCTATATCATGTTTTTATACCCAAACATGTCTCTCACAATTTTTTTAACCAAAATTTCCCTCAAGTTTGTATACCCAAAATATTCTTTAATTTTTTTTTCCAAATGCCCCTCACTAGGGTCACTCTTTCCAATCTCTCTCCCACTCCTCTCTCTCTCTCTCTTAGTGTGATTGATAGTGTACTGTACTGAAAATTAACGTTAAAAAAAGGAAATATATCTATTTATCTCTTATCTATTATCTATTACTAATATTATGAGAATGTGGGAGTTAAAAATGTAGGCTGATTTTTTGGTAATTCTAAAATTGCCCTTATGTTATCCTACTAATAAGCAAGTATAGGTAGGGATAGAAAGGTAATTTCAACCCCAAGAGATATAATCCCTTTGTAAATTCCTGATTCATTCTCACCCCTCTGCACCCTCTCGTGCCTCTCTCACCTCTTTGTTTCTCTCTCTTCTCTCAGGCTTTTTGTGTGTATTTTCAACCGAAGCTCTCTCGCTCTCTATGTTTTCCTACCCTTTACCATTCTCGACAGTGCTCTTTATCGTCGTCATTCTCGCATTCATCTCAAGGTTGAATAAGCAAGGGATTCAGCTCAAGTTCGAGTGAGTAAGCGATTTTAGGATGTTGTCCATCCTGGAAAACATTTGTAGGTATTCAAATTTCAAAGTAATATTTGATGAAATTGATTTCGTTTAATTGTGATTTTGTTAAGAGAAGTTGATGATGTTAGGGTTTTTACCAACAATTGAAATTGGGCAAAAACAAAATTTATTTGTCATTTTAATCTCGATTTTCTTAAGAGAAATCGGCATTGTTAAGGTTCCTACCAACAATTAAAATTGGTGTTGTTAGGGTTCCTATCAACAACTAAAATGGGTAAAAAAAAAAAAAATAGTTGTCTTTTTAATATCGATTTTGTTAAGGTTCCTACCAACAATTGAAATGGGGACAAATGAAATGGTGCAGAAAAAATTAAGAATTTGGTGTTGTTAAGGTTCTTACCAACAACTAAAATGGGGACAACTGAAATGGTGGTCCTACCAACAATTGAAATGGGGACATTGAGACTTATATTTTAAGGACTTAACGTCGGATTAGAAGTTAAAAAATAAGTTTTTAATGAGACTTATATTTTAAGGACTTAATGTCAAATTAGAAGTTAAAAAATAATTTTTTAATAAGACATATTTTAAGGGCTTAATGTCGGATTAGAAGTTAAAAAATAATTTTTTAAATAGAAATTTGGGGACATTGAATCAAACTAATTGATTCTTTGCGAACATGATAGA
The DNA here is from genome assembly GCA_015143295.1 of Tetracentron sinense. Classification (NCBI taxonomy): domain Eukaryota; kingdom Viridiplantae; phylum Streptophyta; class Magnoliopsida; order Trochodendrales; family Trochodendraceae; genus Tetracentron; species Tetracentron sinense. The sequence goes on along the minus strand of CM026567.1, from coordinate 30,156,933 downwards.
ACGATGTTGAGTCGAGTCGAGCTATCGAACTAGCTCGGCTTGTGTGCACCCCTAAGTGTTGGCCCCAAGCCTACCAATTTAAAAAAGGACCTCATGCTTGCTATATTGAAGAAAGAGGCTTGCAGTTCATGTTGGTAGTAGGCCTAGAGAAATCCACACTAAGTTTTATGCCATGAATCTTAAATTGTTATCTTGCCTTGATATTAGGGCATTTCCTAGAAATAATGTGCTGCAATGAGACCCAATTGCAATTAAAAGTAGGCAAGGGATAGCTTGGAAATGTCTTCAAAATTATGCGTTACAACGTAAATAGACTGCAGTAGAGACTTTTACATGTAAGAAATAGTTAGTGGGTGAAATAAAAAGATCAGGAATTATTATAATGTACATTTAGGAGATTAAGTAAAACAAGGTGTCAAGGATAACGCTTTGGCGTTAAGTGGTGGGTAGAAACTTTGACATTCAAGTAAGAAAAATAAGAAAGATTAAAGTCTTTACAAAAAAACTAACTTTGTAAGTGTTAGCAAGGAAAAGACTTTTCCAAGAAAATATATTAATATTATTAAGGACATGTATGATAGAGATATTACTACCATAAAAATAAGTGGGACGAAACAAACGGAGTTTCTTTTGACATTAGCTTTATGTCATAGATCAACAATGAATTCTTTTTTTTGGTTCATGGATAATCAATTACTCATTCATGTGTTTTCTTCTGTTGTTGTAGTAATCTTTTCATTAGTTCACCAATCAAGGAACAAGCATATGTATCTTTAATTCCAATTTTAAATGACAGGTATACTTTATTGATAAAAATAGAAATAAATCAAAATAAATAAAGAAAATTATAGTTTAAACTCATTATTAAGCATTAGTCAATATGGTGATCTCTGATTTTTTCTATTTTATATAATTAATTTAAAACTATAATACTAGTTTATTTATATTTAACAAATAATAATATATAATGAGCCTGAGTAAAAACAATAGTGTAACAACTCATTATGTAGCTAATTTAATACTAAAAACTACTTTCCAAGTATTTTCAAAAGAATTTACACTACAAACTCAATATTTTGGACGAAGTTTATTGAGAATATACGAAAGTAACTAAAGTTTACTAAAGTACTATAAAACAAAATAATGTTGAAAAAATTGTGGCAAGATTTGAAATGTTATTCCCCGGTCAACATTTTCATAGTATGTAGGTAGTGAAATTTCCACACCCGAATGGGTTGAGGTTCAAACCAAAAAAAAATTGGGTTAAGGTGCACAAACTTTGATTGCCCGCTTCACACACTAATAAATGGCTTGTATGAGTCCTATGTTCATGCTTCACACCTCAATTCAACTAATAGGGGTACCAAGTCCTTCTTGCACCTACTTTATATCCATACTAAAGGGTTAGGGTGTACCTAACAAGATACACCCGCCCCACATCTCACCGCCCCCTACTTCCACACTCACTCTCTCTCTCTCTCTCCCTCCCCCCCTCCCTCCCTCCCCCCCTCCCCCTCGTGGGAGGTGTATCAAGCATGATACACCCACATTAATCACGTCTCTAGCTCCTACTCTGTCTCTCCTCACATTTTCCTCACCTCACCCTCTCTCTCCATATTGATTTAGCAACAAAGTGTTTGATGCCCGCAGTTCTCCCTCTCATTTCTATCCCCTTATCTCTCCCCCTTTTTTACTCTCACCTATCCCCCTGTCCATCTCCCTACCTTGAGTTTATTTGACACTAAAGTTTAGGTGCCTTCATCTTTTGAGATGTTTGAAACTTGCGTGTACCACGTATCAACCAAAACATCGTATTAAAATAAATAAGAAAATAATTAGTTGTTACAAATTATAAATAAAAAAATGTACCAAAACATTTGGAGTGTGATGAAAAAATATTGTAGTTTTTATATCATTGGTATGTTTAAAAATATGCACATCCGTAAAGAAACATTAAGAAAATTTTCAATTTCTTAAATCGTATATGAAAATATTCATTATTTGAAAATCACCATTGAAATTTATTACTTGATTATATTCCTACAATGTTTATCTTTTATGAATATAATGAGAATGGAGTAGTTAAAAATGTAGGTTGAATTATAGTTAATTTCAGAACTGCCCTTATTCATGTAAGGCTCAATACATTGATTGAATTTAGTCAATTCCAAAACTGCCCTTAATTTTTAATTAATTCTAAAATTGCCCTATACTTGTATTTAGCTAATTCCAAAACTTCCTCGTACTTATATAGATGTAAATTGTTGAATGAATTTTAGCTAATTCCAAAATTTTCCTTCACTCATATAGATTCAAAAGTTGATTGAATTTTAGCTAATTCCAAAATTGCCATTTATACATGTTGAATGAATTTTATTTAATTCCAAAATTTCCCTATAATTATATAGGTTCAAACGTTGATCGAATTTTAGCTAATTTCAAAACTACCCTTTACACATATGGGTTCAAACTGTTGACTAAATTTTACTTAATTTCAAATTACCTCATATAAAGACAGTGGTACTTTAAAAGGTTGATTGAATTTTAGCTTAAATATTCCAAAATCACCCCTTTGCTAATATATAAAGAGTAAAAAGTTAATTGAATTTTAACTTAACTCCAAAATTGCCCTTTATTAATTTCAGCTTATAATTACATAGGAGACTTTTTCACGAAAAAAAATATAGCGGACTTAAAAAGTTGATTGAAATTTAATTTAATGCTAAAATTGTCTTTTATTAATATATAAAGCAATGTTTTCATAGCCGAACTGGTCGTCGAACTGGTCAGGTTCCCGGTTCGACCGGTACGATTGGATCATGTCCTTTTATTATTATTATTATTATTATTATATTTTATTTCCTTGACGATAATGTCCCTAAAAAATTTTATTTTCAAAATACCCTTAAGTCAGGTTTTTGTACCCAAAATGCCTTCAAATTTTTTCCTATAGTTAGAATGTCCCAAATATTTTTTAGTTCCCAAAATACCCCTAAGTCAAATTTCTATAGCCAAAGTGCATCTCACAAATATTTTATCCCAAAATTCTCCTCAAGTTTGCCCATATTTTATTTTCTTTATTTCTCAAATGTCCTCAAGTTTATATACCATAAATACCTTAAATTTCATCTATACCAAAAATGCCCCTAAAGCGGTTTGGTTCTCAAAATGTCCCTACATCATGTTTCTATACCCAAACATGTCTCTCACAATTTTTTTAACCAAAATTTCCCTCAAGTTTGTATACCCAAAATATTCTTTAATTTTTTTTTCCAAATGCCCCTCACTAGGGTCACTCTTTCCAATCTCTCTCCCACTCCTCTCTCTCTCTCTTAGTGTGATTGATAGTGTATTGTATTGAAAATTAACGTTAAAAAAGGGAAATCTATCTATTTATCTCTTATCTATTACTAATATTATGAGAATGTGGGAGTTAAAAACGTAGGCTGATTTTTTGGTAATTCTAAAACTGCCCTTATGTTATCCTACTAATAAGCAGGTATAGGTAGGGATAGAAAGGTAATTTCAATCCCAAGAGATATAATCCCTTTGTAAATTCCCGATTCACTCTCACCCCTCCGCGCCCTCTCTCCCCTCTATGTTTCTCTCTATTCTCTCAGGCTTTTTGTGTGTATTTTCAACTGAAGCTCTCTCGCTCTCTATGTTTTCCTACCCTTTGGATTGCTCTCTCCAGCTCTAGTCAACCTTTCTCGACAGTGCTCTTTATCGTCGTCATTCTCACCTTCATCTCAAGGTTGAATGACCAAGGGATTCAGCTCAAGTTCGAGTGAGTAAGCAATTTTAGGGTGTTGTCCATCCCGGAAAACATTTGTAGGTATTCAAATTTCAAAGTAATATTTGATGAAATTGATTTCGTTTAATTGTGATTTTGTTAAGAGAAGTTGATGATGTTAGGGTTTTTACCAACAATTGAAATTGGGCAAAAACAAAATTTATTTGTCATTTTAATCTCGATTTTCTTAAGAGAAATCGGCATTGTTAAGGTTCCTACCAACAATTAAAATTTGTGTTGTTAGGGTTCCTACCAACAACTAAAATGGGTTTAAAAAAAATAGTTGTCTTTTTAATCTCGATTTTGTTAAGGTTCCTACCAACAATTGAAATGGGGACAAATGAAATGGTGCATAAAAAATTAAGAATTTTGGTGTTGTTAGGGTCCTTACCAACAACTGAAACGAGGACAACTGAAATGGTGGTCCTACCAACAACTGAAATGGGGACATTGAGACTTATATTTTAAGGACTTAATGTCAGATTAGAAGTTAAAAAATTATTTTTTAATGAGACTTATACTTTAAGGACTTAATGCCGGATTAGAAGTTAAAAAATAATTTTTTAAATAGAAATTTGGGGACATTGAATCAATCTAGTTGATTCTTTGCGAACATGATAGAATGAACGAGGTTTATTATTCTCTATCAAGCATGATGAAACTAATTGATTCTTTGGGAACATGATAGAACTATGTTTATCATTTTTTGTCAAGCATGATGGCTCTTAAGTTTTTCCTACGATTAAATTTAAGGGTTTCTTTCTTATGCTTATTGAATTGCATTCTCATCCCATTAAAATTAGGGCTTTATTTTTTTAAAAAATTGGGATTTTCTTTGTTTTGCTTATTCAATTGCAATTTCATCCCGTTATCTCAGGGCTTAAATTTAAAATTTGGGAGTTTCTTCATTCTCCCTATTTAATTTCAATCTCATCACATTACAATTAGGGCCTCATTTTTTTTAAATTCTTTTAAAGTCCTAATAATGAGGTTATTTAGGGTTCAAATAATATAATGTTGATGTCAGTGATGTGTTATGCTCTAATGAAACTTGATATTTTTCGTTCATTTTTTTAGGAAATCAATGGGAAAGTGGAGATGTCGTGTAAAAAATTCCTATATGTTCTTGGACAGGATCGACCTTCTCTAAAACGAAGATGGACTTCACTTCAACTAAATAGATTTATTTTTTGGGTTTGCATTACAAAGCCATTTACATCAATGACAGTGGTATGTTTATTATACTCTAATGTGAATTCATTATTTATTACTAGGATCTACCCAACTGATTATCATAATTTTTGAAATATGTTGATGTATAAACTGTCAAATTTATACAACAATTCATCATTTTTAATCTTATTATTGGATCTATTTTTTTATATTCATGAGGATTGGACAATTACTTGCATAGCACGTGCATTCCACTAGTTTTTTACTTAATAGATTTGATAGTTTTAGTTGATTAGATGGTTTCATTTTTTTTAAGGAAAATGCTTAGCCTACCCATGGTTGCTTTTATGTAACGAATTGGCCGGTCCTCATTAGTCCAATTTTTAACACTCACCAACTATGGTTAAGATTCACTCACCCCTAGGGTTAATCAATCCTGTGAGCACGGGTTTCGGGGAAACTCTGGTTTAATCTCACGGGTGAGTATAGGGTCGCCACCTATTCATTCAGAATGGATAAGTCCCTAGGATTTGGATAATGTCTTGGTCTACGAACAGAGATCAGGGTAAGAGGTTCGGTTAAGTCCGGGGAAGGGGTTAGGCACCCCGGTACTTCCACTTTCCAGTGGTTCCCTACTTGTTAGGGTTAAACCAAATTAATCTCAATTTTAATCAAATGCCTTAAGTATTTAAGATAATGCTAATCTAAGAAAGAGAAAATCTTATATTAGGGTCGAACCCGGGTTGGGCTGCCTACGTACTCACATAAGGGTGAGATCAGACCAAGCGTATTTCTGGCACATGAGCCCGTGCCAAGGATAGAGGTGTGTGTGTGTGTGCACCAAGGGTGGCTTAGGGTCTAGCTGGAGGCTAGGGGTGGTTGACCAGGTTGTTCAAGTGCTTGGTATTGGGCCCGGTAGGCCTAAGGTAAGTCCGATAGATTAGGGTTGGGCCCGGTAGGCCGAGGGTGAAGCCCGGTAGGCTAGTTTGGTCCTGGTAGGCCGAGATTGGACCTGGTAGGCCAAGGGTGAGCCCGGTAGGCTAGGGTTTGCCCGGGTAGGCCGAGATTAGGCCCGGTAGGCCAAGGGCTAAGGCCCGGTAGGCTCAAGGTGTCTTAACCAAGGGTTAGGGTTGCTAACCGTGGTTAAAAAGATGATTAACCATGGTTAGGGATGCTAACCATGGTTAAAAAGTCCAAATTCAGTATTTTTTATCTTTTTATATTTTTCTGATTTTTTTGAGATTTTTTCAGATTTTTCTCAATGGTTAAGGATGCTTAACCGCGGTAAAAAGGGGGGAGGTCACCATGGTTAAGAGTTTTAACCAGGGTTAAATGGCCAAGTGGGACCATTTTTGGACTTTTCAAATTATTTTAGAATTTTTGATCATTTTTCCAGATTTTCTCTGGTTAAGGGTCGCTTAACCATGGTTAAAAACCAACCCGGATGAGGTTTTTAACCGTGGTTAAGGGTCCTAACCACAATGAAAAAAATCACAAAAAATATTTGTGGAATTCAGAGAATATTTTTGATTTTTTAATGATTTCTCCAGAATTTTCTGAGGTCATGGGCAGCTTAACCATGGTTAAATGTTAACCATGGGTGAGTTTAACCATAGTTAAGGGGCCGACTGAGGCAAAAGTGGGTCCGGGGTCCATGACAGGGCCTAGACTAGCCTCCTACCCGATCTGGGCCCCCACAAATATCAGAAATTACAAAAAAGCTAAAATTTCCATCAAATTTTTAACCATAGTTAACGTGAATTTAACCATTGTTAACGGGGGGAATCGCGGGAATCCGAGACTACCAATGGGTAGCCTGATATTCCAGGAATATTTTGAGCCTTTGTAGGGCCCAAGGGAAGGTCGGTTGTGGGCCCTACAGAGGCCCAAAGTTGCCCCGAAAAACACCACATAAAATGACGATTTCCACCAAAAACAGATTTTTTTTAAAACTTTGCGGCGAGTTTGCTGTGGTTTGGGTCAACTCCTTGGGGATCCAAGACCATGGTTGCGAAGCCTGACATGTTGGGAACACTTTGGACCCTTGTGGGGCCTAAGGGGAGGCTGTACGTGGGCCCCACAGAGGCCCAAAGTCACATATTTCGTCATTTCTGCACATTGTCGAGCCCACTTTGGGGTCCATTTAACCATGGTTAACGTGCGACTAAGGGGCTGAAAATTTACAGAGGGGTAGCCTGAAGTGGGGAGAGTCTAACCATGACCTTGATTTCGACCAAGGCCGAGTCTAACCATGGTTAAACGCGAGTTACAGGTAGTGGACCCAATCTGTTTTTTTTTTTTTTAGAATTTTTTTTTTGAAGAAAAAAAGGGACTGTGGGGGCTGTGGGGCTTTACCAGTGAGGTCCAGGGGTTTCCTCATGGATTGAGGACCCCCCAGACAACTCAGAGTGGCCGTGTGCCATGGTGGTGGGAGGGGTGGATGCGTGGCCACGCCTCAAGGCCGAGATCCCATGCATGATTATGAGTTACTGGGCTAAAAAAAAACAGAAAAAGCAAAAGAAGCAAAAGGGGACCCCTGAAATGGGACCAGGGGTCCCTTACATTGGTAAGAACAGGAAAAAATAATAATAGGGGAGGGGTATACCCTGCTACAGCCGCGATGGAGGAGCTGAGAGAGGTGGCTGCGTGGCAACCGAAAGTATGGAGTTCACTATGAAATTTTTTCAAAAATTTTTTTTTTTTTGGACAGCAGTCTGTGGATGGTAGCACTAGGGATTCAGGGGTGGATGATGGTTGAAGTGGTGGAATACCAAGGTCTGTGGAGTGGGGAATAAGGGTGGAGCTAAGCTACTGTAACTGAAGAAAGAAAAAAAAAGCCTGCAAGTTTTGTTTGCTTTTTTTTTTAAACTTGTGGAGGGTGGAGGCTTAGGGGATGCCCCAAGGGTACTTAGGAACTAAGGTGGTGGAGAAAATGAGAAGATGGGTTGGCCGAGCGCCACCGTCCTTGTACAGATTTTTTTTTTGAATTTTCTCCTCAAAATCGGGTCCCTTCAACCATGGGTGCAAAGGGGTGTTAAATAGAGAGGTTGGGAGAGGGATAAGGATGAGGATGGATGGCTGTGATTGGGTGGTCAATGCGGGTGCAGGCGCAGCTGGTTCGCACAGGGGGTAGGGGCAGCTTTACACTGAAATGGGAGTGCCCCCCACCCTCTATCTTGCTTTTTTTTCTTAAAAAAAAACCCCAAATGGATTACTTTAGGAATTTGGAGGGAAAGGAAGAGAGAATAGGGTCATAGGGGAGCTGTGGGGCTGTGTGGCAGGTGCTTGGACCAATGGGGAAGACGATGAACAGTGTCTTCCCCATTTGGTTTAATGGTTTTTTTTTTTTTTGGTTACTGTTTACTTACCGAATGTGGGCTTAGCTAAAATGGGTATGGGCCAACCCATGTTGGCTTTGCCACATTGGGTTGGCACCCAAATTCAAACCTTTTTTTTTTTAATAGATAAAAATAATAATAATAAAAAAAAAAAATCCTAAAAGGCCATGGGCCTTGACCTTTTGGTTGAAATTTTTTTTTTTTTTAAGGTTTTATGGACTTTGAAACGGGCCTTGAGCCCATGGTGTCTTTAGCCTAGGGTATGCCTAGGGCTAGGCTAGGGCTGGACTTAGGGTTAGGTCTGGGGTTTACCTAGGGTTAGTCCTAGGGTATAGCTAGGGTTAGCCTAGGGTTAGACTAAGTTTTAGGTTTGATTTATTGAAATGGGCCTTAAGCCCATTGAATTTGGGTTATAGGTTTCGGGGTTTACCTAGGGCTACTAGGGTTCAGCCAGGGACAACTATGGTTAATAGAGGTTAATCATGGTTAAATAGGGTGTAAAAATTGGGTGCTTACAAATCCAACCCTAGGTTTTTAAAAAAACAAAAAAAAAATGTGAACTTCAATTTAGTTAAGCTTAACTAGGGTTAAATTGAGGTTAGAAGGGACATGAAGACACAACGGTAACTTACGTAGCGGACCCACGGGTCCACTAATCACTGCTTCTTTTTTTTTTGTATATATTATATAATGATCTATTGATAATAAAAATCTGTGACAACCTTTTCTGACGAGTGTTGAAGAGAGGGTTGATTCACTCCCAATTAGCCTTTGCTGGGTTGATATATATACTTACAGGTTAAGAGCAGAAAAAGGCAAGGGCTGGGAGAGATCAAGAGATTCTAGGGCAATTTTAGAACCTAATGCGAGTGCTGATTTACATCTTTTCTTTTTGGTTGAAATGATATCATGTAACACACACACTCTAAACGGGCACACACAACCAAACCTAAGGTAGCCGCTAAGGTGCCATAATTGTTGAGTTACATCTTTTCAATGCAGGTAATTTCCCATCATTGTAAGTTATCTATATGCATTCTTTTATCTTCAAATATGTTTTTGGGTTTTTGGTTTCCTTGGACTTAGTTTCTTCATTTTTTTTTACCAATTAAATGTCATTTGATTTCCTTATTAGTGATTTAAACTACATTTTATAGCTAAAGTAGAATATCTATATCTATAACATGTAAATAAAAGGGGAATAACCGTCGACTAAATCCTTCACTACTTTTAAGTTCCAAAACTACCATTTCTTCTATAACCTAAACGCATTCCTGATTGTGATACAACACCTAGAGAATTACTATTCAAGTACTCTCTTTGTGGTAGGTCCCACTATATTGTTCTCCCTCCACGCGTATACCCCCATCTTCACGAGTTGCCTCATTAAGCAACACAACCCTTCAAATTCTCCACTACATCTTCTCTCCTCAAACCATCCCTCACGTTCCCATACCATACTATCCTGACTTGTCGGCCACACAAACAGGTTCTTGTAGCCTCACAACACTGGTATCATGAAGCCTAATCGACATTCAGTTTGTCACCAATAAGCAACACAACAGCTTAATCTCCACGTTTTTTTTCCTTTTTTAAGAAATACATATGGTTGGAGAAGACGATCGTTGGTCGATATTTTAAGGTTATCATATTAATAAGATCAGTTGCTCCTTCTCAACTACTTCAGGAAAGATAAAAACAACTCAGATCGTGATCTCATGAGGGTTAATTCTCTCGGTTTATACAATTGCTTGATTCAACCCCAAAGAACAATAGCTTATTGAGCTCTGAGATTGGCTCTAAAAGAACATTGTATGTCTTCTGATTTTTTTCCAGATTGAGAACCTACGAGACAATGGTTATTCATTTTGGATTCGCACTACAACAAAGGCTACTAATTTTGGCGGGTGTTTCTCATCCTTCTTCTACAACTTATGTTCTTTATTTCTCAAGAAATCTAAAAAGGTTGAACAATAGAGGTAGACCACCTCGTCGCCTATTATTAGGCCTTGGTGCCTCATTTTTGGCTCAATTTCTAAGAATGTCAAGTAGAGGTGGAGGGAATCTTTCACTTGTTCATTGCTTTACATATTTTTTAATATATGATTTTCTCTGTTATTTGGATTTCTGGGGTCCTTAAATTTTGAGTGTTGATGATGGGTCGGTGCCAAATTGATGAGATATGGTGTTAGATTGAATTGAAATTTCCCAATATATTGGGACAATATTTCTGGCTAATTCATTTATGTTTTCTTAGTGTTCTTTTACTTTCTGGTTTTCTAAAATTTTGAGTTTGTGATGATGGGTTGCTTGCTAAATGAATGATTTATGTTATAGATGTGAGATTTTCATGAAAATAATGCAAAATTCCACAATTGTGAGTCTATGACTAAATGAATTTGGCTCATTTAATGTCATTTAGTACTTTATTTTCAAGTGATTTCTTCGATCTGAATTTTGACGTTGGTTCTATATGAATTATATATACTATGAACAAATTCGGTTCAATTATTCCAACTTTAATTTAGCTATTTTTACCAAAATTGTGGAAGTCTTATAAGAAAATCTTCAACAAATAGGAGATTGTAACCTAAAACGCATCTGATTAAATTCCCAATCAACTTGTTCATATCTCCAATATCATCCTCATTCCCTCTATTTCTCTGCTAACCATTACCATAATCTGGTTAATATATCCACTTCTATCAGTTCTTCATTTTTTTTTCCCTGCATTGATACGCCAGTATCCATTCCATTGAAGTTTAAATTCATGTTTTTTGGTTTTGCACACCCTCACAGACCTTTCATTAGATAGCTAAGCATTTTTAGAGTAAAAAAGACTTCCGTGTAAGAATATCCTCATTAGATAAATATTAGCGCTTTTTAAAAGAATGTTGTAGATAACCTATCATTTCACAAGAGCTCTCTTAAATTTCATCCCAAAAACATATCCGTTTTTCTTATCTTCTTTCGACAATTTAATTTTTTATTGTATATCCATGTGTTACCATGCTATTTCCCTTGGAAAATTTCGATTGATGGAAATGGAAATTACTACTCAAAATTGTTTTTACTCGTATTCTTTAGAAACTCTTGATGTCTAATTGTGCCCAATTTTAAAAGAAGAGGAAAAGTGGAAAATTCGGGACTCTGTCAAAACAAAGTTCACATGTAATGAAAAGTTTCTTGGTTGAATCTTGTTAACCTGAAGTCATTCAGGGAAAAAAATGAATTATTATCTTTTACTTTCTGATCATGCATATTTCTTGGGTGGTGGTTTAGCTAGCTAGGGCAAGTTATTTTATTTATTTATTTTTATTATAATTTTTCATTTTATTTGGTAGCTTGTTTGAAGTTTCTAAATTGTAGAATTCGGTATATAAAGAGAAGTTGCATAACCATAATCAAGTTCAACTTTCGTACAAGTATTAGTACCTTAGTGGTACATTGGTAATAGGTATCAAATACAAAGATGAGTTTATCATGGTTGCTGATATGGGTGGTTAGTTAATTTGTTATATTGAGTATTGACTTTAGACTATTTTCAATTGTTAGGTAATTTTTTTTTCCAAAGAATTCTATATTCCGCTCCCTTATTTGGATTGCTTTCATTTGCATTCCCTCTTACATTTTCCAAGATTATAGTGTTGATTTTTTCTTCTTCTTTCTCATTGATGATATAATTGATTTTTTTGGTATAATTTTCTCGTTGAGTCATTGGCTATAAGCAACATGAAGAATTGTATAACAACTACACTTTTTTAAAATGAACAATTGCACCTTCTTTAAAACGAAAATTGTTTCTTTGGCAATTTACTACATAAGAATAACCTTGCACATGTCGGGTCAACTACTATAAATAAATCGGGAATAACAATCCACGACAATCGTTCACAATTTTTTTATTCCAAAACTACCCCTAAAGTATTTTATTAACATTTTTTTATTCCAAACATGTCCTACTTGTTCTTTTAAAACACACTTTCCCACTGGCTTCTACTCTCTTCTATAGTTCTACCATACTGTTGCTTCATCCACCGCCCTACCGAACACCTCTTCTTTGACGTTGACTATGTGTCCAACCAGAATACCTCAACGATTTAGGTTAACCGTAGAGGATTTGGTTCCCTCCTTGTGTTCCTAATATTTCTCGAGTTACCTACCTTCTGCTTGATTTCCTCTTACTAGGGTTTAGTCGTTGAAAACCATTTAAGTTGTTTCCAGAAGGATTCTATCTTTTCTATATTACTCTATTTTTGTTGTGGAGCTTCATCTCATTTCAAATTCATTGATAACTGGGTTTTGAAGAACACACGCAGTTTATATCTTTCTAGGGTTCTGTTTCTTGTAGTAATGGCCAAAGACAATCCGAATTAGTACGGATTGCTGAAATGGAGCCTCGCTCGTGTAGATGGAACTCATCGCCCTCAAAATTTCAGGTATCTCTCCTACTCTCTGGTTTCGATGTCTCATTTGGATTTTCAGATTGCAGTAAATCACAGGGTAGTACAAGTAAATATTCATCTTTGTTTGAATCCTGCAATAAATGGATGTTGCGTTGCTTGATGCTCCGATCGAAAACAAATCACGTTTGTGTTTGCATCTTAAGCCACCCACTAAAGTATCCACCCACGTTAGGGTTTGTCATTGGTAGAACTCGTGACACTCTATCACATCTGTGATTGCATCTTAAACCATCCACTAAAGTGCCCACGTTAGGGTATGTCATTAATAGAACTCATGACACTCTTAAGATATCATAGTACAAAGCATTTTCTTGAATCACTGTTGTTATCTCTACTATTACAATGAGAGAAGCGGGATTAAAAAGTTGGTTGGTTTTTTTTTAATATTCTTAATGAGTCCCAATTTTATAGTATCTTACAGTTAATAAGGGTGGATTTTTTTTATATTTTTCCCATAAGTCCATACGAAAAAAAAATCAAGATATTATGTTATCTTATTTTACATGCATGAGAAAAGTTAGTAGGGGTATTGAAGTAATATCAACTACAACTAACAATAATCCCTCGATATCTCCACGATTCCCTCAAATTCTTATTCTTATCTTCTCTCTTGCTCCCTCCTTGGTCTCTCAACGAAGAGGCACACCCTCTCTACGTTGTAACTACTTTTTAAGAGAAAAAGTAGGAACATGTGTTATGAGATAGTTTTAACCCACTATTCCATCTTTTTAAGTTAAAATTTTAAAAGGGAATTTTGTAAAATTCCCTCACTAGGGTCCCTCTTTCCAGTCTCTCTCCCCTTCCCCTCTCTCTCACGTGCATCACACGTGCTGCCCACTAGTAAATTATAATGGTGTTTGGTTATACCTGTTATTTATATAGGTATATTAAAGTCATATCTATGGTGTCTTTTATATATTAGAGTGTCTCACAAGACTATCACCTAATCACACACTTTACAAAGTCTAAATTCTTTTTCAATTTCAGAATTCGTAAACGTGTCTAATTCATGAACTTTATAGAATAGTAATGAGCTGCAATAGTATTGATATATTGTGATAACAATACTTACCAAAGAGGAAATAAGAAAAGAGGATAGGGAAGATGAAAAGGTTGTCAGCCACATTTAACTCTCTGATTTCCTTGACATGATTTCCTGAAACAAGTCTTAATAATAGGACGTTCAAGCACTCATAATCATTCAAGAGTAGATATAATACATCCATTTTTTTGGAAATAATATTATTTTTTGGATGCATTTGTCTGTATGTGATGGTAATTCACATTATGTTGGATGCTTCTACAATTATTTAAAAGAGTTGTAAGTTTATATATTTGAAGTTAGCTTATTAATGTTCATGTATTGAAACTTTAACATGTTTGTGAGATGGCAGGCGGTTTCAGTACTCTAGCCTTTAAGAGGCTGTCCTCTTGTTCAACTAATATAGATAGATTCAAAACCGCCTTTAAGGGGCTGCCCTCTTGTTCAGCTAATAGTGAATCGCCATCAATTGAGAGCAATCATGGAACACTTGTAAGGGGTGGGGAACAACCTTCAATGAGTTCTACATGGGTAATCTATAATCTATCAAGTCAAAGATCGAAAGGATAATTGCAGCCACATATTGTTGGATACAAATTTTTAGTTTTAGGTTTATGATAAAACTGAACTCTTAGAAATTATTTTCCTTTAATTGGAAACTGAACATTAAAGAATAGCATATGAAAATTACAAAGTAAACATACAACGTCATAACACACTCCTTATTTCCACACCTCATTCCCCCTAGTTTCGTCTCATGTTTCATTCCTATTAATTATTTTATTTAATAAATAAAATAACCCCGCACGTGTCGGGTCAACGCTTAGTAGTATTAGTTAGTGTGGTTAGTAGCGAGACAGTGGACTACTTGCAAGTCATCACCCAGTGGGAATAGATCCCATGACCTCTCTCATAAGAGAGGCCACATCCCTACCATTGGAGCAAGCAGCGGGGTGTTACTTCTCTCCTGTATGTACATGTGTTTGTGCATCTATACATATTGCTTACAGATGCATATGTAAATGAGAAAGGCCACTAAGATTGTACAGTCATTGTGGGCAATCTGAGACTGTTCCCAAAGAGACGAGCATCAAAAATCTTAAGACATGCTAAAGTTTCATTACTTATTTATCCCTTAAAAGGTTTTTCAAGTTATTTTTACAAATCATTCGGTTCTAATAATTCAAGTAATATTATTTGAAGCAATTATTTGAATAGAAAAAGTCTTTTACCGTGTTAGTGAAGGATTTCTTCCCTAAGTACCGTAGAACCAAGATCACTATGACCGTACGGTCTAGTAACATTCATATATGTAAATAGATACTACACACATACATACATATATATTAAGATATATGCATGCTCTCACATTCAAAAGCACACACTCTCAGTGTTAAAATCTCTTATAGTGGTGTATTCGAACCGAGCTTGGCCAAGTTTGAGGTTGGCTTGAACATGCTTAAGCTCGGGTTGAGCTTACCTTGAGCTTGATTCAAGCACGAATGCTTAGGCTTGAGCTTAGATAGCTTGAGTTTGGATTGAGCTTGATTGGAGATCGAACTTTATTCAAGTTGAGCTAGGGTTGGCTGGCTTGAGTCACAAAATTATTATTTTTAATTTTACATAATTTTAATTAAAGTGTTTGTTAAAAAATTATAATACAAGAAACCGCAAAAAATTAATACATTCATATACTAAAATACAATTTGGGAGTAGTCATTCAGTCTAAAAGCTAAGTAGAGTTAGATCAAAGTTTCTATTTACTTTTTTTTGTTATTATTATCTCTTAAACTTATTTTTTATAAATAAAAATGATTACAATCTATGATAAAGAAAGTTTAAACTATTATTTTTAATATAAATAAAAAATATTTGGTTTATATATATATATATATATATATTGGTTTATATATATATATATATATATTGGTTTATATATATATATATATATATATATATATATATATATATATATATATATATATATATTTCGAGCTCAAATAAAAGCTTGGCTTAATTCATTCGAGCTTGAAATGTCAGCTTAAGCTTGGCTCAAACGAGTCAAGTTGAGTCGAGCTGTCAAGCTAGCTTGGCTTGAGTGCAGTCCTAATCTTTTATATATGTACTCTGCAACCTTAATTAGTAAACAAAACAACAACAAAAATAAGTAACCCTTGTTTGGTTGTTGAGAAAATAGGTAAAAGCGGGAAACATGATTTTTTTTTAAAAAATATTGAAAAGACGATTTGTATTAGGGAAACAATTATTTTTATTCTTTCTCCGATTTCACTTATTTTACTGGCAAGCAACCAGGTTAAAGGTAATTATATCTCCAGGGTACCATTATTTTGTTTGAAGTTGTATCAAGATTCTTGTGGCTTATATGGCCTAAATATTAGTGTGCTTTAAATTGGAGGATCATTCTCATCTAAGTTTTAACTTCAAGGAAGAACATCAATTATGTTTGTATCTTCACTTCTCATATTTTTTGTCTATCCAATTTCAAGAGCAGCAGTGACAAGTTTAATCCTCTTCTGGAGGAAGTTGCTTTCGACTTTATTTTATTGACCCCGGTTAAGTTGCAACCCCCAATTAGTTTGGTTTGTATATGTTCAGTTAGCGAGTGGGCATGTCAACTACCACATTCATTTCAATGGGACTTGAGGATAATGATCCCCAGTTCCAATAACAAAAAGTAGGAAAGTATTTAAACACTAAAAGATTATCTATTTTAGTCAAGACAATTCTAAATTACTTTAGAGAATAAAAATAAAAGTAAATTTTAAAGGATCAGTTTAAATAGAAAAGCAGAGCTCCCTTTTTTTTACCTATTACTGTGACAATTTTGTAATTATGTACAAAAAGTTTTTGCAAAATTGCCACCATATCTTTTTATAACTAAAATAGTATAACAACCTTTACACTAAAAAAGGGATCTCCAAGGCGGTGAAGCAAAGTTCCGCCTCAAAATCAAACTCCTTTTAGAAATAGACTTTAAAATTTTCTAAAGCGAACTCCTTTTTTGCTTGAGAAATTGAACTCTGATTAGAAATATAGTTTAAAATTTAACAAATGCTGAATTTAGGGTTTAGGGTTTCAAAAGCCTCCTAGACCTAAAAGTGAGAGAAAGAATAGAGTATTTTGAAAGATCCAAATAAAGAAGACCTAGAGATCACAAGATTCAATTGGAAAAATAGGAAAAGACCTTAAAAATCTAGATAGAGCTCTATTCATAAGCGTAAGATCGTAGGAAAACGATTAAGAGAGGTAAATAATAATCCCTAATTCTCAATTTCATGAATGTTAATCTAAAGGAAGATTTAAAAAGGATGGATCTAAGTAAGAGCTTAAATATAAAGGAGATCTATGAATTTCTATCATCTCTTATGTATTATTTTCATGAAAGTTTAAAGTAATTAGATGTGAATAACTTAAGTATGATATGAATAACATGAATACGATGTGAATAACTGTGTGAAAATTATATTTATGCTTCAACAAGGGGATTGAGAATTTATGATGAAGGTATGTGAATGTATGTGGAGAAATGAATGAATTTTTGGAGTTGAATGGAATGCATGAAATATTTAAATGATCAATGTGGACTCTTTGTGATATTAGGGTTACATGTTAGTGTGATTTATGGATATACTCTATGAAAACTATAATTAATAAATTATATGAAGTGTTTGTGATTTTAATCTTGATTAAAAAGGATGTTGATATTGTATAAATTGGGAATGTTATATAATGAAAAATAAATTATGAATAAAGTCTTTTTAAATTGTTGGAACCATGAATATCATGTTGTGATTATTTTATTTTATTATACGTGATCTATTCTTAGGTAAAGGAGCCTTGATGAGAGTCTTGCTTACTTAGGTTTTGTCAGCACCCCATTTTTACATCCCCTTTTTTAACCATAGTTAGTTCAGTCCTAATCCTAGGTCAACCTCACCCAAGCCCTAGGACAACCCTAATCTAAACCCTAGGTCTAAACCACAGTTAAGCCTAAACCTTAGGAAATCCTAAACCTAACCTCACCTAAACCCCAGATTAAACCCAAGGTATCCCTAGCATACCCTAATAAACCCTGGGCCTAAATCCAAGCCCTTAGGGCACCCATAGACAAGCCGAGCTGGGTCCAAACATGGGCCCAAGATCCCTAACCAAACTATACATGAGGGGCTTAACCCTCAATTTTTGAAATTTCAGAATATCGGTAGATTATCTACCGACATTCTCAAACCTTTGTTTTTGAGAATGACGGTAGAGAATCTACCGCCATCCCTGTCATTGCGTGTTTGCAGCACCTGCAGCCACCCCCTGCATCACCTACCACTCGAGGAAACCGGGGACTCTCTCCGGTTTGAACCCCTAGAGCGACCCACATGTCTCCTTTGACACCCCTTAACTATGGGTAAGGTTCACCCAGCCCTAGGGTTCACCCACCCATCTTTGGTTTTTTTTTTTATATATTAATAATTATTTTTTTTAATTAAAAAAAACTGTTTTTTGAGTTTTTTTAATATTAAAAACAGTTTTTAATTTAAAAAAAAGAAATAATATTTTTTTAAAAAAACCAAAGATGGATGGGTGAACCTTACCCATGGTTAAGGGGTGTCAAAGGAGACACGTGGTGACCTCTAGGGGTTCAAACAGGAGAGAGTCTCCCGGTTTGAACTCAGAGGATCCATCCTGAGCCTTTTTATTTTATTTTTTTAAGACCTGCATTTTGGGTAGGCCCAATTTTTTAAAGCCCTTTAACTTGAGGGCTAGGTAGGACCGAGCTCGGCTCAAGCTTGAAGCCTAACATTCCGAGCTTGACTCAGTTCGACTTAATTACACCTTTAGTCTCGGTCCCACGATAGGATATAGGAGGTAATTTAATTTCCCTTGTGTCAGTGCATGAAAATTATGGATAGTTTTTTTTTTTCTTTTTTGTTGACGCAAACAACTCACAGATCTAACATTTTCACAGGCGCAAGAGGAATTATAATACGTGGAAATATTTGTTACTTTTACGTATCAAAAAAATAAAATGAAGAAAATGAATGTTTGACATTTATAACCACCAAGTTGCGTCTTTGAAAGATTTACAACAGGGTTAGCAAAATTAGATACAAAATATAAATACATTCTGATTCAAGGTTCAAAGAGACAGCAGTCAGTATTGGCGGACATACACACAAAAGGATTCGTGCAAGCTTTTACTCATTCCGATAAAGACAAACACCTAATTGTTCAGGAGTCAAATCCTCTACAGTAAAAACTGAATTTGGCAAATCCGGCTATCATCCCTAGAGGTCGTGTCTCTTTTGACACCTCTTAGTCGTGGGTAAGGTTCACCCACCCTTAGGATTCACCCACCTATTTTTGGTTTTTTTTTTAAATATTAATTTTTTTTAAAATTAAAAAACTGTTTTTAGAGTTTTTTTAATATTAAAAACAGTTTTTTAATTTTAAAAAAAAAAACAAAAATGGGTTGGTGAACCTTACCCATGGTTAAGGGGTGTCAAAGGAGACACATGGTGACCTCTAGGGGTGATAACCAGTGCCAAATCCGGTTCTCACCGGAGATGATTTGACTCCACTTGCGGCGATTTTTCCCGAAGGCCCGCCAGCCGGTTTTGTTGCCTTCACCCGCCCAGATGGCAAAGCAGCCCTATCATATTTCAAAATTTGGGGTCAGTTTCTTCTAAAACAACAAAATGGATTTATATGTAGTTCACTTAACCTTTACATGCTACATGGCGTGGGGTAGCCCACTAGTTGTGTATCCCTCATTAGGAGAGAGGTCCTGAGTTCAATCCCTTGAGGAGGAGGGTGTGCGTGGTTGTTAATTCCACCCAAAACAAATACTAACCCTAGTCCCTAGTAACTCAAAAAAAAAACTTTACATGCTAAAGAAAAAAAATTACTATAAATATTATTATTTAATTTAACTCCATCTTAAGAAAATATAATGTTGCTATTGTTGTTGGAAATGGTTTGCCTACATACCCTTTTTCATTTTAGGCATGCTTCAAACATCAATTTTTTTTTTTTAACGCAAATCCACCCTTAATGTTCCTTATCCCCACTACATAAACATTTTCTAAAAAAATAGGCGTGCCTGAGATCTCCATTTGCAAATTTAAGGCTGATCCTCATTGATCCATATCCCCACTCTTGATTACTCACCTGTAGTGAGAATTTAAGAGTAGGGCATGGACCAATAAGGACCAGCCTTGGGTTTGCAAATGGAGATTTCAAGTTCGTTAACTATTTTCTTTTCTAAAACACTCAATCCTCTATAGTTGCAACTCATCTAGTTGCTAGTTTTTGTTTTCATATTTAACCTTTTTTGATCCGCACAAAAGTAGGTTAACATTACCCTAGACATTAACGTTTACTAATTAAGATTAATAAGGACTTGTGTCGTATTTGTGCAACTATCAGAACAAATGGCAACCATAGTTATTGTGTGTTAGATATGAAAAGGGTAAGAAGCAGTAACAAGTGCGATTAGGTATGACACTTGTCATTGCTATCCCTTTAAAAAGTTAATATTTTTTTGTTTCCAACAAAGTAAACGTTATGGTCTCAATCAATTTTAAAGTAATGTTTTCATAACACATAACCGAACTGATAGTCGAACCAGTTGGTTGACCAATTCCTAGTTTGACTGGTTCAACCAATTTGATCGTGTTCTTTTATTATTATTTTTAAAAAAAAATTCTTTTTTCTTTTTTTTGGCCCGTTCTCTACCTAATTTTGAAAAGGGACCAATTTTGATAGTTTTGGGATCGGTTGATTGGCCAGTTGCCGGTTTTACCAGTTCAACTTGCCGGTCTGATTTTCAAAACAGTGTTTTAAAGGTAACAGGCACATGTCACAACCACATTCGAAGCTTGCCGTTGGATTATTATTATTATAAGCAATAATTCGCTCCTGGTCCTCACAAAGCCCCTTCAACTACTCATAAATTCTCCTCACACACAAAGCCCCTTCAACTACCCAGGAACTCTGATTTTTTTGTTTTAAACCTTGTGGTTAATTTTTTTTTTAAGAACCAAGGGTAGATGGGTGAACCCTATGAGTCTATGAGTGAGTGAATCTAAACTATAGTTAAAGAGAGTTAAATGGGGACATGTGGCAGAAAAGGGGGCCCGAGATGCCTCCCTTTTTTTTGGTTGAAGATCCGA
Source organism: Tetracentron sinense (assembly GCA_015143295.1). NCBI lineage: Eukaryota > Viridiplantae > Streptophyta > Magnoliopsida > Trochodendrales > Trochodendraceae > Tetracentron > Tetracentron sinense. The sequence goes on along the minus strand of CM026567.1, from coordinate 30,135,934 downwards.
TTCCCTTTGCTTGCTTGAGGAGGTGGTTATTATTATTAGGGAAATAGTTAACAGACCCATATAATGGATGTCTTAAATTTACAGATGGAATCTATGAGTCCGTCTATTACTATTCTTATTATTATTAGATGAAAAAAAAAACTTCCTATAGTCTCATCTTAATTTACGCAAAAGGAATGCTATCCCCAATCGCATTTACTCTAAATATTTTCTATATACAGAAGATTAAGGGTAACACGTGGAGATGTTTCTTAATTTTAACAATTTAAAAAAATAAAAATAAGAGAATGTTTGACATTTGTAACCACCCAGTTGCGTTGGAAGACTTGCGACGGATTTAGCCAAAATCCTTTGAGCAAACGTAACCATATATTTTTCATAAAGTAATGGCATTTCATAGTTTTTTTTAAGACTCTTGGCAAATTTTAAAGAGATTAATTTTCATGCAGAGGTCCGCACATGCGGAGCTCCTTTTTTTACGCTGTCTAGGCGCAAATATGTAATTAAAAAGGGAGCTAGAGCTCCGCATGATATTTAAACTGAATTTAATTACACATTTGCCCCTGAACACGGTAAAAAGGGAGCTCCGCACATGCAGAGCTCCGCATGGTATTTAAACTGAATTTTAAACTCTTTCTTTCAATTCAAAACTTTGACCAAAATCTAAATCTAAATACTAAAAAATCTATCTCCATTACAGCATCATTCTCTTCCTCTCATTTGCTCAGAGACAGCTCCTGCTACTGCTTTCGTCCAATAATGGTTCACCCTCTCCATCTTCTACTACTTCTAGCTCAAATCTTCTTCTTCCAGTCCATACTAGCCGTTGATTTTGTCTTCAATGGCTTCAATTCTTCTGATCTGTTAATCTACGGCGACACAACGCTTGAATCTCGTGTTCTTTCTCTAACAAATGCTTCCACTTTCTCCATGGGCCGTGCTCTTTTCCCATCAAAAATCCCCACAAGATCTTCAAATTCTTCTGATCTTCTTCCTTTCTCTACTTCCTTCATCTTCTCTATTGCCCCATATGAGAAAAAACTTCCTGGGCATGGCTTAGTTTTCATTTTTGTGCCTTCCACAGGCATGGAAGGAGCTAGTTCATCTCAACATCTTGGCCTTTTCAACAGAACCAACAACGGAAACCCCAGTAACCATGTGTTTGGTATTGAATTCGATGTGTTTGCAAATCAAGAATTCGGTGATATCAATGATAATCATGTTGGTGTTGATGTGAATTCCCTCACTTCTGTAACTGCTAACAAGTCTGGTTATTGGGCTGATGATGAAACTTTTGAAGATTTGAGGCTTAACAATGGAGGAAATTATCAGGTTTGGATTGATTACTTGGATTCTCAGCTTAGTGTCACCATGGCTCCTGTTGGTTTGAGTCGGCCTCGGCGGCCATTAATTAATTTTTCTATTAATCTTTCTGGGGTTTTCTTAGGTGAAACGTATGTTGGGTTCTGTGGGGCAACAGGACTGTTGGTTGAAAGTCATAGAATTTTGGGTTGGAGCTTTAGTAATTCCAATTTCTCAATAAGCCAAGAGTTGATTTTGACAAACTTGCCGTCATTTGTTCCTCCGAAAAGTTCTGTTTTTCGATCAAAAGCTTTCATTACTGGTATTACAGTAGCAACAATAATTGTTATTGGTTGTAGCATTGTGATATATCTGTTACTGGTTAAGAGGAAGGGAAGGAGAGCAAGGGACAGAGAAGCAATGGAAGATTGGGAATTGGAGTATTGGCCGCATCGAATGACTTATCAGGATATTTATGCGGCGACAAAGGGGTTCTCGGAAGAAAATGTAATTGGGATCGGAGGGAATGGGAAGGTCTATAAAGGGGTTTTGGTAGGTGGAGTTGAGGTTGCCGTGAAGCGAATTTCTCATGAAAACAATGACAAATTGAGAGAATTTTTGGCCGAGGTCTCAAGTCTCGGCCGATTAAAGCATCGAAACTTGGTTCGATTGAGAGGATGGTGTAAGAAAGAGAAGGGAAGCTTAATTTTGATTTATGATTACATGGAGAATGGGAGTTTGGATAAAAGGGTGTTTGAATGTGAAGAGAGTTTGATATTGAAATGGGAAGACAGAATTAGAGTTTTGAAAGATGTAGCTGCTGGGGTCTTGTACTTACATGAAGGCTGGGAAGCTAGAGTTCTCCATAGGGACATAAAGGCCAGTAATGTATTGCTTGATAAGGATATGAATGGGAGATTAGCAGATTTCGGGTTAGCTCGAATGCACGGGCACGGACAAACCGCTAGCACATCACGGGTGATTGGGACTGTGGGGTACATGGCTCCTGAAGTGGTTCGAAGCGGGCGGGCATCAGCGCAAACTGATGTGTTTGGTTTTGGGGTCTTAATTCTTGAAGTTGCTTGCGGGCAGAGGCCAATAGAGGATGGGAAGCCACCTTTGGTTGATTGGGTATGGGGATTGATGGAGCAGGGGGAATTAGTCTTGGCGCTCGACCAACGGTTGAAGGCCATGGGTGGGTTTGATATTGAGGAAGTAGAGAGGGTACTTCATTTAGGTTTGTTGTGTGCTTACCCAGATCCCCGCGCTCGGCCTACAATGAGACAAGTAGTGAAGGTGTTGGAGGGGAAATCTGGGGTGGAAGAACCAGAAGAAGAGGGTATGGATGTGTATTTGCTTAATAAGCTGAGGTCTACTACTATGTGGTCTAAGTATCGTCGTAGCTTGGGTCGTGGAGGGCATCCTACCTTTGGGGAGATCCGACAGTCACTCTCATCTTCCATGTCTCTCTCTTCATCGGAAATTATTAAGGAGGGTCGATGACTATGCATTAACTGCAATTCTGAGCAGTTCTTGCAGATTGAGGCCACAGTGTCTAATTCTGCACTATGGGAGTGCACAGATGGGGAGAAAGAAAAGCAGTACTAGGACAGGTGACTTCCGAGATCAACATCCTGGTTGAATGGCGGCGGGGGAGGGCGGAATTTAGTTTGATCTTTGTATTAATTATTTGTTCATTCATATATTTATATGGTGTACATATATATAAAGGCTCATAGTGAGTTAGATTGTGATTCAAAAAATGTGGATTGCCTCTTCTAGTCCTTCATTCTCTGAATTTAAACTGGTTGGATGGGGTCTATTTGCCTCCATTAGAGAGAGAGAGAAAGGAAGCCATTTTTTGCTTTCTGAGCATGAAGAATTGAGTGGAATGGTATATCTCTTAGTCCCATGGTTTGGGTTAGGGGTGCTTCTTGTACCTCAGAAATTCTCCTCTTTGTCCATTCTAGATCGACTTTCTTAGCTTTCTCATCAAGCAACCCTTGTTGGAATTGTAATGATGCTCTTAATCCATTTTTTGATGAGTAAGTGATAGAAAAGTTGTAATTGGAAGTATGAAAAAGTTGAGTTGCTTGTTGGCTTGGATCAGTTAAGACCATTATCAAACACTTTCTTTCCTACTGTCTATACACTCTATACTTGATAAATTGCCACAGTAAAGACCCGAGCTCGATTTCTGTCTGGTTCAATCTTTACAGAGCGATGGTTCGAATTTAATGGGTTTGAGCATAGTTACCAAGTCGGGGTTGGGAATTATTCATCTAGGGAAAGTTCGAAACAAATCGGCAAAATTCGACAATAAATCGGGAAAATTTCGGGTAAGAAATGGAAAAAAATATAAAATAAGATTACTAATTATGAAAATTATAAACAAATATATTTCATATATTAGATATTTATTCGAGATTTTTTCAAAAATTCGTAAATAATTCATGTTTAATTCTCAAAATTCATGATTTTTTGAATTTTGTTTTTCCCAAAACTCATGAATACTTTGAGAATTAATCTTTTGACGAGAAAGTCGGGTACTATTCGAAATGTTTTGAAAAATTCAGAGCACTTGGTAACTATGGGTTTGAGCAATTCGCGCACGGACATACTGTTGTGAGAAAAGTATCAATAGAAATAACCATACGGAAAAGAATAAACCAAAATACACACACAAAGGAACACAAGAGATATACATGATTCGACAACAACCTGCCTACATCCACGGGTCAAGATCCGATCACTTCTTTATTCATAGAAACCTTGAGGAACCAGTACAAAAGTACTCAACTCATCTTCACTATGAAAACTCAATGAAGAATTCCTATCTGTCATTCCTCAAACTTTTCCCAAGCCCTAGTATGCTTTAACCCTTTCTATTATCTCCCACTCCCAATGCAAAAGCATTCCATTGATCCTTTTAAGATGATTAGATAAAAACTCTAGACCCATAATCCCCTATTTATAAGCCTAAACAAGAGACCTAGAGAAAGTCCCCAAATCGGAATAGGGGTTTTTCAAAGCATAATACACTTAAAATAGTAATTTCCTGAAGAAAATCCACGCACAACGGCGCTCTGGGTGATTGATCCCCACTAGGGTCTATCACCCGTTGGCAATCGATCCCCCTTGGTGGGCGATCGATCGCCCCTTTGGGTATTGTCTAATCCAAGCCAAATTTCTAACACATAGCACTGTAAGTTAATACAATACCACCTTAATGTCAGCCGCGTTGGATATGAAAATAATGGCGTCGAACACCTTTCAATGACGTCTGTAATTTCTAACAGTGTTGGTGTTATTTAGGTTTAATATTCCCAAGGCTGTCCTTCAGGTTTTGGTGTAATGCTGCTGGTTTTCGGACTTCATTGAACAAATGGTTAAGTCCCTCAAATTATCAAAGCGACAAAGCCAATGATTGATTGATCTAAACCTATGAGCTTATCTTGATCACTAATGGTGAGGCTCTGGGATACCCCCACTTCCAAGCATGCTCTTGGTTAGTTTGTTAACATAATTCGCTATCCCTAAGCACATTTCCCTATAAAACTAGTTTTTTTTTTTTTTTTTGGGGGGGGGGGGGTTTGTGATAATTGTCCCAACTTCTCTTCTAAATGCTGCCTGCTTAACTGCTTTTGTTTTTTTTGTTTTTTTTTTTTTTTTTTGGGGGGGGGGGGGGGGGGGTTTGTGATAATTGTCCCAACTTCTCTTCTAAATGCTGCCTGCTTAACTGCTTTTGTTCTAAATGAGCTTGGCTGCATAATATGATTTTCAGGCACATTTTTTTTTGGGCTGGGTTTGACTTGGGTCAAGAGTCCCAATGGGTCAGGTTTTTAGGCCCAACAATTAAACAGGCCAGCTTTAGACAAACAAGAAGGCCCAATGGCCCATTGTCTTACGAGCTTGACATGTTAGCTTGATCGACTGTAACAATTAAACTAAACTTATATGCAGTAGGGCCTCATAATTAAGGGTATGGGTGGGTAACTAACCATGTTGCTTGTGAACAGCTCGAGCTCTCGTTAAAAGCTCGCTCGAGCTTGTTTATTTAATAAACAAACCAAGCCCGAACTAGATTTTCAAGCTTGTTGAATTAACGAGCCAAGCTTGAGCACGCAGGTACTCGGCTCGTTAAAAGCTTGGTTTGAGTATATATATGTACTTTACATACAAAAATATACTTACTTCATTTAAATACTAAAATCAAGTACATTTATTATATATTAGTAAAGATTAATAGTATGCAATCTATTTTACATGATAAGAATACCCTTTATGCAATTATAAACATACTAAAATTTTTGTTAACCTTAATTTCTTTACCTAAGATAATAAAGTAAAATTTTCACCTAATACAAAATAGTTATATCCAATTAACCAAGCTGCTCGTGAACTACTCGAGCTTCGTTCGAGTTCGTTTACTAAAGCTTGAGCTTGTTTATTTAATAAACAATCCAAGCTCAAGCTTGATTTTCAAGCTCTTTTAATTAACAAAATTGAACACACCACTATTACTTGGCTCAATATATAACATCCCTAATTAAAGGTAATGCTAGCTCCAAATTCTTCTAAGAGTCACTTTTCTTTAAAAGAAAGACATGTGTTGGTGTATGTCGATTTAATACACGTGTCTTTCTCTCAATGGAAGATAATAACACATGTATTTCTCTTGAATAAAGTGTTAATATTCTCTATTTTTAGGAGTGAGTTTGTGAAAGTTGAAAGCTCTAAAATAGTCTGAGAAATGCTAAAAATGCTACGAATGGAGATTGATGAAAAATTCGATAAACACATGTTTCGGTTGGAGTTATGACTTTGAGACAATGAAATAAGGAACTTGCTATATTTTGCTAGCCCCAAATAAATAGACCAGACACTAATAATAACGATGACGATGATGAAATATATATGAGCAGTAATTAGCACACCACGCATTAGAATATCTAATCTAATGTCATGGCCATGTGTACTTTTTAACACTACTTTAACTATGGTTAATCTTAATAAAATTAAAGTAAATATTTTGGTTTTTTTACTTTTTAAAAATGAAGCTTAAATTGCTTAACTATAGGCGTGAGTGAATCTTTAACTGCAATTGATGTGTGGTAAAAAGAGGGCAATGACCAATGAGGACTGTACATTAGAATAGGTAATCTACCGAGGCAGTAAGTATTTCCCAATATATATAAACTTCCTATAGGACATCATTATGTGTCAATATCATTTATCTACAACTAGTTATTATTTTAGTAAGTGAGGTGAGTGGATCCTCTTGTCACATCACCAATGAAAATTTTTACTAATGCACCAACGTTTCTAATAGGAGAGAAAAAATCTTAGACTACGAAAGTTAATATTTCAGTGCAGCTGAACCTTGTCAATTAACAAAGTATATACAAAATTATACGGGAGACCCAAAATATTACCACTCAGTGTTGTTGGATGTTGTCATGAATTCAACCTAGATTCATGATAAAATTTTGACCCGATTTAAGGCCCGACCCGCTTTGGGTATTTTACCCATTTTCTCTTTATTGTTTAAGGGTTTTGTTCGTAAGAAAAAAGATAGAAAGGGAGCCTTTTTGGGAGATTGGGAAGAGGGTTTTTTCTAAGGAGAACTTTGTAAAAAATCTTCTGTTGAATATAGTGATCGATCGCTGCTGGCCGTGGACGTAGACATATTACCAAACCACGTAAATCGTGTGTCTCCATTTGATTTGTTTTTTTCCTTATTTCGTTTGTTTGATTTGCTGTTTTTTGGATTTGTTTCACCTTGGATTTGTTTGCTTTGGATTTGTTCGCTTTCGCACAACACAAACTCAATGGAACTTTTGTCTTTTTATATCAAATTTTAATTACACAAGTGCCAACCAATTCCTATTGGTATTATTGAAATTTTTTAGCCTTTTTGGTAAATAACTCAAAAATTAAATGGATAATTAGTTTTGTAAACCATAAGTCGAAAATACTAAGAGGGCATGGTTTGAAATTTTTTACCAAATACTGTATGTATTCCAATATTATCCTTATTAGTTTTGGGGTTTTATATGCAGAGCTAAGTGGTAATATGTTAAAATCATATCCTTTTTGGGATTAAAAATGCAAAGCATGCCTTTTTTTTTGATAAATTTGTCAAAACATGCCCTTTTAGGTAATAAAAATGCAAAACATGCCCTTTTAGGTGAAGCGCCCAAAATTAAACTATTAATATTGGTTTGATTTTTCTATACGATCCAATATTAATATAGCATTCCTTGTTAAAGAAAAAATCAATTCAGGGTGTTGGAAAAAAACAGAAGAAATTGTGTACTAGAAGAAGAGCTCATGTAGAGATCGAAAATGAGAAAAGGATGAACTTGATTGACTGTTCTTTAGAAAATAGAAGGTTAAAAGTAGAAAGAGAGGTTAAAAGGGTTAATTTTATATGTAGGGGAATGGTAGTCCGACTCAGCTCCAAGTGGATTCGTCTCCTTTATTTTTTAGGAAAAAACAAATTGTTTTGAGTCTTGCTACTTATTCACAGACATTTTCTATTTGTCCTGACTTTCAGTCAAAATAAAAATGTCCTTGCTTTAATAAGTATTGATTTTTGACAATAGAGATTTCCTTAGAGTAAGGTTAGCATGCCTGAAAGAACAAAGGACTTATGGTGGGTCTCACACCATATGTTCTTTGTCTTTTTTCATAGGGTTTTTTTCCAGGATTGTTTGGGAGTAGGGATGGCAACAGGCCGAGTTAATTAGGTAACCCGTCTAGCCCCGCCCCGGGTTTGGGGAGTTTGTAAACGGGATAGAGGCGGGCTTGGGAATGAGATGTTAAACCCGAGTCAGGTTCGGGTAGGATGGGTTTACGTCGCCCCGCCCTGCCCTGCCCTGCCCTGCCCCATTTATTATGTCAAATAACTATTTTATCCTTAATTTAATACTAAAATTACCTCATTATAGTCCTTTTAGTATGAAATATAGCCCCGACCTGCCCCAACTCGGGTTTGGGACGGGGATGGTATAGGAGTTTTCCATTAGGGTCAGGGTCAGGGTCAGGGTCAGGTTGGGGGTGCCCCGGCCCAAACCCGCCCTGTTGTCATCCCTATTTGGGAGGCCTGAAATACACCCTTTTTCCAATATTTTCTTTTTATATAGCCAACCAGTTATCTCATGATATAATTGTTTCTGCCCTCATTCTCTTCCCACTCATCTTTATTTTTCCTTTGGTAAGCCCACTTCAAAATTCATTTCAAATTTTTTTATTCAACAATGCAGTTCAAATCATAAATAATTATGTATTAATCATCTTAATTCAAAGAGGCATGCTAGCCCTACTCTCACCCTCCACTAACCATCTGTATATTTTGCTAATTAAAACACTCTTTCACCAAAAATATGGACAGGTGATTGGTAGTAGGTGAGAGTAGGGCTAACTCCTCACACTCCAAGATTCTAGCAGATTCTTAGGACGTATTGGTTGTTTATTAGAAATGTCATCTTCTTCGGTACATCATCAACCATGGCCGATTTGGAAGCAAAAGTAGTGAGTGCGGCAAGTTGTGCACCAGGTTTTTGACAGTTGAGGCCCGATGTGGGTATTGCCGGCAATGAGTTAAGATCAAATAGAAAAGGCTCAACCCTCTAGGGATGTCACGCTCCTAAAATCAATACAATTCATACCTCATAAATGTACGGATTTCGAGACGTGGACCTAGAACAATTCCCAAGACTAAATGGAAATAATTCAAATTAATCCATTAAACAGAAGTATATATCGAGCCACTAAAATAAATCAATGATAATAACCATATAAAATGAACATTTTCCAGTCTCAATTAAAACTCACCTAAACAAGTTCTTTAAACAACTCAATTAAAATCTAACTAAAACAAAGATCTCTATAGACTAATTAAGCTCATGCTGACTTCTAATTTCCTTAGGTCTCTCATGAAAAAATAGAGTATAACAAGGGTGAGCATGACGGCCCAACGAAATAATACATCCAACAAGCAATAATTATATCATGACAGATATAATAAATTATGCAACAACATATGCAATTTATTTATACACAAGTTTCACAATTTACCGTTAATTCAATTATTAGTCACGGTCTCATGTCCATAGGATTCAAACTGATATATTCCTACTGACATTCTTCTACTGGCAATACTAAGTTCATCCAGTCGAGTTCCCACAAAGTTCACCCTTTAGTTATTTGATCTAACGAGTGTCTCACTCTATTAGTCAAATGATCATTTGGTTTATCATTGATCTTTCAATACTATTCTTGGGATTGCACTAAGTTTACCCAATTTTTACTTTTTGGGCTCCCACAAAATTCACCCGATGATTCTCTTCTAGGCATTGTACTAAGTCCTCCCACAATCGAACCTCACTCAAGGTTTTGGTCTTTTATAAAAATTTAGATTTATTAAATAACATACAAGACAATATTCATAGATTAAACATTATATATACAACAACAATTAATAAATAAATTAATAATTGATAAGAGTTTGCATGATTTCATCTCATAATTCATAATAATTAAGAATAATAAATATAAATAATATATTCAATTATTTCATGTTCAAAGGAAATTTATATGATTTATTTATTCGTGTTTCACATGAAAAATGGTGTCAAAACTCCTCCCAAAACAGCGCCCACCGTCTGGACGGTTCTGGACGGCGTCCAAACAGAGGTCGACGAACACGCCCATAAACCCTATCCGAGTCCCCCATTCTTCCACAAAACTCCGTTTTTTCTTAATGGTTTTCATTCCTAAATTCAATATATTGTTTTTCTGACATTTAATTCATTTATGATTAATTATATATGTAAAACAAGAGTTGGAACAACAAAATTTAAATATCAAAATATACTAAGTTTAATTCCAGTATTTTAAGAATTACCTAAAACATTATTTAGAATTTTAAACTTTAATTTATAAGTTTCTAGTATGGATTATCATTCTTATAAATCCAAAACATAATCAAAACTTAGAATTAAGGTGAAGTGTTCACTTGCCTCCAGGGGCGAAGCTAGGAATTTTTCATTTGGGAGGCCAAAATACATTTATAAAAAAAAAATTATATGAGGGTATGGAATTTTGGGGTTCAGGAGCATAGTCCCCTGAGAAAAAATATTTGGGGTAGCTTTTTTGTTTTGAGAATTTTTTTTTCCCCAGTTAACGCCTTTGAGGTCGTCACGTGTCCCTATTAATACCCCTTAATTGTGGTTAAGATTCACCCACCTATCCTTGGTTATAAAGAAATATCAAATTTCTTTTTGAACCCTAGTTTAAAATTCACTAACTCCTAAGGTTAAAATTATTTTTAAAAAAAATTTTCTAAAAACCAAGGATAAGTAGGTCAATCCTGAGATTGGGTGAATTTAAACCATAGTTAAGGGGTGTCAATAGGGACATGTGGCAACCTCAAGGGCATAAAGGGACTCCATTGGGGGTCCACTATATATATGACATAAAAAATTGGGGGGCCCACTATATTATATAGGAAAAAAAAATTTGGGGGGGGGGGGGGGGGGGGCAAGTGTACTAAAAAAAAATTAATTGAGGGGCCCACTATTCATACTACAGCATTAAGGATTTACAAAAAATTTGAGGGGGCCATGTCCCTGCCCGCTGCTGCCTCTACGATTTAATCTACCCAGAGGAAAAACAAGTTTTGGAATCGCGATCTCTTCCTTGAAAATTCTTCCAAATGTGAAAATCTTACTTTCCTTCTCTCTCAAGTTCTATTTTTCATAGATTGTGTTCTATGTATTCTGAAATTAGATTTACTACTTTCTATTTATACTATCCCTATTATTTATTTATTTATCATAATGTCATTAGTGACTCTTATTTGTATACACTTCTAATTAAATCCTAATCAAGATTATTCTTATTCCTTCATTTATTTTCACACTAATTAATTAATTTCAAGGTCACTACAAGAGAATACAATGAGTCTCCTGTTTTGCAATTAAATGACTTCTCTCCTTTTTATCGCCACATGTCGCATAATGTGTGATAACTTGAGATCACTTTTCTAGCATCTTCCATAGTGAATCCGAGGCTTTGAAAATGAGGTGTATTTTAGGCCCTTCAAACAACCTTGGATGTATTATGGGGAAAAACTCTTTTTCATATAACGGGCTACTTGAAGGTGAGTCAGGCTAACACTTCCCTTATATGTAGATATATGGACTCATATAGAGGAAGTTATGTAATAATTCATATGTTAATTAGGTAATCGTCTAATAGATGGTGTTTTTTATTTATATTTTATAATGGGAGTTCTCTGTCATGTAGGATTGTCAATGGATCAGATCATGATCTGGATCCAATCCGATCCGATTAGCCGGACTTTAGACCCTATATGTGATCCGTCGGTTCGGATTCGGATCGGTGAAATCTAATTTTAATCGGATCAGATCTGGATATAGAGTGATCCGATCCGATTATATTAACTTTTAAAAATAATTTTAAATATATTTAATAAATTTTTTATACATAAAGTATTAATTTTAAAACAAATTAACCTTAATTAGAGTTAATTAAGGTAATATTAGATATTTATATTATTAAAATAGAGTTTTTTTTTTAATTAACCTTAATCAGATCGGGTCGGATCGGATTCGGATCATAAAAATATAATCTGACTCAGATTCAGATCGATCAATTTATGGTCTGATGGATCTCAGATTGGATTCGGATATATCGGATTCTTAATTGGATCGAATTCGGATCTAGGCAGATCAGTTCTGATTCCGACCCGTTGACAGCCCTGTCATGCCTTTGTGTTTAAGTGACATAAATATTTATTGGTGGGTTGGGTTGTGGGAGGGGGAATTTGACCAAATGTACCTGGAAAAAAAAAAAGACAAAACATAAAAAAAATCAAAAAGTGGAAAGGGTGCAATAGATAATTAAATAACACATGTTTAGGGTAAAAATGAAAAGTGAAAAGGGAGCAATCGATTACCACATGGAAAATATGTAAAATCCAATCAAGAGCAATGCCAAGCATACTCAATAGATAATAGATACCACGTGTAACATAGTACAATCATGAACAAAGCTAAGCATACTCTCATGCCCCATTATTGTTGTTATTATGAATACAACTACGCTGTAACCTGGTTAGAGGTGTTAGTATTTGTTCATTACTTAGAAGTTCAATACTTAACATTTTAATTGAATCAAATGGTGGACTTTCCAACTATCACACAAATTTATGAGAACGATTTTAGACCATCCAAACAAGGGTACTACGAGTGGTCTCAATGGGCAAGTGTTACTCTCACCTGTTTTGATAATAAAACAAGAGCAATACTTCACTTTCACTGGTGAGGAGTTTGTTGCTCGCTCTCACAAAGCCGCCCCTTCAACTGCTATGAACTTAGGTTAATTTTTTTTTATCTTGTGGTTAAAAAATTTTTATAATATTTTTCTAAAAATCAAGGGTAGTTGGGTGATCTTTAGGGGGTGGGTGAATCTTAACTACAATTAAAGGGAATTAAAAGGGGGACGCATCGCAAGAAAATGAGAGCCAAGATGCCCCTCTTCGCATCACCGACTGAGGAGGTGATTAATTTTTAATTCGAGAGTATGCTTAACATTCCTCACCCAAGCAATGATGCTTTTTTTTTTTGGTAACGAGGGATTTTATGGCATGTCATTTTCTTGATTGACAAATCAAAATCTATGTTTGTGGGATGTATGGATTAGGATGCCATTTAATTAATTAAAGTGATGTTGATATCACCCAAAGACAAACACAATCACAGAGTTGGATACATGTCTTGAAGCTTTACTAGGCACGAGGAAAATGAGTGGTTGGCATTTCTCGTGGGAGCCCAATCCCCTTTTTGATGCAGTATTACATGTGGGTTAATTTGGTGGTCTAACCGCGTACCTCTCACTAAAAAAAAATTATAATAAATTTAGTGGTCTACGTACTTTAGCTTACCAAAAAGAATAGTTATTGTGCTTGCCTACACTGTAGGTCCATTATATTATAGTGAGATCGAATAAGAGCCAATTGTGATTGAACTCCGGGTTCGTGATTGAACTCCGGGTTCAATCGGTCCTATAGACTAACACGTGTCCATTTTAACCCCAATTAATTATGATTAAGATTCATTGATCTTTAGGGTTTAATAACATAACTTTAGTTTTTTAAAATAATTATCAACCCAAAGGGTTAAAAATTCTTAACTAGAATTTAATATTTTTTCTAAAATCCAAAATTATATTATTGAATCAAAGGATTTAATGAATCTTAACCATGGTTAATAGGTATTAAAAGGGGCACATGTTGACCCGTGGGTGTGATCACAATTGGCTATGATTCGATCTCTATTATAGAGTATGATGGGCAAGATAAAGATCATACTCTTTCATGTCATTTACAAAAGAGAAAGTAATTCCCTTACAAGCAATTTCCCCACCAAAAAGGATAAAGAAGCTATATATATTAGGTTTTTAAGCTAGAAAACAAGATTATAATAGTATATAAGGGGTTGAAGCGTGCTAACCCTACTCTTAGTCAACCCCTACTCTCACTCTCTCCCAACCATCTATCCATTATTTAACCATTGTAAAGGTTAAAGCATCATTGTTCATCAAGAATGGACAAATGGTTGATTGAAGATGAGAGTAGGAGTTGACTAAGAGTAGAGCTAGAAGTCGTCAAAGGGGATTAGGCCAATCATTTGATCAATCCCACTTTAAAAATATAATAATTAAATAAAAGTATATTGCAGAGCCGGGGGGGGGGGCGACCATGGCCCCCCCAAAATTTTTGGAATTCTTTTATACTATGTTTGGTTGCCGAGAAAATAAAAAAAAAAACATGGAAAAGAAAAGAAAATTAGATAAAATATAACTAAAAATTGTATTAAAAATCTAAATTTTTTTTTTCTTTTCCATGTTTTCAAAAACCAAACATAGCATTTAGTGCTTTGCTAAGAAATAATGAGCCCCCTAAATTTTTTAATTTTTATACTATACTTGGCTCCCCCATTTTTTTTGTCTTATATGTATTAGTGCCCCCCCCCCCACCCAAATTTTTTTTTCACATATACAGTGAGTGGGCCCTCCAATGGACCTTTATGCCCTTTAGCCACATGTCTCTATTGAGCACCCCTTAACTATGGTCAAAAATCACTCATTCTTAGAGTTCATCTACTTATCCTTAGTTTTTTTTTAAAAAAAAATAGATTTGTTTAACTTTAGGAGTTAGTGAATTTTAAATATGGTTTGAATATTTTGATATTTTTAAAAAAAACCAAGGATATATGGCTGAATCTTAACCACGGTTAAGGGTATCAATAGGGACACATGGCGACCTCTAGGACATTACTAGAAAAAAATTATCAAAATAAATAAATATCCCAAAAATTTTTTTCTCGGGGGCGATGCCCCCGAACCCCCCAAGTTCCGTACTCACAAATTCTATAGTTTTTTTTATACATGTATTTTGGTCCCCCAATGAAAAATTCCTAGCTCCGCCCCTGGTCCCATGACATTCCATATGTGTTCTTTCCCAGCTCCTCAATTTTGGGGTGGCAACGATTATCAAAAAAAAAAAAGTTTTGGGGTGGCAAAACCTAAAATCAAATCATTTGAGTGAAAACGTAAAAAAAAAAAAATAATGTGTATCCCTTACCCAGTCGATTGTAATGCGATGTATGTCCATTTTTAAGCACTAGTTAATTGTCAGATGCAAAATATTATAGAAATTTGCATGCGAATTTTATACATGAGTGGTGCTGATTTAGAACAGGTTGCAGTTGATTACCTAGAATGCTAGGATTAGAAAAAATTAGGCGGAAGTGACAAATAACATTACTTTTGCACACCCTATCTTTTGACTAGCATAATTTTTTGCACGGGTATCAAAATCACAATTATTACGATATTTTTAATAATTTAAATTGGGAGAGTCCAATAGAGCCGGAATCATTGGAAAAAAGTGGTTTTTAGGGTCTTTTTTTTTTATTATTATTTATAGTAGATTTTCATTTTCGTATTTTTAGTCCTGTTTCGGTTCTAAGAGTAGTTGGGCCGAGAAACTTTGAATTAAGAGTTATGTAAGTGTTATAGTCAGTTGATATTTTTTTATTTATGAAAATTTTATTCTTTTCAAGTAAATGTGCTTTTAGAAGTAATCAAGTCAAATTAAGAGTCCGAGTTCTTATATAAGCTATGGTTGTAAGGAATTAAGATAGTTTTTTATCAATTGAATTTTGTATATATTTTTAGAGAATTTCTTCTTTGATTTTTACTTGTGATTTCAAGGTTTTGTCCTTAGGAAGAGGATGAGGATCTTCTGATTCTTGATAAACACTTCAATTTGTGTCAAATACTAAAAAAAAAAAAAAAAAAAACAAATAAGGATGGGTATCAATCATGGGTGGGCTCCTACAAGAATTTTTAACTCAACTGCAGTCTCACCCAAACAATCCTAGAAGCCGAGAGCAAATCATTTAGAGGGATCCCTCCACTTTTTCTTTTTCTTTTTTGATGAGTTAGCATACATAACCGATAAAAAAAAGTAAAACCTATCCATATTTAATCCTAAAAATCTTGGGTAAATATTAACCATAAAGATCAATACTAAGCTGCCTAAAATCTTTTAAGAGAACTGAGACATTTAAGAATGTGTCGTTTTTTATTGGCTAATGTTGGCTTGTTTTGGAAAATGGTGGACTGCTCCTCCGGACCAATGTTACCTTATTCCTTTAGTTTGAATTCGGGTTCGCGGTTTGTAATTGGTCACTTTAGAATAACCCCGGTTCACTAGGGATATGATGATGATATAATTCGTTTCTCGATTCTTCTATGTTCTTTTATTCAATTCAGTAGCTTAGTTCGTTATTTAAGCATGTAAAACAAATATAAATTATTTAATATATATATATATATTAAGCATTTAAATAATATATTACAAAATTTTATTTAAAATATCATAAAATATTTTTTTAATGAAAAGTATGAACTCAGTATAAATTTGTAGAACTCAGAAAAAAATAGTAATAAATTTGATTAAAAAATTTGACAAATCAAGACGGAATTTATATTTTATTCTACCTTTCAAATGACCAAAGTATCCCTCACTCTTTTCAAAAAAGACCCGCATGAACCGCCTCCCTTTGGCACCTTGTAACAAAACCATGGGCAGAACTCAGAAGCCGCAGTTTTTGGCATATTCGAATAAGTATATTTCCAATACTCTTATGCCTATACTGTATAATAGAATATACTAAAAATCGTTTATTTTAGAGGTCCCACACGCATTGGATCAAATCCAAACACATCAACGTCTGTGATAATGCCACGTTTCATCCCCACTTCAGATATTCCAGCTGGCATCAGATCACTCTGTTTATCCTGTTGCCCCTGTCCCCATCCCTCCAGATTCGCATAAGTCTCACATGGCTCTTTTAATTTTATATTATATAATATAAAATAATAATAAACATTATCAAAATATAATATTAGAATATTCTCTAATATATCCGGATAATCCTGGGGCGCAAATAATTGTGCCTCACTGACGTGGATCCCTGCTGTCTGACCTACCATTTAAATGCGCTTCACCCAATAGCAATTTGCCACGTGGAAAACCAACGGCATCATTTGCGCGGCGGCTCGTTCGTCCACGTGTAGCGGTGGGTCCCATCTAAATCCTTTATAAAACCGATTCCATTTCACATCTGTTATTACACGTGAGCTTAATACACTAGCTTTAGAGAGCATGGCCGGAGCGACGGCGAGAGTCCCGGCGGTTCGCCGGATTTTGATGGGTGGTGATAATGGGGTTGAATTTTCCGGTGGGTCGGTGAGCTTTGCCGATATGGATTTTGGATTTTTTGAGGAAGCAGAAGGGTCTCCGGAAAGTTTTGGCAATAACGGCGATGGCTACAATGAGGAAGAATTCGTCGACGGCGATGAGGACGACGAAAATTCCGGCAACGTAGAGGAGAGAAAGGCTTACTGGGAGGCTCAGCACCAGCTTCTCCAAGTAAGTGTCATATCTGCGTCCCTTCTCACACAACCAGGTCCGGCCGGTTAACCGGAATTTTTGGGACAATCAAAATTAGTATGAAAGGAGATCGAATCACAGCCAATTGCGATTAAATTTAAGGAGAGTTTAATTACACCCATAAGACAACATGTGCCCATTTTAGTCCATATCAATATAACATTGGTTGTTACAAAATAAAAATGAAAAAAATATTTAACTTTGATTAAGAATTTGTAATATTTAAGATTAATATCTTTTTTTAAATATTTCTTTTAAAAAACTAAAGTTTTATGTTTCAACCTCAAGGGTAATGAATCTTAATCATTGTTAATAAAAAGGGTGAAAATCCTCTCAAGTTATAACCGGATGTGGCACATCCGGTTATAACCCCTCGAGGTCGCCACGTGTCTCCTTTGACACCCCTTAACTGTGGGTAAGGTTCACCCACCCCTAGGGTTCACCCACCTATTTTTGGTTTTTTTAAAAAAATATTAATTCTATTTTTAAAATTAAAAAATTGTTTTTAATATTAAAAAAACTTTAAAAACATATTTTTAATTTTAAAAATAGAATTAATATTTTTAAAAAAATCCAAAAATAGGTGGGTGAACCCTAGGGGTGGGTGAACCTTACCCACGGTTAAGAGGTGTCAAAGGAGACACGTGGTGACCTCTAGGGGTTATAACCGGATGTGCCACATCCGGTTATAACTGGAGAGGATTTGCCACCTAATAAAAATTAAAAAGACACGTGTTGGTAGGTGGGTATGATTGAATTCTCCTCTAATTCAATTGATGTGTTCGATTTCGATTGAAAGGTATTTTAACTTCAGGGTGAAGATCATTTGAAATTTCAATCTCTTTAGGTGTGGCCAATCTAAGACGTTGGCCCACCGGATAACCTGTGCTGTACTGTCGTTGTATTATAACGACACGCCTTTCGAGGAAGGATAGAAATAAGCTTAATTAAAATAATATATGTATATATATATATATATATATGCCCACCTAATATGATAAATGATTTTTTATTCGACTTGTAAATGGGGAGTCCGGTTATGCGCCTAAGGCCGCCACGGGTCACTTTTGACACTCCTTAACTATAGGTAAGATTCACCCATCCTTAATGTTCACTCCCCAAAAAAAAAAAAAAAAATTATTAACTAGCAGCACCTAATTTCCTCAATAATAGCTCTCAAATCCTGGGTTGGTTCCATAGTTGGGGACTTGAAATTGGTTATCAGTCAGGTCGTAGGATTAAATTTTTAAAAAATATTTTTTTCCAAGAACCAAGGACATGGAGTGAACCTCGGGGTGGTGAATCTAATCCACAATTAAGTGGTATTAAAAAGGACATGTGGCGACCGCAAGGGCTTAACTGGACTCCCCTAAATCTAGTTAAAACCGTAGAGGAATATATTTTTTTTTTTAGTTTTAGGATCAATCCGTAAATTCGTGTAGCAGTTAATAGACCTACCACTTAATTGAGAATTTTTTTTTCTTAAAATTGGGATCGCCTACATCAAAAGTAATATGGATATTGCAGAAAAAGAAAGTCGGTAAATCAGATGGTTAGATATTCAATCAAGCTGATTAATTTCATGTGCCCATATGCCAAACCTACTAAGTTTTTCAATGAGAATTAAAGGGTATTTTTGTCATTTAAAATATCACGGAAGCAGGCATTAACTCAATTTTGTGCCATTTTTATAGGAAACCTTATCTAGGAGTAGTCCCCTGGAGTCGAGGATCCGACACGCTACGAAAGAGGCCTTGAGGAAATCACAATTGTTGGGTACAGTTTGCGTCTGCCGGAGACCAAATGTCGGAGGTTGCCGGAATTGCCTGCAAAGAGACATTACCGATCGTCTTCGAGACGCCGGCTACAACAGTGCCATTTGCAAATCCAAGTGGAGGAGTTCACCAGATATCCCATCAGGTATATATACTAGGAATATCCTATTTAGTCATTGTTAATTGCAGTCATTAAGCTTGTTAGGGGGGATTTTTTTTAATGACTTAAATACCCCTTGTTACGATCCAATGATAAATACTTAGATATTACGTCATTCTCATCAGTTCGGGCTTTTAGGATTAGTGGTTACTTTTGGGTACGCATCAATTGGTATTAGAGCCTAACACCATGTCTTGGGTTCAAGTCACGGAAGGGCTATGGAAAAATCTCTAGAATTGCCCTGCCTCAGAGTAAAAGCTGCCGCAGAAAGGGCTACTTAGGGAGGGATATGGAAAAATCCTAAGAATTGCTCCGCCTTAAAGTGAGAGCTGCCGAGGATATCGACTGTGAAAGCGTAATGGTATGTCACGATCTAGGTGATAAATACTTAGATTGCACCATTTCCATCAATCTAGGCTTTTAGGATCAATGGTTGCGTCTGGGTAAGCATCACCCTCATGTTTTGTAACACGCTCAACAAAGCACTTGAAAGCTCTATACACTATGTGTGAATCTCTTTGGTAGTGTTTGCACACTTCTAAATTGACTTTGGTTCTTGAAGAGTCAAAACTAGTTCAAAATGTTGTTTGGTTTGCCATAATTTTTTTTTTTCATAAACAAATAGTTAAAGTCCAAATGTTAGCTTTTAAAGAAACTGTCCCAACTAGCTTTTGTAGGAAGTCTACTTAAAAGTTACTCCGAAAAAATTTCTTTTCTCAGAAAAGTTTTATTCAAACAAGCCCGTTATACTTTGTGCAGGAGAACACACCTATCTGGATGTTGTTGACAGATCAAGTTCTAAGAAGAGAGAGGTGAGGGTGGTGATTGAGTTGAGCTTCCGGGCCGAGTTTGAGATGGCGAGAGCAAGCGAAGAATACAACCAGCTAATCAGTCGGCTTCCCGAAGTGTTCGTCGGGAAAGACGACAGGCTACGAGATCTAATCAAGATCTTGTGCTCGGCCGCTAAGAGGTGCATGAAGGATAAAAAGATGCACATGGGGCCATGGCGGAAGCACAAGTATATGCAAGCCAAATGGCTTAGCACATGCGAGCGGACAACGCCCGCACAGCTCTACCCAATCCCAATGGGATTTTCGGAGCAGCCATCGAAGCCAAAGGCTTCCATGCTAACTTTTGACTTGCTGGAGAAGTTGCCCAGATTGCATTGCACTGCATTTGAAGTCGCTAGATTGGGAAACAAAGTTCTGCACACCATTGCTTGTGTCCCTTTGGATCTGTAAATTATCACCCATTGCAAATTTGGGAGAGAATAAAATGGTTATAAGAAGGGGTATAAAATCATGGGAAAAGTCCATTGTTTTCCTTTGTATTTCCTTACTCTAACAATTTTGTCCATTCGGCGGCGCCAAATAATGGCAATCAGATTAATTATAGTCATAAGAAAATATGAATCATTTCTCAAACTCTTCAAAATATACCTCTGAAAATTTAGAAAAATGCAATTTTCATTGGATGGTTACTATTGTTCTTTATGTCAGATTCATCCAATGGTGGAACAGACTTTGGCATCTGTGTGATGTCCCTTAGATTTTTTTTCCTTTTTCTATCCAAATTTTTTTTTTAAATTGGTGAAGAGGAGTAGAATTGCCATGAGAATTCAATATTCATGCAGCTTATATTCTTCAAGTGAAAGGGTAAGTGCCAGGGATAATGGCAGATCAGAACTTGAAGAAGAACTTAAAGGTATAGTTTTGTCATCTTTTATGTGTGGATGTTTCTAAGGACAATTTAGATACCATGAAAACCATAATGGGTGTAGAGGAATTAATCTAAGCTGAGAGCAAGTTTCAGTTGCCCTATGTTCATTTGCCGAGAAAATAAGTGAAAAGAGAGTAAAGAAAATTGGACAAAACACAGCTAAGAATTGTATTAGAAATCCAAAATTTTCTTTTCTTTTCTAAGTTTTTGCCTGAGGTAATGTTTGGCACAAGTTCCCACTGGTGAAATAACAAGAAATTAAGGAAGAATCAAGCAAAGAAGCAGAGGATATAAAACATTTTAAAAATAATAATAATTCTCCGAACTCTGAACAGGAGAGTAGAAATGTTTTGATCTCTTGGAGAATGTTGAAATAAGAAAGTGATCAGAGAATTCATGGTTAGAATTCAGCACATCAAAAAATCCATTGCTTATTTAACTTTGATCTGACATCTCATGCTCAAGCCCCCGAACGAATATCAAGAGTCCCGCTCAGCGACACAAAGGTTTAGCTTATATAATTTTATTGCCTGAAGAACATCCAGATAAGAATTTGTCAAATCAATGCTTACTGAAAAAAAAAACATAAGGTAGACGGGGTACTGGCAGAATTCGATTTTTCATGTCATCGAGAAGCCAGTCAGAAGATGCTTAATTGTCTGATCATAGGTTGATTTCTCAACATCACATTGTTTGGAAAAACATTGAGGCAATCTTGTTTCGCATAATTAATTTTGAATCGCTCTTGTTCGACCAAAATTTATAAATGTTGCCATAAACAGATGAGAAAACTACAAATCCCAAATTCTAGAGATCATAAAAAGAGAAACTTGAAAGATTGCAGAGCCACAACTTTCAAACTATCATGCAGAAAAGTGGAAAAAATCTATAAGATCATAAAGTATAATTTTTGACAGTATATTGATGGAGAATCCATGGAAAGAAGAGCAAGGATGATTTCATCATTGATCTTAATTGCGGAAAGTGACTACCTGCATTTCTGGGCCCTGTAATGAATATGTTAAGATCTTTGCGAGTTCCCATCACTGTTTGATCCTGTTTGCAGAAGTAGTTATGGATCCATCTATGGCTCTGATGACAATTTCTAGCTCCAATGCCTTCAGAACTCACAATGTTGAGGTCACAGGATCAACTCACCAACATCATTTATCTTTCACTAAATAAAACTTTCCAATAAATAATCACGGCAGCGGTTGAATAGCATTTCCACCCGTTTCAAACCAAAAAAAAAAAATCTCTGTTCTTTACTTACACTGGTTTTGAGTAAACTTAGAGGATAGTACTATCTTAGCTATGAGGCGAGAGAGCCTACGTGCTCCCTTTCCCGGCTTAATGCGGGTAGGGTCACCAACCTTGGAACAGGGAGGGTTTCCAGAGCACCAACCGCCGGGGGTAAAACTCCCATTTGCCCGGCGAAGTAGTTCTTTATCAATCTTATCCAGGACTGGGTCATCTTGTCGGAATTTTCGAGCAAATGGGGTATTGCTTCCTATCATCATATTCGTGTCATTAAGGGAGAGGGAGTGTGGGTGCTGTTTTGGGGGAATGTCCCACGCAATGTAGTGCATGTCGTGGTTTACGGTGGTGTTTGCAAATTCTGGTACATTACAGATAACTGTCTGAAAGTAGCCTTCTGGAGAGGAGAGGAAGTTGGTGTAGTACATGAGGAGGGTTCTAGGTAGATTATCCCAACCCCAAATGCAGTACTCCACAAATGATCGAGATAGAACCATCCATGCTGAACCTGAAATGAAAATGAATGCCAACAATCAGAAGGAAAAACTATAATCCCCAACACTGTCGAAAATACTCGAGGATTATAAATTTACACATTATGGGGTAGGTGGAACCAGGGGCAATGGGGCAGCTGCTGCCCCTGAACATTTGAAAGAAAAAAGTACTATTTAATAATTTAAGATGACATAGTCATGGGGCAAGGGGGCGGCTGCTCCCTGAAATTTTGAAAAACAAAGTACCTTTTCTATTATCCTATTTAATTAGTTAGGAGGCCATAGCCATGAGGCAAGGGGCAAGCAGCTTCCCCATGAACTTTAGAAAAACAAAAAGTTTTATAATATATATTATATCTATTAAAATGGCTTCAAGCAAGCATTTTCTTTCATCATTTAGAACGTTTTATTCTCCTATGTACCCATACGATATGTATGAAACTTACGGACAAGATAACCCACAGAGGGATTGAAACTCTCCCGCATTCCCCTGGACCTAAAATATTTTGTACCCACCTTTCCCCCCTACAAGAAAATCATGGCTCCGCCTCTGATTGTATTATTAACTTCGTTCCAATAGAGCTACTGGGGTGTAAGAGCAAACCCTTTTAGAATGCAATTACACCAAAAATTTGTGGACATTGTTATACATAGTTATTTGGTGTAGCGTAAACCCATCCTCTCTTGAGAATGTAATCTACCCCAGAAGACAAACACCCTGGCTTTGATCAGCTCATAAAAGAGAAACACCAAGAGACATACTACAGGTGAACTGCTCAAGCTTACAACTACTAAAGTCAAGGTCGTAACTCATGACTTGGATTTTTTGGTTAAGATACATCTGTTTAACAAGCTGCACCAAATGCTTTTACTTGGCCTAGAACACCTTAAACATTAAAAAAAAAAATCATAGTCAAAAAAAGGAAAAAATTGACAGGCGAAATCGATTGAAGCTATAATGCACATTGATGGATGAAATGCAGAGTTTCATGGGTTCAATCCTTTGTTATGAAGATCTTCAATAAATTTGCATATCTTTCAACTACACAGATTCTTATGTGTAAAGATGAGAACATCAGTGACTCTCCTCTAATTAATAAGCGGGGATCAAAGAGGAGTGAAGGGGGAAGGAGCGCTAACCGGTAAATAATTTAAATGCCGTTGGCATTTCTCTCCGTTGTGTAACCCAGAAGACATCTGACTTTGTCGACTTGTATAGTCCAGGATCTATAATCAATGGCTTCGCTCTTTGAGCCCTGCACAGCATAACCAAATACAGGATTATTGAATACTTACGGCATGGAAATTCAGAGATGTAGAGAGCAACGAGAGAGTGACTCACTCCTTCCATCCTAACTGACTTGTATGCTCTATGAAATTCAGACTTCTGTTTAAAGAAGAAAATGTGTAGAGAAGATCTGCACCCAACAAATTGAAATAATCACATTTACAGATAAAAGATTTTCAAAAAATAAATCTAAACCATCACCAAATATACAGATTATGAAAAAAACCCACCATCTTGAGTCACAAGAGGATAATCCGAAGCACTAAGATTAATGAACCAATCCCATTCCTTGCTTTTCTTGAGAAGAATAGCACAGGCATGAAGTGTATTAGAAACCATTGTGGGTCCTCTATAAGTAACCATATTAGCCTTGGTAATTATATGAACATTCCCAATTTTCGCAAAAATTGGATCATTTTCTACACGCGAAGCAAGCTCCAACCTTTCGTCCACCGATGATTCCAAGTCCAAATGAACAATGTACTGGTTTAATGGGTGATACAGCACTCTGAGAGTTCTCCAAAGCTTATCTAGATCACCTTTTGATCCAGAAACCAGATAAGCCAAACGACGAATAAGGGGGGCGGCAGGTGGGGGTGGAGAATTTGGAACCTTTACAGAGGCATGTGACGGAAAGATCGAGAAGATTGAACTGATTGTGGTTGTCTGTAATGAAGAAATGACTCCGACGCTGAAGGAGGTAGCTAGGAGGAAAATGCAAACAAGGGAGCTTATAGAAAGCGGAAATGCCCATTTCTTCTCCATGTTTAAGGGTACAATTACTAAACCTTATCATGGGTTCTCCTCAATTTCGTTCATATCCCAATTGCTTTAGCTGCTGATCCCAGGACTAAAAGCACAAAATTGTTCGCAGATCTTTCGAAATTGCCTCAACCACCTATGTGAAGCAATTCAAAAATATGGGATTTTGATATACCTGTGAAATCAACACCCAGAAGGAAAATTTAAGTACAAATAATTTTATTTAAAAAAAAAACAATTTGCTTTAATTTTGAAACAGAGAAAATCAAAGATGTTAAAAGAGAAACATCAATTTTCGAAGGTTCTACAAAAGAACAGAAATTTGTATTAAAAAAAATCTGAATCTTGAAGACAAGGAATGGATACAAGAAACAGTTGAAAGATTTTATCTTTCAAAGATGCCTGCAATATAAACCATATAATTACAAACATAACCATACCAAGTCTTTGCCAAATTCTCAGAAACAAAGTAATTTTCAGAAACAAGGAGACTGAAAATGAATTCAATCTTGTGCAAAAACAAAGAAATCAGTCCAAATACACCACCAGAATCACAAAATAGATGCTTCAACAAATTCAATTAAAAAAAAAATGATTACATGAACAAGATCCTAACCAAGAACATAAATCAATCAAATATTCGAAAAGAAAAGTAAAAAAAAAAACTACAAATCATTCAAACTAAAACAACACAACCCATCTGCCAGAGACTCAGAATTATAAGTAAATGCCTCAAAGAATTCAATAAAAATGGAAATAATTCAATACACACCAAAAAAAAACCCAAAAAAACAAGGAGAATTGCATGAACAAGATCTCAATTCTCTCTCTCTTTTTTTTTTATACGAAAATCTCAATTCTGAAACAATCTAAAAAAGAAACAAAACAAATCAAGATACAAACCATACATCTAAAAAACATCACAGCCCATCTACCGTTTATCAATCTATGTGAATAGAAATAACAGACGTTTGTGAGATAATGAAGAACCTGGTGTGGGGTGTAGGAGGAAGAGACGTTTCTGCACGTTCAAGAGGAGAGAACAAGAAATGTGGAACGAGCTTATCAAAGTCCCCATACGACGTGAGATGTGGTTTTGTTTTTCTAGGCGGGTGTCAAATCCTCTACGGTGATAACCGGATTTGCCAAATCCGGTTATCACCCTTTGAGGTGGCCACGTGTCCCCCTTGACACCCCTTAACTGCGGTTCAGATTCACCCACCCCTACGGTTCAGCCACCCATCCTTGGTTTTTAGAAAAAAAATATTAATTCTATTTTAAAATTAAAAAAACCCTAAAAACAGTTTTTTAATTTAAAAAAATAGAATTAATATTTTTTTCTAAAAACCACCAATGGGTGGGTGAACCCTAAGGGTGGGTGAATCCGAACCACAGTTAAGGGATGTCAAGGGGGACACATGGCCACCTCAAAGGGTGATAACCGGATTTGCCAAATCAGGTTATTATGGTAGAGGATTTGACTTCTTTTAGGCGTTTTTTGCTATAGGAAAATAATCCCCTCGTCGAGTACCTCGAAGGGTGATAACCGGATTTCCCCAATCAGGTTATCATGGTAGAGGATTTGACTTCTTTTAGGCGTGTTTTTGCTATAGGAAAATAATCCCCTCCTCGGTCGGTGACTCGAGGAGGGGCGTCTCGGCTTCCCATTACTTGCCACGTGTCCATTTTTAAACTCCTTTAACTGTGGTTAAAATTCACTCACCCTTTGGATTGACCCATCTATCCTTGGTTCTTAAAATAAAAAAATAATAATAACCACAAGATTAAAAATAAAATAACCTGAGTTAATGACAGTTGAAGGGGCAGCTTTGTGAGAGCCATGAGCAATAATTTCACTCTTCATCCGTGGAGCGAACTATTGCTCATTGCGATAAGAGTTAAAAGAGGGACATGTGGCATTGAAAGGGACTTGAGACACACCTTACGTCAGGTGATTATTTACCTCTTGGTAGGTAACGCAAGGATTGTAACGTGTCATTCTTTTAACTCTCTTTAACTGTGGTTAAGATTCACTCAATGGTTCACCCATTTACCCTTGATTTTTAGGAAAAAATTAACTACAAGGATTAAAAAAAATTATTCCAAGTTAATGGCAGTTGAAGAGATGGCTTTGTGAGAGCGAGGAGCAATAGTTTCGCTCCTCCTCCATGGAGCAAACTATTGCTCATTGCGATAAGAGCAATAGCTCACTGAGGACCAAAATCCTCGCTCTCACAAACCCAACTCAATTGCCATGAACCCTAGTTAATTTTTTTCACTTTTGTGGTTAAAAGTTTTTTATTTTATATTTCTAAAAGCCAAAGCTAGATGGGTGAACCTAAGAGGAGTGAATCATAGCACCTCCTAGCATCACCGATTGAGGAGGTGATTATTTTCCTGGCGGTAATAGAAAGACCCCCGTTTTCGGAATTGACTGAAGATGGTAGTCCTCTCGTCGGCCGAGGAGGGGACAATTCCTCCTGGCTCTCACATAGCCAACCCTTTAACTCTCTTTTAACTCGGGTTAGTTTATTTTAATCCTTTAGTTAAATTTTTTTATTATATTTTTCTAAAAACCAAGGGTAGATGGGTGAACCATAACCACAGTTAAATGGGTTGAAAGGGGACACATGGCAAGAAAATAGGAGCCGAGACGGCCCTCCTCGCGTCACAGACCTAGGAGGTGACTATTTTCCTTTTTATATAAAGAAAAAAGGATTTCTATCAATGGACGTTGATGTAGTACGCCTGGTTTCAGTTTAAAATCAAAGTACAGGTTGATCAAAGATGAGAAACTCAATCTAATGGATAAAATTCCAGGACTTTTATATTAATTTTATACTAGAATTACTAAATCATTTGCTACTTTTATATCTGACTGAGAGGTCAATGAATTCCACCATTAAAAGTCTTGAAGGAATTAAACTCGTCAACGGCAAATATTTGGTGGGGCTAGGATGAGGAAGAGCATAAGATCTATTGGGTGAGCTGGTCAAAGTTTTGTTGCTCAAAAAAGGAGGGAGGCATGGGTTTTAGGGATTTGGAGTTGTTTACCAAGGCTTTGTTGGCCAAGCACAGCTGGAGCATCCTAAAAATTCCAAACTCTTTATTGTCCAAAGTTCTCCAAGGCTTGTACTTTCCTCACTGTTCTTTCATGGAAGCCTATTGGGGTTATCGAGCTTCATGGGAGTGGCGGAGTATCCTAGCAGGTCAGGAGGTGCTTGTTAAAGGCCTTCAATGGCAAGTGGGAGATGACCACTCCATCCAGTTGTGGGCAGACCCGTGGATCCCTGAGTTACCTAATTACAAACTTTTTTCACCATGTAGCGAGGGTGAAGAGGCCGAAACGGTGGATTCCCTTATTGACATCTAGCATGATTCTTGGTGCACTCAGGTGATTTTAGAGTGTTTTTCAGCAGTTGAAGCTCAAGTCATTCTTAATATCCCTTTTAGCACCCGGGGAGCCCATGATTTTCTCATTTGGCATTATAACAAGTCGGGGTTGTTCTCTAGTAAGTCGGCCTATCATATGTCGATACAAGATCAAAGGGTTCAATCAAGTAGACCGGAAACTTCAGAGCCCCTAATTCCTTCAATAGTGTGGAAAAAAATTTGGCTGATCCTTGATCCTCCCAAAATCCAACTTTTAATTTGGCGAGGATGCTTAAACACCCTTGCAGTGGCGGATAACCTTCTCCGGCGTCGGGTTCAGGTCAATGTTCTTTGTCCTTTTTGTCGCGAGGAAAGTGAAACAGTTACTCATCTTTTCCTTATGTGCCCCTATGCTCGTGCTATTTGGTTGGGCCTGTCTTTTCACTGGAGGGGAGAGCAAGGTATAATGGGGGATTTCGCTAAATGGTGATCCTTCTGGGCACTGGACCCAAACTTCAGCTCAGAAAATTACAAAATGTCTGTTTTAATTTGCTCTGTTATTTGGGCTATTTGATTTGCCCCGCAATGAGAGAGTCTTTGCAAATAAGCAGGTTGGGCCCTAAAGCTCGGTGGAGTGTGCGAAGAAACTGGCTGAAGAGATCTGCAACCCAGCACCATCTAGATCCCTGTCGAAGGTTGCAAACACAAATTTACCCAACACTTGTGCTCCTCCCAAATGGTCAACCTCGACCATGGAGAGTCTAAAGATAAATTGTGACGGGGCATACAACGACATTGACGGGGCAGCTGGGATTGGTATAATAGTTCGAGACCATAATGCCACGGTGATATCTCGAATCTCTCAAGTTATTCAAGTGAGTTCAACGCTCATGTCGGAAGCCTATGCAGTTAGAAAGAGTCTCGAATTGGTCTTAAGGAATGGCTGATCGTACAGCTCTATTGAAAGCGACTCGCAAGTTCTGACATCAGCTATAAACGATGGTTCTCCTAGTTCGATTCAGGAGGTCCGTCCAATTTTCGAGCATATAATCTCGCTCTGAAACCTCCTCTCACATGTGAGGATAGTGTTCATTCGTCGTTAGGCGAATTCAGCAGCTCATAATCTTGCTCAACACGCGGTTAAACGTTTCTGGTCTAGCTCACTCCCGGAATATCCAGATTGGGTTCGGGTTCGAAGTCAGCAGTTTCCTTTCAATCTAGATATCCCTGGCAAAATCAAGCAGCTCTAGTTCAGGCCTCAACTCTCTGTAGTTTTCCTTTTTGTTGTTTGCAGGGTTTGTCTCTTCTTCAGGTTTAATACATATACCAAAATAAATAAATAAAAGCTAAGCTTACATTTAATTAAAGTCTAATAGAGGAACATCTATGGTACATGTCGGAGTACGCTAAATGGATAGGTCCCACTTAAAGATCAGTAGTTTTAATTTAATTTTCAGATCTATTTGATGATGGCTTTTGTTAATTAGTTTTAATTTAATTTTCAGATCTATTTGACGATGGCTTTTGTAATTAGGGGATGAGCTGTTAGAATCTATGACACGTGGTAAATATAGAGAGAAGGACCTTAAATTTATGTAGATTTAGGATCTTCTCTCAGCCACACACCCACTTTGCACACTTGTCAAGATTTTTACACATAAATCAAGCATTGGTTAAAGTAAAAAGGGTATGTGGCGCCTTCCATTTCAATGCTACGGTCTCCTCGCCAGCACAACCGGAGAAGAT
Source organism: Tetracentron sinense (assembly GCA_015143295.1). Taxonomy (NCBI): domain Eukaryota; kingdom Viridiplantae; phylum Streptophyta; class Magnoliopsida; order Trochodendrales; family Trochodendraceae; genus Tetracentron; species Tetracentron sinense. The sequence continues at coordinate 30,106,005 of CM026567.1, read as the reverse complement.
CCTAAACCATGTAAAGAACTTTATTTTATGGAAAGGAAAATAATCACCACCTCGGTCGGTGACACGATAAGGGGCGTCTTGGGTTCCCTTTTCATGCCCTGTGTCCCCCTTTTAACTCCTTTTAACTGTGGTTAAGGTTCACTAACTCTTAGGGTTCATTAATCGATACTTTGTTTTTTGAAAAACAAAATAGAAAAAGTTAACCATAGGGTTAAAATTTAACCTAAATTCACAGTAGGTTAATTTGTGAGAGCGAGGAGCAATAGTTCGACAGTCGCAATAGTTCGCCACTGTCGAACTATTGCTCTTATAGAAAATAGAAAATGGACCATAGGTCCTCTTCCAAGCTGACCACCTAATTGTAAATTGACACGTGGTAGTTAAATATTATTTTATTTTTAACTTTATATCTCTTTATCAATGTGTTAAAATTTATTTGGTGTGGTCAACTTGGAAGGGACCTTGCGGTCCTCTAATCAGAATTTATATTTCATAGGGTTTAGACGTCATGCATTCCAAACTCCAAAGTATCGAGATTCATAGACATGCGTTGTACATAAACAAACATATTAGGAGAGTTGCTTGCTTCTTTGAATGAATGGTCCCATTATTTAATGGGTCTCACCTTAGATATAAACAGCCCATCTACCGATTTAAATGCAGACCGTTTCGTAACAGTTCTAATTGTAACTTTCTAATTGTAACTTTCTCTGTAATTGATGTGTCAACATTTGACTTTTAATAATGGGCTTTTCAGCCGCCTATACCAATTCGTGGGAATCGATCCACACCAATTTCCATTCGTGGGAATTGATCCCGGTCCACGAGAATTGGAATCCCACCTTGTACCCACACGAATTCATGGGAATTGAATTCGCTTTTGAAAAGAAAAGTACCCGTCATTGGGAGATACTATTATTGGGTATCGATAATGCATGATACATTGATAGTAACATATGCAATTGATATTTTATTTCCATTGATGTGGGCCTTGAAACAATTCACAAGATGCTTGTTCTAAAAATTGATCCATTGGCCTCATTTTTTCTCTCTTTTTGCAAAGGTATTTCAACTTGGTTAGGGGGTGTATGGATTGAGCTAACTTGTGCCCTAGGCCCAGCTCGGTTGGTGCAAGGGTGTTTCAACATGGTTAGGGGTGTCAATGGATCAGGCTGACTTATGCCCTAGGCCCAGCTCGGCCGGATTAAGTAAATGAATGGGCTTGGGCCTAGATCCTAGAACCAAGGGCCATTCAACTATTCTTCTAAGTTGGCTCAGTCCAGTCCAATTAATTAAAAAAAAGGTCTTCAATAGGGTTGCTAAGCCATTCTAGCCTGATTAAGTAATTAGCAAAGCATCCTAAGGTCCGAGGCCCATTTGATTGTACTTCTAATCGTGCTGGGATATCCAGATCTATGATTTGAAAAAGACCTTCAATAGGGTTGCTAGCCCTCTTAGGCCAAGCCACGACTAAGCCCCAACCCAACCGAGGTATTATACTTCTACAGCGCTAGCCCTACATAGCCTAACCCGATTACTTAAAAAGTCCCATAAATAGGGTCGTAGGCCAAGCCAGCCTGACACGATTAATATTAGGGCCGACTTGGGTCCCCACCCTGGCTCAAGCAGTTGACACACCCTACTAATGACTAATGATAGAAAAGAGATTTATTGAATATATTTAGATAATTTACGATGATCCTAAATAGGGTTTATATAGAAAACAAGATATATTTTATCAAAAGTAAATCAACCTAATCTAAACACACATAATCAAATCTAATCTATCATTGATTGATGCTAATATAATATTGTGATGAGATACACTTAAAATGATGTAGTGTATCTCTTTCACCTCATTACAATGTTCTTCTTTATTCTCTAATACTCCCCCTCAAACAAATGGAGATTGAAAAATCTTCATGTGTTTTGCCGCTAGTAGAAATCTGTTTGACGCATTTTAATCTCCGTTTGATACATTTGATCTTCGTTGCATGTTTGTTTGAGTCGGCTAGCCACTTGCTTGTTGTTGAAGGATGTGGTTGAATTAAAATAGGCCAAAATAAAGGGCCTCTATTGGCCAAATAAGGATTTCTATGGACCTAGCTAATAGAAGTGTCTCGAATGTGCTTATAAAACAATGCAGTTAATGGGTCTGACATGAACTCAATAGCCAAGAAAATCAGCCTCAATAGGCTTGAACAGCCTCCATGGGCCTAAAACATTGGTCTTTATGGACCAACAAACATGACCTCTATGGACGTGAATTAACCTCATGGGCCTTTAGGACAACCTTCATGGGCTAATAGAGAGAGAATACCTCTGTGGGCCGAAGTATGGATCGTCTTCTCAAACACGAAGACACAAGGAGATCATTGAACTTCAAAATTGTTGGAGAAGAAATCAAATCCGAAGCAAATGATAGAGATCCGTTTTATGGGGACGATGAGAGATGACAAATTGAATTTTGAAGTGTTTATGGACAATCGTAGATAGTTCTCACCAAAAGAACCATTAGGACCATTTGTTGTGAGAAGTTCTTCATGGTTCATGTGGCATTTGTAGCGACAAGGGCAGCATCATATTGTTTGGGTCATGGCAGGTGGTGATCAAGATTTGTGCAGATTTGGATGAGTTATCCTTCACAATCCACAAAACGGTACTAGTGTGATCTCCTAGCAACTACCCATTGAAAGAATAGATGGTCATAAAAAAAAGGGGAGGAGTGGAAAAAGTCTCCCCTTTTTGTCAGCATTGTAATAAGATGAATGAGATAGACTACATCATTCACCTTATTATAATGCTCTTCTTTATTCCCTAACTAGTGGAATTCCTAAAAATAAAAAAATGTAAGTAATAACATAAGAAGAAACCAAAAAATTATTTCTTTATAAAATGAATAATTAAAAGATCCGAAGTGGCAAAGTGGTGTTTTAATTTTTAGGTCGATTAGCTCTCTTGAGAGTATTCGCAACTGGATTTCGTCTATTTCTCTTCTTTGTTTCTTACTGACGGACGCTACCCAAAGGTCCGATTATACTTCTTTATCCCAATTTCCTAAATAATAATAAAAATTTAAAAGAATAAGAAAATAAAAAAAGAGTACACATATCTTCGGTTGTTCTCCGAACTGTTGTGGGAAGAAAAATTAGCAAGTATTCTATAGGGTCATGGTTTTAAGTTTTAACGAAGACAAATAGACTGTCATTTGTCACCCATCAATCCACCAATACATAATACATCGTTACAGTGAAAAAATCAGATGTTAAGATCATAAGATCGCAGGTGTAGAATTTATTCATTAATATTCCTCCCCGGAGCATGGCTTGCAACCCATATAGCATCATTCTAAATAAAATTAGACAAAAAAAGAATATTTGATTTTGAATCTAATACCTAAAATGGTGATTTAACTAAAATAGACCCTCATTGTGAATATGTAACTAAAATAGAATCTCTTTCTATACCAATTTGACATGTATCCATTTAAATCAAGGAGTGGATGCATCCAAATACCCTCTCAGGAATATAGTAAGAGAGAGTAGGGCTTTAGTACTAGGGTTCGAAATGGTGGGTGAGGGAGATATTGTTAGGCTGCATGTGATGAAGGTTTCACAAGCCTCTTACTGCCCCCAATTTGAGGTGTCCAAGCGTATTAGAGAATATATTATTGTAATAAAGTGAATGAGATAGACTATATCATATCTAATCAAAGATAATCCTAATCTAATCAAATCTTAAATTCAAACTTAATTATATTATTTAACTAGTAAGAAACTATGCACGGAAAAAAAAAAGAAATTAGTATAAAAAAATATAGAAATTATAAAATTATTGAAAGTACATTTCTTTTATTTTTAATGAGTGATCTACATTGTTTCCTAAATTTATATGAAGCAATGCCAAAATTATGTTTAAAAGGTCATTCAGAAATCACTGTGTTATGAGTCTTATGACTCTTAATAAAAGGCAGCATGTCTGACTCTGACCCTTAATAAAAGGCGGCTGAAATATTAATGATAACTTTTTTTTAGGATAAATATAAGATCTAAGATCCTGCCTAACACCATCTTTATCACCGAAGGGCAAATAGAAAATAAAAATTAATTATAAGTGTCCTATAATTATTGGATCTTATAAGACATGCATGGTTTATACAAAAGAAAATCAAAATCAAAATTTTCTCTCTAAGTATAGTCGATGTACTTACTTTTCTATTAGGACAACCGATTTAAAGGGGGGAGGTGTGACACCCCCCCACCCACGCCACTCACTCTCTCTCTCACACACGCCATTACCCAACTTCTACACTCTATTATCATCTCGGACTTTGCTATTGAGACCCCAAAAGGGTTGAGACCACTGAGACCGTGCATGGATGCACGAGATTTCAGGTGGGGCCCACGTTCACATGGTAGGCCCCACCTGAAATCCCATGCATACATGCACGGATTCGGTGGTCTCGGCCCTTGTGCGGTCTCAAAATCAATTCCCTATCATTTCTATAGGACACATCTCTCTCTCTCTCATCATACCTCCCCACTTAGACTCTCTCTCTCTGTTCTTCTCCATGAGGTCTATAAGCATGTTTCCCAGATCATTCTAAACCATGTGAAACAATAAACTTTGGACATACTCATGCTCATCTTTGGCAATTAACTTTACAAATGCTTGATTTCGATGTTAATTTTAGACTCAGACAATTACAATGATGAACGAAAAAACTTAGAAAACTAAAAATGATGATATTAACCTCAACATACACACCATGGGCATAGCCCAGTGGTAGTGTATCCCTTGCTTAGGGGGGAGGTCCAGGGTTCCATTCCTGAAATGGTGGGAGTTTGTATATACTCTCCACCCGCCCACTAACTCAGAACAGATACTAACACCTACCCGGGGTTGCAGCCTAACTGTGTGTCTCATTCCCCAAAAAAAAAAAAAAAAACCTCAACATTGCCTACTACCCCGGCTCCCTCCAACAACTCTTGTGATTGAGGACGCCTCTTTGTAGGGTGTATTTAACCACAGTCACCGATGACACAACGTTTGTACATTGTTTCAATGCCTCGATTGAGATCTGTAGAGGTGCTCATGATGATATCTCATGTCCTATCCTCTGGTTTCTTAATGATACCCATTGCCTCATTTATATCCATTTCCTAACAAAACCCTCTAGAGTTGTGGTCACCCTATGTGATAGTTTGTGGGAAAGAGAAAGAAGTGGTTTAAGAAAAATATATAGAAATGGGTTAATTTAGAAGGTAAATAACGGTTAATTACCAAAACTCTCTCTTAATTACCAAAGCAGTTGATAAAAGCAGTTTAATATAGAGGAAAGTAACGGTTAAGCACTACCACCACTCTCCGCCTCTTTCATTTTCCATAAACAAAGGGGTTTTAAGAGTGTAACCGAACCTATTAAATGATTACTAAGAGAGAGTTTTAAGAAAGAGAAATAAAGGAGGGGAGTTAAGAAGACACCCTCTAAAATCGCCACGTGCCCAAAACCTTCTCTAGAGCCGACAGATGTCTATCGAATTACTCGGGTTTCATAGTATATAATTATGAAGAGATATACTGATAATGAAACATAGTATTTCATTCACTTTGTTACAATAATATTTTCTTTCATAGTATGTAATTGTGAAGAGATACACTAATAATGATAAAGTGTATTTCATTCTTTTTATTACAATAATATATTCTCTAATACAACGGGAGTGCCAAGTTGAATAAAAAACAATTACTTTTATGGAAGTTGGCTCGTGAGTCCAGGCCTGGCTAAATTATTTGATTCCCGGATCGTGCTAATGGGGCAGGATCCGAATGGAATAGTCATGTATCTACCCATTCACACCTGTAATTTCCAGTGGAAACCAAATCCTCTACGGTGATAACCGGATTTGGCAAATCTGGTTATCACCCTTGAGGTTGCCATGTGTCCCTTTTGACACTCCTTAACTGTGGTTAAGATTCATCCACCCTTAGGATTGACCCACCCATCCTTGGTTTTTAGAAGAAAAAAAATTCTTTTTTTAATATTTTAATATTAAAAAACCTTAAAAACAATTTTTTAATTTTAAAAAAGAATTAATTTCTTTTTATAACAACCAACAATTGGTGGGTGAACCCTAAGGATGGATGAATCTTAACCACGGTTAAGGGATGTCAAAAGTGACATGTGGCGACTTCAAGGGGTGATAACCGGATTTGACAAATCTGATTATCACCGTAGAGGATTTGGTCTCTTTCCAGTGGCTCCAATATGATATATGGCTTGATCAAATTCCTCCCAACCATCTGATGTCTCGGGCAGGCCTCTTGAATGGTGGGCCCAACTTCAATGAGAAAAGTTGTGGGTATCAATTTTTTAGAAACAGAATTGGTAAGAAATGGTAACTGCCCTCTAGTCATCCACTTATGGACAGATGGTAATACTTTGACAACCTCTAAAGTCAAATAACGGTTCACAACCCCAGCCACACCCCTTTCTCCAAAAATAAAAAAAATCCCACCATTAATGTTAAATCGCCTAGTGCAAAAAATAGGTTTTAAGAGACAGAAATAGAAATAAAAAAAATTTAAGAAGAAGACCTCTCTAACTACCATGTGATCCACAGGTTGCGTTTCATAATAAGCTATAGCTAATCATGAGAAAAGAGTAGGGCTTAGGCTTATATATATCAAACTCATTTAAAACCGAGACATGCTAGCCTTATTCTAAGGTATTCCCTACTCTAAATCAAAAACCAACATTGAAAGCAAGGAACGATGTTGGCTTTTTGCAAAAAGCAAATGTAGGGGTGTTTGATAAAACTCATCTAATAAGTACTTTTAAATTAAGCTCTAAAAATTAAAAGTAATAATAAAATGATTTGAAAATCGACGTCATTTGTATTAATTAACTAAGTTTTATTTTTTTCAAAATGTAACTTTAGATTGCTTATTGAGTAAATGGTAAAATCATGTATTACTAAAATATTTAGTCATCACTAATATATTATTAAACAATTTTGTTACTAAATAAGAGTTTAATTTAGTAAAATAAATTAATAAACCACGTATTTTAAGTTTTATCAATGACACTAAATATCCATTTTTGGGTCGGAGTAGGGAATATCGGAGAGTAGGGCTAACACCTAGAACCCTAATCTTAGGGTCTTAAAATATTTCGATAGGCAAATTCGTGTTTTTCAATAGTAGCCTTTCCTAACGCTCCACGGCTTGCTCCAGTGGTAATGTGTAGCCTCTCCTCTCGAATGACTTATGAGAGAGGTTGTGGGATCTATCATCATGCATGATGACTTGCAAGTCGTCAGATCCCATTCCTAACTACTAACTAATGCTACTAAGTATTAAGTAACTAATGCTACTAAGTATTAAGGCAACTGATTACCTCTTGCAGATGCCCGAGATCCTCACTCGGGCACCACTCTTCAGCTGACGCCGTGGGAAGACATTTAATTAGGAGAAGTGATAACATACATCTCTCATGTTCTGTTCAGTGGTACATGCAGATCACTCAAGCTCGCCACATATCCTCTTTGACATCCATTAATCATGGTTAAGATTCATCTACTTTTAGGATTAAATAATCTAGCCTTAGTTGTCAGAAAAATATCTTAAAAAATTTACCACATAATTTAGTGAAATCATAACCAAGGTTATTTAAAAACAAAAACTAAGTTTAGATTATTTAATCCTAAAGTTAAATGAATCTTAACCACGGTTAATAGATGTCAAAGAAAACATCTAGCGAGCTTGGAAGGTGTGCGTGCACACAATAGAACATGATGCATTTTATTACTCTCTTAGTTAAATGCCTTCCCACGCATCAGTTGAAGAGTGGTGCTCGAGTAAGGGTAGAGCTGGGTGGGGGCCTGTGGAGGCACGTGCCCCCTTTCAACTTTTAAAAATCTAAATTTATATTTAATTTTTAGGGTATAGCATAAGAATGACGCAGGCGCCCCCATAAACTTGAAAATAAGTATTTTTCTTTGAATTAGGAACATATTCAATCGCGATTAAACTCGACCCATAGCTCAATAGCTCAACATGTTTCCCTTTTAACTCTTATTAACTATTGTAAAAATTCAATAGCCCTTAGGGTTCAAAAATCTACCTTTGTTTTTTATTTTAAAAATTAACCTAAAGGTAAAAGTTCTTAACCAGAATTAAAGGAGGTTATTTAAGTGCAATTGAACTGTTCGAATTCAATCGCAATTGGACAGGAGCGGATTCATATTTATTGTATATGGCATAGTTATGGATTCAAAAGTTTATCTCCTAAACTTTTGAAAACAAAATTTATCTTTGGAAAATGGAAAACGAACCCAGGATCAGCTTAAAAGCTGACCCCGGGATCTGCTTAAAAGCTGACCCCGGGATCTCATTGGTCCACGCCCCCTTTATATCATCCATCAACTGTGGTTAGGATTCACTCACCCTTAGGGTTAAGCAATCTAATCATGGTTTTTAAAAACATAAAAACTTATTAATTTTAATTTAACTAAGCTTAACCATAATTAAAGAAGTGTTAAAAGGGACACAGGGACATTCCGATCAGCTTAGAAGTCCTCTCCTCAGGATTCTTTATCTTTTACACCATTTCATTTAAGGGTTAATTACATTGACCTCTCCTAAGATTTGGTGTAATTTCAGAAACCTCTCATCTTATTTTAGAAATTAGATTGCCCTCCCCTCAACTTCAATTATTTGGTAACAGATACATCTTTTGTTAATATGCCGTTACTTATATAAACGGACTTTGATGATGTCATCATTTAAATATTTAAAAATGTTTAAATTACATTTCTCAAAGACTGAGTCAACTAATACAATAAAAGAAATGATAAATGGATTTGGTAAGTATAAACTTAAGGTTAATATATATTTCCAAAACCAAGGTTAATAGTATCAATTTAATATATATATATATATATATATATTTCCAAAAAACCAATGTTAGATAGATGAACTCTAGGGGCGAGTGAATCTTAACCATAGTTAGTGGGTATTAAAAGGGACACATGGCGGTGACCCTTTAACCGTGGTAAAACATAATTAATCTAAGGTTAATATTTTTATTTTTTTTCCTTAAAATCAAGGTTAGATGGATGAATCCTAAGGATGAGTGAATCTAAACAACAGTTAGTGGGTGTTAAAAGAGACATGTGGTAGCTTGTAGAGCCTCCTTTAAAAGTGGTTAAGCATAATCAACCTAAGATTTTTTTTCTTCTAAAAGACAAGGTTAGATGGATAAACCCTTTGGGTGAGTGAATCTAAACCATAGTTAGTGGGTGTTAAAAGGGACACGTGGCGGCTTGTAGAGGTCCTTTAACTATGGTTAAGCACAATCAACCTAAGGTTATTATTATTATTATTAGTATTATTATTATTATTATTATTATTTTCTATAAATCCTAGAGAAATTTCAAGTTACTATGTAACATTCCCCCTGAATGTTTGAGACGTTTATGTTTTTCTTTGGTTAGCTTTCAAACCAAGCCGTAACGATGTGTTTTCTCAAGTAATGGGGGCAAAATTGTAAAATAGTACCTTTGTTAACAGCTTTAACCTGATGAGCCTGACAGGGAAAGGCAGCGTAATTCATAAACGAGAAGGGAGGTTTCTAACGTTTCACCAAACCTCAGGGGAGGTCAGTGTAATTTACCCTTCATTTAATTATTTAATTGGGCATAGCTATGAGGCAAGGGGATAGCTGTCCCGTAAACAAGGAAAAAGAATACTCATAAGATATGTACAAAATATATGGACGAAACGATCTCAGATCTTAGTTTTCAAAATAAAAATGGAGAATGACCCTCGAACCCCCATCCCGCTACACCCATAATATTTTGTATTCACCTAATTTTCTCCCCAAAATCTATCAACAATTACTATCATTTTCAATCAACCATGAGTGCCCCCACTATTAAAAATTTGGCTCGGCCCCTATGCTCGAGTGTGGATCTCGGGCATTTGGCAGAGGTAATTCGTTGCTTACTACCAACCCTAGGTAAAATGATATCGTAAAATAAAAAGTGGGTAAATTACACTCACCTCTCCTGAGGTTTGTGAAATTTCACAAACCTCCCATCTACTTTATGAAATAACATTGCCCTCCCCCTGTCAGGCTAGCTTGTCAAGTTAACACTGTTACTCTTTTACAATTTTACCTCATTACTTGAGGAAACACATCCTTACGGCTAGGGGTGCACACAAGCTATGCTATCTCGATGGCTTGGGAGGTGTACGTGTATCACCCAACATAATGTGCAATGTATGCTATCACTCCATTTAACCTTGATTTTTTTTTTTTATAAAAAAAACTTTAGGTTGATTATGCTTAACCACAATTAAAGGAGGCTCAACAAGTTGCCACAAGTCCTTTTTAACACCCACTAACTGCGGTTAAGATTCATTCACCCTTACGATTCATCTATCTAACTTTGGTTTTAGGGAAAAAAAAAATATTAACCTTAGGTTAATTATGCTTAACCACATTAAAGGGTCTCTATAAGCTGTCACGTGTTCCTTTTCATACACACTAACTATAATTAAGATTCACTCACCCCTAGAGTTCATCTATCTAACCTTTGCTTTTTAGGAAAAAAATACATTTACTTTACATTGATACTAATAACCTTAGTTTTGCCGCACCCAAAAAAAAAAAAAAACCCTTAATTTTGGAAATATATATTAATCTTAAGTAAGTACATACCAAAAAAGGGTGGAGCTGGGAATTTATCCTTGGGGCCAAAGTATGGGTCTTGGGGTTCGCCCGTGTAGCCCTCGATTTTTTTTTTTGGGAAATGGGTCCGCAAGAGCTATTATTTAAATAAAATTAATTTTATTTTAATTTTTTTTATATTTTATATATAAGGAAAATTATTTTTTTCCGCGAAATGCACGGGCCTCTACAGCCATCACGTGTACCTTTTTAACACCTACTAACTTTGGCTAAGATTCATTCACCCCTAAGGTTCATCCATCAAATCTTGGTTTTTAGAAAAACAATATTAATCTTAAGTTAATTAAGCTTAACCATAGTTAAAGGAAGATCAACTAACTGCCATGTGTCATTTTTAATACCCACTAAATGTGGTTAAGATTCACTCACCCCTAAGGTTAATCTTGGTTTTTACAATAATAAAAAATATTAATCATAATTTATTAAACTTAACCACTGTTAACAGGAGACGAAAAGAGTGCGCATGGAAAAAAAAATTTGGTGGGCATTAACTCATGATTTGGGGAGGCCATAATTTATAAAATATTAATACTAGGTTTTTTTTTTAAAAAAAATCTACCGAGTTTGCCCCCCAATTACCAAACCCAATTATAATTTATTTTAGTGTATTAATTGTTTTTAAGAATGATAATTTAGATATTTTAAAATTTAAATGATGACAACATCAAAGTCTTATCATGTAAATAACAACAAATTAATGAAAAATGATATGTGTTACAAGAGTTGAAGAGAGGGTAATATAATTTCAACTAAAAGGGAGGTTTCTAAAAATTTCGCCAAGGAAAACAATGTGTTACACATAACTAAAGTTGATTGGAGGATAGGATAATTTTAGAACTATAGGAAGGTTTCTAAAAACAAATTTACAAAAAAAAAAAAAAAACTTTCCGCTTTTGTTTCCCTGTCAGACGTTGCTATCGGTACGGATTAATTGGTCAAAGATCCGTACAAAACACCATCTAATTTCAACGTTTTTTTTTTTTTTATGATGTGGGGCCCACTCCAACCACGGGAAACATATAATAGATGCGTATTGAGTACTTGCTCCCGTTGATCATAGAAACGGAGCCGTTGAAGATTTCTAAAAAGGCCTCTCCAGTCGTTGATAGAAATAGAAAGACTACCGTTGCAGAGAAATAGATTTTGAGAGAGAAAAGTAAAAAATTTAAGAAGAACGTTATACGACGAAGGATATACGGTTCAGGTGCGTGTTTTTTTTACTTCTAATGGGTGGAGATTTTTGGGTTGTTCATCTTTCTGGGTCTTTTTCTTTTCAAATTTTTTGATGAGTTTATGACTATTTTGATGCAATGAATGGTTTTACTTTTTTGAAAGGTCATAATATATATTTTTTCGATTCAGGGGCAGAGATTTTTGGGGTTATTTTGTTCTTCAAAATTTTGATGGATTTATAGTTATTTTGATGCAATAAATGGTTTCCTTCTCTATTGAAACGGTTATGATGATGGGGTTTGCTTTGTTTTTTATGCTTATTTGGGATTTTTTTTCAGGTCTTTTGAGTAAGGGATTGGTATTTGACTTCGAAGCTAAAAGGGTTTGTTGTTTAAGGTGAGGTGGGGTAGAATTAGGATTACTGGTGCATTTATGGAAATTTTAGGGTATTTTGAGAGGTCTATATGTTAATGTTTTGTGATGGAATTAAGTGAATTTGGCTCTGATTGAGAAGAGAATAGGCTTTGAAAGAGCAGATTCTTAATGGGTTTGATCTTAATGGAGATAGTAATTGGGTTTTAAATCCTCTGTTATTGGGTTTGGAGAAATTTTGGATATTGAGTTCTGTTACTCCCATAGAATTGTTTGAAAATTACTGTTTTCATTTGAAGCCTTTTTCTCAGCTGAAGAAAAATAATTAGGAGTTCATATCTGCCCTTGTAGGGTTTCAGATACTTGGTAGGGGAATGGAGGTAGAAGCTAGCTCTTGGATAAGGAGGACGAAATTCTCTCGCACAGTTTGTCATCCGTGGGATTCGTCTCGATTGGCCTCTGTTCCAGTTTCCATTCAACCGAATCGCAATTCTGATTTGAAGTCTAGACCTGAAACAATTTTTGTTTTTCAGAAATCGGGATCGTTTAATGGAGAGATTCAGAGAACTATTAACAAACATAGATCCTTATCCCCTCTTCCTGAAACTGTTCTTTCCGAGGCCTTTAAGGAAGCTCGATCGGATCGAAAGAGATTCTCCACTCCATGTCCGCAAAGAAAAGAACCCGCGAAGAGAAGTGTTAGAAAATTGGTCAGCAAAGATTCCCAAGATTCTTGGGGATTTGATTCCTTGTCATTCTCAAGTGCAAGTCTGGTCAAGCATTTTTCTTCTATGAAAATTTTTGAGAAAGCGAAGAACCGAAAGGAATCATCATGGACTAGGTATTTTGACCATGGAGGGGGAAAGGTCATGGCGGTGGGAACGACAGATGAATGGATGATTGATCTCTCCCAGTTGTACCTTGGGCTTAGTTTCAGCTCTGGGGCACACAGTCGGCTTTACCATGGGATATACAAGAATGAACCTGTTGCTGTGAAAATTATCAGGCAACCTGATGATGACGAAAATGGAGTCATGGGGGCACGATTAGAGAAAGAGTTCAATAGAGAAGTTACTCTTCTGTCTCGTCTCCACCATCAAAATGTCATAAAGGTAAACATTGTATTTCTTTTGTTTCACAATTTCGCCTCATAATTTTATCATGATCAAGGAATCAAGTTATCTTCTCTATTGAATCATGAATTTAAAAATTTTAAAGTTGGAAATTCGTTCTTTCAGTTGTTCTTGTAAACTATAATGCAACATATCTGCTTTTTGTTTGTTATGATTATTATGTTTCATATCCCTAATCCTCCAAGAAATTTTATTCCTTGGTTTGTTTCACTTGTTTGTGAGACTTTGTTTAGTTCAGTGAATCGCTAAATTCTAACAGCTAGATGTGCTGAAATTTGTTTAAACTTCTCTTGGATTCTAAGTGATCATGGTCAAAATTACCTCTACTGTGAAGCATAAACTGATAAGTTTGAGATTGACTCAATGACTCCTGTTAATCTCAATCTCCGAAAAGAATCTGTTGATTCCGTTTCAATGTTATCTGTTAGCTGTAACTGGGTTCTGGTGGTATCTTTAATTGATTCACTTTATTGCTCAAAAAACACAAAAATGTGTCAATCCTCAAACAATTTACAAAATTCTAAATTGTCACCGGATTAATTGTGATTTTCAACCCTTTGGAATGGGAAACTTATATGCATACTCACCAATAAAACTGGGGGAAAGAACACTTGTTTAGGTATTGACTTGGTGCTTCCCCCATGCTCTTTCTCATGAATGTCTTTGAACTGATAATGCAGTTGGTAGGAGCAAGCAGAAAGCCGACAGTCTTTTGCATTATCACAGAATATCTCTCAGGGGGTTCCTTGAGGGCATTCTTACATAAGCTCAAGCGCAAACCGCTACCATTACAGAAACTGATTGCAATTGCACTGGATATTGCTCGGGGACTGGAGTACATACACTCGCAAGGTGTCATTCATCGCGACCTTAAACCTGAGAATATCCTTTTCGATCAAGACTTCTGCTTGAAAGTTGCCGATTTTGGGATAGCTTGTGAGGAGGCATCCTGTGATAAGTTGGCTGAGGATCCCGGTACCTTTCGTTGGATGGCACCTGAGATGATCAAACACAAGTCATACGGACGGAAGGTCGATGTGTACAGTTTTGGACTTGTCTTATGGGAGATGGTGGTTGGAAGTATACCTTACGAGGATATGACACCTATCCAGGCTGCTTTTGCTGTAGTGAATAAGGTATGTTTCGGAGTAAATGGGGCTCCTCCAATTCCATTCTCCATCTTCACTTATTTGTGCTGTAAGTGTTAAGTTAGGGGCTGTTAGTTGCAGCTACAAGTCTATTCTGTATAGACTACCACCCCTTCTTATCAAAAAGCATAGTAACAAAGTTCTCCGGTCTTTTAAAAAAAGACCTGAATAATACCTAGTTTTTCATCAAAAGATTTTTGACAAAAAGGCGCAACTTTTTCAAAAAGTCTTGAATTTCACTAATTATTCACGACTTTATTCAAAAAGTTCCAAATAAATATCTAATATGTGAAATTAATTTTAATTATAATTTTCATAATTAGTAATCGTTTTGTATATATATTTTTTTACATCTTTTCCATGTACTTTCAAATTTTCTGCATTTGTCGATTTTTTCCAAAAAAATTTCACGACAAATAATTCCCGAACTCCGACTTGTAAACTATGGTCAAAACTATGTTTACCCGCAGATACGCTAAGGCACACTTTTGTGTGCCTTTTGGAAGTGGATGAGCTTACGACACTCCCATAAAACCTGTAAAGTCAACCATGAATAGCTCTTCTCCAGGTAGTAGGCTTATATACGCAACCAACCAACCCCTTAAACTTGGTATTGAACACCAAATATCTTTGATTGGTTTAGCCACGCTGTTGTCCATAAGTTTTTTATTATTATTATCTAAACTGCATGATGTTGGACGTGGTTTCTCTATACCATATTCTCCTTGTCATACATTTTCTCTTTTCCCTGATATGCTAGCACCAAGACAATGGTATTAAACCTATTTTTAATTGGAAATTTAATGATTAATCATTCTTGGAAAACATGGGGTGGTCATTCCATCTGTTTTTTTTTTTTTTTTTCTAAATTCTGATGGAGAGCACAGAACAAGATCACTTTAAAGTACGCAATTCTAACCTTAAACAAACTGGGTTTTTCAGAACTTGAGACCTGTTATTCTGGTGGACTGTCCACCTGCCCTTGGAGCTTTAATTGAGCAATCTTGGGCGTTGCAACCGCAGAAGAGGCCTGAGTTTTGGCAGATTGTAAAGGTACTAGAGCAATTTGAGTCTTCACTCGCTCATGACGGCACACTGAACCTGGTACAGAACCCAACTTGCCAGGATCATAAGAAGTGGCTACTTCATTGGATTCGGAAGCCTAATCTTATACATCCTGATAGTTCATCCATGCCTAAACCTAAATTTCCGTAACTGTTCCTTTATGTATTTTTTCCTTCATAGTTTCACTTGGTTACAGTGTAATTAAAAGGTTCATTTTTAAGCATTTGATATTATATTTCTCACGTATTACACGGATATATCTGGGGTGATAATTGCATTGCTGAAAGGTTAAAATTTTGGAAGACACTGAAATTCTGACTTGTTGGGGCTAGTGATGAACTGCTTTTTTTTTTTCCCAACTTTGTATTTTAATTATTTTCCCTTAATGCAATCAATAATTCCTAAATTGTCAATGTTTACAGGTTTTACGTCACACTTTTATAATAGATGATACTGTCAATGACTTCATATACACCTGCACGCTCACACGTAAGTGCATATGCTTTACAAATTTTTTGTTTTTTGGGGGGGTTTACTTTCAGAGTCGACTCATGCTTGAATGAGCTATAGATGTGCAGATCCAATGCATTAGTCTTACATTATATATATGTCATTGTAAGTATTGGTGGTCCATCTCTTAGTAACTCGCTCCCACTCTCACCTTGGGAGCTTAGTTTCAACTTTTGTACAGCACGGTTTATGGTTTATAGAGCGCAGTTTATGTGAAGTTTTATTTTTATCCCCATTTTTCATTTTAAGTGGGGTGTATTTTTTTTAAAAAAAATTTGTAAGGTACGAGATTCTTGTAAGATTTATTAATTATTAGTGATCTTGTAATTGAATTTAAAATGACACATTTAATATATCAATAGTTATCACTTTTATTGTTACTATAAATTTGAATAATGAATGATTCTTTCAAATATTTCTTATACTTTAAAAAGTGAAATGAATATTTTTGCATATATATATATATACACCGGCACTCCCAACTTTATCCTAAATTGAAATTTGACGCTCTCTCACTCTCACTCTCACTCTCGCTCTGGGCTTTGGTTATTAATTAGGTCCATCCTAGTTTCATACAAGTATCTATGTATATCATTGTTACCAAATATGCGTATAGTACGGGAGGGAGAGAGGGGGCGGGGATCGTTCAAAACTGCTTATTTTTGTCGTGTTACGCATTATACTCATATCGTCATATAATACCTGTTCAATACATGAATTACATATTAAACACGCATAATACACGTATTTTTACCATATTTTTTACCGTATTAAACACATTGTCTATTAAATGATTGCTATTAATTAGTATCATGATTTTTATTTTACATATAATTAGTAATTATTTTTTAATGTATTCATACTTTTGTCGTGTTTTTATCGTAAAACACCCGTAGTTCCTGAACAAATCATTGCCATATTATACCCATACTCATAACCGGTAATTATGATGTAAATGTAAATTACAGTCAAGTGAATTGCGTTATTCTGTTCATGTATTGTCTTTTGGAACTGAGGTAAAGTCCTAAAACTTGTGCAGATACAATGTAACTGCCAATTTACTGGTAGGAATTGCTCCCTCTTTGAATTTCAAAGTCGTGGGTCGGGATGGCAGTGGACAGCTACTCAGCCTTAATTGGAAAGGTCAAAGCTGGAGCCGGAGTTGTCCGTAAGTTAACAAGGCTGAGCCAAGCTTGGCTTGAATATGCTTGAGCACAGCTTGATTCCAGCTCGGTTGTTCACGCTTAAGATCGGTTTGAACAAGCTTGACCAAGTTTGAACTTGATTCAAGCCGAGCATGCTTGGGTTCATTCAACCTTGATTCGCAAGGTTAATTTTGTCAATTTTACATGATTTTAACAAAAAAAAGTTAATTATTAAATTATAATATAAATAATTACACAAAATATAAGAGTTGAGGATAAATTTATTTTGTTATTATTGTATCTTAAATTTATTTATTGTAAGTTAAAAAGTTTTATAAAGGATAAAGAAAGTTACAAGTTTATATACCCAAAAAAATTACATATATATATATATAGTCGGTCTATGGGTACTCCCAAATATATTCTTTATTGTCAAAATTTAGCTGGACTTATTTTGTCTTTTCTAATATTATACAAGCTCTAATCCTAATTATTTAATAATTGAATTAAACGGTTAGGATTTGAGACTCGAACCAAATAGGGTTTGGATTGAGCAATGTTTGTTTAAATTTAAGCTCAAATAAAAGCATGGCCCGATAAGTTTGAGCCTGAAGTGCTAGTTTGAGCTAGGATCAAATGAGTTGAGCCAAGCCGATGAACCAGCTTGGCTTTAATTGCAGCGCTCCCGTGAAATAACTCCTAATAGCAACCAAATTCATAAAAGACTACGTGCAACATCTTGTGCCCCCCACGGGAAAAAGGCATAACTTGTATGCATTACAGCAATAAATCATCAAATTCATAAATGACAAGACTGTGTGCAACTTACTGTGCCCCCCACGGAAAAAGGCATAACTTTGTATGCATTACTGCAATAAATCATCTGCAAAGTACCTTATTTCAGTTCAAAGATGACACATATATGACATATTGAATTTATATCGGAAGAAAAGTCCCTTTTTTTTTTTGGTGTAAATGTTATCATGTAACACAATTAACGCTCCTTATACACCCGTGCGAAGTCCACTTCCCAACCAATGTGAGACTAAACCTAAAATACACCCTAACACACACGGTAACATGAACCAAATTGGTTTTTTTTTTTTTTGGAAGAAAAGTCCACTAAAGTTGAATGACTAAGGTATATTAAAGAAATATCTTCAGGGTCGATGCAAACATCGCTTAAAGCAACATCCATTGATCATGCCACCACAAGTGGCTCAGATAAAAAGCCTCCTTAACAAGGGGTATTATGATAAATGAATCTTAAGAAGGGGTATTATGAAAAATAAATCTTAATAAGAGGTATTATGAAAAATAAAGCTTAAGAAGAGCTATTATGAGAAGAAATAAATCTTAAAAGTATTATGATAAACAAATCTTAACATGAGAAATGATAAGAAATAAATTGTAATAAAGGGTATTATGAGAAATAAATCTTGAGAAGGGATACTATGAAAAACAAAATCTAAATAAGGGGGCATTATGAGAAACAAATTTTGAACAAAAAATATGACCTTGTATGCAATTCTCTCTTTTATAAGGTAATAAATAATTCTCACTTCGGTTGGGTACTAGCCTTCATAGGGGTATATAAGGGACGACAAGCCCTCCTTAAGTCAGGTCTTTTTGGAGTGATTGTGTGAGTTTACCCTTATGTCACATTAGTGGTTACTTTAGGTCTGATGTGTGTGTGCGCTTAGATTACCTCTGCAACCAAAAAAACTAAAAAATAATTCCGTTTAGCAAGTGGGAGTTACTCTCCCAATTATGGTCCCACCTCGGTTGAGTACTAGCCTTCGTAGGGGTGTATAAGGGACGGTGTATAAGGGACCACAAGCCCTCCTTAAGTCAAGTCCTTTAGGAATGGTTGTGTGAGTTTACCCTTTTGGTCCTAGCGGTTACCTTAGGTATGATGCGTGTGTTTAGATTATTTGTTCAAAAAAAAAAATAGGTAATAAATAATGAGTTAGAATAGGTACTCCCTATTTTTATATCTTATCTGAACCATTCTTTATAGAATATGTATAACTCTAAATGTAGTTTTTTTTTTTTTTTTTGTTTGGAACTCTAAATGTAGTCAAGGTGATTCTTTTACAAAAGTAGGTAATTCTAAGAAGAAAAATCGTTAGTGGACTAAATTATGTGTAAAAATAGGAAATAAGGATAGGGATTATCTTGGCCAGTCATAAATAATAGAAAAATGAGTCTTCGGAGGTTTTTACGACTCTCCTGAGGTTTGGTGTAATTTCAGAAACATCTCCACTTATTTTAAAAATTACACTGCCCTCCCCTCAACTTCAATTATCTGGCAGCAGATACATCTTTTGTTAATATATCGTTACTTATATAGACGGACTTTGATGATGTCATCATTTAAATATTTAAAAATGTTTAAATTACATTTCTTCAAGACAGAGTCAACTAATACAATAAAAGAAATGATAAATGAATTTGATAAGTATAAACTTAAGGTTAATATATATTTCCAAAAAACCAATGTTAGATAGATGAACTCTAGGGGCGAGTGAATCTTAACCTTAGTTAGTGGGTATTAAAAGGGACACATGGTGGCGACCCTTTAATCATGGTAAAACATAATTAATCTAAGGTTAATATTTTTATTATTTTCCTTAAAATCAAGGTTAGATTGATGAATCCAAAGGGTGAGTGAATCTAAACAACAGTTAGCGGATGTTAAAAGGAACATTTGGTGGCTTGTAGAGCCTCCTTTAAAAGTGGTTAAGCATAATCAACCTACGATTTTTTTCCTTCTAAAAGACAAGGTTAGATGGATGAACCCTTTGGGTGAGTGAATCTAAACCATAGTTAGTGGGTGTTAAAAGGGACACGTTGTGGCTTGTAGAGCCCCTTTAACTATAGTTAAGCACAATCAACCTAAGGTTAATATTATTATTATTATTATTATTTATAAATCCTAGAGAAATTTCAAGTTACTTTGTAACGTTCCCACTGAATGTTTGAGACATTTATGTTTTTCTTTGGTTAGCTTTCAAACCAAGCCGTAATGACGTGTATTCTCAAGTAATGGGGGCAAAATTGTAAAAGAGTATCTTTGTTAACGGCTTTAACCTGATGAGCCTGATAGGAGAAGGCAGTGTAATTTCATAAACAAGAGGGGAGGTTTCTGACGTTTCACCAAACCTCAAGGGAGGTTAGTGTAATTTACCCTTCATTTAATTATTTAACTGGGCATAGCTATGAGGCAAAGGGATAGTTGTCCCATAAACAAGGAAAAAGAATACTCATAAGATATGTACAAAATATATGGACGAAACGATCTCAGATCTTAGTTGTCAAAAAAAAAAAATGGAGAATGGCCCTCGAACCCCCATCCCGCTACACCCATAATATTTTGTATTCACCTAATTTTTCTCCACAAGATCTATCAACAATTACCATCATTTTCAATCAACCATGAGTGCCCCCACTATTAAAAAATTTGGCTCAACCCCTATGCTCGAGTGTGGATCTCGGGCATTTGGTAGAGGTAATTCGTTGCCTACTACCAACCCTAGGTAAAATGATATCGTAAAATAAAAAGAGGGTAAATTACACTCACCTCTCCTGAGGTTTGGTGAAATTTCACAATCCTCCTATCTACTTTCTGAAATAACATTGCCCTCCCCCTGTCAGGCAAGCTTGTCAAGTTAATACCGTTACTCTTCTACAATTTTACCTCATTACTTGAGGAAACACATCCTTACGGCTAGGGGTGCACACAAGCTATGCTATCTCGATGGCTTGGGAGGTGTATATGTACCACCCAACATAATGTGCAATGCATGCTATCACTCCATCTAACCTTGATTTTTTTTTCATAAAAAAAAACTTTAGATTGATTATGCTCAACCGCAATTAAAGGGGGCTCTACAAGTTGCCAGATGTCCTTTTTAACACCCACTAACTGTGGTTAAGATTCACTCACCCCTAGGATTCATCCATCTAACTTTGGTTTTAGGGAAAAAAAATATATTAACCTTAGGTTAATTATGCTTAACCACATTAAAGGGTCTCTATAAGCTGTCATGTGTCCCTTTTCATACACACTAACTATAGTTAAGATTCACTCACCCCTAGAGTTCATCTATCTAACCTTTGGTTTTTAGGAAAAAAATACATTTACTTTACATTGATACTATTAACCTTAGTTTTGCCGCACCAAAAACAAAAAAAAAAAAAAAAAAACCTTAATTTTGGAAATATATATTAATCTTAAGTAAGTACATACCAAAAAAGGGTGGAGCTGGGAATTTATCCTTGGGAGCCAAAGAATGGGTCTTGGGGTTCGCCCTTGTAGCCCTCGATTTTTTTTTGGGAAATTGGTCCGTGAGAGCTATTATTTAAATAAAATTAAATTTATTTTTGATTTTTTTTATATTTTATATATAAGGAAAATTATTATTTTTTGACCAAATGCGCGGGCCTCTACAGCCATTACGTGTACCTTTTAACACCTACTAACTTTGGCTGAGATTCATTCACCCCTAAGGTTCATCCATCTAACCTTGCTTTTTAGAAAAAAAATATTAACCTTAAGTTGATTAAGCTTAACCATAGTTAAAGGAGGATCAACTAGCTGCCATGTGTCCTTTTTAACACCCACTAAATGTGGTTAAGATTCACTCACCCCTAAGGTTAATCTTGGTTTTTACAAGAACAAAAAATATTAATCTTAATTTATTAAACTTAACCACAATTAAAGGGAGACGAATGGAGCGCATATGAAATTTATTTTTTTTGTGGGCAATAACTCATAATTTGGGGAGGCCACAATTTATAAAATTTTAATACTAGGTTTTTTATTTTATAATCTACTAAGTGTGCCCTAGTTACCAAACCCAATTATCATTCATTTTAGTGTTTTAATTGTCTTTAGGAATGATAATTTACATATTTTAAAATATTTAAATGATAGACAACATCAAAGTCCTATTATGTAAGTAACACCAAATAAATGAAAAAAGATGTGTTACAAATAACTGAAGTTGAAGAAAGGATAATATAATTTCAAAAATTAGAAAGGAAGTTTTTGAAATTTCACTAAGAAAAACAATGTGTTACAAATAATAACTGAAGTTGAGTGGAAGGTAGTATGATTTTAGAAACTAGAGGAAGGTTTCTAAAATTTTACAAAACGTTAGAGAGGATAGTGTAATTTACCCTTAAAAGAAAAAAAAAAAAAAAAAAAAAAAAAAAATTCCGTTTTGTTTCCCTCTCACACGTGGTTGCTATTCGTACGGATTATTTGGTACAATGATCCGTACAACACACCTTCTATTTTCAACGTTTTTTTTAATGATGTGGGCCCACTCGACCCACGGGAAACATATAATAGATGTGTATTGAGTACTTGCTCCCGTTGATCATGGAAACGGAGCGGTTGAAGATTTCTTAAAAAGCCTCTCCAGTCGTTGAAAGAAATAGAAAGACTACCGTTGCAGAGAAATAGATTTCGAGAGAGAAAAATAAAAAATTTAAGAAGAACGTTATACGACGAAGGATATACGGTTCAGGTGCGTGTTTTTTTTACTTCTAATGGGTGGAGATTTTTTGGTTTGTTCATCTTTCTGGGTCTTTTTCTTTTTAAAGTTTTTGATGAGTTTATGACTATTTTGATGCAATGAATGGTTTTACTTTTTTGAAACGTCATAATATTTTTTTTTTTGGATTCAGGGGCAGAGATTTTTTGGGTTTTTTTGTTCTTCAAAATTTTGATGGATTTGTAGTTATTTTGATGCAATAATTGGTTTCCTTCTCTATTGAAACGGTTATTATGATGGGGGTTGCTTTGTTTTTTACGCTTATTTGTTTATTTGGGATTTTTTTTCAGGTCTTTTGAGTAAGGGATTGGTATTTGACTTTGAAGCTGAAAGGGTTTGTTGTTTAAGGTGAGGTGGGGTAGAACTAGGATTACTGGTGCATTTATGGAAATTTTAGGGTATTTTGAGAGGTCTATATGTTAATGTTTTGTGATGGAATTAAGTAAATTTGGCTCCGATTGAGATCAGAATAGGCTTTGAAAGAGCAGATTCTTAATGGGTTTGAAGAGATTTTGATCTTAATGGAGATAGAAATTGGGTTTTAATTCCTCTGTTAATGGGTTTGGGGAAATTTTGGATATTGAGTTCTGTTACTCCCATAGAATTGTTTGAAATTTACTGTTTTCAGTTGAAGCCTTTTTCTCAGCTGAAGAAAAATAATTAGGAGTTTCTATCTGGCCTTGTAGGGTTTCAGATACTTGGTAGGGGAATGGAGGTAGAAGCTAGCTCTTGGATAAGGAGGACGAAATTCTCTCGCACAGTTTGTCATCGGTGGGATTCGTCTCGATTGGCCTCTGTTCCAGTTTGCATTGAACCGAATCGCAATTCCGGTTTGAAGTCTAGGCCTGAAACAATTTTTGTTTTTCAGAAATCGGGATCTTTTAATGGAGAGATTCAGAGAACTATTAACAAACATAGATCCTTATCCCCTCTTCCTGAAACTGTTCTTTCCGAGGCCTTTAAGGAAGCTCGATCGGATCGAAAAAGATTCTCCACTCCATGTCCACAAAGAAAAGAACCCGCGAAGAGAAGTGTTAGAAATTTGGTCAGCAAAGATTCCCAAGATTCTTGGGGATTTGATTCCTTGTCATTCTCAAGTGCAAGTCTGGTCAAGCATTTTTCTTCTATGAAAATTTTTGAGAAAGCGAAGAACCGAAAGGAATCATCATGGACTAAGTATTTTGACCGTGGAGGGGGAAAGGTCACGGCGGTGGGAACGACAGATGAATGGATGATTGATCTCTCCCAGTTGTACCTTGGGCTTAGTTTCAGCTCTGGGGCACACAGTCGGCTTTACCATGGGATATATAAGAATGAACCTGTTGCTGTGAAAATTATCAGGCAACCTGATGATGACGAAAATGGAGTCATGGGGGCACGATTCGAGAAAGAGTTCAATAGAGAAGTTACACTTCTGTCTCGTCTCCACCATCAAAATGTCATAAAGGTAAACATTGTATTTCTTTTGTTACAAAATTTCGCCTCATAATTTTATCATGATCGAGGAATCAAGTTATCTTCTCTATTGAATCATGAATTTAAAAATTTTAAAGTTGGAAATTCGTTCTTTCGGTTGTTCTTGTAAACTCTAATGCAACATATCTGCTTTTTGTTTGTTATGATTATTATGTATCATATCCCTAATCCTCCAAGAAATTATATTCCTTGGTTTGTTTCACTTGTTTGTGAGACTTTGTTTAGTTCAGTGATCGCTGAATTCTAACAGCTAGATGTGCTGAAATTTGTTTAAACTTCTCTTGGATTCTAAGTGATCATGGTCAAAATTACCTCTACTGCGATGCATAAACTGATAAGTTTGAGATTGACTCAATGACTCCTGTTAATCTCAATCTCCGAAAAGAATCTGTTGATTCCGTTTCAATGTTATCTGTTAGCTGTAACTGGGTTCTGGTGGTATCTTTAATTGATTTACAAAATTCTAAATTGTCACCGGATTAATTGTGATTTTCAACCCTTTGGAATGGGAAACTTATATGCATACTCACCAATAAAACTGAGGGAAAGAACACTTGTTTAGGTATTGACTTGGTGCTTCCCCCTTGCTCTTTCTCATGAACGTCTTTGAACTGATAATGCAGTTGTTAGGAGCAAGCAGAAAGCCGACAGTCTTTTGCATTATCACAGAATATCTCTCAGGGGGTTCCTTGAGGGCATTCTTACATAAGCTCGCAGCGCAAACCGCTACCATTACAGAAACTGATTGCAATTGCACTGGATATTGCTCGGGGACTGGAGTACATTCACTCGCAAGGTGTCATTCATCGCGACCTTAAACCTGAGAATATCCTTTTCGATCAAGACTTTCACTTGAAAGTTGCTGATTTTGGGATAGCTTGTGAGGAGGCATCCTGTGATAAGTTGACTGAGGATCCCGGTACCTTTCGTTGGATGGCACCTGAGATGATCAAACACAAGTCCTACGGACGGAAGGTCGATGTGTACAGTTTCGGACTTGTCTTATGGGAGATGGTGGTTGGAAGTATACCTTACGAGGATATGACGCCTATCCAGGCTGCTTTTGCTGTAGTGAATAAGGTATGTTTCTGAGTCCCGGGTTTCTTTCCTTTGGTAAGTTTATATAAACATTCAATGTGAGTAAATGAGGCTCCTCCAATTCCATTCTCCATCTTCACTTATTTGTGCTGTAAGTGTTGTGTGAGGGTCTGTTTAGGGCCCATTTTGCATCACTCCCAAGAACAATTCTCTATTCTCTGGGAATAGAAACTCTTAAGTTTTTATTCCCAGGGAATAGAGAATTGTTCCTTGGGAGTGATGCCAAACAGCCCCTTAGTTTCAGCTACAAGTCTATTCTTAATAGACTACCACCCCCGTCTCATCAAAAAGCATAGTAACAAAGTTCTCTTGTTTTTTTTAAAAAGACCCGAATAATACCTAATTTTTTGTCAAACGATTTTTGACAAAAAGGTGCAACTTTTTTAAAAAGTCTTGAATTTCACGAATTATTCACGACTTTATTAAAAAAGTTCCAAATAAATATCTAATATTTGAAATAAATTTAATTATCATTTTCATAATTAGTAATCTTTTTGTATATATATATTTTTTACATCTTTTCCATATAATTTCAAATTTTCTGTATTTGTCAATTTTTTCCAAAAAAAATTCACGGCGAATAATCCCCGAACTCCGACTTGTAAACTATGGTCAAAATTATGTTTACCGGCAGATACGCTAAGGCGCACTTTTGTGCGCCTTTTGGAGGTGGATGCGCATACGACACTCCCATAAAACCTGTAAAGTCAACCATGAACACCAAATGTCTTTGATTGGTTTAGCCACGCTGTTGTCCATCAGTTTTATTATTATTATCTAAACTGCATGATGTTGGACATAGTTTCTCTAAACCATATTCTTCTTGTCATACATTTTCTCTTTTCCCTGATATGCTAGCACCAAGACAATGGTATTAAACCTATTTTAATGGGAAATTTAATGATTAATCATTCTTGGAAAACATGGGGTGGTCATTCCATCTGTTTTTTTTTTTTCTAAATTCTGATGGAGAGCACAGAACAAGATCACTTTAAAGTACGCAATTCTAACCTTAAACAAACTGGGTTTTTCAGAACTTGAGACCTGTTATTCCGGTGGACTGTCCACCTGCCCTTGGAGCTTTAGTTGAGCAATGTTGGGCCTTGCAACCGCAGAAGAGGCCTGAGTTTTGGCAGATTGTAAAGGTACTAGAGCAATTTGAGTCTTCACTCGCTCATGACGGCACACTGAACCTGGTACAGAACCCAACTTGCCAGGATCATAAGAAGCGGTTACTTCATTGGATTCAGAAGCCTAATCTTATACATCCTGATAGTTCATCCATGCCTAAACCTAAATTTCCGTAACTGTTCCTTTTGTATTTTTTCCTTCATAGTTTCACTTGGTTAACAGTGTAATTTAAAAGGTTCATTTTAAGCCTTTGATATTATATTCTCTCACGTATTACACGGGATAAATCTGGGGTGATAATTGCATTGTTGAAAGGTTAAAATTTTGGAAGACACTGAAATTCTGACTTGTTGGGGCTAGTGATGAACTGCTTTCTTTTTCTTAATTTTTTTTTGAACTTTGCATTTAATTACTTTCCCTTGATGCAATCAATAGTTTCACTTGGTTACAGTGCAAATCAATTTCTCTCATTTCAAAATCCCCTTCAGCTGATTCGGGATACATCAGTTATGAGTTCAATCGATGGGGCGCACAACTGATTCGGCAAACTGACCAAACGCGATTTTAAGACCCGGATTAGTAGGAAATCGTTTTTATGCGATTAAATCGCTCCATAGAATTTGAACCAAACAGGCTATAAATATCTGTTTTTGGGTTGGAGTAGGGAATGTCGGAGAGTAGGGCTAACACCAACAGCCCTAATCCTTGGGTCTTAACGATATTTCGAAAGACAAATTCGTGTTTTTCAATAGTTGCCTTTCCTGACGCTCCACAGCTTGCTCTAGTGGTAGTGTGCTCTAGTGGTAGTGTGTAGCCTCTCTGTGAACGCATAAATTTACCGTCTTTCCTCCCCTCTCAACTCTAAGTGTCGAGATAAGGTCCGAGAGTAGAGGAATAACGCTAAATTTATTCTAAGAGTCGCCACCTACTTAGGGGAAGTAGGATCCGAGATAATCCAAAATAAGGGGGTCTACGGTCCAGAGTAGTCTAGGTAAGAGATCCCTTTAGGTCCTGGGGAAGGGGTAGGCACCCAGGACCTCCACCCAATGATGGTAACCTCCTCATTAGGTCCAAATCAAACATTTAAAAAATCACTTAACATTTCCTAAAACAATTATTAATTTTGCTAATCGAATGCCTCCTTTAAAAGTGGTTAAGCATAATCAACCTACGATTTTTTTCCTTCTAAAAGACAAGGTTAGATGGATGAACCCTTTGGGTGAGTGAATCTAAACCATAGTTAGGGGGTTAAAAGGGACACGTTGTGGCTTGTAGAGCCCCTTTAACTATGTTAAGCACAATCAACTAAGGTTAATATTATTTATTATTATTATTATTTATAAATCCTAGAGAAATTTCACGTTCCTTTGTAACGTTCCCACTGAATGTTTGAGACATTTATGTTTTTCTTTGGTTAGCTTTCAACCAAGCCGTACTGACGTGTATTCTCAAGTAATGGGGGCAAATTGTAAAAGAGTATCTTTGTTAACGGCTTTTTAACCTGATGAGCCTGATAGGAGAAGGCAGTTGTAATTTCATAAACAAGAGGGGAGGTTTCTGACGTTTCACCAAATCCTCAAGGGAGGTTAGTGTAATTTACCCTTCATTTAATTATTTAATGGGCATAGCTATGAGGCAAAGGGATAGTTGTCCCATAAACAAGGAAAAACAGAATACTCATAAGATATGTACAAAATATATGGACGAAAACGATCTCAGATCTTAGTTGTCAAAAAAAAAATGTGGAGAATGGCCCTCGAACCCCCATCCGCTACACCATAATATTTTTGTTATCACCTAATTTTTCTCCACAAGATCTATCAACAATTACCATCATTTTCAATCAACATGAGTGCCCCCACTATTAAAAAATTTGGCTCAACCCCTATGCTCGAGTGGGATCTCGGGCATTTGGTAGAGGTAATTCGTTGCCTACTACCAACCCTAGGTACAATGATATCGTAAAATAAAAAGAGGGTAAAATTACACTCACCTCTCCTGAGGTTTGGTGAAATTTCACAATCCTCCTATCTACTTTCTGAAATAACATGCCCTCCCCCCTGTCAGGCAAGCTTGTCAAGTTAATACCGTTACTCTTCTACAATTTTACCTCATTACTTGAGGAAAACACATCCTTACGGCTAGGGGTGCACACAAGCTATGCTATCTCGATGGCTTGGGAGGTGTATATGTACCACCCAACATAATGTGCAATGCATGCTATCACTCCATCTAACCTTGATTTTTTTTTTCATAAAAAAAACTTTAGATTGATTATGCTCAACCGCAATTAAAGGGGGCTCTACAAGTTGCCAGATGTCCTTTTTAACACCCACTAACTGTGGTTAAGATTCACTCACCCCTAGGATTCATCCATCTAACTTTGGTTTTAGGGAAAAAAAATATATTAACCTTAGGTTAATTATGCTAACCACATTAAAGGGTCTCTATAAGCTGTCATGTGTCCCTTTCATACACACTAACTATAGTTAAGATTCACTCACCCCTAGAGTTCATCTATCTAACCTTTGGTTTTTAGGAAAAAAATACATTTACTTTACATTGATACTATTAACCTTAGTTTTGCCACACCAAAAACAAAAAAAAAACAAAAAACCTTAATTTTGGAAATATATATTAATCTTAAGTAAGTACATACCAAAAAAGGGTGGAGCTGGGAATTTATCCTTGGGAGCCAAAGAATGGGTCTTGGGGTTCGCCCTTGTAGCCCTCGATTTCTTTTTGGGAAATTGGTCCGTGAGAGCTATTATTTAAATAAAATTAAATTTATTTTTGATTTTTTTTATATTTTATATATAAGGAAAATTATTATTTTTTGACCAAATGCGCGGGCCTCTACAGCCATTACGTGTACCTTTTAACACCTACTAACTTTGGCTGAGATTCATTCACCCCTAAGGTTCATCCATCTAACCTTGCTTTTTAGAAAAAAAATATTAACCTTAAGTTGATTAAGCTTAACCATAGTTAAAGGAGGATCAACTAGCTGCCATGTGTCCTTTTTAACACCCACTAAATGTGGTTAAGATTCACTCACCCCTAAGGTTAATCTTGGTTTTTACAAGAACAAAAAATATTAATCTTAATTTATTAAACTTAACCACAATTAAAGAGAGACGAATGGAGCGCATATGAAATTTTTTTTTTTTGTGGGCAATAACTCATAATTTGGGGAGGCCACAATTTATAAAATTTTAATACTAGGTTTTTTTTTTTATAATCTACTAAGTGTGCCCTAGTTACCAAACCCAATTATCATTCATTTTAGTGTTTTAATTGTCTTTAGGAATGATAATTTACATATTTTAAAATATTTAAATGATGACAACATCAAAGTCCTATTATGTAAGTAACACCAAATAAATGAAAAAAGATGTGTTACAAATAACTGAAGTTGAAGAAAGGATAATATAATTTCAAAAATTAGAAAGGAAGTTTCTAAAATTTCACTAAGAAAAA
The DNA here is from genome assembly GCA_015143295.1 of Tetracentron sinense. NCBI lineage: Eukaryota > Viridiplantae > Streptophyta > Magnoliopsida > Trochodendrales > Trochodendraceae > Tetracentron > Tetracentron sinense. The sequence goes on along the minus strand of CM026567.1, from coordinate 30,075,954 downwards.
CAATGTGTTACAAATAATAACTGAAGTTTAGTGGAGGGTAGTATGATTTTAGAAACTAGAGGAAGGTTTCTAAAATTTTACAAAACGTTAGGGAGGATAGTGTAATTTACCCTTAAAAAAAAAAAAAACCTTTCAGCTTTTGTTTCCCTCTCACACGTGGTTGCTATTCGTACGGATTATTTGGTACAATGATCCGTACAACACACCTTCTATTTTCAACGTTTTTTTTAATGATGTGGGGCCCACTCGACCCACGGGAAACATATAATAGATGTGTATTGAGTACTTGCTCCCGTTGATCATGGAAACGGAGCGGTTGAAGATTTCTTAAAAAGCCTCTCCAGTCGTTGAAAGAAATAGAAAGACTACCGTTGCAGAGAAATAGATTTCGAGAGAGAAAAATAAAAAATTTAAGAAGAACGTTATACGACGAAGGATATACGGTTCAGGTGCGTGTTTTTTTTACTTCTAATGGGTGGAGATTTTTGGGTTTGTTCATCTTTCTGGGTCTTTTTCTTTTTAAATTTTTTGATGAGTTTATGACTATTTTGATGCAATGAATGGTTTTACTTTTTTGAAACGTCATAATATTTTTTTTTTTGGATTCAGGGGCAGAGATTTTTTGGGTTTTTTTGTTCTTCAAAATTTTGATGGATTTGTAGTTATTTTGATGCAATAATTGGTTTCCTTCTCTATTGAAACGGTTATTATGATGGGGGTTGCTTTGTTTTTTACGCTTATTTGTTTATTTGGGATTTTTTTTCAGGTCTTTTGAGTAAGGGATTGGTATTTGACTTTGAAGCTGAAAGGGTTTGTTGTTTAAGGTGAGGTGGGGTAGAACTAGGATTACTGGTGCATTTATGGAAATTTTAGGGTATTTTGAGAGGTCTATATGTTAATGTTTTGTGATGGAATTAAGTAAATTTGGCTCCGATTGAGATCAGAATAGGCTTTGAAAGAGCAGATTCTTAATGGGTTCGAAGAGATTTTGATCTTAATGGAGATAGAAATTGGGTTTTAATTCCTCTGTTAATGGGTTTGGAGAAATTTTGGATATTGAGTTCTGTTACTCCCATAGAATTGTTTGAAAATTACTGTTTTCATTTGAAGCCTTTTTCTCAGCTGAAGAAAAATAATTAGGAGTTTCTATCTGGCCTTGTAGGGTTTCAGATACTTGGTAGGGGAATGGAGGAAGAAGCTAGCTCTTGGATAAGGAGGACGAAATTCTCTCGCACAGTTTGTCATCGGTGGGATTCGTCTCGATTGGCCTCTGTTCCAGTTTGTATTCAACCGAATCACAATTCCGGTTTGAAGTCTAGGCCTGAAACAATTTTTGTTTTTCAGAAATCGGGATCGTTTAATGGAGAGATTCAGAGAACTATTAACAAACATAGATCCTTATCCCCTCTTCCTGAAACTGCTCTTTCCAAGGCCTTTAAGGAAGCTCGATCGGATCGAAAGAGATTCTCCACTCCATGTCCACAAAGAAAAGAACCCGCGAAGAGAAGTGTTAGAAAATTGGTCAGCAAAGATTCCCAAGATTCATGGGGATCTGATTCCTTGTCATTCTCAAGTGCAAGTCTGGTCAAGCATTTTTCTTCTATGAAAATTTTTGAGAAAGCGAAGAACCGAAAGGAATCATCATGCACTAAGTATTTTGACCATGGAGGGGGAAAGGTCATGGCGGTGGGAACGACAGATGAATGGATGATTGATCTCTCCCAATTGTACCTTGGGCTTAGTTTCAGCTCTGGGGCACACAGTCGGCTTTACCATGGGATATATAAGAATGAACCTGTTGCTGTGAAAATTATCAGGCAACCTGATGATGACGAAAATGGAGTCATGGGGGCACGATTCGAGAAAGAGTTCAATAGAGAAGTTACACTTCTGTCTCGTCTCCACCATCAAAATGTCATAAAGGTAAACATTGTATTTCTTTTGTTACAAAATTTCGCCTCATAATTTTATCATGATCGAGGAATCAAGTTATCTTCTCTATTGAATCATGAATTTAAAAATTTTAAAGTTGGAAATTCGTTCTTTCGGTTGTTCTTGTAAACTCTAATGCAACATATCTGCTTTTTGTTTGTTATGATATTATGTATCATATCCCTAATCCTCCAAGAAATTATATTCCTTGGTTTGTTTCACTTGTTTGTGAGACTTTGTTTAGTTCAGTGATCGCTGAATTCTAACAGCTAGATGTGCTGAAATTTGTTTAAACTTCTCTTGGATTCTAAGTGATCATGGTCAAAATTACCTCTACTGCGATGCATAAACTGATAAGTTTGAGATTGACTCAATGACTCCTGTTAATCTCAATCTCCGAAAAGAATCTGTTGATTCCGTTTCAATGTTATCTGTTAGCTGTAACTGGGTTCTGGTGGTATCTTTAATTGATTTACAAAATTCTAAATTGTCACCGGATTAATTGTGATTTTCAACCCTTTGGAATGGGAAACTTATATGCATACTCACCAATAAAACTGAGGGAAAGAACACTTGTTTAGGTATTGACTTGGTGCTTCCCCCTTGCTCTTTCTCATGAACGTCTTTGAACTGATAATGCAGTTGTTAGGAGCAAGCAGAAAGCCGACAGTCTTTTGCATTATCACAGAATATCTCTCAGGGGGTTCCTTGAGGGCATTCTTACATAAGCTCGCACGCAAACCGCTACCATTACAGAAACTGATTGCAATTGCACTGGATATTGCTCGGGGACTGGAGTACATTCACTCGCAAGGTGTCATTCATCGCGACCTTAAACCTGAGAATATCCTTTTCGATCAAGACTTTCACTTGAAAGTTGCTGATTTTGGGATAGCTTGTGAGGAGGCATCCTGTGATAAGTTGACTGAGGATCCCGGTACCTTTCGTTGGATGGCACCTGAGATGATCAAACACAAGTCCTACGGACGGAAGGTCGATGTGTACAGTTTCGGACTTGTCTTATGGGAGATGGTGGTTGGAAGTATACCTTACGAGGATATGACGCCTATCCAGGCTGCTTTTGCTGTAGTGAATAAGGTATGTTTCTGAGTCCCGGGTTTCTTTCCTTTGGTAAGTTTATATAAACATTCAATGTGAGTAAATGAGGCTCCTCCAATTCCATTCTCCATCTTCACTTATTTGTGCTGTAAGTGTTGTGTGAGGGTCTGTTTAGGGCCCATTTTGCATCACTCCCAAGAACAATTCTCTATTCTCTGGGAATAGAAACTCTTAAGTTTTTATTCCCAGGGAATAGAGAATTGTTCCTTGGGAGTGATGCCAAACAGCCCCTTAGTTTCAGCTACAAGTCTATTCTTAATAGACTACCACCCCCGTCTCATCAAAAAGCATAGTAACAAAGTTCTCCGGTTTTTTTTAAAAAGACCCGAATAATATTTAGTTTTTTGTCAAAAGATTTTTGACAAAAAGAAGCAACTTTTTCAAAAAGTCTTGAATTTCACGAATTATTCACGACTTTATTCAAAAAGTTCCAAATAAATATCTAATATTTGAAATAAATTTAATTATCATTTTCATAATTAGTAATCTTTTTGTATATATATATTTTTTACATCTTTTCCATATAATTTCAAATTTTCTGTATTTGTCAATTTTTTCCAAAAAAAATTCACGGCGAATAATCCCCGAACTCCGACTTGTAAACTATGGTCAAAATTATGTTTACCGGCAGATACGCTAAGGCGCACTTTTGTGCGCCTTTTGGAGGTGGATGCGCATACGACACTCCCATAAAACCTGTAAAGTCAACCATGAACACCAAATGTCTTTGATTGGTTTAGCCACGCTGTTGTCCATCAGTTTTTATTATTATTATCTAAACTGCATGATGTTGGACATAGTTTCTCTAAACCATATTCTTCTTGTCATACATTTTCTCTTTTCCCTGATATGCTAGCACCAAGACAATGGTATTAAACCTATTTTTAATGGGAAATTTAATGATTAATCATTCTTGGAAAACATGGGGTGGTCATTCCATCTGTTTTTTTTTTTTTTCTAAATTCTGATGGAGAGCACAGAACAAGATCACTTTAAAGTATGCAATTCTAACCTTAAACAAACTGGGATTTTCAGAACTTGAGACCTGTTATTCCGGTGGACTGTCCACCTGCCCTTGGAGCTTTAGTTGAGCAATGTTGGGCCTTGCAACCGCAGAAGAGGCCTGAGTTTTGGCAGATTGTAAAGGTACTAGAGCAATTTGAGTCTTCACTCGCTCATGACGGCACACTGAACCTGGTACAGAACCCAACTTGCCAGGATCATAAGAAGCGGTTACTTCATTGGATTCAGAAGCCTAATCTTATACATCCTGATAGTTCATCCATGCCTAAACCTAAATTTCCGTAACTGTTCCTTTTTGTATTTTTTCCTTCATAGTTTCACTTGGTTAACAGTGTAATTTAAAAGGTTCATTTTTAAGCCTTTGATATTATATTTCTCTCACGTATTACACGGATAAATCTGGGGTGATAATTGCATTGTTGAAAGGTTAAAATTTTGGAAGACACTGAAATTCTGACTTGTTGGGGCTAGTGATGAACTGCTTTCTTTTTCTTAATTTTTTTTTTGAACTTTGCATTTTAATTACTTTCCCTTGATGCAATCAATAGTTTCACTTGGTTACAGTGCAAATCAATTTCTCTCATTTCAAAATCCCCTTCAGCTGATTCGGGATACATCAGTTATGAGTTCAATCGATGGGGCGCACAACTGATTCGGCAAACTGACCAAACGCGATTTTAAGACCCGGATTAGTAGGAAATCGTTTTTATGCGATTAAATCGCTCCATAGAATTTGAACCAAACAGGCTATAAATATCTGTTTTTGGGTTGGAGTAGGGAATGTCGGAGAGTAGGGCTAACACCAACAGCCCTAATCCTTGGGTCTTAACGATATTTCGAAAGACAAATTCGTGTTTTTCAATAGTTGCCTTTCCTGACGCTCCACAGCTTGCTCTAGTGGTAGTGTGCTCTAGTGGTAGTGTGTAGCCTCTCTGTGAACGCATAAATTTACCGTCTTTCCTCCCCTCTCAACTCTAAGTGTCGAGATAAGGTCCGAGAGTAGAGGAATAACGCTAAATTTATTCTAAGAGTCGCCACCTACTTAGGGGAAGTAGGATCCCGAGATAATCCAAAATAAGGGGGTCTACGGTCCAGAGTAGTCTAGGTAAGAGATCCCTTTAGGTCCTGGGGAAGGGGTTAGGCACCCCAGGACCTCCACCCAATGATGGTAACCTCCTCATTAGGTCCAAATCAAACATTTAAAAATCACTTAACATTTCCTAAAACAATTATTAATTTTGCTAATCGAATGGGGTGTAAAAAAGTTTATTTTTGGTTGGGGTCGAACCCTGATTGGGCTGCCTACTTATCCGGTTAGTCGGAATCAGACCCTCATAGTAGTTCGGGGTCCGTGACTGTTTTTATACTCGTTTCGGAGTGTGGTCACTTCCAACTCGTGTTTGAGTTGGGGGAGGGGAAGTGGAATTGAGATTTATGAATCTCATTCCGGGAGATGGTCGCGTAGCTAGGTGCTCATGCTGGAGCTCTAGGGGGCGTTCATTTATTAGGGTAAGTCTTTTTTGCATTTTGGGGATTTTTAAATGTTTTTGTTGTTTTTGTATTTTTTATTTTTTTGTATTTTTTAATTCTGGCAAGTTTAACTAGTCCAAAAACTAAACTAAAGGCCCAAGGTAGGCAAAAAAGGAAAATAAAGCCTAACTTAATTAACTTAAAGGCAAAGAGCAGGGCGGATCGAGCGGCCTTAAACCAAAAGAGGCTATGGTTTAAATACGGACCCTGCTCTAGGTCCCAAGGGAAGATAGACCAGTACCTTTAATTTATTTTAACCTTTTTATATTTTTTTTTGTTGTTTTCGTAAGACTAACTAACGGGGTGGGCCAATTATTTAAGGTTAAAAAATGAAAACTATTTAAGTGCCCAATGTAGGCAAAAAAAGAAAAAGCTACGGCCTATTTCTATAAATTGCACACATGTACAAGAGATAATACATACATACCTGACAAAGTAAATGGGACCCAAAGAGAAAGTTAATGGGCCAAGGCCCATTGACCGCTAATGGTCAATTGGCTTTGGTCCACTATCTTTCTAAGGCCTCGAGAAATAGGCCCAATAATTTTAAAATTATTCTAGGGACTTATGGACCTTAACTCACTAACATATGGCCCGATCCAAGGGCCCAAAAATATTCAAATCTCCCATACTCCCTCCTCACATTGAAAAACAATAAAAACACAGCACAGGGAGAGGTATGCATTTGCTACGTCTTGGTTTTGAGCAAAATTGGAAGTCTAAAACTTCATTTTGAACAAAATCAGGGCGTAGAAAATGAATTGGAGCCTATCTAACAAAATTACTGTAATAAATAGAGGGTGGTAAATAAATAAATAAAATAAAATAAAATAAAAGGGGAGAGATATACCTGCGAGGGTTGATGAGGGACTGGCGATAGTTGTGGCTGCTCCGTGGATCAGAATATAGAAGAGGAAACCCAACAAAGGATTTTACAAATTAAGATAATAAAATAAAAATAAAAAAAAAGAAAAAAGGAAAATCAAATGGCTGGTGCAGCCATGGTCTAGCTGGAACAGTGATCTACTGCAGCTATTTCGAGATCGGTCGGACCAGGGGTGGTGCCGCCGGAGAAGACAACCGGAGGAACTCAAGCTGGTTACACTGGATCGCTGGCAGAGACAAAAATAATAAAATGAAATAAAAATATATAAAAAAAAAATTAAGAGCGGAAGGGATTACAGAAGTCTTAGATCTATAGATCCAGGTCTAAAGACCTTGATCTATAGATCGGGATCTGGGTTTGACAGGAGGGAAATCATGGGGAACAAGAGAAAAATGGGTTACCTAAGAAATGGGGATGTCTACTGAACAGAGATGGGCGAGAGGTTGGAGGTGAAGGAGCTCGCCGGAGAGGCTGATTTCACCGGAGAAGATGATTGGAGAAGATGGATATCCCTAGTCCTGCAAACACGAAAACAATAAAATAAATTAAATTAAAATAAAACAAGAATGATGTAAATCTGAATTTTAGATCTAGATCTAGATCTGGATCTGGATCTGGATCTAGATCTAAAACTCAAGAGGAAGAAAGAAATGCAAACCTATAAACGTCGGACAAGAGAAAAATGGGTTACCTAAGAAATGGGGATGTCTACTGAACAGAGATGGGCGAGAGGTTGGAGGTGAAGGAGTTTGCCGGAGAGGCTGATTTCGCCGGAGAAGATGATTGGAGAAGATGGATATCCCTAGTCCTGCAAACACGAAAACAATAAAATAAATTAAATTAAAATAAAACAAGAATGATGTAAATCTGAATTTTAGATCTAGATCTAGATCTAGATCTGGATCTGGATCTAGATCTAAAACTCAAGAGGAAGAAAGAAATGCAAACCTGTAAACGCCGGAGGTGGACAGGTTGCCGGAGAATTTAAGCTCGTCGGAGGAGATGGACGACTTAAAGAAGATAAGGAAAGAGGATGATGGACTGCTGTGGTCTGCCGGAGAGGGAAATCGCCGGACTGCAACCCAACCGAGAGAGGGGAACTCGAGCTGTGGGATTAAGGTCTGTTGGGGAAGAAGAGAGGGCGGCTAACTCGTTTTCACGAAAATGAATAGTGTTTTTTTTTTTTTTTTTTTTTTTAAACTCCTCTCTTGCTTTATAGGAAATTGAGATGGGCCTTGGACCTTAGGGTTCAAACCCTTTGAGGATTTGGGAGGTGCACTTGGGCTACTTTGGATCCGGGCTTGGGCTTTAAGGTTGGACTCTGGCTTTGGCTCATGGGTTTTAAACATGGGGTTTCTCTTTTGAGGGCTTTGAACAATGGATAAAGGGGATGATCTTTCTCTCTCTCTCGGATCTAGTAATAAGATAAATAAAAATTAAAATTAAAATTGCAAATAAAATCAAGGGATTAAGGGGTGTAAAAATGGGGTGTTCACACTCTCCTCTCTAATGACTTATGAGAGAGGTTGTGGGATCTATTATCATCATGCATGATGACTTGCAAGTCGTCAGATCCCATTCCTAACTACTAACTAATGTTGCTAAGTATTAAGTAACTAATGCTACCAAGTATTAAGGCAACAGATTACCTCTTGCAGATGCCTGAGATCCACACTCGGGCACCACTCTTTAGCTGACGCGGTGGGAAGGCATTTAATTAGGTGAAGTGCTAACATGTCATGTTCTGTTCAGTGGTATACGCAGACCACCCAAGCTCGCCATATATCCACTTCGACATCCATTAATCATGGTTAAGATTCATCTACTTTTAGGATTAAATAATCTAGCCTTAGTTGTTAGAAAAATATTGTAAAAAATTTACCACATAAATTATTGAAATCATAACCAAGGTTATTTAAAAACAAAACTAAGGTTAGATTATTTAATCTTAAATTTAAATGAATCTTAACCACGGTTAATAGATATCAAATAAGACATCTGGCAAACTTAGAAGGTGTGCATGCACTCAACGGAACATGATGCATTCTATCACTCCCTTAGTTAAATGCATTCTCACGCGTCAGCTGAAGAGTGGTGCTCGAGCAAGGGTAGAGCTAGGTGGGGGGCCTGTGGAGGCACGTGCCCCCTTTCAACCTTTAAAAAACTAAATTTATATTTATTTTTTTAAGGTATAGCATAAGAATGGGGCAGGTGCCCCCATAAACTTGAAAATAAGTATTTTTCTTTGAATTAGGAACATATTCAATCGCGATTAAACTCGACCCATAGGTCAACATGTTTCCCTTTAACTCTCATTAACTATGGTAAAAATTCAATAACCCTAAGGGTTCAAAAATCTAATCCTTGTTTTTTTAAAAAATAATTAACCTAAAGGTTAAAAGTTCTTAACCAGAGTTAAAGGAGGTTATGTAAGTGCAATTGAACTGTTCGAATTCAATCACTATTGGACAGGAACGGATTCATATTTTTTGTATTAAGTTGGTTAAATATTTAATTTGGCATAATCATGGGACAAGGGGCAGTTGTCCACTAAAAAAATTATACTATATTATTTAATATGGCATAACTATGGATTCAAAAGTTTATCTCTTAAACTTTTGAAAACAAAATTTATGTTTGGAAAATGGAAAACGAACCCAGGTCAACTTAAAAGCTGACCCCGAGATCTCATTGGTCCATGCCCCCTTTATATCATCCATCAACTGCGGTTAGGATTCACTCACCCCCAGGGTTAAGCAATCTAATTATGGTTTTTTTTTAAAAAAGTTATTAATTTTAATTTAACTAAGCTTAACCATGATTAAAGAAGTGTTAAAAGGGACAAGGGGACATTCCGGTCAGCTTAGAAGAGGACCTCAGGGTCCTCTTCTCAAGATTCTTTGTCTTTTACACCATTTCATTTAAGGGTAAATTGCATTGACCTCCCTGAGGTTTGGTGTAGTTTCAGAAACCTCCCCTCTTATTTTTGAAATTACACTGCCCTCTCCTCAACTTCAATTATTTGGTAACAGATACGTTTTTTTGTTAATTTGTCCGTTTATGGACTTTGATGATATCATCATTTAAATTTTAAAAAATGTTACATTTCTTAAAGACAAAGTCAACTAATACAATAAAAGAAATAATAAATGGATTTGGTAAGTATAAACTTAAGGTTAATATATATTTCCAAAACCAAGGTTAAGAGTATCAATTTAATATTAATATATATATATATATATATTTCCGAAAAACCAATGTTAGATAGATGAACTCTAGGGGCGAGTGAATCTTAACCATAGTTAGTGGGTATTAAAAGGGACACATGGCAGCGACCCTTTAACCGTGGTAAAACATAATTAAGCTAAGGTTAATATTTTTATTTTTGTCCTTAAAATCAAGGTTAGATGGATGAATCCTAAGGGTGATTGAATCTAAACAATAGTTAGTGGTTGTTAAAAGGGACATGTGGTAGCTTGTAGAGCCTCCTTTAAAAGTGGTTAAGCATAATCAACCTAAGATTTTTTTTCTTCCAAAAGACAAGGTTAGATGGATGAACCCTTTGGGTGAGTGAATCTAAACCATAGTTAGTGGGTGTTAAAAGGGACACGTGACGGCTTGTAGAGCCCCTTTAACTATGGTTAAGCATAATCAACCTAAGGTTAATATTATTATTATTATTTTCTATAAATCCTAGAGATATTTCAATTTACTCTGTAACGTTCCCCCCCGAATGTTTGAGACGTTTATGTTTTTCTTTGGTTAGCTTTCAAACCAAGCCGTAACGACGTGTTTTCTCAAGTAATGGGGGTAAAATTGTAAAAGAGTACCTTTGTTAATGGCTTTAACTTGATGAGCCTGACAGGGGAGGGCAGCGTAATTTCATAAACAAGAGGGGAGGTTTTTGAAGTTTCACCAAACCTCAAGGGAGGTCAGTGTAATTTACCCTTCATTTAATTATTTAACTAGGCATAGCTATGAGGCAAGGGGATAGCTGTCCCGTAAACAAGGAAAAACAATACTCATAAGATGTAACGCCCCAAAATACCCCCTAGGAGTTAGGATACTTTGGCGACGTGACCTAACCTTAAATCAACCTACAAAAACCCACAGAGCATATACAATAGAGGAAAGACAGCGGAAACATAACTATAAAACACAGCGGAAGTCTAACAACCTCTAAGTATATACACATGATCCAAGTTTAATACAAAGAAATCAAACAAAGAAAGTGCGGACATGCCCGCCAAAATATATGGATATAATCACTCATGCTCACCCACAGCTAATCCACTCAGAATCTAACACCACCTACTGATAACCCTCTACGGGAGGTTCCTCCAAAGGATCCTCGACGTACTCCTCCTCCACCCATGGACCAGGAGCACAAACATCAAATGGAGAAGCAGCTCCCTCAGAACCTGCCGACATAAGAAGTACGGCTGAGCATGGAATACTCAGCGGGTATTAGATACTAACCAACAGTCATAGTATACAGATAGCATACATAAAGTAGGAAACAAATTGCATATATAGAACATGAACAATTTATATCATGCAAGGAAGTAAAACAATTTATATTCATGCTTGCATTTAAAAAGACTGATAAAACCCTTGAAAACATCGTGCACTTGACTTGACTTGAAATACCCTTTGCGTGATTGGGAACTTGTTAACCGTGTCATCTTGTCATGCTTGCATCATGCGTGCCATGTCATGTCATGCGTGTCATGCGAGTATCATGCTTGCTTGTTCATAATTTAAACATGTTCACATGCCTAGTCGCCGTTCATAGTCCGTCGCAACTAGTACCCTATATGCAGATGGGTATGCCTAGTCGCCGTTCATAGCCCGTCGCAACTAGCATCCATGCGGAATGTGAATGCCTAGTTGTCGTTCATAGCCCGTCGCAACTAGCATCCATGCGTGTCATGCCATGCTATGCTATGCATATCATGCCATGCTATGCTATGCGTGTCATGCGATGCTATGCATGTCATACGAGGGGATGGGAGACCTTTCCCTATGCAATGCATGATTGTCTTGCCCTTGTCAAAAGTGAAGTGAAACATATCTTAGGATATGCCCCACCTCTACGTCCCATACTTAAAACATCGGTAAATCACGTCATTTCATGCGTGCTCGTGAGATCGTGTGCATACTTGCATTTGGAATTAAATATGGCAATTTGGGGTAATTCACAAAACATAGCATATAACAATTTAAGTGAGTAATAATCTACACATTTTAAGAAATGTAAGAAACACATTATCATGAACCCTAACAAATTTCAAGAGCAATTAAGCATGGGTTCCCTTAATTTATCACTTATTTTGTTCACCTTGGCATTTCATCAAACATGGGGTGTGTTCATTATTCACTTAAACCTAGATCATGCTTTTCTAGGTGGGTTATGCTCACATCACACTTGTATGTTCATTATTAGTACAATGGCCTTTCTCATTCGTTCATCACATCATCCACACGGCATCCATTCGCCAACATCCATCTTCATTCACCATTCATACCACCAATCTCATAACACATATATAAGTGAAGGAAAATCAAAAGAAATAAAGGAAAAAAGGGAAGCTATAACTAGGAGGGTAGTAAGAAGTACCGACCTTGATCAAGTGAGGAAGAAATCCCCTTTCCAAAACGACTGTGTAGTTGCTGCTCTAGCTTGGAGAACGCTCTCCACGAGTGCTGGAGCCGAGATCTTGGAGAAGAGCCGAGCTTGAAGTGATCTAGGGTCTCAAACCCATTTGATTTCTCTTCCAAAGACAAGCCCTAGGTTGGAATCGCCTTCTCCCCTTTCTCCTCTTCTCTCAAACTCTCTAAGTGTTGAATGATGCCCTAAAGGCTCGGGTTAAACTCTTAAGGTAAGAGTGAACCGACCAAAACACCATAATACTCTTACTGAAATTTCTGCAAGGACACGAGTACCGAACACGTTGTGCTGTGAATAGTGCCAAACACGTTGTGCTGTGAACAGTGCCGAACACGTTGTGCTGTGAACAGTGCCAAACACGTTGTCACGTTGTGTTATGTACAACGTGCCCGTTGTGAGCTGTACAACGTACACGTTGTCTGCTGCACGACGTACCCGTTATCTATTGCACAACGGATGCACAACGTACACGTTGTGAGCTGTACAACGTACTCGTTGTTTGCTGTACAACGTACACGTTATCTGAGCTAAAGCTACGTTATCAGAGTACATTGTCTATGCGTTGTCAGAGCACGTTATCAGAGCTACGTCCTTAGTGCCTTCCGAGCTACGTCCTTAGCGCCTTCCGAGCAACCGATTGCCTGCAGGTCCAGACTGTTTTGGCCATATCTTTTGACTCCATCGCCAACGATTACGAGCTTAAAGCTAGGATAATCAACAGTCTGTTGATTAGATAAAGCTTGCAACAGAGAAAAAAAAAAGTTAAACCCTGAACCCTAACAATAAAGCTACAGATCAAAGAACAAAGCTAGATAACATCAATAACTATCTGAGAAACTACACTACTACAGGAAGATCAGTAAAATTAGTAGGAAGAAATTAGAAGCAAGCACAAGCAAATATGCAGGAAAAAAAACGAAGATAGAAACGAAACCTACCATTGATTCCTCTTCTGAGAATATGAACAGAGAAGAGAGATTTGGGGACCTCAGGTAAGGGTTAGGGTTTCTTTTCCTTATAAAAAAAAATTTTGGGGCCTTCATTTTTTTGGGGCCTAAAGCCCAGGCTTTGATCGCCTTATGGACGAGCCGGCCCTGGGTGGAGGTGGAGGTGGAGGTGGGTGGTGGCATTGTGGTGGTATTGCGGTGGTGTGGTGGTTGTTGTTGGTGATGGTGTTAAAGGTGGGTTCGTGTTTTCCATTTTTGTTTTCAAAAATTGAGGTAGTAGAAAATTTTTGTTTCTTTGATTTTGAAAAATTTTGATATTAATTTTTAAAAACAGAAAACAGAAATAAGTTTCTTAAACATGTTATGTGTAAAAATTTTTAAAATTTTATTTTTAAATACAGAAACTAGAAGTGCAATAAAACCGGGCCTAAGTTTTTGAAATTTCACTAAGGAAAACATTGTGTTACAAATAATAACTGAAGTTGAGTGGAGGGTAATATGATTTTAGAGGCAAAGATTAGCTCTGGTGGCTGCTCGAGCTAAGCACTCGGGCATCCACAAACAATAGGACACCGGTTTGAAAATTATGGGCAGAAATCATTTCACCTGTCCCCATCATTTTGACTTCTGCCCAACTTACAATTTTTCCTTTAAAAAAGCCATCTGCATTATGATTTGTGCATGCCCGAGCGCTTAGCTCCCAGAGCTAATCTTTTGCCGATTTTGGAATTAGAAGGCAGGTTTCTAAAATTTTACAAAACGTAGGAGAGGTAATTGTAATTCACCCAAAAACAAATTTAAAGAAAAAAAAAACACTTTCCGCTTTTGTTTCCCTGTCAGACGTTGCTATCGGTACGGATTAATTGGTCAAAGATCCGTACAAAACACCGTCTAATTTCAACGTTTTTTTTTTTTTTATGATGTGGGGCCCACTCCAACCACGGGAAACATATAATAGATGCGTATTGAGTACTTGCTCCCGTTGATCATAGAAACGGAGCCGTTGAAGATTTCTAAAAAGGCCTCTCCAGTCGTTGATAGAAATAGAAAGACTACCGTTGCAGAGAAATAGATTTTGAGAGAGAAAAGTAAAAAATTTAAGAAGAACGTTATACGACGAAGGATATACGGTTCAGGTGCGTGTTTTTTTACTTCTAATGGGTGGAGATTTTTGGGTTGTTCATCTTTCTGGGTCTTTTTCTTTTCAAATTTTTTGATGAGTTTATGACTATTTTGATGCAATGAATGGTTTTACTTTTTTGAAAGGTCATAATATATATTTTTTCGATTCAGGGGCAGAGATTTTTGGGGTTATTTTGTTCTTCAAAATTTTGATGGATTTATGGTTATTTTGATGCAATAAATGGTTTCCTTCTCTATTGAAACGGTTATGATGATGGGGTTTGCTTTGTTTTTTATGCTTATTTGTTTATTTGGGATTTTCTTTCAGGTCTTTTGAGTAAGGGATTGGTATTTGACTTTGAAGCTAAAAGGGTTTGTTGTTTAAGGTGAGGTGGGGTAGAATTAGGATTACTGGTGCATTTATGGAAATTTTAGGGTATTTTGAGAGGTCTATATGTTAATGTTTTGTGATGGAATTAAGTGAATTTGGCTCTGATTGAGAAGAGAATAGGCTTTGAAAGAGCAGATTCTTAATGGGTTTGATCTTAATGGAGATAGTAATTGGGTTTTAAATCCTCTGTTATTGGGTTTGGAGAAATTTTGGATATTGAGTTCTGTTACTCCCATAGAATTGTTTGAAAATTACTGTTTTCATTTGAAGCCTTTTTCTCAGCTGAAGAAAAATAATTAGGAGTTCATATCTGCCCTTGTAGGGTTTCAGATACTTGGTAGGGGAATGGAGGTAGAAGCTAGCTCTTGGATAAGGAGGACGAAATTCTCTCGCACAGTTTGTCATCCGTGGGATTCGTCTCGATTGGCCTCTGTTCCAGTTTCCATTCAACCGAATCGCAATTCTGATTTGAAGTCTAGACCTGAAACAATTTTTGTTTTTCAGAAATCGGGATCGTTTAATGGAGAGATTCAGAGAACTATTAACAAACATAGATCCTTATCCCCTCTTCCTGAAACTGTTCTTTCCGAGGCCTTTAAGGAAGCTCAATCGGATCGAAAGAGATTCTCCACTCCATGTCCGCAAAGAAAAGAACCCGCGAAGAGAAGTGTTAGAAAATTGGTCAGCAAAGATACCCAAGATTCTTGGGGATTTGATTCCTTGTCATTCTCAAGTGCAAGTCTGGTCAAGCATTTTTCTTCTATGAAAATTTTTGAGAAAGCGAAGAACCGAAAGGAATCATCATGGACTAGGTATTTTGACCATGGAGGGGGAAAGGTCATGGCGGTGGGAACGACAGATGAATGGATGATTGATCTCTCCCAGTTGTACCTTGGGCTTAGTTTCAGCTCTGGGGCACACAGTCGGCTTTACCATGGGATATACAAGAATGAACCTGTTGCTGTGAAAATTATCAGGCAACCTGATGATGACGAAAATGGAGTCATGGGGGCACGATTAGAGAAAGAGTTCAATAGAGAAGTTACTCTTCTGTCTCGTCTCCACCATCAAAATGTCATAAAGGTAAACATTGTATTTCTTTTGTTTCAAAATTTCGCCTCATAATTTATCATTATCAAATGAATCAAGTTATCTTCTCTATTGAATCATGAACTGAAAATTTTAAAGTTGGAAATTCGTTCTTTCGGTTGTTCTTGTAAACTTTAATGCAACATATCTGCTTTTTGTTTGTTATGATTATTATGTTTCATATCCCTAATCCTCCATGAAATTTTATTCCTTGGTTTGTTTCACTTGTTTGTGAGACTTTGTTTAGTTCAGTGAATCGCTAAATTCTAACAGCTAGATGTGCTGAAATTTGTTTAAACGTCTCTTGGATTCTAAGTGATCATGGTCAAAATTACCTCTACTGTGAAGCATAAACTGATAAGTTTGAGATTGACTCAATGACTCCTGTTAATCTCAATCTCCGAAAAGAATCTGTTGATTCCGTTTCAATGTTATCTGTTAGCTGTAACTGGGTTCTGGTGGTATCTTTAATTGATTCACTTTATTGCTCAAAAAACACAAAAATGTGTCAATCCTCAAACAATTTACAAAATTCTAAATTGTCACCGGATTAATTGTGATTTTCAACCCTTTGGAATGGGAAACTTATATGCATACTCACCAATAAAACTGGGGGAAAGAACACTTGTTTAGGTATTGACATGGTGCTTCCCCCTTGCTCTTTCTCATGAATGTCTTTGAACTGATGATGCAGTTGGTAGGAGCAAGCAGAAAGCCGACAGTCTTTTGCATTATCACAGAATATCTCTCAGGGGGTTCCTTGAGGGCATTCTTACATAAGCTCGAGCGCAAACCGCTACCATTACAGAAACTGATTGCAATTGCACTGGATATTGCTCGGGGACTGGAGTACATACACTCACAAGGTGTCATTCATCGCGACCTTAAACCTGAGAATATCCTTTTCGATCAAGACTTCCACTTGAAGGTTGCCGATTTTGGGATAGCTTGTGAGGAGGCATCCTGTGATAAGTTGGCTGAGGATCCCGGTACCTTTCGTTGGATGGCACCTGAGATGATCAAACACAAGTCATACGGACGGAAGGTCGATGTGTACAGTTTCGGACTTGTCTTATGGGAGATGGTGGTTGGAAGTATACCTTACGAGGATATGACGCCTATCCAGGCTGCTTTTGCTGTAGTGAATAAGGTATGTTTCTGAGTCCCGGGTTTCTTTCCTTTTGTAAGTTTATATAAACATCCAGTGTGAGTAATGGGGCTCCTCCAATTCCATCCTCCATCTTCACTTATTTGTGATGTAAGTGTTGAGTGAGAGGCTGTTTAGTTGAAGCTACAAGTCTGTTCTTTATACACTACTACCCCCATCTTGTCAAAGAGCATAGTAACAAAGTTCTCCGGTTTTTTTTAAAAAGACCCGAATAATATTTAGTTTTTTGTCAAAAGATTTTTGACAAAAAGAAGCAACTTTTTCAAAAAGTCTTGAATTTCACGAATTATTCACAACTTTATTCAAAAAGTTCCAAATAAATATCTAATATGTGAAATTAATTTTAATTATAATTTTCATAATTAGTCATCTTTTTGTATATATATTTTTTTACATCTTTTCCATATACTTTCAAATTTTCTGCATTTGTCTATTTTTTCCAAAAAAATTTCACAACGAATAATTCCCAAACTCCGACTTGTCAAAACTATGTTTACCGGCAGATACGCTAAGGCACACTTTTGTGCGCCTTTTGGAGGTGGATGCGCTTATGACACTCCCATAAAACCTGTAAAATCAACCATGAATAGCTCTTCTCCAGGTAGTAGGCTTATATATGCAACCAACCAAAACACCTTAAATTTGGTAATGAACACCAAATGTCTTTGATTGGTTTAGCCACGCTGTTGTCCATAAGTTTTTATTATTATTATCTAAACTGCATGATGTTGGACATAGTTTCTCTAAATCATATTCTTCTTGTCATACATTTTCTCTTTTCCCTGATATGCTAGCACCAAGACAATGGTATTAAACCTATTTTTAATTGGAAATTTAATGATTAATCATTCTTGGAAAACATGGGGTGGTCATTCCATCTGTTTTTTTTTCTAAATTCTGATGGAGAGCACAGAACAAGATCACTTTAAAGTACGCAATTCTAACCTTAAACAAACTGGGTTTTTCAGAACTTGAGACCTGTTATTCCGGTGGACTGTCCACCTGCCCTTGGAGCTTTAATTGAGCAATGTTGGGCGTTGCAACCGCAGAAGAGGCCTGAGTTTTGGCAGATTGTAAAGGTACTAGAGCAATTTGAGTCTTCACTCGCTCATGACGGCACACTGAACCTGGTACAGAACCCAACTTGCCAGGATCATAAGAAGTGGCTACTTCATTGGATTCAGAAGCCTAATCTTATACATCCTGATAGTTCATCCATGCCTAAACCTAAATTTCCGTAACTGTTCCTTTATGTATTTTTTCCTTCATAGTTTCACTTGGTTACAGTGTAATTAAAAGGTTCATTTTTAAGCATTTGATATTATATTTCTCACGTATTACACGGGTATATCTGGGGTGATAATTGCATTGTTGAAAGGTTAAAATTTTGGAAGACACTGAAATTCTGATTTGTTGGGGCTAGTGATGAACTGCTTCTTTTTTTTTTCCAACTTTGTATTTTAATTATTTTCCCTTAATGCAATCAAGAATTCCTAAATTGTCAATGTTTACAGGTTTTACGTCACACTTTTATAATAGATGATACTGTCAATGACTTCATATACACCTGCACGCTCACACATACGTGCATATGCTTTACAAATTTTTTTTTTTTGGGGGGTTTTACTTTCAGAATCGATTCATGCTTGAACGAGCTATAGATGTGCAGATCCAATGCATTAGTCTTACCTTATATATATGTCATTGTAAGTATTGGTGGTCCATCTCTTAGTAACTCGCTCCCACTCTCACCTTGGGAGCTTAGTTTCAACTTTTGTACAGCACGGTTTATGGTTTATAGAGCGCAGTTTATGTGGAGTTTTATTTTTATCCCCATTTTTCATTTTAAGTGGGGTGTATTTTTTTTTAAAAAAAATTGTAAGGTACGAGATTCTTGTAAGATTTATTAATTATTAGTGATCTTGTAATTGAATTTAAAATGACACATTTAATATATCAATAGTTATCACTTTTATTGTTACTATAAATTTGAATAATGAATGATTCTTTCAATTATTTCTTATACTTTAAAAAGTGAAATGAATATTTTTGCATATATATATATACACCGGCACTCTCGACTCTATCCTAAATTGAAATTTGACGCTCTCTCACTCACTCCCGCACGGGCTTTGGTAATTAATTAGTTCCATCCTAGTTTCATATAAGTATCTATGTATATCATTGTTACCTAACACGTGTATAGTACCCGTATAATACTTTTAAGGAATAGAGAGAGGGAGGGAGGGAGGGAGAGAGGGGGGGGGGGGGGGGGGGGGGGGGGGGGGGGGGGGGAGTCGTTCAAAATTGCATATTTTGGTCGTGTTACACATTATACTCATGTCGTCATATAATACCCATTCAATACATGAATTACATATTAAACATGTATAATACACGTATGTTTACCATATTTTTTACCGTATTAAACACATATTGTATATTAAATGATTGCTATTAATTAATATCATGATTTTTATTTTACATATAATTAGTAATTATTTTTTAATGTTTTCATACTTTTGTCATGTTTTTATCGTAAAACACCCGTAGTTCCTGAACAAATCATTGTCATATTATATCCATACTCATAACTAGTAATTATGATGTAAATGTAAATTACAGTCATGTGAATTGCGTTATTGTGTTCATGTACTGTCTTTTGGAACTGAGGTAAAGTCCTAAAACTTGTGCAGATACAATGTAACTGCCAATTTACTGGTAGGAATTGCTCCCTCTTTGAATTTCAAAGTCGTGGGTCGGGATGGCAGTGGACAGCTACTCAGCCTTAATTGGAAAGGTCAAAGCTGGAGCCGGAGTTGTCCGTAAGTTAACAAGGCTGAGTCGAGCTTGGCTTGAATATGCTTGAGCACAGCTTGATTCCAGCTCGGTTGTTCACGCTTAAGATCGGTTTGAACAAGCTTGACCAAGTTTGAACTTGATTCAAGCCGAGCATGCTTGGGTTCGTTCAACCTTGATTCGCAAGGTTAATTTTGTCAATTTTACATGATTTTAACAAAAAAATGTTAATTATTAAATTATAATATAAATAATTACACAAAATATAAGAGTTGAGGATAAATTTATTTTGTTATTATTGTATTTTAAATTTATTTATTGTAAGTTAAAAAGTTTTATAAAGGATAAAGAAAGTTACAAGTTTATATACCCAAAAAAATTACATATATATATATAGTCGGTCTTTGGGTACTCCCAAATATTCTTTTTATTGCCAAAATTTAGCTTGACTTATTTCGTCTTTTTTAATATCATACAAGCTTTAATCCTAATTATTTAATAACTGAATTAAACGATTAGGATTTGGGAGTCGAACCAAATAGGGTTTGGATTGAGCAATGTTTGTTTAAATTTAAGCTCAAATAAAAGCATGGCCCGATAAGTTTTGAGCCTGAAGGGATAGTTTGTGCTAGGATCAAATGAGTTGAGGCAAGCCAAGCCAAGCTGATGAACCAGCTTGGCTTTAATTGCAGCGCTCCCGTGAAATAACTCCTAATAGCAACCAAATTCATAAAAGACTGCGTGCAACTTCTTGTACCCCCACGGGAAAAAGGCATAACTTGTATGCATTACAGCAATAAATCATCAAATTGATAAAAGACAAGACTGTGTGCAACTTTTTGTGCTCCCCAAGGGAAAAAGGCATAACTTCTATGCATTACAGCAATAAATCATCTGCAAAGTACCATATTTCAGTTCAAAGATGACACATATATGACATATTGAATTTATATAAGAAGAAAAGTTTTTTTTTTTTTTAATGGAAATGTTATCATGTAACACAATTAACGCTCCTTATACACCCGTGTGAAGTCCACTTTGTCTTGTGGTATGATTGAGTTTACGAAAAAACCGACCGATGTGAGACTAAACCTGAAATACACCCTAATGCACGCGATAACATGAACCAAATTGGTTTTTTTTTTTTTGTTTTTGGAAGAAAAGTCTACTAAAGTTGAATGACTGAAGTCTATTAAAGAAATATCTTCAGGGTCGATGCAAACGTCCCTTAAAGCAGCATCCATTGATCATGCCACCACAAGTGGCTCAGATAAAAAGCCTCCTTAACAACGGGTATTATGATAAATAAATCTTAAGTAGGAGCATTATGAGAAATAAATCTTAATAAGAGGTATTATGAAAAATAAATCTTAAGAAGGGATATTATGAGAAGAAATAAATCTTAGAGTATTATGATAAACAAATCTTAACACGGGAAATGATAAGAAATAAATTTTAATAAAGGGTATTATGAGAAATAAATCTTGAGAAGGGATACTATGAAAAACAAAATCTAAATAAGGGGGCATTATGAGAAACAAATTTTGAACAAAAAATATGACCTTTTATGCATTTCTCTCTTTTATAAGGTAATAAATAATTCTCACTTCAGTTGGGTACTAGCCTTCATAGGGGTATATAAGGGACGACAAGCCCTCCTTAAGTCAAGTCCTTTTGGAGTGGTTGTGTGAGTTTACCCTTATGTCACCTTAGTGGTTACTTTAGGTCTGATGTGTGTGCTTAGATTACCTCTGCAACCAAAAAAACTAAAAAATATTCCGCTTAGCGAGTGGGAGTTACTCTCCCAATTATAGTCCCACCTCGGTTGGGTACTAGCCTTTGTAGGGGTGTATAAGGGACCACAAGCCCTCCTTAAGTCAAGTCCTTTTGGAATGGTTGTGTGAGTTTACCCTTATGGCCCTAGCGGTTACCTTAGGTATGATGTGTGTGTTTAGATTACTTGTTCAACAAAAAAAAAGGTAATAAATAATGAGTTAGTATAGGTACTCCCTATTTTTATATTTTATCTGAGCCATTCTTTATAGAATATGTATAACTCTAAATGTAGTTAAGGTGACATTCATTTACAAAAGTAGGTAATTCTAAGAAGAAAATCGTTAACGAACTAAATTATGTGTAAAAATAGGAAATAAGAATAGGGAGTATCTTGGCCAGACATAAATAATAGAAAAATGAAAGGATTTTTGTGAAAAAACCCCTAACTTTTCAGTTATTTGTAAATATCTCTTTATGTTTTGTGATTTTGTATTATAGTCCATTAACTTTTAAAACTTTTGCAAATCCACCCTTCCATCCAAAAGATAGTTTACGGATGTTAAATATTTTATGAAATGACCCTTTCAACCTTTTTTAATGGGTTGGACGGTACGCTATATCATGTCTCATATATCGCCCTTTAATTGGGGTTAAGCTTAATCGATATAAGGTCAATGTCTTGTTAAAACAAATCTAAAAATCAAGGTTATATGAATTAACCCTAAGGGTGAGTGAATCTTAATTACAGTTAATGAGTGTTAAAAGGGACACATGATAGCTTGTAATGTCTCTTTTAACTGTAGTTAAGCATAATCAACTTACAGTTAATATTGTTTTATATATATATTTTTTTCTAATATCTAAGGTTAGATGCATGAATCCTAGGGGTGAGTGAATATTAACCATTGTTAGTAGGTGTTAAAAAGGACGCATGACGGTTTGTAGAGCCTTCTTTAACTACAGTTAAGCATAATCATTAAAGTTAATATTGTTTCTTCTAAAAGCCAAGGTTAGATGCATGAACCTATGGATGAATGAATCTTAACCACAATTTATGAGTGGACAATTGGCAGCTTGTAGAGTCTCCTTTAATTGTGGATAAGCATAATCAACCTAAAGTTAATATCTTTTTTCTTCTAAAAATCAAGATTAAATAGATGAATCCTAGTGGTTAGTGAATCTTAACCACAGTTAATGGATTCCAAGCACTTCTCTTGTGAAAAGTTTTTACGAATCTCCTTAAAATAAAAATAAAAAAGGTTAAAAGTGTAATTTCTTGAATATTTTAACATCCATTAACTTTATTTTGGATGGAAGGGGGGATTTGTAAAAGTTTTAAAAGTTAGTGGACTATTATAAAAAATTACAAATCATAAGGGGATATTTACAAATAGCTAAAAAGTTAGGGGGTTTTGCACAAAAAACCCAAAATGAAATTAGAAATAGATTGCGTATATAATGGCATAGGGAAAATTACATTGACAGCATTGAAAGATGCCTCCAAGAAATTAGAAAGATTGCCTATAATGACATAGGGAGTATCCGGGCTTGACAAGAAAGATGTCTCTAAGAAGAGGTAAATTCAGCCAATAACCTTTATATTTTTTTGATAATATTTTAGTGAAATTTCTAGCTAATTAAGCTTGATTTAAGTGAGCTATTTGAATTTGGATTGGAGGAAGATATGACCAGATGAACATAACAAGTGTGGTTGCTTAGAGACGGGACCGAAGGGCCTCTTAATGATGTCTACAATTGTAAGAAATATGGGCAGAAGAAAGACATCCCTGTAAACCCTATGAGGATGTAAACCCAAATAATCATCACAACAACTGAGGGCTCGTTTGGTTCGGATTATTGCAATCATAAGTGTTGATGCTGATAAGTGCTGATGTCAGTAAGCGCTGATACTGATAAGTGTTGATAACTGTAATCCTGTTTGGCTGACAATCTGCTGATAAGCGATTATCTAGTCATTTCTTAAAAATGATATTTTAGCCATTTTTAGAAAAAGAAAAAAATATTTTAAAAACTTTCTTTTAAGTTTAATGAATCTTGTTGGCCTTATTAAGTGCAAGTTTGAGTGCTTATAATAATTTTCACATAATATTAAAGGTCATAAGTGGTTACGCTCCACAATAATCACCTTCTGACGAGATTATGAAATCACCGGTTATTTTCATAATCGGTTATTACATAAGCGCTTATAACGAGTCGAACCAAACGCTATTATAAGACATAATCCGGACATAAGCGATTATATATCAAATAAGCGCTTATAATAATCCGAACCAAACGAGCCATGAGATATTTGGGTTGGGATATTTTCGATGAGAGAGAGTGCTTGTTGGGAGTTGGATCAGGACTTGCCCAAGTATAAAGAATAGAATAATAGAAATACAGGACTTGCCCCAAGTATAAGGAATAGAATAATAGAAATAAATGCAAGTAAAATTGTAAAAAAACATCTTTTGTTAACAACGTCATTGAGATATTTATAAAGAATAGAATAATAGAAATAAATGCGAATAAAATAGTAAAAGAACATCTTTTGTTAACAGAGTCACTGAGATATTTGGGTTGTGATCATTTTCAAAGAGAGAGAGAGAATACTTGGGATTTCTGGAGAAGATGAACAGAACTTGCGAACAACCTGTATGTATAGGGAATAGAATAATAAAAATAAGTGGAGGTAGAATAGTAAAAGAATATCTTTATTTAACAATGCTAGCCGGGGCAGAGCCACATAGGCCAGACACAATAGCCAATGAGCTTGGCCTTAAAAAACATAAAATAAAATCGGGATCAACTCCTCTCAACCCCATTCTTAACCCCACACAAGAGAATCTTGGCTCCGCCCCTAGCCTAACTCAATGTGATTTTTTAGAAACAAGAAAGAAAGTTTCTACAATTTCGTCAAACCTCAAGACAAGTCAGTATAATTTAGCCAATGACATATTATGCATAAAAATTTAAAGGAGCCAAATCATCTCCGGTGATAACCAGATTTGGTAAATCCGGTTATTACTCCTAAAGGTCATAACGTGTCTCCTTTGACACCTCTTAACCGTGGGTAAGGCTCACCCACCCCTAGGGTTCACCCAACTATTTTTTGGTTTTTTTTTTTTAAATATTAATTCTATTTTTAAAATTAAAAAACTGTTTTTAATATTAAAAAAACTCTAAAACCAGTTTTTTAATTTTAAAAAAAGAATTAATATTTTTAAAAAAAAACCAAAAATAAGTGGGTAAACCCTAGGGGTAGGTGAACCTTACTCCCGGTTAAGGGATGTCAAAGGAAACACGTGGCGACCTCTAGGGGTGATAACCGGATTTGCTTATCACCTTAGAGGATTTGACTCCAAATTTAAAAATCCAATCGGATAACATCAAAAAATTTAAAATTAATCCTAATCGGATAAAAGCGAAGGAACATATTACTATATTAGCCCGTAAAAATATCAGTCTGTCTGTAAACAAAAGCGACAGGATCTAACCTTTTCCCTTAAAATTTCACATTAGATCTTTGATACATACGAGGTACGAATCCCTGAATTTCTTATTTTCTTCACCCCCTTTTTTTTTTGGTGATCTCGATCGTTTGAAGCACCAGAGATTGTATTCGTTGTAAAGATTTAATTTTTAGCCATTTTTTTGCAGTCGAGATTGTATGTATTCGCGTGCCATATCTGTTGATTTTATAGAATCTGTTCTAGTTATTGTTGGTTTGTTTTGCGGAATAAAAAGATTGAATTTTTAGTTGTTTGTCGTTGAGATCTTATCTCTTTGCAGATTCGGGTGATAATTCTATTTTTTTTTTTCTTTTTTAAATTCGTATTAAATTTTGATATTTTCTTGACAAGCGTTGATGATAATCTGATAAGGTTGTTTGGTTTCTAGTTTTGTTGAATGATTCAAATAGAAAAGACTGTTTATCTTTGTTTATTTTTGGGATTGTGTTCCTGTTTCTAAAATTGGAGGAATTGTTCTTCTTCGTGATCTTTAGAATGATATTTGAAGCTTTTACTTGCTTATATGAATTACGTAGCTTTAGAATCATGGTTAGAGATATATAATCCATCCAACCATTCAAATTTTCTTTTAATTATGTTAAACTAGAACAATCTGCAAAATAAATGAGTCTTGATCGGTTTTATTCATTTAGCACTGGTGGGTTTTTTCCAGTTAGTGTTTTTAATTAGAGGGTATAGCTCTTTTGATCTGTTCCCCATCAGTGTTGCAGATATAACAATTCCATTCCTGGATCAGTTGTTATGGGTGTGGAAGTCTTGGTAGCTGATTTCACACAAGAACCTATTGGAAATGGAAGCGAAGGAGATAGTAATTATCTGCATGAGAAAGATAATGGGAAATTGAATCAGGGAGCCGGACTTGTCGAGCCAATAATATTTGGTTCGTATGGAACGGATGAGCCTGTTAAAGTGGAGGGGGAAGGAACGGATGGGCCTGTTAAAGGGGAGGGGAATGGAATGGATGGGCCTGTTAAAGGGGAGGGGGATCCCGTTGTGGAGGTCAACTACCCGAAGGATGTTGTTGATGAATGGCCTGCGCCTAAGCAGATCCATTATTTTTATTTTGTCAAGTTTCGATCACACGAAGATCCAAAACTGAAATCCAAAATCGAACTGGCTGACAAGGAGATTCAAAAGAAGAATCAAGCCCGATTTCAGATTACTGGAGCATTAAAGGCGAAAAGGGTATGGCAAATCCTCTCCATGATGACAGCATTTTTCTTTTATCTGGTGATAAAACTCTGCAGAGGTTACTCTGCAGAGGTTAGACTTGTTGCATTATAATTATATGATATTGTATTACATTTACTAACAATAGGATTATAGGAGAATTCTAAGAGTAAATTAATACAGTGAATTGTGCCTCTCAAGTACATAAAATAAGAGTGAACCAAATAACCCAGCAATTCCAGTCTCTAAACATCTGATCCTGATGAATTGTTTTTGAGCAGTTGGATCGGGCACATGTGATTTCCCAGTTGAAGCCTCTATCCCTGGAGGATAAGCAATTCAGGATGATCATAGATGGGAAGAGGAAGGAAATGGAACCACTGCATCAGGCTCTGGGCAAGCTGCGGAGTGCAAACAATGAAAGCCGAGAAAGGGGTGTGGGTTTATGTTCAACGGAGGAAGAGCTTAATGATCTTGTAAGCCTAAACTTCAAGCACTAAATTACGTTTGCATATTTTTTCTTATTTGTGCTGTCTTGACCCCTTCTTTATTTGCTGGGCTTGTAAAACAGATTAAGAGCTTGCATTATCAGATGCAACATGAGAGCAACACATTAGTTGAGGAGAAGCAGCTCCTTAGAGAAATTAAACAGTTTGAAGGGACTAGGGAGAAGGTGATTGCTAATGCAGTTATGAGGGCAAGGATTCAAGATTCAATGGGTCAGAGAGAAGCTATTCAAGACCAAGTCAAAGTAAGATAGTCCTAATAAATTCAATTTCAGTTTTGAGCCTTCTTTTAAACTTAGTATCTGATGTTTCTGCCACTTCATTAGTCTAACATCAATATTCTTATTTTTTGTTCTTGTTAAGTTTTACGATGATTTCATGCATTTTCCTATTGTTGTAGCTTATAGGTGTTGATCTGGATGGAGTGAGAAAGGACCAACAAGCAATTAGGTCCAAAATCAAGCATCTTGAGGAAGAACTGAAGGCCATAGACAATGGCATTAGTTTGTTACAGGAGGAACTGATAGATGTGAACCAAAAAAGAGATAAAGCATACAATGGGCTTCTTGAACTGAGAAAACAGCGTGATGAGGGGGTAAGATGACTTCCATCCCATTTCTTATTACACATATCTAACTTGTTTTATTTTAATCGGTACAAATTCTAACTTGTTCTACGACTTAAAGTAGCCATTTCTTGTTACACATTTAACTTGTCCTCTAGCTTAAAGTAGTAAGTTGTTATTGTATGTGATATGTATAGTTATGACATGTACGAGTCGAGAACTACATGGATAAGGTTTTTCTTTTTTCCTAGATTTTTCCTTTATATCCACATTAGTGGTCATGTTGATTGAAGTTCCCTGCAAACTCCTTGACCCATGTAGGAATGACTTCATGCTAAGTAAGTTCTTAGTCATCTTCCACTTTTTCTTCGAAATTTCTTTTGTAACGTGTGATTATGTAGAAACTAAGCTCATGTCACATTTGTCACTATCATTGTGAGAGTTTAAAGTAAATTTGTCTCCCTATCTTATCTTTCTACAAATTGTCGGTTATGTATTATATATATATGCAGGGGCAGAGCCAGGAGTTTTTCCTTGCGGGGGGGTGAATACATGTATTAAGAAAAGTAATAGGTTTGGGGTAGCCCCCGAGATTTTTTTTTCTTCAGTAATGGGTTCATCGTTCAACCTCACCCACAGGTCAACACGTGTCCCTTTTAACTTTTATCAACTGTGGTTAAGATTTACTAACCCTTAGGGTTCAATAATCTAACCATGGTTTTCAAAAAAAAAATATATATATATTTTTAAAGAAAAATTAATATTTTTTTAAACCTTTTTTTTCTAAAAAACAAAATTAAATTGTTGAACATTAAAGGTTAGTGAATCTTAACTACAATTAATAAGAGTTAAAAGGAACAAGTGTTAACTTGTGGGTGTGATTGAACTCGAAGACATCTTAACTTGTGGGTGTGATTGAACTCGAAGAGAGTTCTATCGCAATTGACTGTGATCAAGTTTCTTGTCAGTAGATATTTTTTTTACTTTTAACTTCACTTGTCACGTAATAGGGTACTTTTGAGTTATCTGTACATATCTTTTTGGGCAATGCTAACTACACTTTCTTTATAAGCAAGTCATGTTTTATTGTCTTCTACTAAGAATAAGACATGTGTTTTCCACTAACACTCTCTCCAGTCAAATGGGGGAGTGAGTATCAAAAGAAAGTAATGCTAGCATTACTCTATCTTTCTTTTTTCATTTCTAAACAAGTTGTGGGGGGGGGGGGGGGGGGGGGGGGATAAACAAAGGCTATTTTTAATTATTTTTAATACATTAACACTATCTAACAATTGGTTTTCAAAAAATTTGGGGTATAGGACACACACACATAAATAAATAAATGTGAAAGGTTTGCAATAAGTTACAAATGAAGATATTTGACTTCAATCTCAATCAAGAAGAAAATGACTTGCTGGTTCTTAGTAGTTCCACTTGGTTCATGTACTCTCTAAAGGAAATATATTAGCACAATTTTTTATTTATTTTAAAGCATGGAATAAGAAGTATGGAAGAGGGTCAAGAAGACTTTTGTAATACTTCACTGTACTTTGTTTCCTATGTGTTTCAAAGAAGCATTTTCCTATAATTTAGTCATTTTGTTAGGATAGAATTGCCAGAAAAATTTCAGCATCCCTTTCCTGAGAATTTCTCACCCTCTTTTATTACTTGTTGTGAAATGACTAATGTTCCCTTTTGACTTCCGTCTGTGGGGGTAAAAGAAGTCTGGTAAACATTTTACAAATTTAACTAAAGCTTTGGATTGTGACGTGACTTACATAAGGAAGTTGTAACCTGTTATGCATAATAAACATTCAACCTTGCAAACAGAGCCCAAACACCTAGGTACCCATCGTAAATTGCATCTTTTGTTGCACTAAGTCACTGTTGGATTTATACAATGTCTAGTGCTCTGATTTAATGCATGACAGTTTTAACATGATAATCAAACATAGTGTATACTGTATTGTCTTCCTTTTAGTCTTATTTTAGAATGTTTATTTTATTGGTGTCTTCATGTTTTCAGAATGCGTGCTATTACCAAAACCGTTCACTCTTGAACAATGCTAGAGAACTTGCTGCAAAAAGAGATATAGCAGCTCTGGAAGAACTGTCTCATACGGAGGTTTGTTGCTGTAGTGTTGTTTCTGCCATCCAGAGAATTACACCACTTTGCCACCGTGTTCATATTGTGATAATTTTTTACTTGCTTTTTCTCTTTTACACGAGCAGACTGAGAAATTTATGTCCCTGTGGAGCAGTAGTAAGGCTTTTAGGGATAATTACGAGAGAAGAATTTTGCCATCACTTGACAACCGACAACTGAGTAGGGATGGACGGATGAGGAACCCTGGCGAGAAGCCATTGGTTTCGGAGGCACCTATACCAACTGAACCAGAGATAGTGGCAAAGACCAATATAAAACGACCAGAGGAAACTTCCAAACCTTCTCCACAACATAATACCATCCCTATCCGAAATGTTCTGAAAGAAGACAGTAAAAAATTAACAGAGTCAGAAACAACTTTAAAGGTTGGTGACAATGAGAACAAAGAGATAATCTCTGGGTTTGAAAAGCTACCTAAGGATCCTTCTACAGCTAATGGAGTTGATGCATCAAAGTTGAAGGAGATAAAAAGAGAAGAGGAGGTTGCTAAAGCTAAGTTGGCTTTGGAAAGGAAGAAGAAATTGGCAGAGAAAGCTGCAGCCAAGGCAGCTATTCGAGCTCAGAAGGAAGCTGAAAAGAAGCTCAAGGAAATTATTATTTTGATTTATTTTCATGGGTTTCACTAGCTAACTTACTTTTTTTCAGCAAGACTGATGCGATATTTCTTGGAACTTTTCAGGAGCATGAAAAGAGAGCAAAGAAGAAGGCTGCAGCGTCACTCTCTGTCGCCAATGCTGAGGAGCAGACTGAAGCAGATACTGAGACTGTTGAACCAGAAAAGGCCAATGCAAATGTTGAAGCTCCAGTTCCATCAAAGATTAAAGATCAAAAGGAGAATACTATCAGGTATAGAAATCGATCAAAGGGTCAGGATCCATTTACTAAGGTCATCCTTAAGCAGAAAAAGTCGACTCCCTACTGGTTATGGGCTGCTCCTGCTGCATTGTTAGTTCTGATGCTTGCGGCACTTGGATACTACTATCTTTTCTGATGAAACCAAGTTAGAAGATACATAGAAGAGGAATTGACCGATTTTCGGAAATTGTGAGTTGTGACTGGCTTGGTCTTGTAGTAGTGAACGTAGATTATTTTTGTTCTTTACACCCCAGATAGGGGGTGGACTCTAAGCTAATAATGTTCTTGGTAGATCATGCAGTGCTGAGATATTTAACAAGCGAGGGAACAACCGAAGTGCGTATGGTTTGATTGGTTTATTTTGAAGTTCCGATTTTGTTTTACGGTTCAAAGTTCATATGTTAAGCAATACTTGGATCTTTTACTCTGCTTTTACAAATTTATAGAATACCAATATTGATTTCCAGAATAAGAGACTCGGCTTTTACAATTGTGTTGGATGTGGTAACTTCTATTTCTTTGATTGGGTCTTCATATTATAGGTAAGAGATATATTAACTTGTTACATGTTGAGGTGCATATTAGACATTCTCTTGGTCATTCAATTTGTTGAAGTCCTTGCACTACTTTTGTCTCCAAATAAGAAGATTAAACAAATTTGAGAACTTAGTAAGGATTGAACTGGTCCAATAACCCAAAAATTACTCAAATGATTCAAAAATAGTATGGTCCTGTCTTTTCTCTAAGCTATTGCCAATGTATGGCCAAGAAAAATGTGTTGCTTAGATGTTTGATCATTCAATCAGGCTGGATTTTCAATCTGATAGGTATATGAATATCAGGTGGGATCTCAAGATGGATAGGATTAATAAGCATGCATAACACATATAGGGTAGATGTACAGTAGAATTACAGTTATTATACTTCTAAGTAGTATGACATTATCCTAATTTAGTCCAATTTAAATAACAATGCTTTGAAAGTTGATGGACAACACCAGCATCCAGTCTGCAATGTAGAATTTGAATACACTCATCCGTAACTGGTGTACATCTTCATGAAGTGGAAATCGAAGACGTGCTGCTTTGGCCTGAGAAGCAGCTAAGACATGGCTCTGAGCTTCTGATACTGTGTGGCAGGAAGACTTCTCAAGAATCTAGTTCTCTGCTGGATTCTCGGCGACTGTCTGGACCTGGAGAAAACTTGGGATTGGAGGTGTACCCACCTCTAAGACTCCCTCCAGGATTCTAACAACATGTCCCATTGATGGTCGATTCTTCTCATTGTCTTGAATGCACCAAGAAGCAACTCTGCAAGCCCTAGTTAGCTCTTCCAGATTGGTATTACCTTCCAACCTGTAGTCTAACAAGCTAAGAACTTCTTCCCCTTTGTTCATTTTGTTCACTGCTCGAGTGGGGAAGTAATCTACCATCCCATCCTCAGATATGTCTAAGTTTCTCCTGCCCGATATAACCTCGAAAAGCATCATTCCATAGCTGTAAACATCAGCTTTTGACGTTACAGCTTCGCCCGAAATCCATTCCGGTGCAAGATAGCCTCTGGTTCCTCTCATGGTCGTCAAAACCCGGCTAAAGCCCCGGCCAAAGAGCTTCGCTAGACCAAAGTCTGCCACCTTAGGATTATATTCGGAGTCCAGTAGTATGTTTCCTGGCTTGATGTCACAATGGATGATGCAGTCTCTACACTTCTCATGGAGATACTCCAATCCTTTAGCAGTCCCAAGTACAATTTGGTATCTTGTCTTCCAGTCTAAAACCTTGGAATCCTTTCGAAACAAGTAAGAATCAAGAGAGCCGTTTGGCATGTATTCATATACCAGCAGTCTTTCAGTACCTTCAGCACAAAATCCGTGAAGGCGGACAAGATTAACGTGTCGGATTACCCCAATTGTGCTAACTTCATTGCGGAATTGCTGCTCTCCTTTTTGGAGGGATTCAAGTTTCTTCACGGCTATGGGGACTGAATTGGGGGCTGTCCCTCTATAAACAGAACCAAAGCCGCCTCCACCCAGTTTTTCAGAGAAGTTCTTCGTAGCACTCCGCAAGTCCCTGTACCTAAACACTACCAGATAACCCTCAACTGCCTCCAATGCACCCATAATCTTTCTCCTCCTGAATATCAAAATCACCATCAGGACAGTGCCTCCAATGCCTAAGACATTTACAACCCCTGCAATTGTGTCCAAGATAGCCCTGGTAGACATTCCCTTTCCCTTCATCTTGCTCGTTGGCTCAGAAATCGCCACCCGGTAATGGAAATCTGCTCCATTACTACCAGGAGGTGAGTATCTCAGATTTATTAGATCTCCTTGCCATATCAAACACTGATCATTATAAGCATATGCAGTACAAGAACAGTTGCTCAAGCAAGCTAATTCACATTCTTCAATGTTTCCAGCTGTTGAATACCATATATTTGCTGGAAATCCCATGATGGACATCACTATGAATGTGTCGTTTCCTCCGTAATGGCATTGCAAAGCAGTATTCCTCACACACCCACTCGACCAATCTCCCATATTCCAAGCTTC
The DNA here is from genome assembly GCA_015143295.1 of Tetracentron sinense. Classification (NCBI taxonomy): domain Eukaryota; kingdom Viridiplantae; phylum Streptophyta; class Magnoliopsida; order Trochodendrales; family Trochodendraceae; genus Tetracentron; species Tetracentron sinense. The sequence continues at coordinate 30,043,154 of CM026567.1, read as the reverse complement.
AAAAAACATCGGTCGGAATCCCTGCAAGCATTCACAAGCAGGAATTGTTTGCGTACTGCAGCTAGCATACACCCCACATAAGTTACCACACGGACTTGACCACATCAAAATCCAGTTCTGGTAAATTTCCTTCCACTCAAAAAAATTCATCTGCCCCGAATAATCCACCACAAATCTAAGAAGAGTACCAGTTAAATAAGTAGAATAGGTGAGATAGCTCTCGAATTCAGTTGAGACATAGCTGGCATTGTAGACATAGTTCGATAAAAATGACTCGAAATCAATCTCATCCATAACCCAACTCGCCGAACTTGTGTACCTATTCTGAATTATCAAAAACTGATTGGTCCCATTTGAGTACACTTTGAATTTCCCTGGAGCTGGATCATCTGGGTTTCTCCATGAAGTGAGGATTTGTCTAAAGTTGGTTAGTTTATTGATGCCAAGCTTTGCGCCAGGCAGCAATGTATCAGTCGGGTAATCGAAACTCTGCCAAATTACAGCAGATGAATTCAGCCCATCTCTCAAAACAAGATTTCCATTGTCAAGAAGCACTGCCTCTGTAGAATTCGAGGTGGTAGAGATCAAATCTGTCGACCAAATTTGGGTTTCGGACTGGTTGAGGAGGACTAGATTACCATCTTCTGATAGTTTTAGTACTGAAGAAGATGCCTGAAGGAGGGGTTTATCTCTATCTGCTACCCAAACTATGGTTTGAATTGGAATTATTTTATACCAGATACCCAAGTAGTAGTTCTGAGACTAACCTGGTTTGAAGAAACCCAGTTCAAATGTTCCATCTTTGGAGGTTATTGTCTGATTTCCAGACAGAGATTGGCCTAGAGAGATGGTATCAGCTCCATTAGAGAAATGGGTTTTGGAAAATAAAGGGAAGAGAAGCAGAAAAGGAAGAAAGAAGCATGTGTTGCTTCTGATACCCATCTCTGCAAAAATTTGCACCAAAAAGCCAAATATATTTGAAGAAAGAAGTATGAGTCTTTTTATGAAGCAGAGGTCTTCTTAAACGTTTACTTTCAGTTCATTACTTGGGGGAAGTCAACCAAACTCCTATCAAGTTTCTGTAATACCCCTAGAAGCTACTGTATATGGAGATAATAGAGACTACCCTTTCAGAGAACTGACAAAAAATGGGACAAAAATCCACAAAGAAAGGAAGCTCAATGGAAATAAGCCTGAATACTTTTGTGCTCTTTGCAGGCAAATAGGCAATGGTCTTTTGTGCTTTCAGAGTGTTTTTTTTTTCTTTTCTCTACTTTAAAAAAAATATATATATATCACCCATGAATTTTTCCTACATGTGAGAAGAGAATTTGCCTTTCTAATTTGAGTTTAATTATAAGGCAGAGCTATAGCTCAAATGCCTTAAAGTAGAGCTTCGCCTCATTTTTAAACTCTTTTAATTTTTAGAGTTTTAGCCTTAGGCGTGTTTGCGTTAAAAAAACACACACAAATCTGGGTAAAAACTCTCTCTGATGCTTAGGCCAAGTGAAAGAGGATGAAAAGAGAGAGAAGAAGAAAGAAAGAGAAAGAAGGAAAAAAGAGATGGAAGGGAGGAAGAGAGAGAAATCATGAGAGACGGAGAAAATCCATGAGAGAGAGAAGGATAGAATCCAAAGAGAGAGAGGGGCAGGGAACTTTAAAAAAATTCTAGGCACTTGAAACCTCAAATAGTTTTAGTGACAATCTGGATCCAGATATCACGACTCCATATTACCACACATATGCCATCACCAATTATTGGTGATCTAGATCCAGATCGACATTGGCAACAAGTGGTAGTTTGGATATAAATCATCACTGAAAAAATTCAGTCATAACAGGACTGATTAAATTATGTTTGAATTTTTTTTAATAGACTACTATAAGATATTAATAAAAAAAGATCGCTCTGGATGAAAAGAGAACCGGAACAACCCAAAATATACCTTATGGCAGATGTAGACCCCTTCAACTTAACAATCTAAAGTCAACCTAATCATAATTTTCAAATAAGCACTTCTTTTTAGACTAGTGTTACCAAACGCCACCTAAGGTTATATAAGATATTTTGGTGATAAAGGATATTGCCATACAATTTTGGGTTTCCCTTTGTATTTAGATGGTGCTTTTCTTCTCTTTCTTTTCATAGTCCCAGTTCAGTATAGTAAGTGTGATTCTCAAAAAAAAATGCCATACAATTTTGGGTTTCCCTTTGTATTTAGATGGTGCGTTTCTTCTCTTTCTTTTCAAAGTCCCAGTTCAGTATAGTATGTGTGAATCTCAAAAATAAAAAAATAAAATTTTTTTAAAAAAAATAAAATTGTGATACTAGACATCATTTTTTTTTTTATCAAACAGTTGATGTATGCATGGAAAGAGCTAACTGCATTTGAGATTCTATACATAATCATAGAATCCTGAAACCCTGTGAACTTAATAAATGATAGAGCACACATGAGCACCTACAGATTTGAAACATCATTTTTTTTTAATTGCAAACATGGGTCTACTGTTTCAAAAGACAAAAGTTGCATATTTCCCCAGCTTAAAATTCAAATTTTTTTTACTACCCTCATGAAATTCAAGAGTTCTGAAGATTAAATTTTCTATTAAAATCAAGACCATAAAAATGTTTATTACCATCAAACACTTTTTCAGCATTTCACACCAATGATACTTAGAAGATTCTCAACAAAATGCATAAGAAAGTAAGAGAAGGAACCATTTGAAGTATGTGACTGAATATTGATTACCAAATAATTGTTAGGTCTGAGCTTTCTCTGTAAGACTAGAAGACTTCAGTCAGCTGCTTCAGATGTTTGGAGGAGGGACTGTAAATGAGAGAGGGCTGTATGTTGCTGCATGGAGCCTTCAACTCACTGATAGGAACCTAACCAATACTCTAAAAGCCTTACGGTGATTAAGGAGTGGAAAGCGTGTGTTAGGTGTTATTTTACCTCTTACCCAAAAAAAGGTCAGTTGTAAAATACCACGACTCTTCTACAACCGATGTCTAAAGCGACTTTCACTTTGAGGTAAGACACTTCTCAGGATATCTGTAGTCAGGCATTTCTCAGGATTTTTCCATAGTGTACTTTTTAGGACTTTTTTTTTTCCAGTAGCCCGAGACTCTTCTCAGGATTTTTCCTGTAGCTAGGGAGGATTTTTTTCGTAGTGAGTGCACTTGTTAGGATTTTTATTTTCCAAGTAGCCGAGGCACTTCTCAAGATTTTTCCGTAGTCAAGGTACTTCTCTAAGTTTTTTTTTTTTTTTGTAGCCTTCCTAGGTAACCATTTCTGTGACTCGAATTCGAGACGTAGTGTTAGACTCTAATACCAAATTGTAGGAACCTAATCAATACTCCTAAGGATGACAATGAGCCGTTTAAAACAAGTAACCCACCTCGACCCGCCCCTATTGGGACAGGTTTGGGAGGTTCATAAATGGGGTTGGGGCGGGGATGGGTAAAGCTGACTCAGGTCCGGCCCACCCCACCGCACCCCACCCTGTTTATAATTTAGATGCCTACTTTGCCCAAAAATTAATTACTTTAATATCTTACATATTATACGAAATATAGTCCCGTCCCGCCCAAAATCGTCCCAACCTGTCTGGACTAGTGCATAACAGGATGGGGTGGGGTGGGATGGGGACGGATTTAAGAAGGGTTTTTATAAATTGCAACCGGCCCGGCCTGCCCAATTCGGATTTGGGACAGAAACGGTGTAGGAGTCTTGCGGGCTAGGGTTTGGAGCGCCCCGGCTTAAACCCGCCCCCGTTGCCATCCCTAAATACTCCAAAATTCCATGGGTGATTAGGGAGTGGAACACACCATGGGTACCAGTGGTAGTGTACCTTCCTTTGGAGTTGCGACTCGAACATGGGAGTTGCGACTCGTGTTCTAGTCTTTGGTGTGGCTGTTGACGCCCACTAACCCTACTTACCTCCTAACCCCTAACATAATAGGTAGAGAAATGATTATGAACAACCAAAAAAAATTAGGGAGTGGAAAGCTAAGTCCATAATCCATATACATGTGGGATCATAACACCCACTGTTAAAATAATAATAATAACAAATAAATAAAAACTCTATATTATTTAGAGATGGCCCACCAACCATCATCGTGAGGATCTTAACCGTCCACTCGATATCTAAGTCTTGGACGGCTGACAATATCTGTCCTTTAGATAGGCTGGACTTGGCCGTCAGATCAATTTTTAGACTTGGAATACCAATCTTGTAATGTACATCAGAAGTACCTTAAAATTCCTGTTTTGCTATGCAAGTGCATTATACATATGGTCTCGTCTTGTTCGGCTCATGTTAGTGAACCCCTCATTTTTTGGATATCTCTTAGCCCCTTGTGTGCGTAGTACGCATAACCAGTCCGGGCATGGCTGCGACCAACTTCGCAGCTCCGGCGATTCTAGGAAGAGCAGTTCGAGCACTGGTAGTTCCTCGGCCTGTTAACTTCAACAAGCTCTCTTATAATGGGATTCTTCAATCTGTTCCTCTCACAGCTCCTTGGAGTTCTTCAGGTATCTATTTATGTATTTCTCTGTATCTTTTTTCCGAAATATTACTGTAGAGTCTGTAACTCCATCAATAAGCTTGAATTTTGAAGAAATTTTGTGTAATTTCAAATACCCAGTTAGCCAAATTTCCGAATCAGCTAATGGTACATGAGTATGTAGTGGACAATGAAAATACATGTGAATCGAAGCATGAATAAGATTGCAAAGCTCTTACTATGTTTCAGATAATGCAGCGAACGAGATTCAATTCTGCCTGTATTTGTCGATTCCTTGAAAAAAATCCCTCTTTTTTTTTTGGCTGAATCTAATTTGATTTAGTTCAATTGCTAAATGGTATTTTTCTTCTTATTTTGTTCTTGTTATAAGTGTTACGAAAATATTGTCGAAGTTGGTCTTAGGGGATTACAATTATCATTGTAATGTGTGAGTGAGTTTGTTTGACTTGCAATTTTCTACAAAGTCAGTTATGAAATTTACTCAAGGTTTAAAAAAATGGTTTGGGGGCTGTATCGGTCCCAACAGAAAGCGATACGGATTGGTATCGGTCTTGGACGATACATTTTTTTTGAAAAAATAAAAAAATCACATTACATGCAAAATAAAATAAATAAGGCATTAAGAAGCCAAGATCAAATAGAATTGTAGACATGTAGGCAGTAGATAATTTTTACTACCATTTACCAATTTTTTTTTTTTGTAATAAACATTATATTCCTTTAAAAAAACAGAAAACTTACCCGATTGAGAAATTCAAATGAGGTTTTGAGGAAATGAAGAACTTGATGTTGAATTCTTCAATTTGTTGATTCAAATCCCAAATCAAGTTTTTAATCACTAAAACTCAAAAGGAATTTGAGTTTTCGGATGTAGAATAGAAAATGAATATGAGAAATATGTCAGACTTACGTATTTAGGGTTATATGAAAATCCATACAAACGGATAGCGTTGAACGAGTCTTACATCTATAACCGATATGTATTGGTAAAACTCGTCCGATACGTATCGGGGTTCAGACGAGTCCTACAAATCATGCATTAATAACGTATCAGTATAAAAAAACGTACAAGACCCAATGAAACCGATAGGTATCGTTTAGTTTCACGATTTTTATTTCCAAGTATTTACTTAGACACAGACAGACAGTGATGCTAGCTGTGGGCATGTAGGTGGTCATTACAGTGATGGATAAAGGAAAATTCTGTCAACTGCTTTATCGTTGTTGTTAGATACTTGGTAAAATCTCTTTTTTGGTGTATAAAGATGAAATAGGCTACATCTTTGGAACTTAGACATGGACATGTGTGTCTGTGTCACATGAATACATAGTGAATTAGTGAAATGTCAAGATGTGCTGACCCCAATAAACCTGATATAGTGACAAGTCTGTATAGTTTTCCATATATTAAGAGATATATTATCATAATAATTAAGTTCACATGAACATGACTTATACAGTGGAAAGAACAAAACCAGATAGCTGATATACATGCAAATCATGTAATCGAAATGCATATTGAAAAGCATCAATTTTTTGGAAAATGGAGCATCTTTGTTGCATCAGCTATCATGTGATTCTACTCATTTCATCCATCTTTCTGAAAATAATTGAAAAGCTGAGTTTCGCATGAAAGCAGAAGGTCAGTTTGTTGTATAGCTGGTAATATATTGTGCAACACAGTTTCAGGGATATGTCATGTGGCACATGCTATAAGGGGTGATGCTGATGTTTTACTTAAAGGAGTGGGTGACAAAAATGCTATTGAAGCTGTGAAGCATATTCTTGAAATGGTATTTTCCCAACTCATTAGTACACATTTCTACTATTACCTTGAAAAAAACATATGGTTTACTACTGCTGCAGAAAAGACATTGTTTATATCTAAGCACTTTGAGATGAATTTGAAGCTTTCCCTTTTATGTCGATAATATAAGAAAGAATTTTCAAAGATTACATGAACTCTCCCTATTTTCAATTGATTTAGTTTTATATTCTGGAGTGAATGCAAACTTTCGGGTCTAAAGTGTAGCTAATATAGGTCTGTGGGAGAAAATTTATTATTGTACGCTCTTCTTTTCTGTTCAACTGATTCTCAGTTTGTGTTCCACACTTCCTTCAGGCAAGACGGGCATCATCGAGAAGAGAAGTTCTCCAGACAGATTTTCTTACCCCACCCGTTTTGAAGGAGTCAATGCTTGTATTAGAAAAATTAGTAGATGTCAAAGCAGTAGCCCATGGAGGATTTCCACAGGTTTAAACCACCAAATGCTGGTTGTATTTATTATATTCAATACATAAATTTCCCATCCATGCATACACGATGATGTATTATTTGAAATATTTAGGCTGAACGTTGCCGGCTTTCAGTTGGACATGCTGAAGTGATGACAACTGTTCCAGATATAGTTGCTGCATTAAGGTCTATTTAACTACATTTCCACTGTTGTTTAATTTATACTGTAGCCTTTACTTATGCTGGCTGAATGGTTAATGTTTCCACTTTCCAGTATCACAGGAAACTTTGGGTTTCAGCCTTGTTCGCATGGTGACTTCCTTGGCGCAATTCTTGGTACAGGGATCGCTAGGGAGAAGCTTGGGGATATTCTCTTGCAGGTCTCATCTCCAGTTGATTAGACAAGTACATTCCCATTTCGTATGTTCATAATTCATATAAACTATTTGAGGAAGTTTTGACTGTTAAAATTGCACAACTTGGAAATCAATCTGGCTATGTAAACAGCCAGGAGAAAACATGCTTGAGGGACCTTGCCAACTCTGCAGTTGGGCATAATCATGGGATAAGGGGCAATTGTCCCATAAAAGAATTATACTATATTATTTAATAGGGCATTAGCCATGGGGCAAGGGGAAACGTCCCCTGTACTTTTGAAAACAAAATATATCTTTTATATCATGTCATTTAATTATTTAACAGGGCATAACCATGGAGCAAGGGGACAACTACCTCGTAAACAATGTAAAACAATACCCGTAAGGTATGTATGAAATGACCCAAGAATTTAATCGGACCCAGAATATTTCGTACCCACATTACCATTCTCTACAAAAATCCGTTAACAATTACTACCATTTTGATCAACCATTGCGCCCCCCCACCCCCAACTAAAAAATCCTGTCTCCGCCCCTGCTTGTGTGTGCAAATTGCACAACTTGGAATCAATTTGGCTATGAAACAGCCAGGAGAAAACATGCTTGATGGACCTTGCTGAACCTGTCAATTTTCATGGTCAGCTCTGACTATGTGCATATCACATCCAAAATTTTATGTAACTATTTTGTGTTTTCAGCTTCTTGTGACCCGATTGATTTGTCAAATGTGTAACTCTGCAGCTTGAGTATCATTAATTTTTATTACCATTTATAGCGTATATCAAGATGTACAACACACACTCATAATGTGGGCCAATCATTTGATGGGTCCCAGGGGCGGAGCAAGGATTTTCTAGTAGGGAGGGAAGGGCACGGGCACCCATGGCTGATTGAACATAATAGTAATTGTTGATGAATTTTGCGGAGAAAGATTAGGTGGATACAAAATATTCTGGGTCTAGGGAGATGGGGTTTCGGGTTCGGGGGTGTAGCTCCAAAAAATATTTTGATAGCTAAATTTATCAGGCCGTTTCATCCATACATTTTGTACATATTATGAGTATTGTTTCTTTTTGTTTACAGGGCAGTTGTCCCCTTGCCTCATAGCTATGCTCAGTTAACTAATTAAATTAAATGATGTAAAAGATATATTTTGTTTTCAAAAATGTAGGAGACAGTTTGCACCTTGCTCCACAGCTATGCCATATTAAACAGAGCAATGCTACGTCCACTCTGCGGTTGTCTTTACTAATTTAAAACAAAAAGACAAAACAAATGTGGTGAGACTCACAAAAAATAGTCATACTATTTTGTTTTCTTGTATAAAAGTAGGAGAGAGTGGACAATCGGAAAGTGGACATAGCATTGCTCTATTAAATAACATAGTATAATTTTTTAAAGGGACAACTTCCCCCTTCAATAAATTATGCCCAATTAAATACTTAAACAACTTATATTAAAAATACGAGTTCGGATCCTATTCAATTGTGATTGAATTCGGATAATTCAATTACACTTATATAGCCCCTCGTTTTTTTTTGATCGATAAAAACTTTTAATCCTTTGGGTTATTTTTTTTCTAAAAACAAATGTTAGATTGTTGAACCCTAAGGGTTAATAAATCTTAACCATAGTTAATGGGGCTAAAAGGGACAATTGTGGGCTGAGTTCATTCAAATATGATCCCAACCCAAAAAATACTTTTTTTCCCCAAAGTTTAGGGGCGGTATCCCCATTCCCATGCTATACCCTAAATTTTTAAAAAAAGAAATCTAGTTTTTCAAACGTTGAGTGGGGCCATGTGCCACCACAGGTTCCCACCTGGGTCTGCCCCTAATGGGTCCTATCTAGGTGATCTCCATACAAAAATCAATTCCTCAAGTTTTATTACTATTTTTGCCTGTAGATAATAAATAATTTGGTGGATAGTCCAATGCAACATAATAATTGTGATCATCGGATGAGGTTGATTTTGACATGGAGAGATCTCAGTTGGATTCCATTGTCTTTATCTTGCAAGTGCATCACATGTGCTGATGTTTCATTTAGACATTAAGACATTATAAGGTTTATAAGATTTAGGGTGTGGATTTACTCCTGAATAATTTTCTCCAATTTCCATTTTGATTCTTCATTTCTTCTATATGTGCTATCCAGGGTGGAAAAGGGGCTCAAATTCTTATAGTTCCAGAACTTGTTGACTTTCTTGTGTTGTCATTAGACAAGGTAGTGGTTCCTTCCAGTATTTTGTCTCTCTTTAAATACTTTTACCTTATTGCAAGCAAAATCAATATATGACAATTATCTTAAACTTTAAGATAAAACTAATGCAATTGGTTTTTTATTCTCTGTTTGCATATCTATTACACAGTATAAATTCATAGATCTGTTGCCACCCAGTTTTTTAGTTTACTTGATTATAAATTCTGTGTTGGAAGGAATAATTGAAAATATGGAACTTACAATCTTATGCAAAAACCTCACAAAAGGAAATGGAGGGTACCTCTTTGCTTTAGGAGGCGACTTTTGAAACTTGAAAACAAACAGGGGGATAATTTGATGATAAATGTATTTCTAAAAGCCAGAGAGTTTGATTGCAAAATGCTGGTTATGATCACCACATGTGTCTCCTCTGGTGCTTGCTGTATTTTGTAATATATGTTCCTCATGTAGGTTGGTAATGTTCCAGTCTCCTGTGCAAAGCTGCCCTTGCTTGCTCTAGAATATGAACCACCAAGGTCAGAAGCCATTATTTTGGTCATTCCATTTGTTGTATTTATGTTTTCAGTTTTCCATTTCTTTGAAAGTTTCATATAGAATCAGTTATAGACTGCAGATTGTTGCTTGCTCTTTGTAGGACTAAGTCATTTAAAACCATTGAAGCATCCTTACGGGTTGATGCCCTAGCTAGTGCCGGATTTAAGATTTCACGTTCGAAACTAGTTGATTTGATCAGGTACAACCTTTTGCAGTTAGATGACATCTATTTCTGGATTTAAGATTTCATGTTTGAAATTAGTTGATTTGATCATGTACAATCTTTTGCACTTAGTGACATCTATTTTATGAGTACTTGGCAGTGTGATTTCTTAAGTTCATCCCAGAGTTTGGATTTCAATTTATTTTGTTTCAACTGCTTTCTTTGCTGTTACACTCTGCATATGTGGTAGTAAATATCAGGCATCTACTAAAACAGCATCTTTGTGATAGTTTTCTCCATATTGTTCTCCGTAACCAGTTTAATATTTTAGCATGCCTACCATGTTCTCCTAACCTTTTGCATGACCTCCATATCCCAAAGTTTTTGTAATTTGTGCATTTATCAAGTCATTAAAGCACATTAGACAGTGTTTTGGCACCAGCCTAACTGCCAAAAGGGGGAAGAACCATGTGTGGAATGGTATCATATTCTGTCGTTTTACTCATCAGGGAAAAATATGACATAAAGAAAAAATGAATAATGACTGTTGAAATATTATTCAAATCAAAACTTCTAAATATGTGATTCGGTATTGATTTTGAAGGAGCTAAAAAATTGTTAAGAGTTCTGAAATTGAGCTATATTATCAGAGCCAGATCATATCTTGGAAGCATGTTAATATAACTGTCCCCGTTGAAAAAACCATTGACCTCTATTTCTGAAAAGATTACAGAGTGGTACTAGAAAATTGGGGTTTCTAGGAAGGGTAAACTCTGGCAGACGCATGACTTACCCAGGATTATCTAAATTTTATCAGCGAATTAATTTGATTCTCCATTATTGTAGCCTGTAGGTGTTATCTTAAGGTGGTCCTGGAAAAATTAGTAGCATTTGCTTACAACCAATATTCTCTGTTTTGCTCGCAACTTGTTTATGGAAATCGATATCATGATTATCAGTAAACAGAGTTCTTTCTTCGAAAAATGCCATGCCCCTTAGTCACATCTCTTATTAGAACTTGACTAGCATGGCTGTGATGTGTATTTTGTGATCATAATTCCAACTGTGGCACACAATTCATTTGAGATATTCACTCATTATACAATTCTACAATTTGGTCTTTATTGCCTACTTTGGGTACAACTATCAGGGAATCTGTAGATTTGGTGAGTAGCATTTCCTGTTTGTCTGCCTACTTTTGGCGGGTGGATTTTTCACTTTGTACTTCTTTCATAATTTATTTGTCTAATATCCTGTTTTTGGCATATGGTCTGAGTGGGATAACCCATTCAGCTTTCACATTTCAAAATATAAAACATTCAAGCCAAATTAAGGGATATCACAAAGTGAGTTCTATTTGAGAGAAATATCATGTTTGATTCTCTATGAAACTGCTCTATACATCTAATTTTATAGTCAGTCCCATTTAGTAGTGAAAGAAGGACAATTTCATCTATTTACTAGTTGAACCTACCATTTCTCAAAATGAAACATGAAAAGTTTTTCGCTTTTCAGTAGTGGGGATGTGCACGTCAACTGGACTCCTGTGATGAAAAATGGAAACACACTCAAGACTGGAGATATTGTTTCGGTTAGTGGAAAAGGAAGGCTAAAGGTGAACTATAAAATTCGATCAAGCATTGGTTTTCTTTCTTTCTGCTTCAGTCCGAGATCTTACTGAAGTCTCCATACTCAGTGTCACTTAATAGAAGGCGTGAGCGTAATTTTGCCTGCCTCACAGAATTCACTGACAGTCATTTTTAGCTCATTGAACCCATTAATATCCTAAAATAATGTCAATACTTTGAATCCCAAAGGGTACATTGTCCAAGAAAATGATGCCTTTTAATTTTTTTTTCACAAGAATTGCTATAAGTCATATTTCAATGGTAAATAATTTTTCATACTCGAACTTTCTTTGATGCAGATAGGGGAAATAAACACAACAAAGAAGGGAAAGTTTGCAGTTGAGCTCATCCAATATTTATAGGCTTCTCTATTGGGTAAATTTTCAGGAGCTTCTTCATCAAGGTTAAGTACTATATGCTCCCATGTATATATAGTTTTGTTACCTATCTTTTTTTCCTTTGTAATAGTGGAGATATGGTTAGGAACCCAAAGAACTTGTATTATGTGATAAGGTTATTATGCTAGTAAACTCACTTCCGGCGGTCAAGCCTTCTTGTAGTTGTCATAGCTTGGTTATTGAAAGATTGGTTCCAAGGGGTTGGTTTACTTGAGCTCAATTCAACAGTTTAATAGAAGATGATCTTAAGCTTTATATAGTAGAACTCCCGGGAATATGACATTCATGGCTGATAAACTTCTTTTGCAAAAAATGAGTTACACATTTTTTTCTTCAAATTTATGTAAATATTTCATTTGCAAAGGAGGTATTATATGTTATCTTTACCTGACAATGTAATACTGTAAAAAAACGCATCTGTAAGATTTTGTTATAATTTATTCAAGTTAGTCAATTGACTCCTTTTAACTGTGGTTAAGCTTAACCAACCTAAGGTTTTTTTTAATTTCTTCCCCAAAATAAAGGTCTAGGGGTGAGTTTATCGTAACCACAATTAGCGAGTGTTAAAAAGAGGGACATGGACCAAATGAGGACAGGCATTTGACTAGAAAGTTGAATGCATGGTCCACCAAATATTTCTCATTATTTTATGAGTTGGAAATAGGCATATGGCATCATCAGCATCCTACCAAATATTTCTCCTTATTTTATGAGTCGTAAATAGGCATGTGGCATCATCAGCATCCTCTCTTGTTTGATTGCTAAGAAGACGTGCAGCATCCTCTCTTGTTTGATTGCTAAGAAGACGAGGGCAAATCTTTTTTTTAGTAAGCAGCAAACTTTATAGATCAAGAGAGAGTCAAAACAGGAAGAGGTAAGGCCCCCCCTAAGGGAGGAGGATCTTAAGGGAGGAGGATCTCAAACATGAGACACATTGTCCTGTTCTTGATGCCCAATGCTGTCATTAAGGGCCCTTTGCGCAACATCATGCACTACTCTATTGCCTAGTGATAGTCTGGTAATGAAGGAGAATTGCACTTGCAATCTTCTGCTAGTAGTTAGCATAAAATGGATATACTGGAGTACGGTGTGGGTGTCCCAGTGAGAGTAGTTGGATGATCCTTGAAGATAGTCTATAAGTTCGTTTGGGTCCGATCCGATTTGATAATAACGTGATGCCACCTATTTCTAAGGGCCACAAGAATACCCAACTTGATCGCTTTAGCCTCAGCTGTTTGGCTACTCCCTCCGGTCAAATCCTTGAGGAATTCTACTAATGTCTCACCTTGGTAATTCCGCACTAAACCCCTAGCTCCTGTTGCAACTCCACTTAGGAGAGCGGCCCCATCCACATTGCTCTTGACCCAACCCCTTTCAGGGGCTGTCCATTTACTGACGCCAAGTTGAGAATTCTGAACCTTTTCAAAATGGGACTGAATCTCTAAGGATATAACTCTCGATTTTGGAAATATAATCTCTCGGATTCGGAGCACTGTTATTGAAAAGAACATCATTGTGAAGCTTCCAAATAAACCATAATGTAACGCATAGGTGAGTAGCTAGTGACAAGGAGTTCTTGGAAAAATCTGGGTTCTTGGACCACTGTTCCCACCATAATCTGAATTGAATTTCGCCAGAAGCCGGCAAATAGAGATTGAGTTGTGACCCATACCATATACTACAGGAAATCGACTGCTGTAAATCACTTTGTAGTCTTCATTTGTATCCTTTTTTTCGACTGGTCAAGATGTAATCTTTTATCTATATAAAGGTATTCAGTTTCCTCCAACATTTTAGCTGTATTTTAGAAATTGTTTTATTCTTGAAGGTAAAACTTTTAAAATAGCTTCAAAAGGAAAAAAAAGGTATTATTTTAATAGTCTGAGAAAATTCAGAAGCGAACAGAGCGGAGGAGGGCTGATCCATTGGTTGGAACTAATGACGAAATGAAAATGGTTTATCCAATAAGACAATGTAGCAACTGCAGCAAGGTTGGATGATTGGACTGTAATGTAGTCTTTTGCGATGAATTCTACAGATATCAGCAATCACAGTGAAGTTGGGAGGTATTTATAAACCTTTAGAGTGTATGGTTGAATAGTGAAATGCTTAAAATTTCAACTTCTCATACATTGTACATTTCTAGCAAGCAGTATAATTTGTGTGACTTTTCATGCAAGTAAAATGGTTGTGTTTCTCCTTTCTCTTTTTTTTTTGGATGTGAGATAAGAAAGTTAAAAGGGAAATTAAAAATAAAATAAGGAAGTTGCATAAAAAAAACTCATAGATCTCACTCATCATTTGTAAAAAAATTTCTGTTTTAAGTTCACAGCAATCATTCAAATGGATGAAGAACATAACACACGAAAATCACACGTTCGGCTCACATAAATTTTTTGCCCTCGTGCACATCGAGCAAAGATCAGACCGAGACCCTTGAGCTAGCTCTTGTGCTGTGATACTAACGGCAATGGATTATCTCTAGCAGATGCCATAGTTCCATCTCGGGCACCACTCTTTGCACGACCTGTAGTAAGGCATTTAAGTAGAGGAGTGATAGCATACATTGCACATTTCATTGAGTGGTATAGATACACCTCCCAAGCTCGCCACATTTCTTCTTTGACATCTATTAATCGATCAGAACAACTTAGAATGGACAAACATCTCTGAGAGGCTCTGATACGGCTGATTGGACTTTACTGGTGGTTAAGGTTCACTCATCCTTAGGGTTAAATATCTAACCTTAGATTTTTAAAAAATATTTCAAACAAATTTAGCCATTTGAGTAAGTGAATCATAAGCAAGGTTAATTTTTGGGTACTACTGCCACCACACCAATTTTTACTGACTATACACCAAATATATCACTTATTAACTGTACACCATTAAAATATAACAAATTCTACGAGCATATCAAGAGGTAAAAAAATACCTATAAATTTTCTAATAATACATCATTCTAAACTTAAAACTATAAAACATGATAATTCATTACTCTTTCGTGGACCCAAACCCAACTAAGGTTTAATAAATTGGTATCAAAGGAATCAGACCCAATTCTTATATATTTTACCCCTATTTTTGTGGGTTAAAGAGCTTGCAACAAAAGATTATAGGAAACTAAACGTTGAAACCGTGTGGAGGAAAGATTACAATAGTTTGTGTAATCGACTTAAAAAGGTCCTACAGATCATGAAAGACAAACTCATATTTAACAAAAAATAGAATATAGCAGGGAGAAATGAAGATTGAAGAACAATGAATAACTTAAAAAGTTATTAAGATGAGAAAAAGCTTACAGTAGTTCATGTTTCTACAA
This sequence comes from Tetracentron sinense, assembly GCA_015143295.1. NCBI lineage: Eukaryota > Viridiplantae > Streptophyta > Magnoliopsida > Trochodendrales > Trochodendraceae > Tetracentron > Tetracentron sinense. The sequence continues at coordinate 30,027,739 of CM026567.1, read as the reverse complement.
TTTGTCGATTCTCTGAATATAAGGTAAGAAGAGCTTTGTAGTTCGTTCTTAGAAGGAGAATAAGTTTTTAGAATAGAGTTTAGGGGTATGAGTGCTCCTAGACAAGACATTCTTTAAAAAAAGAAAGTTGTTTTTTTAAAATGGTGTCCAGTCAGTAAATATTGGTGTGCTCATAGTAGCACCCTAATTTAAAAAAAAATGTTTTTTCTAAAAACTAAGGTTAGATATTTAACCTTAGGAATGAGTAAATCTTAACTACGTTTAATGGATATCAAAGAGGATATGTGGTGAGCTTGGGAGGTGTGCATGTACCACCCAACAAAATGTGCAATGCATGTTATCACTCCCTGCCTAACCACACATCATGCAAAGAGTGGTGCTCGAGATGGGAACTCGGACATCTGCCAGAGATAATTTGTTGCCAATACTAACATGTCATAGCACCACCACCAAGGGTTGGTGCAGTTGGCTAGCATCGTGGGTTTGCTCCTTGTGGTTGTGTGTTCAACTCCCACTCCTTGACTTACCTTGGTGTCCATAGGAAAAATTTCGAGTGGGACGGTGCAAACACCCGAAAGGACAAGTCCTTGACTCGAAGGGTTTGGGACACCTTCTGTTACGAGCAGCAGCCATAGCTGAAGCCATAGACCTTATTATCTCAAAGCTGTTAAAAGTAGAGAGTGATTTTTGTGGTAGCAAAATAGCCACCAAGGGTTTGGGTTCTTTTACATAAGGTTATCTCTCAAGTGAAAGTTCGGTTAAAACAAAAATATATCCAGAATTGAGCAATGTAACATTGTCCATGCGCAATATTATTTTTAGTCTGGCTCGGATTTAAGTTCATTATTGTTAGATTTATTTTTAGTCTGACTTGGATTTGATTTTAATATTTTTAGTTTGGTTCGGATGGATTTTAGGGAGTGCAAATTATTATTGTTCGCCTCTAAAAGTGAAACAATGGCATGCTAATTAATTTGAAGAATTAGTTGCTCATCATATGGTAGTGTAGATGGTCAGATGGCATATACTCTATAATTATAATTTTGTGAATAAAATGATATTTTTCTTTGATTAAGTGAAACACACACAGCTCATGACACACACAACCCACTTAAGAAATCACCCACGACTCAAATGTTTTGAAATTTGGTTGACAAAGAAATTCATAGTAATCAGCATAAAACTTGCTTTATAGTCAAAGCCTCATAACTGCCATTTTCATCTCCCAAGCTTGTGTTAAAATTAAAACAAAAATGAGAGAATTTAAGGGTAGTAACAAAGCATTGAGAGCTTAAAATAATAACTACAATGGTGTTAGAAAAACCTTGGACTAGAATTCATTGAGAATTATGGTTTTAAAAGTTAATTATACTTGGCAATTTTATAAGAATCTTTCACCATAGCAAGGCATCTTCTCCACCTCTATGTCCCAAATCAAGTGTTTCTTCAAATGGTAACGATTGTTTTCCTTGTTACTTCTGCTATGTATGGAGCCTAATTGCACCAGGCGTAGTAGGTTTGCATTAGAGCATGTAGCTGCAGGTCGAGTGAGATAGTTGGATCTACTGAGAATGGCTTCACTGGAGCAAAAGTTGAATTCTCATAGTTGTGTCGTCTGACTGAGCAATTGGTTACAAAACCTGTAGCTAACTTGTTCGAGCGAGAATTGGTTGACTTGAGCGAGTGTCGCAATGTTAGGATAATAACTCGTGATTTTCAGCTTGTTTGAACACTAGTAAATAATATACTTTTGGGTTTAAGGTTTTGATCAATCCTAGTGCTCAAAAAGTTTCTAGAAAGAGAGAGAACTCTGTAACTATTTTGTTTGGTTTTACTTTTGAAAATAGTGAAACTGGTGTGGATCCATGGATGTATTAGGTATCATTGGCCAAACCACATAAATCTTATGTTCTTGTTTTTGTTCTCTTTTTTGTCTGTTGCATATCGTTGTGGGTTGTTGTGCATGTTCCCGACAACATCAACCAACAACAAGTATCAAGCATCGTAGGACAGGCCCGGTTTCTAGGCGACATTCTTTCACCGCTCATTACAAATTTCTAAACACAGGTACTCGTTGTTGTCAATTTGAGCCATTGAAACATATGGTGTCACTACATATTAACATTTAAATGAATGAGAAGCTTCTCTTCGATTTCGACAAAAAACAGTAACTAACAAACTTAATCGATTTTGGTAAAAAAATGGTAACTAACAAACTTAAAGATTGTTTGAACCAGAATTTGAGAATGATGATCTTGAATGATGAATTTGTCATTTAGATCACCCTAAACCAGATATCTTGGTTGTATTGATGTAGGTTTATGAAAAGAAGTGGTGAAAAGTATAAGAGAACGATGAATCTTTTTGGCTAAAATAATGTTACAAAGTATAATAGAGTGTCAAGGTTTGAACTATTATGAAAGTACATGATGATCTCATCAATAGGGTTGACTCCCCAATTTATAGGATTTCTTAGAGAGGATCTGTTGGTGTAATTCAGCTAAATCCCTGCACACATAACCACTTAGCAAATACAGACAGATAATAATGCAAGAATTATTATTTAATTAATTATAATTGAGAATCGCTTCACTGAGAGGCGCTGCAATTGAGTCTTTTTTGAAAAGAGTCGAAGCCTCCCAAGTGCAAGAGATGGGATAGCTCTATCTTTGGGATACAACTCAGCTCAGATTCTCTTCGATTTTCCCAACGAGTTTACACTACTCGGTAGAAGACGGGGTACTAATCTTCCTTTATGATGCCTTTTAAAATTAAATATATACATATATATTCATTTAATTAGGGTTTGCCTGATTATCCAAGTATCCTAAAGTCTCATCGGATTTATAGTAAGAGATTATCTAATTATTAGACAAATTTTAAAAATTACCATTTTACCCCTTAGGGTTTAAGGGTCTATTTGGTTACAGGGTTAGGTCCACTCTGGTTTTGGTCTAATCATGTTTAGCCTATTCCAGTTTAGGTCTACACTTAATCTGTTTGGTTATAGATTCTGGTTCTGTCTAGAATCAATTCTGCACAGAAACTGATTCTGGTTTGGCCAGAATCAATACTGCCAAAGATCCTATTTGGTTACGGTTTTAAGTTAATCCATTTTAACTTAATCCAAATCTTGTTTGGTCACAAGATTAAACTTAATCCGATTTTATCAATTCCAGATTATGTTTGGGTACAAGTTCAGGCTTGTCCAGATTAACCTATTCCACAAGATACCTCTTGTGAGCATGAGATTTTCCTATCCACTTTCACATATATATTTGATTGATAGTTGCCACCTATTCATTCTTAGGGATAGGTCCTGGATAGTTGGATAAGGCAAATGGTCTATCAGAGTTAGGGTAAGTGGTTCGATTAAGTCCTGGGGAAGGTGTTAGGCATCCTAAGACCTCCATTTTACAATGGTAACTTACTCCTTAAATTTAAGCCAATTTTAATCTCAATATTAATTAAAATGCCTAAGTGTTTAATCAAATGCTAATCCAAGAAAGAAGGAAAGCTAGATGGCTAGGGTCGTACCCGGGTTAGGTTGCCTACGTACTCACATTGAGATGAGATCAGACCGAGCGTAGTTCTGGCACATGATCCCGTGCCAAGGCTAGGGATGAGTGTGTGTGTGCATAGGGTGGTCAAGGGTCTAGCCCAGAGGCTAGGGTTTAGTTGACCGGGTTGGTGAAGTGCAGAGTTTAGGTCTAACCGCGGTTAGAAGGGTGTTAACCAAGGCCAAGAAAACCTAGCAAACATGTTTTTGGTCTTTTTGGATTTTTTTGAATGTTTTTGGTCTTTTTGAATGCCTTTCATTTTTTTTTTTTCGATTTTTTTTGGATAGTAGTTTAGGCTCGTTGCGAAGCAACGAACTTAAACTAACTATGTTTATTTAAAGTCATCTTAGAGTTAATCTAACTTATCAAGAATTGTCCTAATTCTAGTTTTAATCCTAACTCATCCCTAAACATCCGAATTAGAACCTAACCTACGACAATCTCAAACTAACAAAAAGCATTTTAGTCTAATCTGATTTAAAGCCTATCTTAAGGTTATCTTAGATCCTACAACCAGAATTTTAAGCTAAGTGCACAAAATTATTCCTAGTCCTAATAATGAAGATTGTAGCTAGCTTAAGTCTAACCTAGGATTAATTTGTCCTTGAACAATTCTGAAATTTATTTGGAGATTACTCTAAAGAAGAGTTTTAATTAACTAAGATTAACAAGACTTATACAATTAAAAACTAACCTAGAAAGATAAGACCAAAATGATTTAGATTAAGATAAGACTAATCTAAAAGTGTTAACCAAAACAGATTTTTACCAAGCTAGTCCAAACATAGAAACTAGCATTTAACTAATAACTTAAAAATTTAGAATTAAAGTGTATTGTCATATGCCTTAATAAGAATTTATCCTAAATAATCTAGAAGCTACTCTAAAGATTAGAATTAAAACTATCTTAAGAGTCTATCATAAAGAAACAAATTTGATATAAACCACAACTATTCTAAACTCCAAAAGCTAATGACAAGAATAGCTAGACTTAAACCTAACTGAAAAGTATTTGAAAATAACATATTTAATCTAAGTTAGAAACTAACCTAGTACCAAGTTAAAATCAGAACTGTAAATGGGTTAAACTATCCATACAACTACATTTAGGACTACCCTAAACTAATTAAGGACTAACCTAGACTAACTAAGGACTAGGACTAACCTAGACTAACTTAAGAACTACCCTAGGTTAACTTGGACTACCTTTAGGCTTACCCCAGACTGATCACCGGAGATGAGGTGAAGGTCTATCCTAGACTAACTTAGACACGGCTTTAGATTACCTTAAGGATTACCCTAAATCTATCATATGATTAAAGTTCACCAAACCTAAAGGTTATCAAATTTATATTATACTAATGTCCTATTTTAATCAACCTATATCTAATCTAGCAAAACTGATTAAAATGACTACAACCCAAAAAACAGAATTTAATCACTACCGAATCAAACAAAGGAAGCCTAAAGTTAACACTAATTGAAACTAATTTAAAACTAAACTAGCTGTTAACTAGAACTAATCTAAGCTAAGTAAAAACAGATTTTAAAGTAAAGATAATTTAAGGAAAAAGAGAGACACATCAGCTGCTACAGTTGTGGAGAAGGGAAGGAGGACGGGGCGTGGGCACTGGAGGCGTGAAGAGGAGCTGCAAGACGGCTACAGGTGGGGTAGCTGCTGCTGCAAAGGAAGTGCTGCCCAGGATGGAGGAGCAGCTCGAGATGGAGACGTGGTTGCTGCTAGAGATGGCCACGAATGGAGAGGGAGGGTAAAGAGAGGATATCCCTCACTTCCTTTCCACCACTGAATGGAGATGAGAGAGGGACTTTGGTCACTTAGGGGTATACTAGGTGAGTTGTGGAGTATTCCGAAATGGATGAGGGGTGCTGTGTATGGCTGAGGATGAAGGTGCTAGGCGTGGGGGACACTGTGGACAGGTGGCAGGGCAGCAGGGGAGCAGAACCAACAGGCTGGTACGCCCGTCCCACTGGGACGAAGGTGAACAGTACCCCTGATTTGAATTTTTTTTGTTTTTTTGCTTGGTTTGCTGTTTGGTTGTTTAAGTTGGGCCAATCCGCATGTGGGCCTTGCCACATGGGGTTGACGCCCAAGAATTCAAAACCTCATCTTTTTTTTTTCTTATTATTATTATTATTTTTTTGTTTTTTTTTTTTGGTTAATTGTTTTGGGCCCAACCACCACATGTGTGGGGAAGGCCAAAAAGGTTTTGCCATTTGAGGGTTTTGCCCTAAAAAAAATTTGAATTTTGAAAGGGTGAAGTGGGTCTCACTTGGATTGGGCCTAGTGGGCCAAAGCTTGGGCCCAAAAATAGGGTCTTACCTATGCTTTTGGGGTTTTGGACTTAAAACGGGCCTTGAGCCCATGGGGTCTTAGCCTAGGGTTTAGACTAGGGCTAGGCTAGGGTTAGACTAAGGGGGGTTGTAAAAATGGGGTGCTGACAGCTGCCCCGTTTGGGTACGATGGTCCTTATAGGATCCATCATGTGGAGATGGTAGGTTTACACTTGAAATTGGATGGTCACCAAGATGGTTCTATCCTTATAGGACAAATCCATTGTTCTACCTGATCTGGTTTCCCAGATCGGGCAATCGAACGGTTCGCATGTGGACTGTTCTGTAATGGACGGTTGAGAAGCCCGAAGGCATTCTGCAACCTCATCAGAAGCTGGACAACAGTCCATTCCCTGGTATCCATAGATCTGGATCGATCCGGACAACCTGTTAGGTCTGGTTTTGGGTTATGGGCCTGAATCATCTTCCTTGAGCTCCAAGGTCCACCATTAATGGAGGTCTCCAGCTTAGGGCCCTCCTAAGAGGTCCTTGGTTCGGAATCCACCTGTGGATCATGGCTCAACCTGACTTGACCAGGGTGCACTTACTTTGGTCTGAGTTTTAACAGAATCCAGCACCTCTCCAAGGCCCTCTATTTATAGAGGACCAAGGTTCCCTTGCATGAGCACGGGTTCAGCCACTTGACAGCCCAAGTGGGTTAGCAAATCTCACTACCAGATCCGACGGCCCAGATTCAATCTGAGCCTGAGACTTGATCAGATGGTTCTGATCATCTGATCAGAGTCAACCTAGATCCACGGTTGAGATTAGATCAACGGTCATGCGAAGTGCAAAGTGCACCTCATAGCGTCCAAAGCTCTATGCCCGCACCCCCAACCGAGCCCGTGCGTTTGCGCTCGCTGAGAGCGCAGCTCGCGCACCCTAGTTATTGTCTAAATGAATTGGTGGGTAATAGTCTATACTTCATGCTTGGTTGTTGACAACTAAACAACTAAGGGGTAATTAAACCCTTTAGATTTTCTTTTTATTTCTGATGTGGAACTAAAGAAACAAGGGAAATACACTAAAAAATGTGTTTTCTCTCTTTTAAGAGATTAAACACCCAACCTAAACAAAGATTAAATTAATGGGAGGTTTTAGTCCATGATTAAAATCAAAACCCCGGATCCTAATGATCCGGTTTTTATTAATTTAAAATCAAAATCAATAGGATTTCCTTTTTGTTAGAAGCATTTCAAATGTGTCTTTTCTGTTAGGATATGATTCAATAAGATCTTGATAAATAAGGAAAATGGTTATAGCAATCTGCCTTAATTCAATAAGATCTTGATAAATAAGGAAAATGGTAATAGCAATCTGCCTTAGGACGTCATGACAATGTTTATCCTGAGCATCATTCAACCAAACATAGATCATAGGTTAAGGAGATGAACTATTGATAGTTTTTGATTAACATAAGATTGTGATAATTGTTTGCCATGGCGTCATAGACCTTAACATATTCCAAGTACCTTACAAATCACAGGTTTCAAACTACCCCCAAAGATAAAGTTAATGCTCCGTTTGTTTCAAAGTAAAATAGAGGAAAACAAATGAATTTCACGGAAAATATCAATTGTCCTAAACAAAATACACTTGAAAAATGACATTTTCCATTGAATTCATTTGTTTTCCCCTATTTTACCTCAAAACAAACGGAACATAAGTGTTTATATGCCTAGTCATATGCCTTTAAGATACTCGTTCAACAAGAAGGGGTGGGTGTTGAATAGACACTCCCATTGAGGCAAAAATCACATCCACCCCCACTTCCTTAACACTAATTGAGCTGTTAAGGGAATGAAGAAGTGGGGCCATATTTCACCCACAACTCATAGTATAATGGGGAATGGATGCATCCCATGACACCCTCTTGACTATCAGCTAGCCTCGTCCGTAAGCAATGCTGCCGAGATAGGAAATGAAGGGAATGACACACTCCTCTTACAAGAAAAATCATGGTCACACTCCACACATAGACCCTTGACAAAGCACTCGGTTTCCATGGCGGCAACATTCCGTTGAAGTCTTGAGAAGGAACTAGGCGGTCACACTCCACCAAAGTTCCCTTGAAGTACTCTTGCTCCCAGGATTCAACGTCTATACTTGAACTCCTTTTTCATTACGCCAGTCGTGATCCAAGATATTAGGGCAGTACGTGAACTTTTTTGTGATCATCATGTCATCTGGCAGTACAGACGATGGATTTCCTGAATCCAACTTCGCTGCACTCATCCACATGACAACTTGCCAAATTTCATCATTAACAAAGATTATCTTCCAACTAAATTACACAATGGTTATATATTTTCTTCCATTAAATTTATAAAACATAATCTTAAAGATTAGTATATTTTATTTAGAAACTTCTGTATGTCTCATTCTTGAACATCAAAAGTTCTAGTATATTTTACTTAGAAACTATTGTTTATCTCACATTCTTGAGCATAAGAAGTTCTAGTGAGCTCCCCTCTAAAAAGATTATACGTGAAATTTTTTTTCAATCTGGCTGTTGGATATTTAAATAAGTCCATTGGGAGTGACGTAGAAAAAAATAATCCGATCGGAAAGTTCTATAGGAAAGTGATTTAAAACTCTTAATAGTAAGTACTATTCGAGAGATGGGATGCCCCATTGAAAATCCAATGGCGCCAAGGTGCACATGTATTAAATGGTGGGCCCCACTTGATAAGTTTGGCACCGTTGGGTTTCAATCGTTAAAGAGAGTTTAAAGAGGGACACGTGGCATGAAAAGGAGACCCAAGGCGCTCCTATTTGAGTCACCTACTAAGGAGGTGCATATTTTCCTTGTAGAGCTATAGTTCGCTCCACGGCGGTCCAACTCTCGATATATCAATCTATTTCCTTGAAGAAAGGTCATAACCGCGACATTGCACACATGAATCTCTCCTGTCAAACACATGGATCAGCGAGACACTAGGATCCTTAACCCTGAGCCCTCTAAGGTAATATCATCGAGCAACATGTTGTATTGGACTGCCTGAGATAATTTCTTACTACAAAATATCTGACCAGGGCACTTTACTATAAGGATTATGCTACGATCCCAATAGTTTATGAGCCTAACTTTTTACTTAATCATATTATGACATTTTAAAGTATTGATTAAGTTCGTAACATTTGGTCTCAGAGTTGGCACCATGTTTCAAGTTCGAGTCTTAGAGGGGGCGACTTGGAAAGGACTACCTGGATGTGGCTGCAGAGTGTGGTGGAATCTTAGAATCCCAATAGCTTATGAGCCTAATTTTCTGCTCCTTAATCACCTTAGGGCCTTTTAGAGAATTGGTTAAGTTTGTAACTGATAATAAAAGGGTTTTTCGTGAACGGATGCCTACAATTGCAGAGAGGCTTTTTAAGGGGCTGCATCTTTTTGTAGAGAAACTATTTATGTTGAATTGGAATATCGACACTCCCCAACCCTCTTACTAGGATGTTAAAAGAGTGTCCCTTAACAGGAGAAGGTCCTAAGTTCTCTTCACGGATCGGTTGAGTAGTGCACCAATAGCAAGGATTGAGACTTGGTTAACAATTCAGCAAATTTTTGAAAAACATCAATTTCAGAACAAGGGTTTGAAACCAAATATTTTTCGGGCCACATTATGCGAAACGCAAATTCTGAAGTTTCGATATTTCCTCAAATTATTTTCAGAACTTCTATACGAGTCTGGCGGTACATTTGTAATGAGGAAAATCGAAGTTGTTACAATAATTAAAATAACATAGATGAACAGAAGAAAACAAAGAAAGGATAATATAGGGTGGATATGCCTTGGAATTCATATCTCAAGTAGTGCAGACAGCGGTTTTGAATATCCTCTCGAAGGCCGTCTCTAGGCATGAGTTAAACTCTTGGTGATTTATGAAGCCTTTCTCTGCTCCCACAGCCACTCTCAGCTTTCCCATGTAAGTCACTATTGTTATTGTAAGACTCTGCATTTCCATCAACCTCATATTATCAAAAAGTATGATAGTCCAAATAAGTATTACCAAAATACAGTTTTAGGACAATACTCTATATCTCCCTATTGCTAGAAAATACTTTGAAGACTATGCTGAAAAGTGTTAAATAGTCAAAAATTTCCTAAGATATAGAGTGGTTACTATTAAAGAATATTTTAGTCTAATAAAGTGAATGAGATACACTACATCACTATTGGTTTATCTCTTCAAAAATAAATTAGTATAAAATATTGCATTTGATTAGGATTTGATTAAGAATATTAGATTTGATTATGGTGTGATATTCTTCTATCTAGAGACTCATGTGATCTCTATATAATCCTTAATGAGTATTCATTGTAATTAATTATCCAAGAATTCTTAATAAATCAATTTCTCTTATGGTATTAAAGCCATCGACCCTTTGGTGACCTCTTAGCTTTTTTTTTTTTTTTCTTCCGACGGGTGATGCTGCCACCGCCCGTCGTGTGTGGAACTTTTGCTTTTTTTCTTTTTTACTTTAAATAAAAACCCTATCATCTTCTATACTTTTACCACCCCCAGAATCATACTCATACTCATGAATCTTTGTTTTTTCCTTTTCATTTATTGAGGACCTCTCCCATGGGAGTATTTTTTCAAAATCATGGGCATACTTCATGTGTTTTGGGATAAGATGATTTAGTGGGCCACCTGCTTCGACAGACTTATAAGAATGAATAGAATGTGACAGAGATGGACTTCACAGGCTGACAGTGACCACCAAACACGGTGGATGTTCTAACTATTCATCAACAAATCAAGGAAGATTAAGGGTGAGGAGTACTCGACTTATGACAAACTCATGAAAATCTCGATCCTTATATGCCGTATTAGAGAATGTTTTATCATAATAAAGTGAATGAGATATACTATCATTATTGGTGTATCTCATCACAAATAAATTAGTATCAAATATTTGATTTGATTAGAATTTGATTATGGTGTGATATACATATATCTTGAGACTCATGCGATCTCTATATAATCCTTAATGAGGAGTCACTGTAATCATCCAAGAGTTCTCAATAAATAAATTTATCTTTAGTTGCAACATGTGGTGTTGCTACCCTATAACAGGGAGATGGTTTGAAACTTGTTGCCACCACCTTGCATTTGGGAAGAATATGACTAGCGCTAGCATTTCTGTTTTCTTTGAGGGCATCTGACTAGAGATATTGTTAAGCTGACCCTAGGGTTTTTAATAAAAAGGTGCAATTGGTCTAGTTTTTTTTGTTAGACAATTGGCCTAGTTTAATTGTTCTTATAGGCGACATTTCGGCAATTATTCATGTAGGCGAAATTCGGCAAAATTTAAAAATATAGAGAAATATTAAAGAATTTTAAAAGATCGTGAATAAATTGTGTTTAGTTAACCAAATTTGCGATATGTTTTTTTCAAATGTAGTGAATACTTGTTAAATGAATCATTCAACCAAAAAAGTGGCTTATTATTCGGGACTTTTTGTAAAAAATTAGAGAATTTTGTTACTATAACTATAATTATATTGAGGGCTGGGTGGTCCCTCTCATCAACCGGGGAAATCCAAGCAAGGGAGACATCTTGCATTAGAAATCTGCCAACCAATGTGAGTTCAGCTATGATCTATCTAAGAGTGTGAAGTAGAGATATTATACCTGAGGGTTGCCTGTCACAGTGAAGTATATGCCCCCGACTGGATGATCAGCCAACGATATTTGCTCCGTTGGACCAATCATATTCGAGATCATCATGCTCGAGTTCTTAAGTGTGCTATGCATCTATTGAGATGTTGTCTGTGATACCAAAAGGAGTACAACAATGGAAGCTGTTAGGACTTTATAAGATGAGGAATCACATGAAAATATACAATGTACATACCTCGAGGCCTCTGAATTTCCTTATCATGTCTAGTAATCTTGTATTAAGATAAATAGCTAATGAGCTTCTCTTCCTCTTGATTGCTTGTTGCGCTTTGAAGACGAAGTCGAGGGGGTTCGCAGTCTCGGCGTCAATGGACTTGGGAATGGACACATGCAAGAACGCGAATAGGTTTCCCCATCGCGCTTTCGCATCCGGCTTGATCATCTCTTCCACTGATTGATAGCTTCTGATTGCCCTAGTGTTGAGCAACACCAATGCAGTAGATTCGGCAGTGCTAGAACCATGGCTTGAACTTTGCATGTATAGCCGAGTTCCGTAGAAGATTATCTCAGTAATGACATCATTTATACTCTATTACAGAGAACATGAAAACTAAATTAGCTATCTATGTTCCTGTTGTTCTTCACCATTTAATGGTGATGATTGTGATCATGGCAATCACGGCCTTAGCATTGCTGTGAAGATGCACAATAAGTACCCTCGTAGCACCAGCATGAATCTGCTATAATCACCATGAATTTGATATATATATACCAAGTAAAAGTGTACGTGCCTCGCACGTATAATTTTTTCATTATTAAAATATAATTTAGAAAAAATATATAATTTTCATTGGAGGTCACATTATTCTTGGGTGTGAAGATTATAGGAAGATACTATTTATGGTTGTCTTCCCTAAAATATGGTAGAGTCCTAAACCAACTCTCCTTTCCGAGAGAGTACTCTCTTTCTATACAAATAGAATTCTTCCCTAACATATGGTAGAGTCTTGAACTAACTCTCATTTAGGATTCTTCCCTAATATGGTAGAGTCCTAAACCAGTTCTATTTTAATAATAGGTCCCACATAATATTAAATAGTAACTTAATTAAAGTTTGGTTATATTATAAATTATGTATTAAATAAATTAAGTTAAAAGGTATTTATGTCCAAGTAAAGTTTTGCATACTCTTTGTACTTTTATTAGTAGAATGATGATATATATATATATATATATATATATATATATATAAAATATTGTGAGGCATGAAGCATTGGAACACTTTATTGATTACAATGGGTGAAATGGAAATAGTGGACCATTGCGGGTCTTAGACTTGGCCAAATGGTCTAAATTATAAAATTTAGGATTTTGCTACCCCCAGTCACAAATCTTCCAAAGACGCAACTAGGGCGCTAAAAATGTCAAACGCTTTCTGAATCTTACTTTTAAAATTGTTAAAATAATGAAACACCTCCATGTGTTTAGGCCCATCTTGCGTTTATGGAAAAATTTGCAAAAAATTCGATTGGGGATGGCACTTCTCTAAAATTTATAACAAAAACTTGAGGAGTGATTAGTGTATATATATATACTACTATAATATAAAGAAATAAGACTTTTCTCTTTGCTCTCCAAAGTTCAATCCCTCCAATCACATAAATTCTATTTTAAAGGTGACATGTGTCTTTTCTCTTTAATCTCCATCGTTCAAATTTGGGACCCACTATTTCATCCTGGAGCCCTCTCTATCTCCACTATTGTAGACTCCTCTCTTATCTCCAACTGTTACAGGTTTGGGACCCACTATCTCATCTTAGAGCCCTATCTATCTTCACTATCGTAGAGTTCTCTCTTATCTTCAACTTTGGGGTGTATTAATTTAAGTTTGATACTAAAAAACTTATGATTTTCCTATTAATGTTATTAAAATAATAATAAATTATTATTATAAAATTAATTAATTAATACAAATATCAAATAAATAAATAATATTATTTAATTTTAAATATTCTTAATTATTATCATGCATTGCACGGGGTCTCTGCTAGTATATATATATATATATATATATGGGAAGTGATTTAAAACTCTTGATAGTACCTACTATCGAAGCAAAGGCCACACGATAAAAAATCCAAAGGTGCAAACACTTAAGTGGGTTCCACCATTAAAAGAAATTGCAGATTGTGGCCGTTTAATTTTCAAACGTATGGCCTTGCACCCGATGATAGGTACTATCGAGTGTTTTTAAGCAATTTCCTATATATATATATATATATATATATGAAACCTAGGGGTGAGTGAATCTTAATTACAATTAATGGGTGTTTAAAAGGGGGTAGTGGACCAATGAGAACCGACATTCCTCTATATAATTGAATGCACAATCAGTGGGACGGAGAGAGTGAGATGGAGAGAGAGAGAGAGAGAGAGAGGGCTTACCGTGGTGGCCAGAAGGGGGTCAGAGGCGAGGACGGCGGGAAGCAGCGGCATAAATTTGGGGAAGATAGGTATTCAATTCGCTGGTATTGATTTGCCCTTTTTATATAACGAGTATTAGCGACGGAAATATTTCTGTTACTAATAATCTCAAAATAAATAGTGATGGAAATATTTCCGTCACTAATAATACTTCCATTACTAATAGGAGTGGTGACAGAATTTTACCGTGACTATTACTAATAGGAGTGGTGACAGAATTTTCCATCATATTAGTGATGGAAATATTTCCGTCACTAATAATATTTAACCAGTTGTGACGGAATCTGTTCTGTTAGTAATAACGTCAATCTGAATAGTGACAGGAAAACGTCCGTCACCATAACTCACTTCCATTACTAACATTATTAGAGACGGAATATTCCCGTCACTAGTATGTAACCCATATTAGTGATAGAAATAATTCCGTCACTAATACTCAATTTAATTAGATAAAATTAAATTCCCTAGCAAAGATGGACCAGAAGTGACGGCGTCATTTTCCATTACTATAGGTTATGTATTAGTGATGGAAAATGTTCCGTCACTACTAGCTCAACTTGGCTCATATTTGACACAAAACATTTTAATGGTCCCATCATCTCAAGATATATATATATATATATATATATATGTAAAGAGCAGTGAATTAAGTAAAGTTCACTAATTTTTTTTTTAATCTTTACTAGTGGGTCGTACATGCGATGCACGTGAGAGAGAGGAAGGGGATAAGTATAAGAGCAACTTTTATCAATAATGAAATTTTTCAATAAACATTTACAAGTGTCAAATAGTCATTATAATATTAGAGATGAGAAGATATTAGTATAAGGGTAATTTTATCAATGGTGATTATAATAGTAGAGACAAAGCGAGAAATTTTGTTATTCTTATTATAATAGTAGAGAAGATAAATGTAAAGAGTAATTTTGTGACAAAATATAATCAATATTTTTAAGAGTTCTATTCTCATTATAATAATAGAGAGGCATTGAATAACATTCTATTAAATACAATGATATATCAACCAAATATATATATATATATATATATATATATATATATATATCTTGGTACGTTTTTTTAGTGAAAGAGGTAATCTAAACACATAATAATTTGTCTCTTAAAAAAATACTAAACTACCTTTAACTTTAGTAAAGTTTGATAATAAATAAAAGGGCAAAAAAGTAGTGGTGAAGTTACCAAGTAGTGGTGAGTGTGTGTCTTCTTTTTACCTGTAGCTTTGCCTTGTGGTGTTGTTACTCTGACCAAAAGTTATCAAGTTCACTAGCAACACCATCACACACAAATGGATAATGCTAACAACACTCTCTTTTTAAGACTCACTCTTTCTTTGAAGAAAGAGGGTTTTAAAGAACATATTAAATATCAAGCGGAGCTTTGCATTGATAATTACACATTTGCCCTGATGTAATGTAAAAAGGGAGCTCCATATGATGCAGAGCTCCCCATGAAATTTAATCTCTTTAAAGAAAGTAGAACTAAAATTTACCATATATATATGTGGGGAAGTTAAAAGTCAATTTTCTAAATAATAAGAATGCCAATCACTTTAGTGATAATTAAATATTTGCCACAAAATTTTCTCTTGCTTGAACATTTAGCAAGTCACGCATTACATGACTTCTAACTTTTCCATATGTATTTATGAATTAGTGTACGGTACTCCCAAATAAGCTCCGAAATTCTAACCCTTAATTAAGTTATTAAAGAGTCAAGATTATAGCTAATGTAATGTGACATTAGAAAAAAAAAAAAAAAAAGTCGAGTCAAAACCTGACCCTTATGCTATGTTTGGTTGTTGAGAAAATATGTAAAAACATGGAAAAGAAAAGAAAATTTTGGACTTCTAATACAAATTTTAGCAAATTTTCTTTTCTTTTCTATGTTTTCACTTATATTTTCAGCAACCAAACATAGGGTTAGTGGATAGTAATAAACATTTGGATTAGAGAATATATTTGGGAGTACCTATAGTCTCTCTCTCTCTCTCTCTCTCTCTCTCTCTCTCTATATATATATATATATATATATATAGAATGTTATCCTTCACAAAGAGCTAGAGGTGAACTTGTTAACTTCACTAATCTTTTTACCTTTATGTATTAAATGCACTTTTATTAAATATACGGGTGGCATTTGTAAATGGTACAATATAGCATTTGAGGGGACTTTTTAGTGTAAAATCGGTGGCAATCATATAATTATGGAGAAAAATGATCTCCACTCAAACGCCTTAAGGGGAGCTCCACCTCATATTTACTCACAAACATAATATACTGATACTAATAGAATTTTAGTGCAAGCTATGTTTTGGAAACCTTACCGCTCCGAGCTTGGCCTTGATTTGTTTGATCTGATCGAGGGAGAATGTAACAGTAGAAATGGTGATTGGCTGGAACTCTACTCCAACATTCCCTGACCTGATCGGTGTCTGATCATCTTCCACCAAACATCCTTTGATAAGGCTCCATCCGAAATCGGACGCAGTGTTGAATATAGTAGAGAAAATGTTCTTATTGTCAATCACCGATCTTGATGATGGAGGGAATGTTAAAGGAAGAGAAGGATCATCTGCTCTTTGTGAGCAAGAGAAGATGGCTCTCATGATGGAAAAGCCATCCCCGAGTGCATGGTGCAGCTTCAATACTAGAGTCCCAGCTGCGTTGCTTGTAGGGTACTTCATTATGTGTACTTCCCACAAGGGACGGTTTTGTGGGAGTGGATCCATGGCTATCTTCGACATATAATCTTGAACGTACTCCTCATAAGATTCCGGTGACAATCCGTCGGGGAAGACGGGGACATTAACATGGTTTTGGAGCTTCACGTCAACCTTCTTCCATCGTTGTATTCCATTGTTGTCCATAACCTGATTTCAAATTGTGACTACTTAACAGATTTCTATGAGAAGAATAAAAGAGAATTAATGTACCATGATGTGATTGAAGTGCATCTAAACAAAACTTAATAACGCCCAATTACATAAAAGTAATTCATAATGCTTGCTATAATTAGAGATCTTTTTAAGCTGAGTTTGTGAGAAGGCTCATGTAAAAAGCACTCATATGTTACTAAAAGAAGAATAGTCCAAGTCGGGCCATGCTACATCACATTTTTTCAAACTCTCTTTATGGAGAAGACATGTGTTGTTGTCTTTCATTAAGAGAAAGTCGCGTGTTTTTCACTAACAATCTCTCGAATCAAAAAAAGAAAGAGAGTGAGTCTTCAAAAAAAGTGATGCTAACATTATCCAAGTCGTATATATGCAAAGAGAGAGAGAGGGAACCATGATAGAGGAGAAGCGTGGGTTGAGCATTATCCAAGTCGTAAATATGCAAAGAGAGAGAGAGAGAGAACCATGACGGAGGAGAAGCGTGGGTTGATAGGGAGGAACATGTTCTTAAGAAGTGTCATGATGAGCGAATCATTGATCGGAATATCTAATTCCAAAACGCCAAGAATGCAGAAGGAGAGCACTGAAGTGCTGAAGCATTGGGCGATCGGGCTCACCGGCTCTTCTTCTTCTTGGACTACTTTTTCTGTCCTAGACTCCATTATCAAGTGATGTTCTTGATCTTGATCTTCTTATGACTTAATTTATAGAGCATTCAAATATCATATGATACTAGTTAGGCAATAGCTCTTATTAATAAGCCACCCCATTTTGCGGTGATAGAACCATCTCATCAATGGACAATGATCCATATATGTCATCAATGGACAATGATCCATATTTACAGGGGTGGAGCCAGAAATTTTTCATCGGTGGGCTAAAGTACACATATCAATAAAATTAATGAGATTGGGGGTATAAAGCCTTGGGGTTCGGTGGCTCTCCTGTGTGAGAGAGATATATATATATATATAGTAATGGGTACATGGTCATAAAATTTGTTAATGTTACATTCCAAAAATAGTTTTTTTTTTGGTTAAGATTCCAAAAGTAGTTTAGTAACATGAAAAACAAGCCCCATTTTGATAGAGCTATTATATAAACAAAACTAAGGAAAATGCTTTATTTATCATGCATTGACTATGTAACAAAATGTTAGTCTTCATTAGTCTCTGCCCATCTTTCAATCTAATCCATTTCCTTCTATTTTACATCTTTTTTTTTCAATAACGAGGCGTGAAGGTTAATACTAGTCCTAGAATCCGTGAATCCCGTTTTCTTCATCGCTTTTAAAATTTCTCATCTTTCTAAGATCGGATCATAACCAATCACAATTGAATTCAAGATAATTCAATTGCACGTGGCACATGTGGATTAGAAGAGGAATTTTTTTTTAATTTGAATATTTTTAAAATTTCCCTTTTTTTTTACTTCATCTAAACCATGTGACACATGCAATTAAATTATTTGTTATCGGCCTTGGATTGTCTCTGGCGAACCAGAAAGGGCTTATCTCAGGGTTCCATAGAATAGGGGATAAGTGATGGAGAAATCAAAATCTTCTGTCATGGGGTTCATGATTTTGATTCTTTCACCCATAATAAGACATGTGGCGATAAGTGTGTGAGAATAAGGGATAGAGATATGAGATGGGGAGAAGTCAAAATAACAGGGAGAAAATGAAATAATTTCTCCACATTTATATGCCAACTGTTGCACAATTAATGAAACCTCGAGAGTCCTTTCTTTTTTGGGGTTCGCCAGTGACAATCCGAGACCTTTGTGATCTGATCTCAAACCCCTACTATTTTCACGTCATCGTGTGTGAGGCATATCACATCACTTCACATCACATCAGATCAGATAATCAATTCTCTTACATTTTTCCCAAAGTTCCTTCCAACTCTCCCTACTCTTTTTTTAACCTTATCTAATCTACACGTGATATTTCAACCTAAAAAAAAAATCTACACGTGATACATATGCAACTAAATTCTTTGTAATCCCATCTCAAGTACCTACTATTTTCACATCACCGTCGTGTGAGGCATGGCACATCAGATAATCAATTCTCCTACAATTTCCTTAATGGTATGTGTGGTTGTCCTGAAATGAAAATAAGTAAAAGTATAGAAAAAAGAAAAAAAATTTTAGATTCTTAATACAATTTTTAATTGTGTTATCCAATTTTCTTTTCTTTTCCATTTTTTTACTTATTTTCTCGACAACCAAACATCGGGTAAAAGTTCCTTAGAACTCTCCGTATATAAGTGGCAACCACTTTTACTCTCAATCATTATATCTTGGGGATTTTGTATATCAGCTGCTAGGTTCTTCTTAATTTATAAATATACTATTATATTTAAACTTTTTACGAATTAACTCATGATTTTACAACAATTAGCCGAATAACCTCAAACCTCACTTCCTTTAGACTTTTATTTGAAATTGTTACAAAAATGACAATTGTGCCCTTAATATATTTCATATCCTCACAAATTCCCTTTAAGTGCTGTTAAATCATGATTAATAAGTTATGACCCCTATGGTTCATTTGTCTCGTTTTAACTCTTAACTATGGTTAAGATTCACTAAACCTTAAGGTTAAAGCATCTAACCTTAGTTTTTATGAAAAAATTAAAAAGTAACCTGTCCCCTTTTAACTTCCTTTAACTGTGGTTAAGATTCGCTAGTTTACAAGGTTAAAGGAAGTTAAAATGAGACACATTAATTTAAAAAAAAAAACTAAGGTTAGATAATTTAACCCTAAGGGTAAGTGATTCTTAGCCATAGTTAAAAGAAGTTAAAAGGAGACATGTTACTTCTTTCTAAAAAAATGTTATTCCAATAGGTGCTTCAATCCGAAGGGTTAGTGAATCTTAACCACAGTTAAAGGGAGTTAAAATAGATGTTCAATTTTTTTTCTTCTAAAAATCAAGGTTAGATGCTTTAACACTAAGGATTAGTGAATTGTAACAACAATTAAAGGAAATTAAAAGAGGACATGTTACTTTTTAATTTTTTTTCTAAAAAATCGGTTAGATTCTTTTAACCCTAAGGGTTAGTGAATCTTAACCATACTTAAGAGTTAAAAGGAAACAAATTAACCACTTGGGCCAAAACTTATTAACCATGATTTAAGAACAGTTAAAGGGAATTTGTGAAGTTATGAAATATGTTAAGGGCATAATTGCCATTTTCATAAGAATGTGAAACTTAAGTCTAATGGAAGTGAGGTTTTAGGTTGTTTGGCTAACTGTTGCAAAACCATGAGTTAATTTACAAAAAATTTACACATAACAGTGTATTTGCAAACTAGGAAGAACCTAGCAGCTGATATGCAAAAACCCCTTATATCTTATGTTGTATTTTTCTCCTCCATTTATTTAGGAGCAACAATTAGCAGATCATGCGGACTCTGAATATGACCCTATGTCCTCGTGTCCCTTTAATATTCCTTTAATTGGGTTAAGTTTAACTAAAACTAAAGTTTAAAAAGAAATCCTTCTAAACATCAAGGTTGGATTGCTTAACCTAAGGGTGAGTGAATCTTAACCATAGTTGATGTATTGAAAAGTGGAATATGGACCAAAGGACAAAGAAGCTCATGTGACATCTCGTCATATGCAATAATGCCCGGCCCACCAACCATTTCCATTTTTTTTGGTCGTTGTTTACAACCCTCCGGACATGAAGTGACAAACCACCTACTATTTTGACATATCATTATCATCATCTTTGCAATTTTTTCTTGAACCATCAATAGGGCTGATTAATGGACAGAGCTATCGCAAATAGTTCAGCTCGACTCATTCAATATCGCTTAATTAATAAATGAGTCAAGCTTAAACTTGATTTTCAACTTGGAATGTTTTATGTGATGAACTTGAACACGCATGTACCCAACTCATTTAATATGCGGTTCGTTTAATATATATGGTATTATTCTTTAAGTATAAACTATAACAAATGTGAGGAATAACTCAAATTCCTAGAAATCCTGGAAATCCCGAAGTTCCGATCGATTGGAGGTAAGGCACCGATCGATTGGTTGCGTGACGGTGAACAAAATAAGGGTTTTGAGCGATTCGATCGATCGGAGGTGATGCACCGATCAATTGGACCAACACGAATTTTAGTCTGTATTTTGTTTTGGGAAACTCATATTTCAAGGGTGGTGTTTCTAATTGTCTAGGACTCTGGTTTTAGGCCTATAAATACGTAGTTAGAGTCTAGGGTTTGTAAGCTAATGCAAAATCATTAGGAGTGAGAGATAATAGAAAAAGTTTAAGGGATGATATATAAGAATTATTCTTTGGGTTTTCATTG
Organism: Tetracentron sinense; assembly: GCA_015143295.1. Lineage (NCBI taxonomy): Eukaryota > Viridiplantae > Streptophyta > Magnoliopsida > Trochodendrales > Trochodendraceae > Tetracentron > Tetracentron sinense. The sequence continues at coordinate 30,006,475 of CM026567.1, read as the reverse complement.
AGAAGGTGAGTTGAGTGCTATTTAATATTCACTTAAAAGTGCTTATTTTACTATTATCTTTTGAAGCGTTGTCAAACTCTACTACGTAAACTTTCAATTTTATAAACTTTTCTATGTAAGGGTTCCCTCCATTGCATAACGCACGCATTTATAATAAAAATGATACATTTGCATGAATTTAACATGTTTATGAAAGTTTAGATTCAAAGTTGTTTTTATGAACTCTCATTACACGCTTTAATGTTTTAGGACCCCAATCAAAAGCTAAAGAGCCAACATGCTACATTATGTAGAAATGGGTCAAGCATGAGCTGAGTTAGTGACTGAAGAAGACAAAATAATCAAATAATACATTTCCAAGAGAAAGAGACTCAATTGATAAATATTCCATACAAGACAAAGAAAGAAATAAGCTTAATTGGCAAAGGCTGAGGGAGATTATGTTAGAGATAAGAGTTCAAGACATTTTGCTTCTTTTTGTTTGTTTTTATTTTGTAATTTTAAAACTCTAACCAATTTCTTCTCTAATTAATCTTAGCCACCCATTCGTCTTCTATCCTAACCATTCATTTCAAATCCATACTTTCCCTCTTTCACATAGTAACTCCAATCGCACAACATCTTCCTATATTTTCTTTCCCTCTATAGTGCTTCCTAAATTTCTCATTGTGTTAAAACTCTAATCTCTTTCTCTATAAGATCCTAACTATCTATCTCTTCTCTATCACCAAACCCTAAACCTAGTCACCCATCTCTTTCTAAAAATCCTAACCCACTTTTCTAACCCTAATCTTTATAAAACCCTAGTCACCCTCTATAACTACTCACCCTCTATAAATACTCAACCCTCTCTTTCCCTTATTGATGGTTTCCTAACTTCTCTTCACATCTCTCTCTCATTTCTCAACTTCTTTTCTGTTTAAGCCTCTTAACCTCTTCTTTTCTCAACCCCTTTTCTGTCTAAGCCTCTCAGCCTCTTAACCTTTTCTTTTCTCAACCTTCTCAAAAACATCCCTCAGAATACTTGCAATTACGTTTAGTGAGAGTTTCCGGATTGCTAAATTTTTCTTGGATATAATGAGATTCAATTCAACTTTGTAAGTGATTTTTTTAATGAATAAATGTTATCTTTTTTTATGCTTTATTGTATTTCATTAATTAATAATAGGTCATTTTATTTCATGTTATTTTATTAGTAGGTCTTAATAATACCTCTCCTAAAAAGTGTTTTAAAAAGAAAACTCATTATTCATCATTCTCATCCCTCCATCATTTTATAATTTTCTCTTTTTTCTGGTTCTTTCTTTATACTAACCCCAAAGTTTACAAGTGAGGATTCGATATTTGACACAAGCCCTATACATATCATATTTTGTAGGTCTCGGAACACTTAAAGACTTGATAGTAGAGTGATTCTAAACGACGAAAAAACCTAACTTTCATTATTGTACTGGTTTCTCAAGATTTCTCTGAATATAGGAGTAATCAGATCTTGACCAGTGGACATAGACAAATTATTTATGAACTACGTATATCTCTTGTGTTGCCTTGGGTATGTGTTTGTTTGTTCTTTTTCGGCATTATGAAATTTTGTTTGATTACTAATTAAGGCCCCGTTTGGTTGCACTTCTGTTTTCTGTTGTTAAAAACAAAAAGTTGAAATTTTTTACTCAAAACATGTTTCGTATACATGTTTCTGCTTTCTGTTTTTGGAAATCAGTAACATAATTTTGAAAATCAAGGTAATGGTAACCTTCTATTACCTCTTGAAAACAAAAAACAAAAATAGAAATATTCGACACACCACCATCCACCCACAACCACCACCACACTATTACCCACCACCTATCACCACCACCTACAACCACAATACCACCACCACCATCCACCCACAACCACCACCACACTATTACCCACCACCTATCACCACCACCCACAACCACAATACCACCACCACCACCCACTCACAACCACCACCATCCACCATGACACCACCACCACCACCACTACCACAACAGTACTACCACCACCACCACCACCACCACCACTACTCACCACCCACCACCACTACCACCAACACCAACAACCACCACCACCACCCACTGCGCACCTCCACACTACCACCAAACACCACCACCACTCACCACGACACTACACCCATGACCACCACACTACATCCATGACCACCACCCACCACTACCATCACCATGAATTGAAATTATTTAATCATATTTACCAAATGAGTTTTTTTTCTTCCATTTTTTTAAAAACAAGTAACAATTAGTAATCCCAAATGTGAGCACGAATTTGACTCACTAGTTTGACTGAGAGTCGTCACCTATTTGTTTTGAGGGATAGGTCTCGAGTTTAGATTAAGATTATTGATCTCGATTAGAGTTAGGGTAAGCAGTTCGATTAAGTCTCGAGGAAAGTGTTAGACACATTGGGAACCCCATCTAAGACGGTTACCTACATCTTAGGTTTAAGCCAAATTAAAGTTAAGATTAATGAAAATGCATAAGTGTTTAGATTATACTAATCTAAGAAAAAGAAAAATCCTAACTAGGATTGAATTCGGGTTGGGTTGCCTACGTCTCTCACCATTTTTAGTAAATAAAACAAGGACTTAAGTGTGGGGCTCATAAGTTGACTTCCACAAAGTCATTTGTTTTGGCTGAGTAATGCAGCTTCACTTTTTTTAAGTCACTTTCTTTAAGGGGATGACATATGTTAGTCTCTTTCACTAAGATTGTGCTCATTTGGGGGGTACGTAAGTGATGGAACGTGGACAAAAGTGAGAGAAATTCTCACTTTTCCTCCATTCGGTTTGCAAGAAATGGGGGGTTTCTTGAGAAACTTGTGTCTTCACAGTGTCACTTTTCTCTCTCTTTCACTTATTCACAATTTCATGGCTGAATAGTGAAAGAACGTAGGAGAAAATTTCAATTCTACCCTTTCACAAAAAGTATTCTTCAAAGATTGCAAGAGGCAACCCCCGAGGGTGTAGACTGTAGCCTAGTGGCCAAAGGACAAGCTGTAAACCCGTCTCAAGGTCAATTCCTAGGCTCTCCACAATATCGGTTGTTTGGGGTGGGGTATTCCCTATGCAACACATGGGAATAGTTTGATTCTTTAAGGATCAAGATATTCACGTTTATCAAAAAAAATAATAGAAAGAAACAATTTTGGAAAACCTTAAACTTTCCCCTATAACTTTTCTGTCAAACCAAACATATAAGAGAAATCCTACATTTATTTTACTTTTTTTTTTTTTAATTTACTTTCTTTTCTCTCACTCATTTATCCCCTAAATGAACAGTACACCTTAAGTGAAAGACATGTTTTTCAATAACACATGTTATTCCCTTTTTAAAAAGTGAGTTTAAAAAAAAAGTGGAGCTAGCATTATCCTTTGTTTCATTATCTAAAAAAGGGTGAGAGTATAGATTGTGAAAATATGCACACTCATTGGTTTTAGAAAACACAAGACTCCTAATTTTACTTCAAAATTAAAATTGTCAGTAACTTTTAATAATTACAATACTATCACCATTTGCATGTTAAAAAGGGGAGCTCCGCTAACGGGTGCCGTGAAGTAGGGCTCTGATTCATATTCAGGGCAAAAGATTTACCATGGTAACTCTTCACATATAGAACCCAACGTCAATTTTAAGGTCTTGAAATTTTAGGTTGAAGTCCCACGACAGGCTGGTGAGTAAGATTTAAGCAAAGAAAATAATGTCAAACTTTGTTTTGTTTTCCAAAACAAGGGTTGAAATCCCAATTTTATAGGTGATTTCAGTCAGCCAACCCAAACCGAAATCCCAAAAAATTTGGGTATATCGACGGGATTTCGGATTTTGATTTATTAATATTAGACAAAGGAGATATATATAGATTGGACCTACAATCACGTTTGTTTATAAATCGTGATTCGATATTAAAATAATTAAATTAAAATTTTTAACCAGAATAAGAAAAGTTAATCAAAATAATTACGATTATGTTAATAAGTCTTGTAAAGTCCATATTTGTGTTGGCTAAATCCCGAGTCCAAAACAGTGTCTAGTCAGTCTTAGTCCTTGCCTCTAGTACTCATGACAAGGGAAGATGAAGATGAAGACTAAAGAAGGTGCAATCAAGCTTCACTTTCGCATTAGGATGGTAAGTGAGACTTCGATACTTAGTTCATACTTAGGTGGAATTAACTTAGATCATGTAATATATCCCCTAGGTGACTAGAAACAAAGAGAAACAGTGTTGCAAATACGGATTACCATAAATCTCAAGAAAAGGGGCAATCTGGTCAATCGACCCCTATCTTGGTCAACCGAGTGTGAAGATTTTTGTATCGGTTATTTTTCCAGAGAGTTATTTTAAGCTCGGTCGATCCGACTTGAACATCTCGGCCGACCGACCACCATCTCGATCAACGGACCTGAGTCTTGGTCGAACAATCTGTGCAAAATTTTTCTAAATCTGCTTTTGTAATGTTTTTTTTGGTTGTTCTATTAATATAACCTTATGCCTAATCCGTGATTAGGTTTTTTATGTACTAGAGAATAAAGTGGAGGCTTTCTAAAGCTTATCCAGGGTTCTTCCTTCATGGTTGGATGATACCCATGGTTCCTCCTCTATTGCTCTCTCTAGTTGCGCAATTATTTTCGTTGTTTACATTAGACTTGCACTGATTGATACTCTGTGACGAGATCCCACTAGAGCTTATTGTTCAAACTAGATTCAATTACCTCAACACTCGAGATAATTTTTTATATTTGGTTGGTGAGGAGTTGACATTGTTGTTGATGGAGTGAGTCCTTTGTGAAGTATCACTGTTTTCTAGAGACCCTAAGAAAATTTCAGGCGACTGTGGTTGATCACAAGACTTGCGAGTACATGGTGACTTATTGAGCCACGAGGACCAAGTACTGAAGGATCGTTGTGTCGAATCCAAAGGAGTCAGGTTTGATTCTTGTAAGTTTCTGTTAAATTTATCATTGTGATATCTCTTTAACTGGACTAGGTCCTATGGTTTTTCCTGAAAGGGTTTTCCACGTAGAAATCTTTGGTGTTGTGATTTGCTTGCAGTTTTGTTTATTTCGAATTCCACATATACAATTGCTAAAATTAAAATTTGTAGACATCCCTAAGATAGACCTATTCACCCCCATCTAGGTCGTTGGGATCATATATCAAGGATATACATATTGGGTAATTTCAAGTCTTATTATAAAAAGAATATTAGATCATAGTTATATTAAAAATCGTGATCTAAAAATTAATCAATGATATATTAAATGTGGGAAAAAATTGTTATGATCGCGATTACTTAATAATTGTTATCTAATGTTCCCAGCGTGAATTTGTTACGATTTTTGTGAATACGGTGATGGTTCTTGAAAATGTAATCATAATTAATAAGCATATTTATAGTAGTCTACCCTAATGCTACGAGCTATTAGAGAGAGACCAAATGAAAGTCGTCATAGAGTAGGCCACCGGACATATATGGACTGCGGAATGTGGTGGGTATGTTACGATACTCAATTGTTTAAATAGTTTATGAGCATAACTTGACGCTCCTTAATCACCGTAGGGCCTTTTAAATTGATTGAGTTCATAACTGATAATGGAAGGGTTTTCCTTGAAAGGATGCCTTCACTTGCAGCCCCTTGCCTTTTTAAGGGGCTGCATCTTTTTTAATAGAGAATCTGTTTATGTTGAGTTGGAATATGTACACGTCCCAACCCTCTTTCTAGAATGGTAAAGGAGTGTCCCTCAACAAGAGGAGGTCCTAAGTTCTCTTCCCAGAGGATCGATTGACTAGTGCACCCATAGCAAAGGTTTGAGATTTGGCTAAATTTTGCAAATTTTCGAAAAACATCAATTTAGAAACAAGGTCGGTTTGAAACCAAATACATTTTGCCAAACGAAATTTCTGTTGCTTTGGAAATTTCCTCAAATTATTTTCAGAACTTCTGTATGAGTCTGGTTGTACCCTTGTAATGAGGAAAATTGAAGTTTTTAACCAGTGCCTGAAATAACATAAGATTGACAGAAGAAAACAAAGAAAGGATAATATAATTGTGCATATGAATTGGAATTCATATCTCAAGTAGTGCAGACAGACGCTTTGAATATCTTCTCGAAGGCCGTCTCCAAGCAGGATTTGAACTTTTGGTGATCTATGAAGTCTTTCTGTGCTCCCAAAGCCACTCTCAGCTTTCCCATGTAAGTCATTATTGTTATTGTAAGACTCTGCAATCCCATCAACCTCATATTATGACATAATGATAATCCAACTAAGTATTACCAAAATACAGTTTTAGGACAATACTCAGTATCTCCCTATTGGATGGAGAGAGCTAGAAACTGCTTTGAAGACTATGCCCAAACGTGTTAAACCGGGACTGGCAGCACTTTTTTGTTTGAGGGCATGTGACTTGCGATAGGGTTAGGTCCAACCTAGGCTTTTTCATCAGAGTCTTCCCCAGACGCAAGGTGGTGGTAACAAGTGTTAAACCACCTTCATGTTATAGGGTTAGCAGCACCACGTGTTGCACCCACTCTGTGTCGAAAAAAAAATTCTTGTGTCTAGTGCTAGCACTCTAGCCTCTTTTAATAAAAGGCAAAAGGTTTATTGTGTTGCTCACCAGAGTACCCCCTGGTGAGCAACGCCATCAGTGGACATGTGGTAAGAAAAAAAAATATTAAATGAAAAGAAATCCAAAAACAGGTGGGAAAAAAAAATTAACTTCTCGCCAGTTGTCAGTTTTTTTTCCTGGTGATGGTGTTGCTCACGAGAGGGATACTCTGGTGAGCAACAGAGTAAACCTTTTGCCTTAATAAGATGGCTCAGCTGGCCTAGTTTAATCATAATCGTACAGAGATGGTCGCCCAAGCATTTTTGGTTCAGCTATGTCCCCATCCGTGAGGTAGTTCATGAATTGCCTCATTAGTTGAATTATATACATAGTTACCAAAATGGAGTTTGGGAATTATTCGTGTACGCCACATTTTGAATTTTTAAAAAACAATATATAGTTAAAGAAATAAAAAAATATAAAATAAAATTACTAATTATGAAAAATTATAAGCGATTATATCTCATATATTAAATATATATATATATTCAGATTTTTTTTTAAATTCGTGAATAATTTTCAAAAAAACTGTGAATAATTCGAGTTTAATTAACGAATTTTATGATTTTTTTCCATGGTCAAGGATACTTCATAAATGAATCGATCGACCGAAAATGACGTATTATTTGAGACTTATTGAAAAAATAGTCGAATACAACGATAATATCGAGGATGATGGGCCTGGGGTCCTTATAAAGTCGCTATTTTGGGACAGTTGTTGCAGACCATCTCATCAACCGAGGCAATTGAGTTGAGGGAGACATCTCTAGGATTAAATGTGATTTCAGCTATAATCTATCTAACAGCGTGAAGTGGAGGTGTACCTGAGGGGAGCCTATCACCATGAAGTATAGGCCGCCTACTGGATGATCAGCCAACGACATTTGCTCCGTTGGACCAATCATATTTGTGATCCCCATGCTCGAGTTCTTAAGTGTAGTATGCATGTACTGAGCCGTTGTCTGTGACACCAAAAGTTCTTAACGGTGTTAGGCATATATAAGATCTAAAGAAACGACGAAACTACGGCTTTTTTTCCTTCCTAGTTGTGTAAAAATAAGAAAGAGGAATGACATGAGAAATATACAAAATACATACCTCGAGGCCTTTGAATTTCCTTATCATGTCTAGTAATCTTGCAGTGAGATAAACAGCTAAGGAGCTTCTCTTCCTCTGGATTCCTTCTCGTGCTTTGAAGATGAAGTCGAGGGGGTTCGCCGTCTCGGCGTCAATGGACTTGGGAATGGACACATGCAAGAACGCAAATTGGTTTCCCCATCGCGCTTCCGAGTCGGGCTTGATCATCTCCTCCACTGATTGATAGCTTTTGATTGCCCTAGTGTTGAGCAACACCAATGCAGTAGATTCGGCAGTGCTAGAACCATGGCTTGAACTTTGCATGTATAGCCGAGTTCCGTAGAAGATTATCCCAGTAATGACATCATTTATACTCTGTTACAGAAAACATGAAAACTAAATTGGCTATCTAATTTTTTTTAATTTTTCTTGTTGCATTCATCTGTGCATGGGAGCATGCTAATATTGTGAGGCATGAAGCCGTGGAACACTTCTTTTTTAAATTGGGTGACTTGGTCTAATGGTCTAAATTAGCGGACTGCATGTCCACCTGTCCCTTTTAACCCTCTTTTAAGTTTTAATTATGGTTAAGCTTAACTAAATTAAGATCAATATGTATTTTGATATATGAAAACCAAGGTTAGATGGATATGAACTCTAGGGTGTGTGAATAGTAACTAATAGGTGTTAAAGAGAGGGACGTGGATCAATGAGGACGGGCATTCTGCTTCATAGTGGAATACACGGTCAGTTAAGCATTTTCCAGAAAACTTATATAATGAATTTTTAATTGTTATTTCATCCAAATAATTTATAACATGAATTATTAACTACTATTTCACCATGCCGTTATTTTCTTACATATTACAAATGATCAACAAACATTTTATTTTTAAAAAGAAACTAAAATTAAGAATAATTATTAATTCACAAAAGACATCCAGAGAGTTCGGGAGAGTGTAGATTTTTTTCTTTTTTTTGGTAATCAACTATATCGTTTATCTAGCTATGTCAGGGTCGGGGGTTAGATGGGTTAGAACTCAAGGTTGGGCACTCAACGGCCACACAAGGGTTCGAACACGAGTCACTCCTCCCAAAAGGGAGATACACTACCATTGGGGACAAGCCCAGGCGAGCCCCACTAAAGACAATTTATTGCATTTTTTTCAAATAAATTTCTTTTATTGCTCACATGCCAATAAGCGACATTAATTGAGAAGTGAGATGGTAAAATTGCTTAGCACTACATTTGGTCTGGCTGTATGTGTTTGTTACATGATACCATTTCAACCAAAAAAAAATGTTCATAATAAATATTGCTAAACACACAACCCCTTTCTTTTGCTATACAAAGAGTTGGCCAACGAAGAATAGCCGTCTAATCATCCATTTCCCTTATTTATTTGTTCTATGATTTCCTTTCTTTATTTGTTCTATGATTTGCTTGGCCAGCCAGACCAAGAAGATTTCTAGGAGCTCAAAGATCAACTAGGTCAAATCCATACTACAGTATCTAAAAGTCCAAAAACATGCTTTTTTATTAGCTTGGTTGGACATTATTAGCACCGCTTTATTAGCTTTGTTTGGCATTCCTAGGACCCAAAATATATGAATGCTTTATAGTGCACTGTGACAGTGTTATCAATTTAACCTTAGGTTAAAATTTCTTAACCTTAAGATAATTTTTTAAAATTTTTTTTTTTTAAAGATTCTTAACCACGATTAATAAGAGTTAAAAAGGATACATGTTGACTTGTGGGTGTGATTGAACTCTCCCTAAGTTCAAATGCGATTGAACTTAAGGTTAAAGAGAGAATAAATGTATGACGCATACACAGTTGAGCGAAAAGAGAGAGAGAGAGATAGAGAGAAATTAACATAGAAAGATCGAGTCAGAGAGAGACCGAACAGAAGAGAGATAAATAATATAGAAATTAACGTAGAGAGACCAAATAGATAGAGAGAGAGCAATTAAAGAGAGAGGAATAGACAGTTGTCATTGTAGTGACAATAGAGTGGCGATTTAGATCAAATCACTACTGTATTGGGGATTATAACAAATCACTACCTTATTGGCGATTTAGATCCCGATTGTTAATACGAAAATTGTTTATCATTTAAAATAAACAAATTTTATTATAATTTTTTAATCTCTCTCGATTTCTCTCTCTTTAATATCTCTCCTCTCTACCTCTCTCTCTTCCGTTTTCCTCTCTTCCTTTCTCTTTCTCTCACTTATAAAGTTTGGGGTGAAAGAGACTTTTGCTCTCTCATAAAGTTATTCTTGCATATGGGGATAAAAATCTAAGAAAAATGTGAGTTATTCATCACATATTTTGATACAAGTTGTTACTGTCCTTATCTTTACTATTGTAACGCAAGAGGCAAGCTAGCCTGATTTTTCCAAAGTTCCTAAACTACCCTCATATAACACAAAACTTTGATTTAATGTTTCATTTTTATGCCCAAACTACCTTTTGCTCATCTATCTATTTAAAGAATAGAATCACAGCCAATCGTGATTTAACTTGAGGAGAGTTCAATTCAATTGCACCTTTGGGTTAACACGTGTCCCTTTTAACTCCTATTAACTGTGGTTAACTCCTTCCCCTTGCTCTCACATGTTTTGCACGTGCCACCCGCTAGTTGTAAATAAACAGAGAGTTTAAATATGAGGCGGAGCTCTACTATGGCATTTGAGCCGAGCTTCTATTTAGTGTGTGGCAATCATATTAAAGATTAATTTTCATGCGGAGCTCTCACTATCTACACATTTGCCCCCATGTAGTGTAAAAAGGGAGCTCTACTTGATATTTAAACCGCTCATATAATTAGAGAGAAAAAATTGGCCAACTGCCACTACATATCTCAATAATTACAAGACTGCCACAATCTACACAAAAAAAAGCGAGCTCCTCTCAAACGGCTTGAAGCAAAGCTTGCCTCACATTTAAACTCATAAACGTAACATATTAATTGAATAGAATTTTAGCGCAATCTATGTTTTGGAAACCTTACCGCTCCAAGCTTGGCCTTGATTTGTTTGATCTGATCGAGGGAGAATGTAACAGTAGAAATGGTGATTGGCCGGAACTCCACCCCAACATCCCCGGACCTGATCGGTGTCTGATCATCTGCCACCAAACATCCTTTGATAAGGCTCCAGCCAAAATCGGACGCAGTGTTGAATATTGTAGAGAAAATGTTCCTATTGTCATTGCCTGGTCGAGATGAGGGGAATGTTAAAGGAAGAGAAGGATCATCTGATCTTCGTAAACAAGCGAAGAGGGCTCCCATAAGGGAAAAGCCATCGCCCAGTGCATGGTGCAACTTGAATGCTAGAGTAGTCCCAGCTGCATTGCTTGTGGGGTACTTCATTATGTGTAATTCCCACAAGGGTCGGTTTTGTGGGAGTGATTCCATGGCTATCTTCGATAAATAATCTTGAGCGTACTCCTCATAAGATTCCGGCGACAACCCGTCGGGGAAGACGGGAATATTAACATGGTCTTGAAGCTTCACCTCAACCTTCTTCCATCGTTTTACTCCTTTGTTGTCCGTAACCTGATTTCAAATTGTGATTACTTAGCACATTTCTAAGAGAAGAAATTGTTTAAATTGGTGCTCTAGTTTGATTGCTTATAGAAGAGAAACATGGAGAAATTGAGAAGAAAAAAGAAATGTATGAAGTGATTGAAGTACATCCAAACAAAACTTAATAACACCCAATATAGAAGTACTTCTTAATAACACTTGCTATAATTAGAGGTCTTTTGAAGCTGTGAGTGTGTGAGAAGGCTATGTAAAAAGGAAAATACTAGTGAGACTGCAAGGGGCCGAGACCACACCGAGACCGTGCACGTGATGCACGGATCTCAAAATTTCAAAAACGGATTTAATGAAATTTTGAGATCGTGCATCACAAGCACGGTCTCGGCCCTTTGCTGTCTCAGTAGCAAAGAACCACCCATAGGGTTATTAAAAGAAGAAGAGTCATTTGCACAGAGAGAGAGAGAGAGAGAGAGAGAGAGAGAGAATACCATGATGGAGGAGAAGCGTGGGTTGATGGGAAGGAACATATTCTTAAGCAGTTTCATGGTGAGCGAGTAATCCAACGGAATATCTAATTCCAAAACGGCAAGAATGCAGAGGGAGAGCACCGAACCGTTGAAGTATTGGCCGATCGGGCTCACTGGCTCTTCTTCTTCGTGGACTGTTTTTTCGGTCTTAGACTCCATTATTCCGTGATGTTCTTGATTTTGATCATCTCCCTATGACTTTATATAGAGCATTCGAAAACCAAATGATACGATCGACTTAGGCAACAACTCTTATTAATAAGTCACCCCATTTTGCGGTGATAGAACCATGTTGCACAAGATTCAATTATCCATTAAGCATTATCGCGAATAATCTCGTTTTGTGGGTAAGACAAACTATATTTAAATTTGAATGTTGTCTCACTCTCTCTCTCTCTCTGAATGAGATGATCAGTCCCATATGACAGCCCTATTACAAACTAATTCCTTGATTTAAGGATACAATTTCTGAGGAGAAAAATACAATCCTTTGTCTTCCTTGATTTAATGTAGCTAGAAGGGACGTCTTAGTTGGTTGAAATGTCTTGGTGGGTTTGAATAAGAGGGACGGTACAATATCTTGTTGGAGAGTTATGGTTGAAAGGGGTACGGGGTCTTGAAGACCACATAACGGAAGGATTGAGCTGTACACAGAAGGGCCTCGGATTCTCTCTAACAGATGTCAGAAAAGAAAAGTGGTCTCGGGCAACCTCACATAGTGGGCGGAGAAGTGATTTCATTTTCTCTCTTGATTTTTCATTTCTCCCCACTTGATATTTCTACCCTTATACTCACTACTTTATCCCCGTGTGTTGCAACATGTGTGAAAAAAGTCAAAAATGAACATGGCAATGATTTGACTTCTCCCACGGCAAAAGGTTTACTCTTGTGTCACCAGAGTATCCCTCCCATTCAATTTTGTTTTTCCTTTTTTCTTAATTTTTTGTCCACTGATCTTGTGCTCAACAGGATACTCTGGTGAGCCCAAGAGTAAACCTTTTGCCCCCACATGACACACAATGTGTGGTTACCCGAGACGATTTGAGGCAGAAGCAATGTAACGGTACAAAGCTTTCTTGAATTATGTGGCCGTAGTCTTGTGTACTTCCAAACAGCGTTTCAAAGGGGGATGCATTGGGAACTGAGCAATGTGTCGACAATGATAATCTGGTTTCACCACTACGTCGATGATAATCTGGTTTAACTTTTTATAGGCTTCCACACGTGTGTACCTTGTACACATGTGAATTACATAAGTTTGGGACAAGAATGCCCTTGCCTGTTCGTCTCCCACAGCTCGCCCTTGTTCTCAACTCTGTTGATATTTTTGGAGAGAACACTCACGCCTCTGACGCCTCATCCCTTAGTTATCAACTCCTGACTATCTTGTTCATTTTGGTGCTAAGTCTCGTTCATGAACACTTCATCTCGCAAACCTCATCCCTTCTTGCTGGTGGCAAAATCTATAGTAACCAAACAACCAAGGTACGTTTATATAGGTTTTCTTCCCTTTAATTTTTAAGTTAAACAAATGTGGAACCTCAATTCTGGGTTGGCATTTCATTTGAAAATTAAACTGGTCATCAAATCCCACTATACCCAAAGAAGCCCATGGATCCCACATTCACACTTTTTACGTAATTCTTAATTTTAATTCAAGAATGTGGGACTTGAGGCTGATGGATCCCACATTATGTAAAGGTATGTATCATCACATGCACTTGAAATATTCGAGAACGGTCAGTCGCTCTCTTGAACAATTAATCGTTTTGAGCTGGCGTATTTCAGTACTAGGTGGGTATGTAGGCACCCCAAACCGGGTCTGACCTCCTCTAGGTTAGTTTTCATATCTATATTGATTGTTTTCCTTAATTTGCATATTTCAATAGCATTCCTAATTTCTTTTGTAATTTCTCATTAATTGGATTAGACAAATGGAGTAGGTAATCATCTCGGGGATGGAGGTTTAGGGGGTGACTAACACCTTCCCCCAAACTGAAATGAATCGCTTACCTAGAATTTTAAAGTAGACCTTAAACCCTAATCTATTTCTATTATGGAATCCTATTTTCCCCTAATTAAATAGGTGAAGATCCAAATTAGGTGTTTAACATCATTCATTTGCAGGGGCTCCATCCGTCAAAATCAATAAAAAGGCCATCATGGATAAGAAAATGTGGTAAATTACAGCACTCACACAGGGGCGGGCCTGGGGCAAAAAGACTTTTATGTATAGATATGTATTGCATAGCATGGGCATGAAGGTGGATGGAAATCCAATCAAAGCCAATTACAATTGAACTCGGTGAGAGTTCAATCACATATACATGACAACATGTGTCCCTTTTAACCCCTATAAACTATGGTTAAGATTCACTTACCTTTGGGGTTCAACAATAGTAAAAAATGTTAACCCTAAGGTTTAAAATTTCTTAACTAGAGTTTAATATTTTTATAAAAACTATGGTTAGTAAATCTTAACCACAGTTAATAGAGGTTAAAAGGGACATGTGTTGACTAATGGGTGTGATTGAACTCTCCCCGAGTTCAATCGTGATTGACTATGATTCAATCTCAGGTGGGTACTCCTCAGCTTTTGATTTTTTTTTTTTTTTTTTTAAGTTTGCTAAGGCTTTAGAATTGTTATTAGTTATAACTGGACTCCTTGGAGCCGGTTACAACCCATAGACCAACACATAATATCTCTTGATTGTGATTAAGATTCACTAACCCATAGGGTTCTATCACCTAACCTTGGTTTCTAGAAGGAAAAAATTAACTCTAAAGATTGAAGTTGTTAAATAGAGTTAAAAGACTTTTGTGTTGTAATTGAACTCTTAGGATTTTGGTCATAACCATAAAAGATAGTAACGGGGCAACTGTCCTATGGAATTTTTTTTAAAAAATATATTTTAATTATTTTGTTTAGTTATATAATAGGGCATAGTCATTGGACAATGGGACAACTCCTCCTTAAACTTTTCAAAAAAAAAAAATTATATTATTTAATAGGGTATAGTTATAGGGCAAGAAAACAACTGCTCCCGTAAACAAGGAGAAACAATACTTATAGGATATATAGAAAATGACCCGTAAACCTAGTCAACAAATTTTTTTTTTTTGGAGAAACAATACCTATAGGATATGTACAAAATGACCCATAAACTTCGTCATCAAAAAAAAAAGTAGGGGGCTCCGCCCCGAACCCCGTCTCTTAAACCAAATGTGCTCCCCCTACAACAAACTCCTAGCTCTGCCCCTACACTCACACAAAGCTATTTCACAATCTAAACTAACAGAGCAAATGGATAATTATACATGTCAAGTAGTTGGAACAATATTGAGAATATGAAGTGTAAAAGTTGTTGAAGATATCTTGACTGAGAATGTTTAGGAGGCATCTCTTGGAAGCACTACGGATCAGGTTTTCTGAGATGAATAATTTCTGAGATTCTTTTTAATAATGACAATACTCAGAATTTCAGATAATCATCGGTAGCTACTCTATGTCAAAGGTGGAATGACTTTTTGTTATGCAACTTCATAGCCAATCCACAAAAAACATGAAAGGAGTGCAAAATCAGTAATCCAGCATCAAGATCACTACAATAAAGTTGATTATAATATAGCTACTCTAGGTCATTCATGGAGATGCCATGAAGAACGGCTCAATCAGGGCGGATCCAGGGGCAAGGAGGAACGTGTTCCCCTGAACCTTTTTTTTTTTTTTGGCAGTTTAGCAAGGTGGAGCCATGGGAAAGGGGTGTACATATCATGGGGCAGTTGCCCCTGAACTTTTAAAAAATATATATTATTTAACAAGGCATAGCCATGAGATTCGATGAGATTAGAAGTAACTGCCCTGAACTTTAGAAAAAACAAATATCTTTTATATTATGTTAATTAATTATTCAACAGGCATAGTCATAAGGTAATGAGACAACTATGCTCGTAAACAAGGAGGAACTATTTTTGTACAATATGTACGAAATATAGGGACAAAATGGCATACAAACTTAGTCGTTAAATTTTATTTATTTATTTTGGAACTGCACCCTCGAACCCCCATCCCCTTAGACCCAGAATATTTCTTATCCGCCTAATCATTCTCTACACACATCAAACAATCAATACTAATATTTTCTGTCAACCATCGCATGTCCCCTCTCCAAGAAAATCCTGGCAACGTCCTTGGGCTAAATGATATATCAATGTTCACAAAATTTTGGTATTGTTCCCTCCCTCCAAAACCAAAATATCTATCATCACAAATTTTATGATGTTTAGTTATTTTTAAAATACAAACTGAGACTTAATGAAGTAATTCAAAATTTTAAATATATTTATCAAAATTTCATGAAGTTTCTAAAATTTTAAATTTATTTTTAAAAATTAAATTATGATATTTATGTATATATTTGATAAAAAATAAATACAAAGTTTATTTATTTCAACCAAAATTTCATGAAATAATGGCATATAACGTTAGAATATTTTGTTTGAATAAAATATTTTAAAAATAAAATATCTATAATTTCGCTGAAATAACTTAAATTTTTCCAATTTTCATTTTCGACATTTCCAAGATTTCAAACCTACTTAAGATATGATATACAACGTTCAACAAAAGAAAAGCCTCAACCCTGCGGGTGTAGCTCCGTGGCCAAAGGATGAACTTTAAACCCGAAGGTCTCGAGGTTGATTCCTGAGCTTCCTTCAACATCGAGTGATGGGACCATTTTCTGAAAATAGATATGGATGGGTCGACAAATATCCATTGCTTGCATTTGTCCTTAGTATCTGAACTAATATTGTGGGACATTCTCCGTCGTAGAATAATACTATCAACCAGTAAATTAGAATGTCGTGGTAGCAACCCAGGCATGAAGACTCATAACTGAGCAATTAAATTACTTTTTAAGTGGCCGTTGGAGAATTTATTCCAGCAAGTTGCGTCTAGATGAGTTGAATTCGGCCACATAAACCTCTTATTACAAACAGATGCAAAATTACAAAAATACAAGTCCAATCAAAAGCCCAAGCATTGACACCCTTGCGCCATAAATCCCTTCCTTGTTGTTAAACCAAGAGAGTGGTAATACTTTTTTTTAGAATTTAAATGAGTCGTTTCCAAGCATTTGGCAGAGCTCCCCTTTGTAAAGGAGAGGCTGGTGACAATTATTTAATTATGGTGAAAGAAGTGGCATTTACCTTAGTATGATTTCTCTAATAATTATAAAACAGCCACCAGTTTACAATACATTATGGAACTCCGCCAAAAGCTATGAAGCTGCAGAATAGATTAGCAAGAGTCCTTGTTATAAGGACTTAGAGCATGCATGCTATTGGCCTACGTAATTTAAAAAAAAAAAGAAAAAAAAAGAGAGGAAGTGATTAAAATAAGTTAAAAATGAATTTCGGAAAAAAAAAAAAAAAAACATTTTTAGCGGCAGTTTTTGAGCAGCTGCCGCTAAATTTAATATACCTAATTACAGTTTAACACGTCCGCCGCTACAAATCATTGGCGGCAGTTTGTCACTGCTTTTAAAAAGTTTCTTTTAAAGCGTTGAAAGATTCTAAACAATTTTAGAAACTGCCGGTATGAGACATAACCGCCGGTAATAATATAGATCTGCCCGTCAACAGATTTAGGTATTACCGACGAAGTGTATACAGGCGATTTATTAAACCGCCATAAAATGTATACTGGCGGTTTGCCTAGGTACGCCGGCGGTTTATAACCGCGGGTAAAAAAAGGCATAATTTTGTAGTGCTTCTAAATATGCCTACACAAAAAGGTACAAATTAAAGAGTAAAATAGTTGCTTTGTTTTGACATTCCCATGTATAGTCATATCATGAGCTGAGTCAAACTCATGCTTTGTTTTGACTTTCACATGTATAAAAAATATTTCATCTCAGATGATAAAAAATTTCTGCACTTTCTTCCGGTCCGGCTCGGTTCCGGCCCTTGAGGGCTGGGCTACGGCCCAATCAACCCCAAGCTTTGAAGGGTTAGAGCCAATCTAGGGCCCTAATCTTATAATGAAGGGTAGGGCTAGGACTAACCCCTACTCCGCCCGCTCCCTACCCTTTGACAGCCCTAGGACAATGCCTCAAAGTGTAAATACGAGTGAAAATTAGGCTTCCAAAAGTTCGTACTTTCCTGTTTACTCTTTTTTCCTATTTAGATTATATTTCATAATTTTACTAAGAATAGGATTTTAGAGTATTTAAATCATGCAGAGCATGCATTTTTTTCTATCCGTTTTGTCTCAACAAAGAGGAGACATAGTAAAGACCAAGCAGATAGAACTTAGTTATCTATTATGATCATTATTTTGAAAACTGTACCAGACCAACCGGGTGAACTGGCAAAATTGGGAACCGGCCACCCAACTGTTCCCCAAAATCACCAAAAATTGGAAGAACCGGCCGGTTCCACTGGTTCTCCAGCCTTATAATCGGGAAGAACAGGCCAAAAAAGAAAAACATTATTTATAAAATGCCACGATCAACCCGGACCAGTTGAACCAATTAAACCGAAACCGTCCACCCAACCAGTTCAACCACGAATCCGGTTATGAAAACATTGATTATGATACTGATGTAAGAGATCTAGTGACTTTACTATGAAATTTAGGTCCTTGACGTGGGATACCGTAATGTAATGTCATTGGATCCAATGCCTCAGGTTGTATTATAAGTCGCTGTTTGCATGCATGCATGAAATTGGGATTCGGTAAGAGAGAGAGAAAGAGAGATTTCTATATCCTTTGAAGGAAGGTCATAGCCGCGATATCAAATGCGTGGATTTCTTCTATCAAACACATGGACCTTTTATGAAGGATACTGGTTGTACAGTCAGTGAGACACTGGGTCGTTAACCCGTAGCCCTCAGGGTAATATCATGGAGCAGCATTTTGTATTAGATTGCCTGGAACTCGGATGGGCAACAGCGCTTCTTGCTGTTGCGCTGTTGCCCATATGTGTCTTATAAAATGAGCGCCCACCTACTGTTTACATGGGAATCACCAAATGATAAAAATGGGGCCCATTTTGCAAGACACATGGGCAACAGCGCAACAACAAGCGCTGTTGCCCATCCGAACTCGATTGCCTGGGATAAATTTTCCCAACACAGGTGAATGGTGCGACCAAGGCACTTAATTATTACAAGGATTATATCACGATCCATAGCTTCTGAGCTTAAATTTCAACTGTTTAATCACTTTAGGGTCTTTTGAAAAGTATTGGTTAGGTTCTTAACATTTGGTATTGTTACCATGTTTCAAGTTCGAGTCTTGAAGGGGGCGACTCGAGAAAAGGCTACATGAATGCTATGGGTTAGAGTGAGAACCGCCACATAGGAAAATGGCTAATGCTATTGGCTATTAAGAAGAAAGAAAGAAAGAGAGAGAAGGAAAAAGTGAGACTGAAGTGAAAGCCACCACAGAGTGGGCTGCCGTGGATATCAGCTACGGAGCGTGGTTGTAAGTTATGATCCTCAATAGCTTATAAGTCTAACTAGTCGCTTCTTAATCACCCTAAGACCTTTTGGAGTATTGATTAAGTTGATAATTGATAGTGGAATGGTTTTCCTTGAAAGGATGCCTCCACTTGTAGAGAAAGGCTTTTTTAGGAGGTGCATCTTTTTGTAGAATTTGTTTATGTTGAACCCCAACCCCAACAAGGATGGTAAAGGAGTTCCCCTAAACATGAGGAGGTCCCAAGTTCTCGGTGACGTAGTGCACCAAAAGAAAGGTTTGAGATTTGGCTAGAATTTTGCAAAATTTTCGAAAAATATCAAAATTTCGGAACAAGGCCGGTTTGAAAACAAATATTTTTCTGGCTACATTACGTGAAACAAAAAATCTGAAGTTTTGGATATTTCCTCAAATTATTTTCAGAACTTCTATATGAGTCTTATGATACACTTGTAATGAGCAAAATTGAAATTGTTAACGAGTACCTAAAATAACAGAAGATGGACAAAAGAAAACAAAGAAATGCCTTCGAGTTCATCTATCAGGTATTGCAGACAGCGGCTTTGAATATCCTCTCGAAGGCTGTTTCCAGGCATGAGCTGAACTTTTGGTGATCTATGAAGCCTTTCTCTGTTCTCACAGCCACTCTCAACTTTCCCATGTAAGTCACTATTGCTATTGTAAGACTCTGCATTCCCATCAACCTCATATTATCAAATAAGTATTACCAAAATACAATTTTAGGGCAATATTCCATATCTCCCTATTACCCATCAGGGGTTGTGCAGTTGGCTAGCATCCCGGGTTTGCTCCATGTGGTTGTGTGTTTGACTCACATTTAAACTCATTAACGTAACATATTAATTGAATAGAATTTTAGCGCAATCTATGTTTTGGAAACCTTACCGCTCCAAGCTTGGCCTTGATTTGTTTGATCTGATCGAGGGAGAATGTAACAGTAGAAATGGTGATTGGCCGGAACTCCACCCCAACATCCCCGGACCTGATCGGTGTCTGATCATCTTCCACCAAACATCCTTTGATAAGGCTCCAGCCAAAATTGGACGCAGTGTTGAATATTGTAGAGAAAATGTTCCTATTGTCATTGCCTGGTCGAGATGAGGGGAATGTTAAAGGAAGAGAAGGATCATCTGATCTTCGTAAACAAGCGAAGAGGGCTCCCATAAGGGAAAAGCCATCGCCCAGTGCATGGTGCAACTTGAATGCTAGAGTAGTCCCAGCTGCATTGCTTGTGGGGTACTTCATTATGTGTAATTCCCACAAGGGTCGGTTTTGTGGGAGTGATTCCATGGCTATCTTCGATAAATAATCTTGAGCGTACTCCTCATAAGATTCCGGCGACAACCCGTCGGGGAAGACGGGAATATTAACATGGTCTTGGAGCTTCACCTCAACCTTCTTCCATCGTTTTACTCCTTTGTTGTCCGTAACCTGACTTCATTAATTGTGACTACTTAGCACATTTCTAAGAGAAGTAATTGTTTAACTTGGTGCTCTAGTTTGGTTATGCTTATAAGAGAAAGTTTGAGAAAGAAGAAAAGAGAAATGTATAAGGGTGCTTCACCTAAAAGGGCATGTTTTACATTTTTATTACCTAAAAAAAGCATGTTTTTGACATATCTATGGAAGAAGGTCTTGCATTTTTATTACCTAAATTTATCCATTTGCTATGCATATAAAACCTATAAAACCCAAATACTAAGGCTAATATATATTAGGATACATACCCTATTTGGTAAAACTTTTTAGGAAAATAGTTAACGTATCTGGGAAAACCATTTCCGAACCTAAGGTTGGACTTCATTGGTTCATGCCCCCCCTCTTAAATACTCACTAACTGTGGTTGGTATTTATTGGGGGGGGGGCATGGCCCAATGAGATCCAGCCTTAGGTTTGGAAATGGTTTTCCAGGTATGTCTATCACTGACTCAACTTTTTAAACCATACCCTTTTAGGTAATATATTTGATTTAGGGTGACGAAAGAGTACTTATCCCAATGTATAATGAAGGAAAGCAAATCCTCTACGGCAAATCCGATTATCCCCCCTAAGGTCGCCACGTGTCCCTTTTGACACCCCTTAACTGTGGTTAAGATTCACCCACCCCTAGGGTTCACCCACCCATCCTTGGTTTTTAGAAAAAAATATTAATTCTTTTTTTAATATTAAAAACATATTTTTAGGATTTTTTAATATTAAAAAAGAGTAAATATTTTTTTCTAAAAATTATGGATGGGTGAATCTTAACCATAGTTAAGGAATGTCAAAAGGGACACGTGTGGCAACCTCAGGGGTGATAACCGGATTTGATTTGGTCTCATAATGAAGAGATTGAAGTACATCCAAACAAAACTTAAGAACACCCAACATAGAACTTCTTCATATATAACACTTGCTATAATTGGAGATCTTTTGACGTTAGTTGTGAGTATGTGAGAAGGCTGTGTAAAAATCACTCGTATGTTTTTTTTTTGGTTAACGGAGGGTGTCTCAACCCCGACAAGGAAGGACTAGTCCCTTCGGATGTATGCAATCACCCACAAACCATGTGCATCGGCACTTGTATGGTTACTAAAAGAACTATCAGAGAGAAAGAGTACTATGATGGAGGAGAAGCTAGCGTTGGTTGATGGGGAGGAACAGATTCTTAAGCAGTGTCATGATGAGCGAGTCATCGAAAGGAATATCTAATTCCAAAATGGCAAGAATGCAGAGGGAGAGGACCGAACTGTTGATGTATTGGCCAGTGGGGCTCACCGGCTCTTCTTCTTGGACTGCTATTTCTGTCTTAGACTCCATTAATATTCCGTGGTGTTCCTGATCTTGATCTTTTTATGACTTTATAGAGAATTCCAAAACCAAATGGTATGAGTTAGGCAACGGCTCTTATCAATAAGCCACCCGACTTTGCGGTGATAGAACCCTGCCATGAATTGGACAATGATGCTTACAATTGATTGCACATGATTCAATTATCTAATAAACACTGTCATGAATAATCTGTTTTGTCTTTATGTAGGTAAGTGATTTTGTATGAATCAATCCCTTTGTGTTTTCAACTATCTATTTTCACGACTTATTCTCATTTTGCAGCCCATCTACTCTCTCTACTCTAGTCCTATTCTAATCAACCCTTATTCTCACCCTCCACTAACCACCGGTTCAATTTGCAATGATTAAAGCAGGCTCTCATGCAGAGAGAGAAGGCTAACATTTCTAAAAGATTAGCACGTGAATGTGTTTAGGTTATCCCTTATTAACTATCAAAAAAAAAACAAATCCGCTTGCAGCGGGGTGTTACTCTGTCATTATAGTCCTACACTTTCTCATGACCTGACTTCGCAAGTCCATAGCTCCTCCTTATGTGAGGCTCTTTTGGAGTGAGTGTATAAGTTTACTCTTATGGCACCACAGTGTTACTGTAGATCTGATCATGCGTGTGTTTAGTTTATCCTATACCAACCATCAAAAAAAAATTCAAACTAAATCTATCCAATTTCATATAAAATGCAAAGATATAGTAAACCTTGCAAATATATAACAAATTGCAGATCCCAAATTCATTTCAACTGTCAATTACTACTGGTCCCCGCTCTACAATTAACAACACGAAATTAAACAAATTCTACTCTTAATTAAATTGGGAAATTATTTATATGGTATTTAGTAAGATCTCCATCCACGATGGGAAGGGTTGGAGACACCCCGGAGTTCCAAAAAAAAAAAAAACATTAGGACAAAGTAAAGCCACTTTATTATTTCTTAATGAACACACCATGGGAATAGCCCAGAGGTACTGTGTCCCCTCATTAGGAGGGAGGTTCCTCGCTCGAGTCCCATGGAGTTGGGCATTGTAACTAGACTATGCAAAAAAAAAATCTTAATGAAATCATTGGAGTGATGGGACCAATTTCTTAAAATGGATATGGATGGGTCAAAACATCTCCATGATCACTTGATTTACTAAACAAACAAAAAAAAAAATCTTCATCGCTTGAATTGGTCTAGGACCTTTACTTATATTTGTAGGCGTTCTCCTTCATTAGATGAGATCAGATCACAACCAATTATGATTGAACTCAAACACACCCATAGGCCAAGATGTGTCCCTTTAAAGTTTTAACCCCAATTAACTGTGCTTAAAATATTTCATTAACCCTTAGGGTTTAACAATATACCTTTGGTTTTTATAAAAAAATATTTAATTCTGGTTATGAATTTTTAATTCTTAATGTTAATATTTAAAAAAAAAAATATTTTAAAAAAATTAGTGACGTGAGTGAGTGAATTCTAAGAAAGTTTAATTTTATAAAAATATGTTTTCGAAAAACTAAGGTTAGATTATTGAACTCAAGGGATGAGTGAATCTTAACTTCAAGTACTAAGTATCAAAGACGACATGTGACGAGCTTGGGAGGTGTGCATATACCGTCCAAACGATACATATGTTTTGCATGCTATCACCTCTTTGTTTGAATGTCTTCCCACGAATCATACAAAGAGCGATGCCCGAGTGTACTCTTGCTCATAAATTGATGCTATCACTCAATAAATGGGATCTTCCAATTTGTCTGTGTTTGAGTGTTATATATATCTTATCAAAAAATTTTTTTTTGGAATGTTGTGGTGTCCGCCTGGCCACGAAGAGCCATAATGTGGTTGCTGGAGTCTTTATCCTAACAATAATGGGTGTGGATGAGTCGAATGAGTCTCGTTTAAGTATTTGGAATGTCGTGGTCACATAACTAAGCTAATAAAATTCTATGGATTCATTTCTAGAAGTAATAATTTATACTTCATTGAATTAGTACGATGTACCAGAATGGACCGACACAAATTCGGGCCACATAAACTTCTCAAACTGATCAGCCCTGTGCAAAATCACAAAAATGCAACACCCTTTGCCACAAAAGACCTTCCGTACCCTTTGGTGGAGCTCCCTTTTAAAGGATTGCTTGATCACAATTATCTAATAATGGAAAAAAAGTGACATTATCTAGCGTGATATCTCTCGTAATTACAAAATTTAACAAAGGGGCTATATGTTAGGCGGAACTATCGGTCAAGATTAGAATTTAGGGAAATCATATATAGTTGGTTTATGCTTTGATTTATGTTTATAAATAGGCCTAAGGTTTACGCATATTAGATAAGCTAAGGATGTGAGTGTTTACGGCTTCCAATAAGGAGAGCGGGTTGCTCTCGGGAAGAGACCCAGTAGTTCTCATAAAGAGTTGTGACTCTTGGAAAGAAGAGTGGTGGCTCTTAGGAAGAAGAGTGGTGGCTCTTGGGAAAACGAGAAGCTCTGAAGAATATGAGCGAGTTCACGGTAAATCTTTATGGCTCTCTTAGATAGCAGACTCTCGGTATTTGAGGGTGGATATTCTTGTACCATGTAATCTCTGCATAGTAAAAAAATTTAATTGTCTTCGCCTGTGGACAGGGGCGGAGCCATGATTTTGTTGTATAGGGGGCCGACACGCGATGGTTGATGGAAATTGTAGTAATTTTGAGAGATTTTTGGAGAATTATTAGATTAGTATGAAATATTTTGGGTCTAGGTGGATGGGGGTTCGGGAGCATAGCCTCCGGTTTTTTTTTTTTAAAACTAAGTTTTTGGGTTATTTCATCCACATTTCATACATATCTTATGAGTATTGTTAATTCCTCATTGTTTTTGGGACAACTATTTCCTTCCCCATAGCTATGGCCCGTTAAATAATTAAAAACATGATATAAAAGATATATTTATTCTCAATAGTTGAAGAACGATTGAACTTATAAGGAGAGTTCAATTGCACCCACATGGAGATTGGATATATTTCTTTTCCATTGCCTAGACTGTACAAAAATACTTTTTCAAGTTCAGAGGGTGTCGGCATGGAAATTGGATCACAGTCAATTACAATTGAATTTAAGGAGAGTTCAAGTACATCCACATGTCAACATGTGTCCCTTTTAATATTTATTAACTGTGGTTATGATTTATTAACTCTTGGGTTCAACAATATACCCTTAGTTTTTAGAAGAAATTTTTTTTTGACCCTGGTTAAGAATTTCAAATCTTAGGATTAATATTTTTATTGTTTATTTGTTAAAACAAGGTTATATTGTTGAACCCAAACATTATTGAATATTAACCACCATTAATAGAGGTTCAAAGGTACACATGTTGACCTGGGGTGTGAATGAACTCTCCCCGAGTTAAATTGCAATTGACTATGATCCGATCAAACCTGCATATATGTCCCCTTTTCCAAAGGTATATATACCAGAAAAAACATTATTTTTCAAAGTGCAGTGGGGGCACGTGCCCCAATAGATCCCCACCTGGCTCCCCAGTATCACAGATGATCGAAACCCTGTTAGAGTGAACCACATATATCTTGTATTGTGTATTTTGAATCTTTTCAAAAAAAATTATCATATTATATATCTTGTAACCACGAGATCCAATGCACAACAGAAGTAGAAAAAGGCATTGGCCCGTGACACTTCTTAAACTTGCTTAACTCCATAGCAAACAAGGAAATACAAAAAGCAAGTCTACAACTTGACGATAATAAAATTCTTATATGTAAAAAAAACCAACCTATAATATCCTATGACCAAGTCAACATCACCACTATATAAACAATAGCCTGATATCCATATAAAAGTGTAAACTTAAGCAACATCAATTAGAAGTAGCAAATATCTATTACAATCCTCCAGAATTAAACATGAGTCTAATAATATGGAAGATGGTCTAAATCTCTCAGTCCCGCCTCATGAAGATCACCTTCTTCTTCTTCTCTCCGTACGCCTCCTTGGTCCAAGTCTCTGGCCCTTGCTCTGGCTCTAGACCTGCCGATGATAACAAGTCGACTGAGCATTGAAAACGCTCAATGAATATACAGTCTAGCTAGCTAATAACATAATATCACATGTATATAAACTATATCATAATTCATGGCATATTTACATAATCAGAGTGCAGAAAACATTCGAGCACACCATATCATCACATTGACTCGTGTACTTGTGAAACTCATTAAATTGATCTTATATGATGCATGCTCTTGTATGTGCACTTGTTCTTATAACCATGTCCATGCGCGGATGAATACTTGTTATTGTGTCATGCCCATGCGCGGGTGAGTCATTGCTCATGTAACCATGTTCTTGTGTCATGCCCAGGCACTAGCGAGTCATTGTTCATATAACCATGTCCATGCGCAGACGAGTCATTGCTCATGTAACCATGTTCATACACAAACAAATACTTCTTCTTGTGTCATACCCAAGCACTAGTGAGTCATTGCTCATATAACCATGTCCATGCGCAGACGAGTCATTGCTCATGTAACCATGCATACATGCTAGTGGGACTTGTGTGTTTATGATACTTGTATGCTTACCATGCAAGTGAACTTCTGACTTGTGCATGAGTATCGTGATTAATATTTGAGTAAGTCATCCCTTAGATACCGATCATCCGTTATGGAAACTCCTTCAAGGTCTGTACCACAATGGTTAGAGAATTCCTGGCTTGAAAGACTTCATCTAAGTTTTGGCCTACCCGAATGTCGATCATCATACAAGATATGTACGCATGATTTATCGAAACAATCATAGATAATACTTTATAATAATTTCACAATTTCCATAACATAATTCATAAACTTTAAACTTATTCTACCACCACTAATTCTTAAAATCACCCTTCCTTCATTATATCAAACCATTCTCCTCTCATATACATTCAAAACCACAACTATTCATCCAAACCCATCAAACATAAATTCTCTTCCACATTTTTAACTATAATATTAGATTTAAACATCAATCATTAAACCCTGAAATACATGAAACCCTATTTCATGCTCCAAATATCAACAATCTACACTTAATCATGAAAACCACCTGATAATATATTCTTAAACATATTTAGAGATGCAAAAGACATAATAGAGTTAGGTTAGATAGTATATCAACCTTAGAGATTGTCTCCCTATGATCCAAATCGCTTGAGGATGACCTTTTGAGGCGATCTCCCAACTTCACCTCCCTTATCCAAGCAAAACTCTAGGTTTTCTCTCCTCTCCTTCAAAAAATAGGCTCAAAACTCTTAAAACCCTAAAACCCAGGAATTATAAGGCCTATTTATAGGTTGGGGTTTAAAACCCTAAAAATCTGCGCATAACGACATTTTTGTAATTTTATGTGTGTGTCATTCAAAAGCCCTAAGTGGCTGTTCAAATGCCCCTCATTTACCATTCGAACGCCCATTGAACGGGAATTCAGGGTGGCTACGGATTTCAAAAATATTGCAAGCCGTTCGAACGCGCTACACAGGTTTCCCCTATTTTCCCCATTTTTTCACTTTTTCTTCATTTAGTTGGCTGCATAATTAATTTAAACACTACAATAAGCATAAATTAGCATTAAACACACAACGTATATTTAATTTTACCATTTTACACTCATTAATTTTGATAATGGCATAAAATTAAATTCGGGTGTCTACATCCTTCCTCTTTTATAAGAATTTCATCTTTGAAATTGCGTACCTTAGTCGAATAGGTGAGGGAATTTTCTCGAAACTCATGCTCTCATTCCCACGTAGCTTTTTCTACCTCACGATCTTGTCGACGTAAGAGAATTAGGGGAATCGTCTTCGTACGCAAGACTTGTTTCTTTCGGTCCAAGATTTGAGCCGGTTGCTCAACTAGAGTCAAATCTTCTCGGATCTTCAATGATTCCAAATCTATGACATGCAAAGAATCCGGGATGTACTTCCTCAACATAGAAATGTGGAAAACATTGTGAACACTGGTCATATGAGGAGGCCAGGCAACCCTGTAAGCAACTTTCCCAAATCTGGTGACAATCTCGAAAGGACCCACATATCTCGGACTAAGTTTGTCCCGCTTACTGAATCTTATAACTCCCTTCGTAGGTGAGATCTTGACAAATATCCGGTCTCCGACTTGAAACTTAAGATCTTTTCTGCGAGTATCGGCGTAGCTGCTCTGCCTACTTTGAGTCGTCTTCAATCTCTCTATGATCAACTGGACCCTATCCACAGTTTGCCTAATGAGCTCGGCACCCAAGAGTTTCCTCTCACCAACTTCATCCCAACATAGCGGTGAATAACAACTCCTTCCATAGAGTGCTTCGATCGGTGTCATATGGATGTTTACCTAGTAGTTGTTGTTGTAGGCAAATTCAACCAACAGCAGGTCATCATCCCAACTACCTTGGAAGTCAAGCATACATGCCCGTAACATATCCTCTATGATCTGGTTTATCCTCTCAGTCTGCTCATCTATCTACGGATAAAATGTCGTACTAAAGTCTAAGCGAGAACCCATAGCCTACTAAAAATTCTTTCAGAATCTGGAAGTAAATCTCGAGTCTCGATCAGATACAATGTTGGCTAACACTCCATGCAAATGGACCACTTCTTTGGTCTATAGACTTGCAAGTTGGTTAATCTGCCGACAATGACCCCTATAGCATCAAATTTTTTCGCCGTCATTGGCAACCCAATAATCCATAGAGATGTTTCTCACTTTCATTTCGGAATAGGAAGAGGTTGGAGTAATCCTACAGGTCTTTGGTGTTCGGCCTTCAGTTGTTGACAGTCCAAACACTTGGACACGTAGGTGGCCACATCCCTCTTCATATTCCTCCACCAAAAATGTTTATTGAGATTTTGGTACATATTAGTACCTCCAGGATGGACTGTGTACCAGGAACGGTGTTCTTCATCCAAAATCTCTTGCCTTAACTCCTCATTGGTCGGAACGCATAATCATCCCCTAAAAGTGAGAGAGGCTCTCCCATTAATGTGAGAATTTCGAGTGTCATTTTGAAACCACTTGGCCCATTAGGCCTGTAACTTTCCATCTATCTTTTGAAACTCTTTAATCCAATCCAGAATTATCGGCTTGACCACAATATTAGCTACTAAGGCTTCAGATACTCCAACACTGAAACCCGCATCAAAGTTAGACACCTCTTCTAGTAGCTTTCACTCTTAGACCATTAGGTGAGCCAAGAATCCCGTATGCCTCCGGCTTAGTGCATCTTGCACCACATTCACTTTTCCCAAATGGTTCTGGATAGAGCAGTCATAGTCCTTAAGGAATTCCACTCAATGACGTCGTCTCAAATTCAGCTCATTTTGTGAGAACAGATAGTTCAGACTCTTATGATTGGTGAACACTTCAAACTGCTCATCGTATAAGTAGTGTCTCCAGATCTTGAAAGCGAAGACTATTGCCGCCAATTTCAAGTCATTGGTAGGGTGCTTCTTGTGGTCTTTTAACTACTGGGAGGTATAGGCAATAACATTCCCGTGGTGCAATGAGAACACAACCTAATCTAATAAGAGACGCATGACTGTACACCGTGAAACCTCCACTACCCGATGGTACTGTCAAGATCGGCGCGGTGGTGAAACGCTTTTTCAACTTCAGGAAGTTCTTTTCACATTTTTCATTCCACTCGAACTTGTCATTCTTTTGAGTTAGTTGAGTGAGCAGTGCTCCAATGTTGGAAAATCCTTCCACGAATCTCCGGTAATATCTAGCAAGGCCTAGGAAGCTTCAGATTTTTGTGACACTCGTTGATCTTTCCCAACCTTCTATTAGGGAAATATTATGTTAGAAAATAATGATGTAATATCTATGAGATACACATGATCTCATAGATAATCTTAGATTAGTATCTTTAGTATATTAGGATTATCTTCAATATTTTCTTTCCAAGTTAAGAGTTTTGGGTCATCTATTTAAACCGTCTACGGGTTATTATAATCCACTCAAGTTATTTTCAATAACTCAGAATTTCTACTTGGTATAAAAGTGGGTGATCCATCGTTTATATATTGATTTTTTTTTGTTTGATTCCATTTTTTCAGCAGGTGGTGCCACCACCACCCGTGGGGTGTGAAACCTTTGATTTTTATTTTTTGCTTTAAATAAAAACCCTACGATCATCCTCTCTACTTGTAACACCCCCAAGATCATACAAATACTCATGGATCTTTTTTTTTTTTCTTTTCATTTATTGAAAACCTCTCCAATGAGATTTTTCCTTTAAATTGTGGCTCATACTTCATGTGCTTTGGGAGAAGATTATGACAGCCTGAGCTAGTGGGCCACTAGCTCCAACAGACTCAAAATGAGCAAGATGCGACATAGATAAACTTCACAGGCTGGAAGTGACCACCAAGTACAATTTAATGTTCTAACTATTCGTCAACACATTATCTAAAAAGATCAAGGGTGAGGAGTACTCGACTTGTGGCAAACCTATGGAATATCTACACCCGCCCAACCCTCATGTTAGGATGGTAAAGGAGTGTCCCTCAGAACAAGGGTTCAAAACCAAATACAAAAAATTACGAGCTGAATTATGTGAAACGAAATTTCATAAGTTTTGGATATTTCTCCAAATTATTTTCAGAACTTTGATATGAATCTGGTTGTACACTTGTAATGAAACAAATTGTTCTTGTTAACCAGTACCTAAAATAACAGAAAATGAACATAAAATAGAAAATATAGTTGTGTATATATATATGCCTTTGAATTCATATCTCAAGTAGTGCGGACAGCGGCTTTGAATATCCTCTCGAAGGCCGTATCCAGGCAAGAGTTGAACTTTTGGTGGTCTATGAAGCCTTTCTCTGTTCCCACAGCTACTCTCAGCTGTCCCATGTAAGTCACTATTGTTATTGTAAGACTCTGCATTCCCATCAACCTTATATTATCAAATTATGATAATCCAAATAAGTATTACCAAAATACATGTTATGTTTCCCTATTGATTGGAGAACTAGAAAAATGCTTTGAAGACTATGCCCAAAAGTGCTAAAACTAGCCTGGTAGCGCCTTTTTTTGTTTGAGGGCATGTGACCCAAGATATGGTTAAGGCGACCCTAGGTTTTCAATGAAACCAAATCGTATGTGTTCTTCCCTGAGTATTTGTAGGCCAAGATTTCTTGTAAGGCTTTTTAAAGCTATTAAATCCACACAAATGAATAAACACTTGTGGCCAAAAGGAAGAACTTAGACGATTTGCTTCCGTTTTCAATAGGGCAATGGTTGCAAACCATCTCATCAACCAGAGAAATCTAGAATTAAACGCAACCCTTTTGATAATCCAATCCATGTAATTATCCCAATGTGATTTCAGGTATATATGATCTATCTAAGAGCGTGAAATGGAGGTGTAATTGTACCTGAGGGACGCCTACAACCAGGAAGTATAAACCTCCAATTGGATGATCAGCCACTGAAACTTGCTCCATTGGACCGGTCATATTCGAGATCCCCATGCTCGAGTTCTTAAGCGTGCTATGAATGTATTGAGCCGTTGTCTGCGACACCAAAAGATGGACGAAAACAATGGAAGCTGTTTATTTCCAACAGTGTTATGCATATATATATAAGATGAGGAATCATATGAGATCTAATATACAATGTACGTACCTCGGGGCCTTTGAATTTTCTTATCATCTCTAGTAATCTTCCAGTGAGATAAACAGCTAGTGAGCTTCTCTTCCTCTTGATTACTTGTTGTGCTTTGAAGACGAAGTCGAGGGGGTTCGCAGTCTCGGCATCAATGGACTTGGGAATGGACACATGCAAGAACGCGAATTGGTTTCCCCATCGCGCTTCCGAATCGGGCTTGATCATCTCCTCCACTGATTGATAGCTTTTGATTGCCCTAGTGTTGAGCAACACCAATGCAGTAGATTCGGCAGTGCTAGAACCATGGCTTGAACTTTGCATGTATAGCCGAGTTCCGTAGAAGATTATCCCAGTAATGACATCATTTACACTCTGTTAGGGAAAAAGATGAAAATTATATTAGATCTCGTTGTTGTTGTTTTTGACGACCATGATCATGGCGATGACAAGTTGATTCTTGTTAATTCTTCAACCGGAGCTCCATAGTTAATCTCATATTTATTTATTTTTGTGTGGTAAGGCATATTATAGTTATAAGCTAGGAAGCACGTATACTTTGAAAATGGAAACATACCCATATCGCCGTACCTGCATTGCCGTATCGGATACGGCACTTTAAGGTAAAATTTAGTTGTTTTTCATAATTTCGGCCGTATTGCCATACCTGTATCGTATCGTATCGCTGTATCTAAGTATCGCCGTACTTGTGCTTCCTATGTTATAAGGATTAGTGAATTACTGGTGAGTGTATCTCAGCTTGCCACATGAGAGGAAAGCTGAAACAATTACCGGTGAGGCAGACCTTATATTATGGAGTCGGATCCTTTGTAGAGCTTTCTACTAGGAATCCTTGTAGATTACACCACAAACAGCCACGTACCCTAAGTCATTTAACACCTTTAATGTGTTGACGAAAAGGAATGGACATCCGTCCATATCGTTTAGGAAACTAAATAAATATATTATTTTATTTGGGTCAAATCTTATTCACTTTCCTCTCTTTCATTATTTCTTTTTTAGTCCAAAAGAGTGTTAAATAACATAATCATGGACACGGCATTTTATTAAATAATCATGGACACGGCATTTTATTAAGCTTAATCAAATGCGTAGTGTACAGACATAACCACCTAACGATTAGGGGTGGCAATCGGACTAAGTTCGGTTTCAAAGCCTATAGAAATGTCGGGCTTCTGAACAGACCACTTCAAAAATCAGTAAAAAAGAGTCAAGGTCATACCCGGCCCATTGCCACCCGTACCAGCAATGGTCACAATTCATGGGAGTTGTGAGAGAAATAATGGAAAGTGTCGAGAGAGGAGAGAGGATAGAGGAGAGAGGAGAGAGAGAATGAGATTTGACCAAAATAAAATAATATATTTATTTAGTTTCGTAAAGGATAAATGAGTTAGGGTACTTGGTAGCTTGTGGTGCAATCTAAAAAGCTTCCTCCTTGTAGAGGACTCTACGAAGGATCACGAAATATTATGGGGCAATGCTATATCACTTTCTTTGAATCTCACTTTCTTTATTGTAAAGACATGTGTAATTATGTTCTATTGAGAGGACACCTTTTTTTGACCAACACTCTTCAATAAAAAAGAGAGTGGGTCTTAAAAGAAAGTGATGCTACATTATCCTATATTATGAGGCGTGAAGTGTTGGAATTCTTGCTTACTAGTGCATGACTAGGCAGGTAGGGGCGGAGTCACGGGGGGAGGGGGGCTGGGGGCACGTGCCCCCCCTAAAGTTTTCATTTTTCTTTGTATTATATATACATGGTATATATAGCATGGGCATGGAGGTGGATGGAGATCCAATCACAACCAATTGCAATTGAACTCGGGGAGATTTCAATCACACCCACATGCCAACACATGTCCCTTTTAACCCCTATTAAGTGTGGTTAAGATTCACTAACCTTTAGGGTTCAACAATATAATTTTAGTTTTTTAAAACAATATATTAAAAAATACTAACCCTAAGGATTAAAAATCCTTAATTAGAGTTTAAAATTTTTTTAATTTTTTTTTCCAAACTAAGGTTAAGGTTATATTGTTGAACCTGAAGGGTTAGTAAATCTTAGCCACAATTAATAGGGTTAAAAGGGACACATGCCCCAAGTTCATTGTGATTGGTTGTGATTTGATCTCAGGTGGTGTCTCTCAACTTTTAAATTTTTTATAAGAAAAACTATAGTTTACTAAGGATTTAGAATCCTCTACTGTTATAACTAGACTCCTTGGAGTCGGTTACAACCCACTGGTCAACACATGTCTCTTTTAGTGCCTTTTGATTGTACCTCTTGATTGTGATTAAGATTTAATAAGTCTTAGGATTCAACCACCTAACCTTGATTTTTAGAACAAAAAAGTAATTAACTCTAAAGGTTAAAGTTGTTAATTAGAGTTCAAAGAGTTTTGTGTTATAATCGGACTCCAAGGAATGTGGTTAAAACCATAGAGGATTAGTCACGGGGGTAGCTGTCCCATTGGATTTTCATAAATAAAATAAGTTAACCATTTTGTTTAATTATTTAATAAGGAATAGTCATTGAATGGGGGTAGCTGTCCCATTGGATTTTCTCATGAACTCCACTCTCTCTTCTTTTTCTAGTGTTTGTTCAACTGTTCAATGAGAAGAAACTCGAAAAAAGGCTATGAATGGTGATTTGAAACCGTCTTTTGAGAAAACTGAATCTAGTGCTCTTCTGGTTGAGAAAGATGATAAGAAAAGGTCTAGTGGAAAAGAAAAAAATTGTCGAAATAAGGGCAAGTGAGAGACCAATCGATGTGATCACTGCAAAAAAAAAAAAAAAAATGGGCACCCCAAGGATCATGTGGTTGGGAACTTTATTCTCATTTTAGGCCTAACTCTAATAAAAGTGAACGAGAAGAAACTCGAAAAAAGGCTATGAATATTGATTTGAAACTGTCTTTTGAGAAAACTGAATCTAGTGCTCTTCTGGTTGAGAAAGATGATAAGAAAAGGTCTAGTGGAAAAAAAATTGTCGAAATAAGGGTAGGAAAGAAAGCTATCGATGTGATCACTACAGAAAAAATGGGCACCTCAAGGATCGTTGTTGGGAACTTTATTCTCATCTTAAGCCTAACTCTGATAAAAGTGATAAAGGAGAGCATGTAGTCGTAGCCGACACGTCAATCTCAATTAATCACTTAGGTCTTCTTCTGCAACAACTCAGTAAGTCTGCCACTTCAGAATCTCGTCCTTCTTCATATACTCATGTGTAAGGCAATCTTCAAGCCAATTTTACTTCTTCTAATGTCAACACTTGGATTAACGATTCTGGAACCACTGACTATATGACCAATGATTCTAAGTATTTGCATGATTTCACTTGTAGTTGTGACAGATATGTTATTTCTGTTTCTAAGGAACCACGATTCCTGTTTTAGGATGTGCAAAAATTAATCTTTTTTCTAGTTTTCCTAAATCGAATGCACTCTTTGTCCCTTCATTTCTTGCACAACTTCTATAGGTTGGAAAAATTACTAACTCTCTGAACTGTAATGTTATTTTCTCCCCTACTGCTGTTACCTTTCAGGATCGCATGCTGGGCAAGAAGATTGGTGAAGGAGTTTATTCTCATGGCCTTTATTTGCTCAAAACTTTTGGTACGTCATGTCACACTAATGGTTTGTTAGAAAGTCATATTTTGCATCAATGGTTTGGGCATCCCTCCAACAGCATTTTATCGTGTTTTTTTCTTTCACTTTCTGTTGAGTCTATTACATGTGATGTTTGTCAATTTTCCAAGCAAACTCATTTATCATTTGTTAATTTAGAATCAATGATGGTTACACCTTTTGAGTTAATTCATTTCGATTTATGGGATCCTACACCTATTGATTCTCATGATGGTTACAAGTATTTTGTGATATTTGTTGATGTTCGATCTCCTACTACATGGCTATACTTGCTAATATCTAAAACCGAGGTGTGCTCTGTTTTCAAGGATTTTCATAATATGGTGATTTGGTGCTAAAATTAAAGTTTTTCGCTCTGAAAATGGTTCTGAATATGTCAAAGGTCATTTGTCTAATTATTTTCGCAGTGAGGGAATTATCCATCAAATTAGTTGTGTGGGTACGCCACAACAGAATGGTGTTTCACAGAAGAAAAATCGACATGTCTTAGAAACTACTAGAGCTCTAATGTTTCAGATGAATGTTCCAAAAAAATTTTGGTCATATGGAGTTTTGGCTATAGTCTATCTAATCAATCGACTTCCTAGTCATGTTCTCAATTTCCAATCACCTTTAGAGATCCTGCTAAATCGCAAGCCTGACATCTCTCACCTACGAGTTTTTGTTTGTGTATGTTATGTATATCAACAGGACATTCATCATTATAAATTGGATGCTAGTGCAACTCGGTGTGTACTTTTTTGGTACTCTTCTACAAAAAAAGGATACAAATGCTATGATCCTATATCACGTAAAGTTGTTATTTCTCGTGATGTTCGCTTTGTTGAGTTTGAAGTTCTCTTTCCTACTAAAAATGAATCTAGGAATCAGCCCCAGGAGGAGTATTTATCAGATCTGGTACCACTTCCGACAATTAGCATCAATCAATCAATGATTGAGGATCAATGATTGAGGATCCAGAACTAGAATAGGAACAAGCCATTATTGAGCCTCAAGTAATTCGTGATTCAGACAACACTTTGGATGTTGAGCCATTTCCTATAACATCGGTTGACATTGCTCCATCTAATATCGCTCCTCTTAATACTGTTCAACGACGCTCAAGTAGGGAATCACATCCTCCAGCAAAGATGAAAGACTTCTTTTCCTATCATGTAATGTCCTACCCCATACAGGCTCATCTTACGTATGATAATGTGACTCACGTATGATAATGTGAGTCAATCTCATGCTGCTTTGTTAAGCACTATATCTAATGATAAAGAGCAAAAGAATTTTTGAGAAGCTAATTCTGAACTTATTTGGAAACATGCTATGAAAGAAGAACTCCAAGCTCTTGATGAGAATAAAACTTGGACTATAGTCAAGTTGCTACCAGGAAAGAAAATAGGAGGGTGTCGTTGGGTATAAAAGATTAAGTATAACAGTGATGGTACCATTGCTCGGCATAAGGTAAGGCTAGTTGCCAAAGGATTTACTTAGACCTATGGAGTTGACTACAAAGAAACCTTTGCACCGGTTGCTAAGATGAATACATTCTAGGTCCCACTATCTCTGGCTGTAAATCAAGACTGTAAATTATTTCAGATGGACGTAAAGAATGCATTCTTACATGGTGATCTAGAAGAGGAGGTCTATGTGAGTATTCCTCTAGGACATCTACAAGAATCCCATTGTGATCTAGCATGTAAGTTAAAAAAAGGCTATCTAAGAGCTCAAGCAATCACCACGAGCTTGGTATTCTAAACTCAGTCATGTACTGATAAATAATGGGCTTAAAAAAGCAGTGTTGATCCTTTGTTGTTCATGAAGAGAGCTATTTCTGGTATCACTATTGCTTTGGTATACGTCGATGGCATCGTAATCACTGGTGATGATCGGGGTGAAATTTCAAAACTTAAGGCTCTTCTTCACAAAATATTTTCTATTAAATATTTGGGAATTTAAAAATATTTTATGGGCTTAGAAGTTGCCTATTCAAACAAAGGCATATTTCTTAATCAACGAAAGTATGTGCTGGATTTACTACAAGAAACAAGCAAAATGGGTGTGAAACCGGCTGATACTCCTATTGAGAGTGGAGGTAAACTCTCTTTGGATGGCGAATTATTGTCTGATATTGGTCAGTGTCAGAGATTAGTTGGTAGACTAATCTATCTCACAATTACTCACTCTGATCTCTCCTATGCAGTGATCTTAGTTAGTCGATTTATGCATGTCCCAAGAATTAACCATATGAATTTTGTTAATAGAATATTGCAGTATTTTGAAAAGTTCACTAGGAAGAGGTATATGGATGTGAAAGAATGAACATAATTGTATTACTACCTATACTGACGCTAATTGAGCAAGATGTCCAATTGATTGAAGATCTACAACAGGGTATTATTCCTTTGTGGGCGGTGATATAGTGACTTGGAAAAGTAAGAAACAGAATGTCGTTATTCGTTCAAGTGTTGAAGCAGAAAAAAGAACAGTGACATCCACCATCAGTGAAATTATTTGGCTTCGTGCCTTATTGCAAGATTTAGGATTTGGTTTGTCTCACCCAACAAGAATGTTTTGTGATAAGCAAGTTGCGGTTCATATTGCCTCAAACCCGGTGTTTCATGAATGGGCGAAACACATTGAGGTAGACTGTCACTTTGTACGAGAAAATGTACAAGCCAACATTATTTATACTCTCTATATTCGCAGTAATGAACAATTAGAAAACATCTTCACTAAAGGTTTACGAGCTTCCAAGTTCCAAGATATTTTATCCAAGTTGGGCTCCTTGGACATTTTCACACCAACTTGAGGGGAATGTTGGCGAGAAGAGAGGGAGTTGTTTCTATTGTGGGTGTTTCCTTGTTGACCACGATTAAAAGTTCCCTTCTATAGGACTCTCTATTTTAGTAGTTGCTTGATATAGAGCTTCCATGTTTTCGTATGTAACCTAATTTTATTCTTCTATGTGATCTCTATTGAGACACCATGAATAGATGGATTCCTCTTCTCTTCTCCCGTGCATGTAGGCTGCTATGCCGAAGCACATAAATCCTTTTGTACTAATTCTTTACTTTGATGTTGTGTAGCACTGACACACCAATAGGGTTCAAGAGCGAGTGATTTGACAAAACCAAAGAGATTAGATCCTTAGCTTAACTTGGCTCATATTTGACACAAAACATTATTTTCCCTAACTCACTGTCTCAATATATATATTTATATATCTAGTCGGGTGGTATATATGTGAGGCATAGGTAAGGTTGCCTATGCCTTGTGTTGAGCATGTGGCTCAAATTAGGACTTCTTATTTTTCTAAGACTTTGTTATAGGCTTATATATATATGTGTGTGTGTGTGTGTGTGTGATTATAGGTCGGGGGTTTCAGTGGGTGAAGGAATAGAATTGATAAGCACTCTAGTTCGTGGAGAAAGATTAAAGAAATGTTTAATAGAATGAAATATAGATTCTTCTTCAGGTTCATTGAGAAGGTATCTTGAGAGGGGTGTACAAGGGTCGCTGGACTTGGGTTGGGAATTAATCTTAGAGAAGAGAGTGTTTCTTGTAGTGATTTTTCATGGTTTCTTTGAAAGGGAAGAAGTAATATTCGGATCTTGGCTCATGGACGTAGGCAATTTATTTGTCAAACCACGTGAATTCTCTTGTGTAATCTTTATCTTTTTATTGTGTTTGTTAACCTTTTCCTTTGGATTGGTTCCATTGATCCCTTCTCCCAAGGACTTTCTCCATAGGTAAGAAAGTTGGTTATTAATCTGTATTCTTTCACAACAATTGGTATCAAAGCTCCAGGGATATTTTCAATAGCTTTGAAAATTTTGGGAAACTTTCTATGGACAAGTTTTACGGAAAATAAAGTTTCAATGTGTGGCAAAGGAAGGTAAAGGAGATATCCTAGTTCAATAGGGCCTAACAAGGGTGTTTAAGGGGGTATCCAGTAAGCTAGCAAAGATGTCTGAAGCAGAATGGGAAGACATTAAGGTGAAGGCAGTCAGCACAATACACATATGTCTTGTAGATAATGTGATGTATAGTATTATGGATGAGGAATCGACACCAGACTCTACAAGAAGTTGGAAAAGCTATACATCGGAAAGAGCTTAACCAACGGGTTAAATCTAAAAATGTAGTTGCATGCTTTGAGGATGGTGGAGGGTGCAGATCTCATGGAACACATGAATGTGTTCAATCAGATCTTGAATCAATTACAGAAAGTTAATATCAAGGTGGAGGAAGAAGATCAGGCCTTGATACTTCTTAGCTCATTTCCGGATTCATATGAGCACTTGGTAACAACCCTTCTTTATGACAATGATACATTGCGGTTGGATGAGGTCACAGCAGCGCTACTCTCTAATGAGATTAGGTGAAAGGCAAATTATGAAGGGAAACATAATCAGACTTTGGTTACTCGGGGAAGAGGAAGGGACTTGGAGAGAGGATCTGGAAAAGGCAGGGCAAAATTTAAATCCAACAAAATTAAATGGGTATGTTTAGTTTTGATGAAGGGGAAGAAGTACGATAATTTCTATCTCCTAGATGGAAATACGATTGTAGGTGAAGATTCTACGGGACCTACAAGAAATTGAAAAACAGATGTTGTGCAGAGGGTAGGAAGCTTGCGTAGGGTCTCTTTCGTAGTTACTGTGGAAACATATATTGCAGTGGGTTTTTTAAAAGAAGGAGATAGTGATGTGCCTTTAACAGAGAGGACAAGTTTTTTTCTTGTTCAGGGTTCTTCTAGATAGGAAGACAATTTTCAGGCTACACATGTGCATTTAGACGTGTTTGATAGAATTAGGTGGATGACATCCCGGTGTGATTTGAGGGTGTGTGTAACTGGTGGATTTTAAGGTAAAATGGTTGTTTACGGTATTTGCAAATGAGTTTGTGGTATTTGCAAAAGGGATTACAAAATCATGAGAGAGATTCTGGTTCGAGGTGGAGGTGCATCCCTGACATCGGTGATGCGGTGTTTTGTCTTGGAGATTTATTTGGTGATTAGCAAGTCAATTTCTCTCCATTTTAGTTGTGGCATTCAGTTTACGTTGGAGGACGTTGTAGCATAGCTCGAAGTTTTTGCCAAGGTGGAGATTGTTGAGCATATGGCTTAAATTAGGACTTCTTATTCTTCTAGGTTCTGTTTTAGGATTATATAGATGTGATTATAGGTCTAGGGTTTCAGTCAGTGAAGGATTAAAACTTGATAAGCACTCTAGGTCTTGGAGAAAGGTTTGAGGGAAGGAGATAGAGATTCTTCTTCGAGTTCATTGAGAAGGTACGTTGAGAGGGGTGTACAAGGGTGTCTAGGCTTGAGTTCAGAATTAATCTGAGAGGAGAGAGTATTTTTTGTATTGGTTTCTCTAAAAGAGAAGAAGTAATCGGATCTTGGCATGTAGGCCTAGGCATATTATTTGCCGAATCACATAAATTCTCTTGTGTACTCTTTATCTTTTTATCGTGCTTCTTTACCTTTTCTATCAGATCAATTCTATTGATCCCTTCTCCCAAGGGTTTTCCCCATGGGTCAGAAAGTTAGTTTATAAATCCGCATTATTTCACAAAACCTCAGGCATTAGAGAGATGTAAGCACCCAATTTTTACACCCCCAGCTAATCATGGTTAAGTCTCTTAACCATGGTTAATCTCTAGCCAAGTCCCTTAACCCTAGGCAAACCCTAGATGTAACCCTGGCAAACCCTAGGTATAAACCTAGTTAACCCTAGTCAAACCTTAGATGTAACCCTAACAAACCCTAGGTATAACCCTAGCCTTGCCGTAAACCTTAGCCTAATGCTAGCCTAGTCCTAGTCTAACCCTAGGACCAAACCCTAGTCCAAAAACCTAGGAAATTAAGCCCTAAAAAAACCAAGCCCTAGTCAAGTCCTAGGACCTTAGGGCTCAAGCCCTAGGCCCTTAGGGTTTAACCCTCAAAGCCCACAACCCCTAGGAAGTCCAAGCCTCGGCCTGGGCCCATGCCCAAGCCCAAATTTTCAAAAAAAAAAACCCCAATACAGCGTGCCTGCAATGGGCCGAAGGCCTGTTGGTTAAAAACCAACAGTGTCGGCGATCGAATTACCTACCATCCTGATCTGCAAAGAATGGGGAATGGCGGTAAAGTGATTACCGCCGTTCCCTGTATCGTCTTCCAGTAAGCCAACCCCCCTGCATGGTCAGGCATGCCACCTGAGCCCCTCTCCACCTGCAGGCAACCTCTCCACCCCATGATGGCCTCTCCTACCTTCGTCCTAATGCCAGGGGTGTCCCCAAGGGACTCTCCTATAAATGGCAGACCCCCTCCTCTTCAAAATCCACTGCAAAAACACCCCAGGCGAACCACTGTCCATTTTCGAAGCCCTCAACATGGACCACCACCCACTGCCACCGCAGCTCCGATCTCGGCAAGGAGAAGCAACTGAAAGATAGGACTTCCCCTTACCCTTATTTAATTCTGCTTTGACATCTCATGTGAGCCCCTAGTCTATTCCAAGGGACTTTTGTTTTCTTTTGGCAAAAAACTCATTAAAGGAGCTCCCCCCATCTTCATTATAAGTGTGGGGAACCCCTTAAGGGTAGAACACCACAACAGGTAGCCTCAGAGGGCTCTGGGAGTCCCTCTACTCATGAGGGAACCCCTAGATGCACCCCCATAGCAGCCCTGTAAGGGGATTTTTATTTCTGGAAAATTTACAGGGTGTCGGTAAACTCAGTACCGACACCCCTGATGCTCTCTATTTGAGGTCCTGTGGGCCCCACCTGAGGACCTTTTGCGCCATTTCAAGGTCAGGGTTAGGACCTCCTTGGTCTCCCCTACATTTGACCTGAAGACCTCGAGAACTATGGTTAAGCCTAACCCTGGTTAAAATCCAAAAAACCAAAAACTACCAGAATATCGGCATTCAGATTGCCGACATTCATCATTTTATGTAGCTTGTGTACAGTGTCACATTGGCATGCTGTGGGGCCCACTCCAGGCCACTGCTGGGGCCCACCTCGGGCTCATCTTACTCCTTGCATTTCCCTCTTCAAAGTTAGGGGTCAAACTTCCCTAACTCACCCCCTAACCATAGTTACAAGGGTGTAACCGACAGTATGGTTTTCTTGTTGTTTTGGGCTTTGCAATGGGGCCACGGTTCATGAAGACCGTCCACTGATTTTTCATGACCCCTGGGGCCCACCCCAAGTTTGGCCAGACCATACTTTGTCTTAACCATGGTTAACTCAACCATGATTAAAAGTTAACCATGGTTAATTCACCAAACCAATTTGGAACAATCCTTAAAAATCCAAAAATTCTAAAATTGTAGAAAACATCTCTTTTGGATTGCATGCTCATGCCTAACCATGATTAGATGAGCTTAACCATGGTTAATACTTTGATTTAACCATGGTTAAACCCATTTAAACCCTGAAAAATCCCAAAAAATTAGGAAAAATCTGAAAAGGCAATAAAATGTTTAAAACATGTTCCATGCATTGCCTGACCTTGGTTATCTGGACTAACCATGGTTAAACACATGTCTTAACCATGGTTAGCCCACTTAACTTGAGAAAATTTGAGGAAAAAAATGTTAAACAATTCTTAAAGACCATAAACACACCTTAGACCTTATCCAACCACGGTTAGCAATCCTAACCACGGTTAAACTCATTGCCTACCGGACCAACTTTTGGCCTACCAGGTCCAACCCTAAGCCTACCGGGCCCAATTTAGCCTGATGGGCTTACCCTTGGCCTACCGAGCCCAATTCTAAGCCTACCGGTCCCAATTCTAAGCCTACCAGGCTTACCCAAGGCCTACCGGACCTAATCTTAGTCTACCGGACTAAACCCAAGCCTACCAGGCTTACTCTCAGCCTACCGGGCCTAACCCCGGCCTACCGGGCCAAACCCTAGCCTACAAGGGTTCAACCTTAGCCTACAAGGCCCAATCAACATGACCATGCACTTGACCAATCTCGGTTAATTCAACCCTAGTCTACCAGACTAGACCCTAAGCCACCCTTGGTGCACACACAACACTCCCTTAGCCTCAGCACGGGCTCATGTGCCAGAACTATGCTCGGTCTGTTCTCA
Organism: Tetracentron sinense; assembly: GCA_015143295.1. Classification (NCBI taxonomy): domain Eukaryota; kingdom Viridiplantae; phylum Streptophyta; class Magnoliopsida; order Trochodendrales; family Trochodendraceae; genus Tetracentron; species Tetracentron sinense. Next base: position 29,962,951 of record CM026567.1, on the reverse strand, counting down.
CCCCAATGTGAGTACGTAGGCAACTAAATCCGGGTTCGACCCTAGTTTAGTTTTTCCCTTCTTGGATTAGTATAAACTAAAACTAAGGCATTTGACTATAAGTTGACATTAATTTAGCTTAAACCTAGTAAGTAGAGAACCGTTGTAAAACGGAAGTGCCGGGGTGCCTAACACCTTCCCCGGGCTTAACTGAATCTCTTACCTCGAAGTCTAAGCAGAGTAAGACCTTATCCATCACTTTAGACTTATCCCTACTGAATCAATAAGTGGCGACTCTAAACATAACATCTAATCACCGCCAAAAATTATGGGTAACCAGAATCCGTGCTCACAAGAGAGAGGGAGAAAAGAGAAAGGGAGAGAGAATAGGAAATTAACAAGAGATAGAGCTAGAGAATAGAGAGAGTAGGGTAGAGAGATCAGACCAAAGAGAGGGAGATAGAGATAGTAACATTCCTAACAGCTTAGCTGTGACAAGACTTTGGTAAGTAATAGACTCTTAATCGTTAGATCACATCTCTCTCTCTCTCTCACTGTAAGTTTTTTTTTCCATAAACCTAGGAGAAGAGGTTGAACCTATTTAAGGGGGGAGGGGAGGTTAATTGGTTACGTATTATGGTGGTTTTTTTACAAAATAAGTGGTTTTAATTTCATCTCTTGGATTTGAAGGTAGCATTGATCTAACAGTCATGATTGTGTAGCTTACTAAAATCTCTAGTAAGCTAAGCCAACGAGAACTCTTCTCTCTATATTTATACTAGCAAACACCCCGTGCGATGTACGGGAGTACAAAGAAAACATAGCACATGATGAGTAGCAAAATCACCAAATTGAAAATAATTTGTTAAAAATTACATGAAATTATATTTGAATCAGAATAATAATGAAAAACATAGATCCACTTAACATTTATGTCTATGATTATCACAGAATAATTAAAAAAAGAAAACAACATGTCCAAAAATAAATTACAAATAATTGTATGCAAGTCTCTAAGTGACTAAATAGTAATTTATAATATTTAAATTATAAGTAGACGTCAAGAATTAATGTTGTTCATAGGACATCTATGAGTCCCCTAACCCAACCATTCAAGTTAGGTAGCCTGCATGTGGTTGCATGTGACAACATGGGGTGGGAATAAGGTACTATGGTAGGTTGTATGTAGCAGATCAAAGATTTCTTAGTATGAATTAAGGGTTGTTACGTGAATTATGAATGTTAGTTAATTATATAGGTAACTTGTGGGGATAAGAGAGAGAATAATGGATGTTAGGTACATATGTAACTTGTAGGGATAAGAGAGGGATGTGAGGGAGAATAATGGTGTTAGTTATGTACAATAGATTGTGGGATAAGAGAGAGTCTCTTTAGGAAGTGTCTTTTGACAACTCATAGAATGACTTAATCGAACAGTGGGAATTAAAGAGAGAAGCCACATGACATCTCGCAAATAGAACTTATAGGGTGTGTTCATTTGGCGAGAAAGTGAGGGAAAAGAAAAGAAAAGTGTGTTTTCTTACTTTTGGTTTGCAAGAAACACACTTTCATTTACTTGCATTTTTTCAATAGTGACAAACTTTCTCTCAAAAACTCATTCATCTTTCGATGGTTATTTTATGAAAAAATTTAAGTTTCTTTTTATTTTATTTTATTTTCTTTTACTTTCTTTTCTTTTCTTTTCTTTCACCCACTTTTTCGTTTTTGCCAAACGAACGCATCAAATTCTTGAGATTGAAAATTGGAGACCAAAGAGAGGGGTTAGGTGGCACTTATTTCTTTAAATTATAGTATAGACCGGCAATTAATCATGAAAAAATATTCATTTTAGGTACAAGCTGCTGCTGTCATTATTGTAAATTAACATAACATACTAATATAATTTTATTGTAATCCATGTTCTGGCAATCTTACCACTCCAAGCTTGGCCTTGATTTGTTTGATCTGATGAAGAGAGAATGTAACAGTAGAAATGGTGATTGGCCAGAACTCCACTCCAATATCCCCTGACCTGATCGATGTTTGATCATCTTCCACCAAATATCCCTTTATAAGGCTCCAGCCAAAATCCAACGCAGAGTTGAACACAGTAGAGAACATGCGAGGCATAACCTTGAAAATGTTCTTATTGTCGCTGACCAATCTTGACTCTGGTCGAGATGAAGGGAATGTTAAAGGAAGAGAAGGTTCATCTGTTCTTTGTAAACAAGAAAAGAGAGCTCCCATAAGGGAAAAGCCATCGCCTAGTGCATGGTGCAGCTTGAATACTATAGTCCCAGCTGCATTGCTTGTTGGGTACTTGATTAAGTGCAACTCCCACAAGGGACGATTTTGTGAGAGTGGATCCATGGCTATCTTCGACAAATAATCTTGAGTGTACTCATCATAAGATTCCAGCGACAACCCGTCGGGGAAGACTGGGACATTAACGTGGTCTTGGAGCTTCACGTCAACCTTCTTCCATCGTTTTACTCCCTTGTCGTCGGTAACCTGATATCAAATTAATTGTAACTACTTAGCACATGATTTCAAAGAGAAGAAATTGGTGCTCTAGTTATACTATTCTTATAGGAGAAAAATAGAGAAAGAAGAAAAGAGAGTATCATGAAGTATTGAAGTAAATCTAAACAAAACTTAGAACTTCATATAACACTTGATATAATTAGAGATCTTATACAGTTGTGAGTGTGAGAAATTTGTACTGTAAAAATCACTATTATGGAGAGAGTACCATGATGGAGGAGAAGCGTGGGTTGATGGGGAGGAAAAGATTCTTAAGCAGAGTAAGGGTGGGCGAGTCGTCAATTGGAATATCTGATTCCAAAACGCCAAGAATGCAGACAGAGAGAACTGAACTATTGAAGTATTGGCCGATCGGGCTCACCGGCACTTCTTCTTCTTCAACTGTTTTTTCTTTCTTAGACTCCATTATTCTTGGGGTTCTTGATCTGAAATCTTCTTATGACTTTATAGAGCATTCAAAACCAAATGCTATATCAGGCAATAGCTCTAATTATAATGCCACCCCATTTCGCGGCTATAGTACTAGTATGTTGTTATAAAAGGACAATGATCAAATATCAATGCCTCAGTTACCACAAGGCCCTTCCTTACTATTTATCCAAGAGAGTTGAGATATATTTTTTTGAAGAATGCTAGCCTTGTCTCAGTCAGATCATACTCTCCATCTCTACCAACCACTTATCAACTTTTTTTGTGTGTGAAAAAATGTTTTAATCACAATAAAGTAAATAGGTGGTTCGTGAAAGGTGAGAGTAAAGGTTGTCTGAGAGTAGGTCTAGCACTCTTCATATTTCTTTTCATGAAGGAAAGCTTATTAGCAGTTATGTAATTATGGAAAAGAAAGTGGCATTTTTGTAACATGATTTTCATAATTACAAAAATGTCACCAATTTATTTCTATTGCTACATTATTCTGAAAACAATTTAAGTTTCATGGTGTTGAGGGGAGCTCCCCTTTTTATGCTATTATGGTGGCAATATCGTAATCATCGTGTGTTGCAAATCCCCCTAGCCTCTCTAGCCTCTCTCAATAATTACAAGCGTGTCACAGTGTCACAATCATAGTGTAAAAAGGGGAGCTCCGCTTCAACAATGTGAAGCAGAGCTCCGGCTCAAAATTAATCTCTTCTATAAACTATTTAACTACTGTTTTTAATTTTTTAATGGAATGAACTAATAGCATGCGTACCGTAATCCCAAGGACTTTTGCTAATCCACACTCTTAAACAGAGCTCTTGCTCGTATTTCAATTTTCTTATATTAAAATAGATGCTAATTCATTGTCTACTTTTCTTATCTTTTATTGTATAATGGGCCAAACCACCATTTTAAGGTGGAAGTCAAATCTTGTACGGGGATTCGACAAAACTGGTTATCACCCTTTGAGGTTGCCACGTGTCCCCTTTGACACCCCTTAATTGTGGTTAAGATTCACCCACCCCTAGGTTTCACTCACCCATTCTTGGATTTTAGAAAAAAAAATATTAATTCTATTTTTTAAAATTAAAAAATTATTTTTAAGGTTTTTTTAATATTAAAATATTTTGAAAAAAGAATTAATATTTTTTCCTAAAAACCAAAGATGGGTAGATGAACCCTAGGGGTGGGTGAATCTTAACCACTTAAGGGGTGTCAAAGGGGACACATGCAACCTCAAAGGGTGATAACCGGATTTGCCGAATCCCTAGAGGATTTGGCTTCTTTTAGGTGGCCTTTCATGAGGACTTTTCTACTCATCTTTCAAATTTTTTCATTTCTCTATTTTACACCTTACCCCATTCACCCACACACATAATAGAGATCCTATATGTTCCGGTTTTACTTATTATTTTCTCTTTTTCAACAAGAATAAAGAGTTTTTTTTGGTTATCATTTTACGTTAGTAGGTTAGAACGGACAGAAATTTTCTTGGGTAGTAGAGCTATTGCAACTCTACCCTTGGGAATTGGATCCTCAGACCTTCCTCCGCCCTAGGCAACACACTTACCACTCACGTAAGAGGCGGGGTGTTTAGTCTTGAAAGTTAGAAGAGTGTTAGCACTATTCCCACGCATTTTCTACTCTCGGCATGACCAACCAGTATCCTAACTTTTTAAAAAATGTGCTTTAACAATAAAAGTTCTTTAACATGTTGCTTTCGGACATTTAGTGGGCTGAGGGTAGAAAATGACTGGCTCTACTCAGAGGTTAACAAAAAAAAATGTTTGCATGTCTATTTTCTTCATACTTATTTTGTGGGGCTCACCATTTCATTAGGTCACAGTTACAAGTGGGGAGACTGACATCAACTTTTAAAAGCTGGCATAGGCACTTTTTTACACATCAACTGAGACATATAGTGTACGCAAAGAAAGGTATTGATTGGCACATATGGTATGTGGAGCTTCCCCAATAACTGCTGGTGGTCTCATCATATAATCAATTATCCTACAATCTCATAATGTTGATCATGTCAAATCTCCATCCATCCGGTAACAACCACCAACCTTTCCCACATCATCATCAAGTTTTATTTTTTTCTCAGACCCATAAAGCGACTACTTCCTAACTTGCCTTAAAAGTTCCTGTTTTTTTTTCTTCATCACCCACGTTGGGATGACAACAGTTTTTTTTTTCACTTGAAATATTTCTCGTTTAATTTTTTTTAAACTAAAGTTGTTTAAATGTCTTCTTAAAAATAAAATAAAAGGCCCACAATAAATGAAATGAGATTAACATACATTATTGATGTTCATAAGAATTTACAAAAACAAAGAAAAGAAAACGATCAGAATCATGTAACAGTTGTTTCAAAAATATATTAAAATACATATTTTTAAAGAGTTTTTATCCTTTTTCCAATCAAAAGTATTTTAGCCCTTTTTGTGATGAAGATAAATTTTTAAGCACATAAATAATTTAAAAAATTGCAACACTCCAAATTCTACCAAGCCTACATTTTAAATTTTAAGTGCAAGACTCTTAATCAAATTAGGAAATTATATGGTATTTAGTAAGATCTCCATTCACGATGAGACAAATACATTAGGACAAAGTAAAGGCACTTTATTATTTCTTATGAACACACCATGGGAATAACTCAGTGGTAGTATGTCTCCTCATTAGGAGAGAGGCTCCAGTCCGTGGAATTAGGCATTGTAATTAGACTATGCAAAAAATATATATATATATATATATATTTCTTAATGAAATCATTGGAGTGATGGGACCAATTTCTTAAAATGCATATGGATGCGTCAAAAAATCTCCATCACTTGATTTACTAAACAAACAAAGAGAAAATCTTAATCGCTTGCATTGGTCTAGTACGTTAACTTATATTTGTGGGCCATTCTCCGTCATTAGATGAGATCAGATCACAACCAATTACGATTGATCTCGAACACACCCATAGGCCAAGATGTCCCTTTAAAGTTTTAACCCCAATTAATTGTTCTTAAAAATCATTAACCCTTAGGATTTAACAATATACCATCACTAATAGTGACGGATACATTTCCATCACAAATGCCCTTTCTGTCACTTAATACGAAGTTCAAATTACCAACATTAGTGATGGAAAGATATTTATATTTCTGTCGCTAATAACCTTTAGTAACAAACGCAATAGTAACTGAATGAGCGACGGATGTTTTTCCATCACTAATAGTATTAGTGACAGAAAATTTTTGTCACTGCTCGGCAGTTTTCTTGTAGTGACCCTTGGTTTTTAGAAAAAATATTTAACTCTGGTTAAGAATTTTTAACTATTAATGTTAATATTTTTTAGAAAAATATTTTAAAAAGTTAGTCACGTGAGTGAGTGAATTCTAAGAAAGTTTAATTTTTATTAAAATATTTTTTTTCTAAAAACTAAGGTTAGATTATTAAACCCAAGGGATTAGTGAATCTTAACTACAATTAATAAGTGTCAAAAAGGACATGTGACGAGCTTGGGAGGTGTGCATGTACCGTCCATCGATACATATGTTTGTTAGCCTCAAGGTTACAACTCTAAGTACCCTTAATAGTTTCAATGATAACACAATAATAGAATGATCATTATGGTGCCAATGTTTTCATATAGTCTATGTACTTTCAGAGAAAAAGAGTATTAAAAGCATCATTCAAGCAATGGAGAATTGAAAAGATCAAATACTCAAGTGAATGAACTCAAAAGTCAAGTCTCAGTCATTTCAAGGAAAAAGCTTCAAGGACTCAAGCCAAATCATGAAGAAAAGTCAAGCTAAAGTTCCATCAGTTCAAAAAGAAGACCAACTCTCAAAGTAGCCTTGTGTTAATTTTAAGAGTATCTAGGACTATGTAAAGTCCTCAAAAACTTGGAACTTGATTGCTCAAAAATACCTAGATAGAACTTAGGATACTTAGAATAGGTTAGACATCATTCTAAGGACCTAAAAATGATTAAAATAATGATTTTATGAATGCCTATGGACCAAGAATTCATTCCAATCATATTGGTTTCATTAAGATGATTTTTCTGTAAAAATTCAGAGAACTCGTCGACGAGTTCAAGTGACTCGTCGATGAGTGGCCTAACAGTAGCTCAAGTTTGAGCACTGTCACTCCACTTGGCGACGAATCCTCATTTTTCAGAATCACTTGTCGACGAGCGCTTGTGGGAACTGAACATAACAGCTATTTTTACATTAAGTGTTCCCACAACAGCTATATTGATTGCTCAACTATAAATAAAATTTATTTATGAACAAACAACAACAATATTCTACTATTCATTGATTATCAATTTTGATCTAGCATTCAATACTTTGTTTCATTGAAAACCTAGAATCTCAATTCCTGTGTGTTTAAGCTTTCAATTCCAATCATTTTGAGAGATTATTAGCATTGATTTTCACTCTTATTTAGCTCATTCAGGAGCATTCAATTTCAGATTTATCATCCAACTCCTTATTGTAAAAAGTTGAGTCAAGAATCAAAGATTCTTGTACCAGTGAAGAAGAGTTCTTCTTGAAGCCAAGAGAGACACTCTCTTGAAGAGGTTTTATTCTGAGCCTGAGAAAAGGATTATAAAAGGTGAAATCCTCACCCGAGAAGAAGGATTGTAAAGGCTTACTCTTTGCACGTAAAGAAGAGTACAATAAGTGGAATCGTGTGGAAATCCTTGAAGCGAAAAGCTTAAAGGCGAGGACGTAGGCAAGTTGCTGAACCCCGAGATCAATCTCGTGTGTGGTATCTCTTATTTCTCTCTCTCTCTCTCTCTCTCTCTCTCTGTTTAACTTAGTCATTGCTTGTAGCATTTCTTTTGATACATTTAAATTCTGCATAAATCATTTAGAAAATTTTTAAATTGTCATTGATCCTAATCATCCCCTCCCTCTAGGGTCCATTAGCTGGGCAACAATTGGTATCAAAGCCTAGTATTCTAGTTATTCAGATTTAATCATCTTAGAGTTAAAGATTTTAATGGCAAACATTTTTGCTACTACCTTAGGAGAGGGCCAATCGACCACCCATCCTCCATTGTTTAATGGAGAAAACTACAACTATTAAAAAATTTGGATGACGTTTTACATCTAAGCTCTTGACTATGAATGTTGGAGACTCATAGTCAAAGATCTACATCTTCCCACAAAAATGGTAAATGATGTTAGAATTCCTAAAGTTGAAGAAGAGTGGAATGAGGTTAATATTAAACTCATTCAGATAAATGCTAAGGCAATTAGCAATTTATACTGTGCTCTAAGTCCACAAGAGTTTAATAGGGTCTCAAGATGTGATTCAGCCAAGGAAATATGGGATAAACTTCAAGTTAAATATGAAGGAACCAACCAAGTTAAAGTAGAAAAAAATCAGTATATTGGTTCACAAATATGACCTTTTTAAAATGGAGAAATATGAATCAATTAGTGAAATGTTCACTAGGTTTATTAACATCTTAAACGGACTAAAGACACTTGGTAAAGTTTACTCTAGTGCACAAAATGTAAGAAAGGTGCTTCGTTCATTACCAAATGAATGGTCTCCCAAAGTGACCATCATTCAAGAAGCGAAGGACTTGACCAAGGTCCAAATGGATGAGCTTCTAGGGTCATTGATGATGACTCATGAAGTAATCATGAAGGGGCATCAAGAGGATGAGCTCAAGCTCAAGACAAGGCTTGCTCTAAAGTCTTCTCATCAAGAAAAAAGTGAAGAAGAAAAAAGCGATGAGGATGAAGACATTGCCTTCATTAAAAAATTCAAGAGGTTTCTTAAAAATAAAAAGAACTTCAAGAAGAAGTCTTACAAGAAAGAAGTCACCAAGGAGATATCCAAACGTGAATCAAGTAAGAAAGAGTTGATCATTTGCTATGACTGCAAAAATTTGGGACACATCAAGACGGAGTGTCTTCAACTCAAGAAAAGCAAGAGGTTCCAAAAAAAAGGCTATGAAAGCTACATGGGATGATTCCAAGGAAAACGGCTCGGAAGCTTCTAACGATGAAGAAATGGCCAACTTGTGCCTCATTGCCAATGAGGATGAGGTAACTCCTTCACCCAATAAATCCCTTTCTTATGACGAAATTAGGGATGCCTTTGATGAGCTATATATAAAATTCAAAAAAATAGTTTCAATGAACAAATCTTTCAAAAAGGTCATTCTTACTCTTACAAATTCTTGTGAATTCTTACAAAATGAAAAGACCTCCCTAACAAATGAAAAAGAGGTATTGAATAAAAAATTAAAAGAATTTCAAAATCTATCCCATGACTCATGAAGTGAATGTGATGAGCTTAGAGCTAAATTCAAAGACTTAACAAGCACAATTCTCACATTCACTAATAACCAATAGAACTTAAAAAGACTATTGGGCCAACAAAGATGAGTCTTTGGTAAGGCTGGACTTGGGTATAATCCCTTAGCTAAACAAAAGGAATATCAAAATATTTTCACTAAATCAACTAGTCTTTTATATCTACCATCTAGCGCATTCTATACTTTCAATAGAAAGAAGATGGTTAAGAAGGTTTGGGTTCCAAAAGGAACTACACCTCTAAAAATTAACCATGTCGGACCCAAAATGGTTTTGATACCAAAGAAAGTTACTTGAATTTCTCTTGTATGTTTGCCTCAAGACAAGTAACTCAAAGTCAAGGTGGTTTTTGGATAGTGGATACTCAAGACACATATCTGGGAATAAAAAGCTTTTCATCTCAATCACTCCTAAGGATGGAGGGCATGTGACCTTCGGAGACAATGCAAAGGAGGAGATCATCGGTATAGGTAATGTTGGTAAGGACAATACTACCCTTATTAAAAATGTTTTATTAGTAAATGGTCTTAAACATAATCTTATAAGTATTAGTCAATTGTGTGATAAAGGTCAAAATATTTCTTTTAAATCAAATGTTTTCATAATTAAAGATAAAGATAACATTAATACCATGTTTATGGCACATAGGAATGAAAATGTGTATACCATAGATTTTAATGAATTAACCTCTCAAAACTTAATGTGTTTTTCAGCTATAAATGAAACAAGTTGGCTATAGCATAGAAGGTTGATCATGCAAATATGGATCTACTATCTAAATTGTCTGAAAATGAACTTGTAAAAAGTTTGCCAAAAATCAAATTTTCAAAAGACAAAATTTGTAATGTTTGCCAACTACGAAAACAAATTAAGTTATCTTTCAAAAAGAAACTAGAAATATCAACTTCTAGGCCTTTGGAATTATTGCATATGGACTTGTTTGGGCCAAATGATGTAGCAAGCTTAGGTGGTAAGCTTTATGCATTTGTTATTGTTGATGATTATTATAGATACACTTAGGTGCTATTTTTATCTCATAAAAGTAAAGTGTAGCTATGTTTAAAAATATTTGCAAAAGAGTTCAAAATGAGAAAGGCAACCCCATTAATAACATTAGAAGTGATAAAGGTAGAGAATTCAAAAATAAAGAACTTGAATCTTTTTGAGAAGAAAATGGTTTCAACCATAACTTCTCTGCTCTTAGAACTCCTCAACAAAATGGGGTAGTTGAAAAAAAGAATAGGTCTTTACAAGAAATGGGTAGAACAATGTTCAATGAACATAAACTATCTAGTTATTTTTAGGCCGAAGCCATAAATACTTCTTGCTATGTAATCAATAGGGTTGTTGTTAGAAATAAATTGAATAAAACTCCCTATGAGCTTTTGAAAGAATGATCACCAAATATAGGTTATTTCAAGGTGTTTGGATGCAAACGTTTTATTCTCAATAACAAACACAATTTAAAGAAGTTTGAACCAAAATCTAGTGAGGGAATCTTCCTTAGTTACTCTTCAAATAGCAAAGCCTATAGGGTGGTTAACAAAACTTCCCTAGTTGATGAATCTAATCCATTCGAATCTAAGAAAATTGATGAAAATGATCTAAATGACAAAATAGTCAACATATCTAAAGATATAGCAAATTTGGAAATCAATAAAGATGTTAATGAAAATCAAATCAATAATAATGATAAAACCTTAGAAGTTGAAAACTTATATGAAAATGAAGAAGAAAATGAACTTCCTAAGGCTTGGAGATTAATAAAAGATCATTCCAAAGATCTCATACATAGGAATATGGAACAATGTGTAAGAATAAAAAGAAATATTTGTAATAATCTTATTTTCCTCTCACAAATTAAACCTAAGAATGCTATTGAAGCAATTAATGATGAATATTTGGGAATCGCTATGCAAGATGAACTTAATCAATTTGAAAGAAACCAAGTATGAGACTTAGTACCTAGACCTAATAGCAAATCCATAATTGGTATTAAGTGGATCTTTAGAAATAAAAAGGATGAAAGTGATAACATCATTAAAAATAAAGCTAGACTAGTAGCTCAAGGATACAACTAAGAAGAGAAAATTGATTATGAAGAAACCTTTACCCCACTTGCTAGACTTGAAGTTATTAGAATGCTTCTTGTATATGCTAGTTATAAATATTTTAAACTATATCAAAGGGATGTTAAAAGTACTTTTTTGAATGGATTTATTTCAGATGAAGTATATATTGAACAACCTCCTTGTTTTAAAAATCATAATATGCCTAATCATGTCTTCAAGCTCACTAAAGCCCTATATGGTTTAAAGCAAGCTCCTAGAGCTTGGTATGATAGGTTAAGTGGCTTCCTACTTGAAAATGATTTCATTAGAGAAAAAATTGATACTACATTGTTTATAAAATCCAAAAATGATGATATGTTTATTGTGCAAATTTATGTAGATGATATTATTTTTGGTTCTACTAATAAAACTCTTTGTCAAGAATTTATTAAGATCATGCAAGATGAGTTTGAAATGAGCATGATGGGAGACTTAAACTTCTTCCTCGGACTTCAAATCAAGCAAGCCAATGAAGAAACCTTCATCAATCAAACCAAGTACACAAGAGAGCTTCTCAAGAAATTTGGGATGTACAACTCCATGGAAGCTGACAATCACATGAGTCCATCTACAAAGCTGGATAAAGATGAAAAGAGCATAAGCGTGGAAGAAACTAAGTATCGAGGTATAATTAGTAGTTTATTATACTTAACTACTAGTAGACCTGATATCATGTTTAGTGTATGCATATGTGCTAGATTTCAAGTCAATCCTAAAGAATCATATATGACTATTATAAAAAGAATTTTCAAATATCTAATTGGAACAATTGAAATAGGACTATAGTACCCTAAGAACACTTCACTAGAACAAGTTAGTTATTCTAATGCTGACTTTGCTGGATGCAAAGTTGATTGGAAGAGTACTAGTGGCACATGTCACTTCTTAGAACACTCAATAGTTTCATAGTCTTGTAAGAAACAAAACTTAGTTACTCTATCTATAGCTGAGGCTGAATATATAGCAGCTGGGAGTTATTATGCTCAAACTCTCTATATGAAACAAAAATTAGATAATTTCAAACTATTTTATGGCAAAATCTCTATTAAATGTGATAATACAAGTGCAATATATATGACCAAAAATCCTATTCAACATTATAGAACTAAGCATATTGAAATCAGATATTATTTTATAAGGGACCATGTTCAAAATGGGGATGTAGTGTTGGAATTTGTTGAAACAAATAACCAACTAGCTGATATATTTACTAAACCCCTCCCTTATGATAAATTCAGCACCTTAAGAAAAGAATTCGGCATGGCTATACTATGTGATATTAAATAAAAATATGCATAAGTATCTAAAATTGAAAAAACATGGTTGAATGTGCTAAATGATGATATGTGATGAATGATGGAATGTGTTTAACAAGTTTATCTATTTGGAATGAGGTTTTGAATGTTAAGAATAAATTTTTAATAAATAAAAAGAAGATTTAAGCATAAGAAATTTGAATTTGAAATGAAAAATTCAAGAATTTTAAATTTTCTGTCTAGACTCTGCGACGAGTCACTGTACAAAACAGGACTCGTCGACGACTGCTTCAAACAGTGGCTTCTGTTTAGCCACTCAACGACGAGTCTACCCTACTCGTTGACGAGTGCCTTTGGGATTATAAATATAAACCTAATTTTTTGGGAAATCCCCAAACCTCCACTATTCATACTTTTCAAATCCAAGTTCCCTCTCTTTCCAAAATCCTCATATCCTCTTCCATTCACCTCAAAACTCATCCAAAATCATTCCATCTCATCCAAAACCCTCAAATCTCTCAACCCTAACCAAGAAAATGGCTCCACGAACCAAGAATCCCTCTGCAATTCCATTGAAGAAGAAAGCCTCCAGAGCTTCTAAATGGAAGGAGAAGATTGTTGAGCCATCTCAAGAGGAATCTGCAAGTCTATTTAAAACCAAGAAGGCTGAAGAAAACTACAAGTCGATATTCTTCAAACGTGTTCCTATCTTGGGTAAGGTTCCCGATTTCTCTCTGTTCAAAGACATAGGGTTAGACATTCTTGCCTCAAAATTTCAAGCCCTTAAGTGGCATCGTTTTTTTGAATTTTGTGAACCTTTGTACTCTGATTTAATTTGACAATTCTACTCCCACCTTTCTTATGAAAAATCCATCAAAACTTTTATTTCTTATGCTCATGGTAAACTTATTTCATTTACTTGTTCTGAACTCCAATCCATTCTTAGATTACCTAATGGGGAATTCCTAAACTACACCACTAATCAGTGGGTTTCCCATGAAGGTTTTGATTTGATTGAAGCTTTAAAAGTCATGTGTGTCAACAAGGACATCACCAAACCTACCCCTCCCAAGCTCAAGGATCTCGCCCTTAATGCTAGACTAGCTCATCATATCATTACGTATAACATAATTCCTAGGGGTGGAGGTCGCGACTTCATCACCTTCTTTGATGTCTTTCTTATTTGGTGTATTCTAACCACCAAACACATTGACCTCCCATTCATCATCATGCATGTTATGCTTGATGCTTCCAAGAAAATTTGTAGAAGATTATCATTTTGTCTTGCTCTTACTAGAATTTTCAAACATTTCAAAATTCTTTTATCTTTATACCAAGATAAAAGAAATTAAGCCGATTTTGATGTATACTCAAAAGCCACCATCATGCGTATGGGTTACATTTGGATTGAGTCTAGGAATGTATGGGTTCTCAAAACCCAGAACATCCCTTCATCTCCTACAGCTCCTCCTTCTATCATTCCAGATCCTCTAGCTCCTCCACCTATTTCTGCTCCTGATTTCATTTCCTCTCCTGTTCATTCTCCTGTCATTCCTCCATCTTCTGCAATAGAACCAGAGCAAGAACTACCAGCAGAGCCAGAGTCTGAGGATGAGCCAAAGGCTAAGGCTGAGCCTAAGTGGCCAGAGGTGATGGTTGAGGTTGAGTATCCTTAGTCTTCCCACAGACAGTAATCACCTCACTTTGATGATTCAGGGCCATTTTTTGAGCCACCCTTCAGGGCAGCAGCATCAGAGGATCAGATGAGTCTCATGGTAGGGCAGATTACTTCCATGACATCTAGCATAGAGCAATTTCAGATGGAGATGAGAGAGAGCCAACTCCAGTTCCAGGCTTCATTGAAAGAGAGCTTTGTGAGCCTCTAGTCTGAGATTAGAGATAGTCTGACATCTTTAGAGTCCAGGATGGATGGTATTCAAACTGAATTGAAGAAGAGAGATGAGCAAATAGAACCTCGGCTAGAGGAGATAGAGATTGCTGGAGAGGTTATCAAGAACAAAGTAGACTCTATCCTTTCTCTAATAGAAAAGAAGGCAGTTGATGCTTCAGTGGTGAGTGAGAGGCTAATTCTGAAGACTCGGCATTGGACTGGGGGTTTGAAGTTTTAGCAACTGATGCAAGAGGGGTATCGAGATAGGCTTTAAATGTCCCTACCGTGAAGGTTACAGAGATGTGGGGTCGGGGTTCTAGCTTCGCCGGCCAGCTGTTCTTCTTTATGAGCTTTGAGAGATAGTCCTTGACGTTGGGCTTGTACCCCAATCCGAATGGCGATGTGTAGCAAGGAGGTGCATATCTCTTTTTCATTCCCTGGTTTCTAGCTCTCAGGCCTAACCCTGGTTGTTAGTTCATTCTGGCCATCATCCTGACAAATGGTAGTACTATCTGACTACTTTGTTCTTCTATCTGGACGATAGAACTGACAAGCTCAAACTGGTATGTCATAAAGGCAGTGCCTTGCCCAAGCTCCTGGATGTCCCCAAAGGAGCTTGCCAACTCTTCTGAAGGGATCACAACCAAGTGGTCATCTGGAATTAATTTGATTCTCTGATGGAGAGATGAGGGAATGGCTCCGGCCGTGTAGATCCACAGCCTCCTAAGGAGTAAAGTGAACGACGCTGGCACATTCACGACTTAGAAGTTTGTTGTAAATTGAGCAGGTCCGAACCTGATGGTCAAGTCAATGTCACCTAGATTCTGCCTGGTTGAGTTGTCAAAAGCCCTGATTGTCATCGACCTCTTCATCACTTGACTGAGGTCTAGACCCAGGTTTTGCAGCGTGGATAAAATGTAGACGTTTAGGCTGAAGCTATTGTCGATAAGCACTGATGATAAGGTTCTGTCCATGCACTGTACTATAATGTAGAGAGCCCAGGTGTGGTCCCTGTCGCTATCCAGTATTTCCTCTTCTATAAAAGAGATGATTCTTGATTCTAGTATTTGCCTCACCTTGTGCCCCAGTTTCTCGGGCGTGATGTCTGGTGTTACATGGGCATTGTTAAATACCCAGAGTAGTTGCTTCCGATGATACTCGGAAGTCAAGAGAAGACCCATGATGGAGATCTGTGCTGGGCTTTTTCTCAACTGCTGTGTGATATTGAACTCTTGTGTCTTTTCTAAGATTTTCAGCATAACTGCTGAGTCCACTGTTTCTTTCTCAGGGTCTGATACTGTTGCCTTCTCTTTTTCTGTTCCATTTTCCTTTGTCGGCTCTGCCACTAGAGGTTAGTACACCCGGCCAGATCAGATGAGGTAGGCTATGCTCTCACTCTCAAGGATGAGAGAGTGGGGAGCGGGTACTTGATCAAGGTTAAAAGGTGGAGATAAGATGTAAGGGATCCGGATAGGGCCTGAAGAAGTGGAGGCTTGAGCTGGAGCCGTGGGCCAGTTTGCTGTGCAATGGATGGTGTAGATGATTTGTTTTTTAACTGGTTTAAGGATAGGGATCTGTACCGGTGGTAGGATAGCTTGGATGTTTGACTGAGCGAATGGGATTATGACAGGAGGTTGATAAGAAGGCTTGATTATGTCGTCATTCACTGCGGGTGCACTAGGTCTTGGCTGCCCTACCTCGGGCTCTTCTCACTCAATGAAATTGACTTGATTGTTATGTGGAGGCAATGGCACCTGGTTGATGCTGGTGTTCCCAGGGGCCAGTTCAACCTTTCCATCATCCAGGAGATCATAGATAGCGCATTTCAGGCCAATGCAATAGTCAGTAGCATGGCCTGAGCCTCGATGAAAGGCACGGTGATGATCAGCTCTGTAGTTTTTGTTCTATTTGTCGGGTGGTAAGAGATGGGTAGAGCCTCTCAAGGTGAGAAGACCTTGCTTGGTCAGAAAGTCCAATAACTGGCTATGAGTGTATGGAAGAGGGGTGAAGTTTTTAGGGGGTGATTGTGCCCCTGGTTTTGTCTGATTGACCGAGTGTTTTCGGGAACTGACTGAGACTGAGCGGCTGGAGCCGACAATTTGATAGGTGCTGTAGTAGCCACCATCTGAATATCTTCTTTTTTCTCTAGTCCCTGAGACCGCTGTTTCTTCTTACTGGAGCTGTTGTTCTGAGATAGCAAGCCTTAAAATGGAGTGAATGGCTCCACTCTGAATGACCGTCTTGATGCGTGAAAAATCCAATGAACTTCAAATCTAATGTTTGATTTGAGAACTCTCAAATTTAAGGGGATGATTAGGTCTCTCTATAAGTCTATATACCCTTTTTAAGATTATGCAATCAAATTATTAATTAAGGGATGAGAAACTTTATAGTGTGGAATAAGAGAAACAAGCAAACCACAACACAAACAATTTTTACGTGGAAACCCTTTCGGGAAAAACCATGAGACCTAGTCCAACAATGAGAATCCACTAAGATAAAGTACCAAATACTTACAGACTCGAACCTCACCCAAACAGGACTCGACTTCCTCGATCCACGTCTATTCCTTCACGCCTCAATAAGTAATCACGATCTCGCAAGACTCGCAATCTACCGCAATAGCCTATTCTTCTCTTTTATCTTGACAACCACGATCGATCTCCTTCAATGATGGCTTCGGAATCCACCAACCAAATACCATATCCATGATCCTTCTTGGCTCAATCTCCTTCGCAAAGGCTCCGGAACACTTCGGCCAATTTTTTCTTTCCAGAACGGGTTGATGGTTTATTAAAATCAAATCCTAGATGGACTCCATCAATGGGAATGTCCAAACAAGCAAGAATAGAACAATGACTTGTAAACTCTAGGATGAAAGAGAAACTAACAAAAGGAATGAGAGAAAAATAATTAAGAGTTTTTATAAACTCAAGAGATAGTGTCGCGCCCCAAAATACCCCCTAAGAGTTAAGGGATACTTTAGAGGTGACTATTCATACATGTCAAATCATCCTGTAATGAACAAGGCTAACATAATATAATAACAACAATAATCAGAGTGCGGAAGCAAAACATGAGTGCTGAAGCGTTAACCAAAATTTTCTTTTCTTTATAAGGTGGTCTGTATTCTAAGTGAATATGTACAAAACATATCAAAGTAAAGGTGGACATACCCACTTATGAAAATACAAAATAGGCCAAGTTTCATTGTCTCTCCTATCAACAGTAATCTAGGTATGGCCAGACATCGCGATCATTATCCTCCTGCAACTGTATCGGGATATGAGATTCTCTCTCCTCTACATCCTCTTCTTTAACCCAAGGCTCAGGGTTGAGGGCTTCCTCGGTACCTGCCGACATAAAACTACGGTTGAGTATAGAATACTCAGCGAGTACAAGCTACTAGCTAGCCATAGCAATAACAAAACACAACAACAATGAAAACAATACACAATATCGATTTAAAGCAATACTAGCAGCATAAGACAAATAGCATTGAAAGTAAAGTAATTTGATAATCTTGACATGCTTGATTGAATACGAAAAACTCCGATAAAACTCGTACTTTAAAAATCATGTCTTATACTTGAAAATAGTCTTTCGTGTTTCTTTCAAAACTTGTTCGTCATGTTTGAAAACTTGTTTCTTGTCTTGGTCTTGTTCGTGAGAATCACACATGTTTGTCTTGTCTTGCTTGGAATCACTTGTCTTGCTTGTTCTTGTCATGTTCTTGACTTGACTTGCTTGTATACTTGTGAGCCAGAGGTTAGAGCCCTTGAAGCGACTTGTGAGCCAGGAATGCAAATTCTCTTCAGCGAAATATATATATATATATAGAAAATGGTACACCAACCTCCTTGTCTTGTTTTCTTGTGAGCCAGGTATGACATATCTTACGATATGCCCTACCCTTGACCAACCCAATGTCCGGCTTTATCATTCATGTTTGTTTTCCTTGTGAGCCAGAAATGACATATCCTAGGGATATGCCCTACCCTTAACCCCCTTAACTGCGGTTAAGCATCCTTAACCATTGGAAAAAATCTTGAAAATTTCTAAAAAAATCAGATAAATGCAAAAAGATCAAAAATACTGATATTGGACTTTTTAACCATGGATAGCACTTCTAACCATGGTTAACTATCTTTTTAACCCTGGTTAGCAACCCTAACCCTTGGTTAAAACACCCTTGGGCTTACCGGGCCTCACCCTTTGTCCTACTAGGCCTAACTCAGGCCTACTGGGCTTCCCTCATGGCCTACCTGGCCCAACCCTAGTTTACCGGACTTACCCCAAGCCTACCAAGCCAAACCCTAGCCAACTGGGCTTCACCCTTGGCCTACCGGGCCCAACCCTAGTCTACCGGACTTACCTTAGGCCTACCGGGCCCAAACTCAGCACTTTGACCAACCCCAGACAACTAAACCCTAGTCTACTAGACTAGGCCCATTAGCCACCCTTGGTGTACACACACACCCCTAGCCTTGGCACGGACTCATGTGCCAGAACTACGCTCGGTCTGATCTCACCCCAATGTGAGTACGTAGGTAGCCCAACCCGGGTTCGATCCTAGTTTAGGATTTTCTCCTTCTTAGATTAACATTACATTAAACATTAAGGCATTTGATTAAGATTGAGCTTAAGTTGGCTTAACCCTAACAAGTAGGGAACCACTGAAAAGTGGAAGTGCCGGGGTGCCTAACCCCTTCTCCGGACTTAACTGAACCTCTTACCCTGATCTCGTACCGCAGACCAAGACCTTATCCAAATCCTAGGGACTTATCCCTTCTGAATGAATAGGTGGCAACTCTAAATTCACCCCGTGAGATTCAAACCAGGGTTTTTCCGAAATCCGCGCTCACTGCTCTGGCGACTCTGCTGAGGACTCTAAGGTTCAACCTAGAACCTAGGTTTTAGTCAAATAAACATCAAATTAATCAAATAACTAAATATTTAACCAAATACTAATCATTTTTCATCTCTTTGGTGATTTGTGTACTGTGCATCTCATTCATACCATAGTAGTGTAATCAACCCAATACCTATTAGACAGGTTTATTACGCTAACGGCCGCTGGATGACGATCCTCGGTGTCAGTGACTTAAATGTCTTAGAGGTCCACGGAACTTTTTCTGTTGGGTGATGACCCTTAGGAAACGGTTTAGAACGCTCCCGCTTACACCAATCATACCTTTCCAGGTATGTTTTATACCGGGGATTAGTATATACGGTATTAAGTGACCCCCACATCCTTAGGAACACACTTGCATACCCTAGCATGCATACATATAGCTTAGGCTAAGGTATAGTCTACAAGCAGCCCACCTGGAGGAATACTCTAAACCCTCACCTACTTACACCCTATACCCGCCCCCAATCATGGTTGACTACCCAGGCACACTCTACCCGGATAACCACCCATCAGGGGCATGCAATGAGCCAAATTTGTGCTTGTAATAAAACGCATCCTACCCTGCTTCTTGACATAGCATATGGAGTTCAAATCTCAGTCGATTAGGTCTTCACCAGACCTATACCTGACCTTGACCTGATAGGCCCCCGGTTCCCAGCAACCCGGGTAAAGCAAAGTCAGAACTCTATCCGACTGACCTATCAGCTCACATGGGCCTTGTCACACCCAATCAAAAATCTAAAAAAATCTACATCATCTTTTACATTTTTCATCTACATTTCACAGTACACTCACATCGAGTCTGTCTATTTCCAGGTAGATAACAGGTCCGACAGTGATAGCTCCGTCAAATGGTCAACCTTCGCGTCCTGTACATTTGACTTTTCAAGGGGCATGTGATCGGAGCCTCCAGAAAGCAGTAGAGGTCCTTACTTCTGGTCAGCGTTTGGCTTGGGCCCTGCATTACAAATTGGGATCCATCCTAGACCTATCCATGGTTAACCTAGATCCGCGCCTCTTGAACGCTGCAATCCAGTGTTAGAACCTCTCGTACATGGTCTTTCGTTTTGGTAAGAACAAACTATGTCCAACTTTGGAGGAAATCCAGTGCAATCTGAGGTTAAACATGGACGGCGATGCCATAGTACCGCGCTACAAGAAAAATTACCAGACAGACCTATCAAGGTTTTTACATCTCAAGCCTACCTACTTGCGGCCCGGTCCTAACGACACTTTTGACCGGATCCCCGTAGACTTTCTGGAAAAGTTGTACCACCTTAAGTGGAACCCTGACCCTATAGTAACAGAACTTTCAAGTCTCAATGCCTTTACATTGATAGTTGTATCTCAGTTGTTGTTCCCGAGATGCCGCACACTTGTTGAATCTGTACTGGTGGGGATTATTGAGGATACCTATGCTTCCGGAACCATCATACCAGTTATCCTTACAGATCTTCTTAGGGCTCTCAATCAGGCAGCAGGCCACAGAAAGGGCATCTTCCAGGCCAGTGTACCACTCTTACACCTATGATTGGTATCACACCTGCCTACTATCCTACCAGTGCCCGACGTACCTCGAGATGCATACAGCCTGCCCAGGAAGATTTCTTAGAATCAGCTTAAGATAGTGATTACCGACGTTAAAGCTCTCTACCGGCTTCTCCAAGACCTAACAGAGGAACAAATTACGTGGGAATACGTGTAGTTGGTTCGCAGACAGTTACCACGCGTTGTCATAGTAGGAAGGTGATGCATGGTCCTAACAGGTCTCACCGGCTCTGCAGCCTACGTACTACTTCGAGTCCTCCACCAGTTTGGACTCCCTCGGCGCATACCAGTAATAGACAACCTGGAAATTAACTTTGTCGACTTCACAGTACAGTCTGAATGCCTCATCCGTCGATTCCAAGCAGATTGGCGAAGCTCCCGAAGGGACAAATGGCCAGATTTTGTGGTCACAACAGGACCACAAACTGATTCTGCATACCGTATGTGAGTGGAAAATCCTGACATTCCATCCGACATGCCGGCACCCAGGGAACTGCCAACACCAGTTGCAGCTCCATCCCGAGGAAGTATACCCATAACTGAGATGGTGGTTCCCTGGATAAACTTCTTCCTCGAAAAGCAATTACAGATCTAGGAGAAAGAGAAGAGGCTACGGAAGGCCCAGCGAGCATTCAGGTAACAGGAAGCGGAGCAGAACCGCAAACTCCTAACCACGCAAGAGCAAGTTGAAAAGCTTGAGCAGACGATCCAGTCCCTTCAAAAGAGACGTAGGGGCGATGCTCGAGAGACCGCCATCCTCAGGGCCCAATTGCACTTCCATCAAGAACAGCTTAACAGTGCAAAGGCAGAGATGACCGATCGAATCCGAGTTCGGGTTCCGGATGTTCAATGCCTCAGAAATAATTATACACATGGAGGTTGAAATCACATCCCTCAAACAGCAAATTATGGACCTTGAAGGAGTGCTCTGGCCACTTGACTTTGTCATCCTTGATAAACCTGCTTAGGGTCGAGTTTTTTTTTTCTTTTATTGAGTCACAGTCCTGTATCACTGTCGTGCATCAATGAAAAATATTTTTTCTAGCATCATCTCTCTCCCATTATGAATATTTATGTTTAGCCATTACATCTTTTCAGTTTGCATGAGCCGACCGCTCGTTCTCTGACTGCGATTCTCTCAGAAGTCGCAGAAGCAGTCCTCATAAAAATATCAGTCACGGAGATTATACCATACACCAACTCATTTGAGAGCAGCTCAGAAGCAATGGCAGAACCATCAGACCATCAACAGCGAATAGAC
The DNA here is from genome assembly GCA_015143295.1 of Tetracentron sinense. Lineage (NCBI taxonomy): Eukaryota > Viridiplantae > Streptophyta > Magnoliopsida > Trochodendrales > Trochodendraceae > Tetracentron > Tetracentron sinense. The sequence goes on along the minus strand of CM026567.1, from coordinate 29,940,688 downwards.
AAGATGTTGCAGGCTCATGATTGACATATTGCTGTTATGCAAGCTAAGTTGATAGTGTTTTGGAATCCCTGAAGATTCTGGTTGGTGCCCGAACCAAAGAACCCTCCAACCGGATCCCAACCAGTGAAACCCCGAATCAACCTCGCCCAGAGCAGCCGATCCCTATCATTATTCTAAACTCTATACCCGCAGCTGGCAGAGGAGGAGAGGAGTATGATCAGTATGACGACCAGCCTAAGACCACACATGTCAACCAAGATAGGCCGTCATCTTCCGACCCTACACTGTCCCTCAGGGAGCAACATGAGGAGATAAAACAGATGAAAGAAGAAATGAGAAGTGTAAGCACCCTATTTTTGCACCCCCTATTCATCTTCCCACTTCTTCAAATGCTCCAAGGTTTACCCAAGGCCCAAGCCCATTTGGCCAAACTTGTACCCAGACAACTCAATCAAACCCAATTACCTAATTTTATTACCCAACCCAAGTAGTCAAGCCCAAATACCCAATCACCCAATTGCCTAAGCCAAAGCCTATTTCCATAGCCCAAGCCCAAATGTCATTGTCAAAGTCCAATAATCATAACCCATGACCCATCTACTAATAACCCATGATCCATAAGACTTAATCCACATATCCATATCCACCTACCCTATATCCTACAACCCATACCCATATAACCCATAGTTCACTCAACCCACCAACTCTCTTACACCTCTCTTACATCAACCCATACCTATATAACTCATAGTTCACTCAACCCACCAACTCTCTTACACCTCTCTTACACCCTATATCCTACAACCCATACTCATATAACTCATAGTTCACTCAACCCACCAACTCTCTTACACTCTCTTACACTCCTTACAACACCCAATCTATCAACCCACCTTACAACACTCAAGTCTTTACACACTAGCTCCTTTTATCCCCCATGTAAAAGACACAACCCAACCTCTTAGTTTTCCTATAAATACCAATCTCTTAGCCCCTTAGATCCATCCCTGAAGACCCCTAGAAGGTTCCCACCCACTTGTGTTTCTCTTGAGTTTGAAGAAGGGAGAAGAAACTAAGGTTTAGAGTTTGGAAAGAATTCTAAGACTAAAAGCTTAGAGTTCTTCACTAACTCTCTTCCTTTGTGGATTCTAAAACCCTATCCCTTTGAGCATTGAAGGAGAATTCTTGGAGGAGTAGGCACTCCTTTCATTTTCTCTTCTTTTTTATCTTTTTTTTTATTTGGTTCTCACTTCTTGATCTCTCATTTCTCAAGCATAGTTGGGTCTCTCTACACCAATCTAATGGTGTAGAGGGACCCCATATCAAAGGCAAGGAGATGCTCCTTTTTTCTTTTCCTTTCCATGTACATATTTTCTTCTTTTTTATGTACCCACAAGTGTGGATATGGGTAGGCCCATAGAGAGTGGAAGCTAAAGCTATACCTCTCTTTTTTATTTTGTTTCCTTTCGAGATTCTAGTCCTCTTTCTAGAATTTTTTGTGAAAGCTCATCCCCTCCCTAACATTCTTTAGAGCAACATTACATCATTAATAATGGTGTAAATGAACCACCTTAAAAGGGAGATGATGAGCTTTCATTTTCTTTCATTTCTTTATTTTTCCTTCATGTTCTATGTTGAATGGGTAGGTGATGGTTTAAGGACTTAAGATAAATGATGGTGTAAGGACTTAAAGAGGACATTCTTAAAAATGTTTCATACTAAAAACAATGGTATTTGATCTATTATCAACATCAATCCAACAAAACAGGTGTTGGTAATAGACCATTTACTATTCATAAGGCACATCCCTCTTTATGTCTTAAACTATAATCTTTTAGCCAAACTCTTGGACTAAATTTGACTTTAGTTAAGTTTGTCAAAACCTTACCTATATGAAAATTCAAAAACATGATAAAATCTCAAAATACCAAAAACATGATAAAATTTCAAAACACCAAAAACATTCAAATATAACCAAAATATAAAAAACATTCAAATATCCCCAAAAATCTCAAAAAATATAAAAAATACAAAAAGACCAAAAAGAGACTTGTAGGACCTCCTTAGCTTTGGTTAGCTCATCTAACCATGGATAAATACCCTCTAACCGCGGTTAGACTTAACACTTGTGCACTTGACCTCCCCGGTCAACTAAACCATAGCCTTCTAGGCTAGACCCTTTGACCATCCTATGCACACACACACTCCCCCCTAGCCTCGGCACGGGCTCATGTGCCAGAACTACGCTCGGTCTGATCTCACCATGTGAGTACGTAGGCAACTCAACTCGGGTTCGACCCTAGCCATCTAGCTTTCTATTTTTCTTGGATTAGCACTCACTTAAAAACTTTGGACATTCTAATTAAACTTTGAGATTATAATTGGCTTAAGTTTAGGGAGTAGGTAACCGTTATAAAACGGGGGTCTTGGGGTGCCTAACACCTTCCTCAGGGCTTAATCGAACCACTTACCCTAACTCTGATTAGACCATTTGCCTTATCCAAACAAACAAATACCCGGGACCTATCCCTAAGAATGAATAGGTGGCGACTCAAGTCAAAACATATAATTGTGAAAGTGGGTAGGAAGATCCCATGCTCACAGCTCTGGCGACTCTGCTGGGGATGAGGTTTAAGCCGAAACTTAAATTTAAGCCAAATGATCTCAAAATTAATTAAAATACCTAAGTATTTAATTAAGTGCCGATTCTTTATACTTTTTGGGATGTTCCTTGTACAGTGCATTTCATGCATAGCATACTAGTATAACAACCTAATACCCATCAGACAGGCTTATTACACTCACGGCTGCTGGATGACTATCCTCAGTGACAGGGGCTTAATAGTCTTTGAGGTCCGCGGAACTTTGCCTGTTGGGTGACTATCCTCAGGAAACGGTTCTGAACGCTCCCGCTTACACCAATTGTCTCTTTTTAGGGAGTTGCATATACGGTGTTAAGTGACTCCTATCCTTTTAGGAACACCCTTGCATTACCCCTGCATGCATACATATAGACTAGGTTATGGTATAGTCTATAAGCAGCTCACCTAGAGGGATACTGTAAACCCTAACCTGCTTATAACCTATACTTGTCCCCTCAATCATGGTTGTTCATCAGGGCACTCTGTCCAAATAAACACCCATCCAAGGGGCATGTACTGAGCCTTTTGTTGTACTTGTAATAAAATACACCATACCCTACCTCTTGACATAGCATATGGGGTTCAAATCCCAGGTAAATAGGTCTTCACCGGACCTACCTCTACCTTTGACCTGATAGGTCCACGGTTCCCAACAGCCCGAGTTAAAGCATGTCGGACCTCCATCCGTTTGCCCTATCGGATCACATATGCATTGTCACACCCAATTAAAAAAAAAAAAAAAAACCAAAAACCAAAAAACAAAAAAAATCAAAAATAAAAAAATCCTCTCTCTTGCATGACTAGGGGCATAGTCCCTATGTCAATTAGATCTTGTTAGGTCATCTACATGCTTTCTAGTCTTCGCCCACTCTTACCTATTCCGATTCTTACTCCGTACATTTCAATCATTTCAGGAGCAGACCCTGAGTCAAGCACGTATTTGAAAAGCAAAACCAGTTGCAGCATGGACCCTCAGGATGGCCAAGAGACTGACCCTGACACACCGACATCACAACAAGCACAAGCCCCAAATCTTGAGGCAAAAATAGCTGAGAATGCCCAAAATATAGAAGAACTGAAAAACATTTTGCATGATTTCATGCGGGCCATAACACATGCTCTCTCCTCCTCAAATCCCCGATCGGTCGATGTGCTAGGTCCATCACAAACCAATCCGCCACATGTCACCAATCTTATCCCTCCATCACCTGCTATCGTCATCCCACCACTTGTTCAACCACAACCACTACATACCATCAACATCCCTCAACCACATATTCATCCACCATCGGAATTCACCTTCAACATACCGCCTCCACCTGTCCAACCACAACCCATTCCTCACGTCACACCACCTACCATAGACCAGTTTGAGGAGGAGGAAGCCAGGGCCGGTGGAGATCCTCATACTGGGTCTGCTCACATATCCTCCAGCACAGCCCAGATTCCCGATGCATATAGGGAAAGAATTGAGAAGCTAGAAGAGTTGGTGAGGACAGCTCAGGGAACCCGCAAATCTAATGATTTCAGGGATATGTGCATGCACCCAGGGATTCAATTGCCCAGAGATTTTAAAATACCTGATTTTGAAAAGTACAACGGGAAGGGATGTCCCGAGATGCATTTGAGAGTTTACCGCGGAGAGTTGTTCCAGTTGGAACATGATGACAAGCTATTGGTCCAACTATTTCAGAAAAGTTTAAAGGGTGCAGTTTTGCAGTGGTTTACTAAGGTCGATTCCAACAAAGTTAGGACATGGGAGGGTCTGTGTGAGACATTCTTGGCTAAGTACTCCTATAATGTTGACCTAGTCCCGAAAAGGGTAGACCTAGAAAGAATGTCACAGAGGGATAACGAGACCTTCATTGAATACTCTGTTCGGTGGAGAGAAATAGCCAGAAAAATGAGCACCCCTTTACCTGAGGAGGAGCAAGTGACCACTTTCCTCCGTACTCTTAAGCATCCACTTAAGACACTCCTGGCCGCACAACCGATCTCTGACTTCAGTACTATGGCCAAATGTGGCGCCCGGATTGAGGCAACAATGGATGACGTTGGGGCATTTGACATGTTCAAGGGGTCAAAAGGTGCATCCTCTTCTCGTGCTCCCTTACCTCCGAGAAAGGATAACAGAAGAAGAGAAAATGATGAACAAATGGTTGCAGCCATACGAGTCCCTAACTTGCCCCAACAACCTCGGTAGCCCCAGCAGGCTCGGCAGCCTCAGCAAGCTCAACAAAACCAGGGAAAACTCCTCTCCCACCAAATGACTTTTGAACAAAGGAAAAATCGGGCGTTCACACCGATCCCGTACTCTTTGTCGGCACTTCTCTCATTTCTGTTGGGCAAGAAGCTGATCACACTTAAGGAGCCTCAGCCTCCACCAGTCAACCTTCCAAAGGGATACAGGCTGGAACAGCACTGTGGATATCATCAATCACCGGGGCATCCTACAGATCGATGCTATGACCTAAGGCATGCTGTCCAGGACCTATTGGAGACAGAAGCAATTTGCTTTGCACCAGGGAACACCGACATCACCCAAGTCCCTCTGCCTAATCATGCTACTCCTGGGAACTAAGGCGCATCAGCCGGAAGCCCCTACAGTCGAATTTTGAGCAAACTCTATGTTTGTCGTGTCTTTGTTTCATTTCATTATCAATGTCTTGCAGTCGGCTTGTCGGCCCGTGTCAGTCCTGTCGTTTAGTCCGAGTCAGTCAAGTAGCCAGTGGCCCTTTGAGTCATGTTTGTCTTACATCGAGTATGTTCACCCTTTTTGTGCAATGCAATGAAATAGTTTTTTTTAAAATCAAACTTTTATTGTGCTCTGAGATGCCTAATTTGGGAACTGAACTAGTTTCTAATGCACATAAGGGACAATTTGATAACGGAAATTGATCATTCAATAGAAATCATAGTGTTCAAATCGATAGATATTCCCTCAAGACTGAATGAACCAAGGCAAGAGTAATACAGGGGCAACGAAGACCTCTTTGAGCCGTCAAATCCCAACCAACTGAAATGAGGACGATGCAATGAACGTACATGCTCTTGACCAATTAAGGAAATGATAAGAGGCCATCTTTTGATAAACCTCACTATACCTCGCTTACCTATGCTATATATATCCGCTAGTTAGACCTTTGAGCCTAATAGCCTTTCTTTCAAAACCCACACATGGGCACCCCGTGAAAGTCAAAAGAACAATGCAAGAGAAACAACCAGCAAAGAACAACAACAGAGTGGCTTTTTAGCCGAACTACGTCATGACCTGATCCCTATTTGGGTACGTAGGCAACCTGAAATCAGGTTCGGTCATAACACAGCAAATGCCAACAATACAAGACAATCATGCACAAAAAAAAAAAACAAAAAAACAAAACAAAACAAAAAAGAAAAAAAAAAAAAAAAAAAAAAAGTACTTGGCCAACGACGAAGCAAAGCTTCACCAAAGGATAAGGCATTCAGAAGCTGGTTCCACCCCGACACTGAACAAGTATAATAGGGTGCCCTACCCTTGCTGAAACAGTAAATTTGAGCCTTATCTCGTTTCTAGCCAAACCACGTTTCGTCCTGAACACTAAGCCCTCTTTGATCTTTGAAAGGAATTGAGCGTGGACATTCAAAAGCATTCGTCCTCATTTTCCGACAGACGGTGATAAGGGGAGAACGGAGAATTATCAAAGCAAAGTTCAAGAACAGAAAAATGCAGAGCTTGTATACCCAGTCCTGGAGAAAACCTGAAAAGGTCCAGGGGCAAAAAAGGGATAAATCAAATTTCAAATTGCACGGGCATAATATGGAGTCATCAATCCTACTATTGCTCAAAAATTACGTAAGCCCAGTCCTGGTAAAAACCTGAAAAGGTCCAGGGGCAAAAAAAGGACAAAAATCAAAATGTGCAACCGAGTTCCGGAGAAAAGTGGAAAAGTTCAGGAGCAAAATAAGGAAGCATAATCAATATAAGTTTGGGCATTGATCAATCAGGAGGAAATACAGATCTACTCCAAAGATGATCAACCACAGCTTAATCATTTTACCTAAAGGCAAAGGAACCTAGCTAGGTCTCCCATTGCAGGCAATCTCAGGCACACTTTCAAATGGTCGATTTCATTATAAGCAGTTTGCTGGTCAACTGTCAATCTACCGTCAAACCACTAGTCAGTCAATCCATCAATCTTTTTAAGTTGTTCGCATCACCTGTCAGTCAATCCATCAGTCTTTTATCAAGTCGTTTGCATTCATAATCAGTCAAAGTCCATTCCCCAGTAGAGTCAGCTCAAAGTCAACTGTTCACTCTCGCTGGTGCAAGGAAAACACTGGAACCATGGCAAGGCAAAGTCAGTAGACTATCCTGGATGTCACAGATGTTTGAAAAAGATCAGTACACCTTGGGGGCAAGTACCAACAATTAGACCATCTGAGCCGGGGGCAATCCAGTTCAGCAAGTCGGATGTATACAGAGAGGCAAAGATACGTGCAATGGCTCAGGGTCACAACTCTCACTCCCTCATGTCCAATTCATTCAAATTTTCAAACTCATTGTCATACTCTCTAGAACTCTTGCTTATTCTTATCAACAACCTATTTCGATCTCTCCAGGTGAAGCAGTCGGGCGGCTGTCTTTATCCTCCTTATCTTGCTTTCCAGTCAGGCAATGAGGCCGTTGTCTTCACTGTATTGCATTCCCTTTCAGTGAGACAATCGGGCAGTTGTCTACACTATATTGGCTTGCTACCAGGCGAAGCAGTCGGGTGGCTGTCTTTACCCTCTTTATCTTGCTACCCAGTCAGACAATGGGGCCGTTGTCTGTACTGTGTTGTATTCTCCTTCAGTGAGACAATCGGGCGGTTGTCTACACTATATTGGCTGGCTACCAGGCGAAGCAGTCAGGCGGTTGTCTTTACCCTCCTTATCTTGTTACCCAGTCAGGCAATGGGGCCGTTGTCTGCACTGTGTCGCATTCCCCTTCAGTGAGACAATCCGGCGATGGTCTACACTATCTTAGCTTGCTACCAGGTGAAGCTGTCGGGCGGCTGTCTTTATCCTTATTTATCCTTGTCAAACAATCGGGCGGTTGTTTACTGGTTCGCTTCCCTTTCACTAATCAAGGAGTATACTGTTACTGTTGTGTGACCGGGTGTCAGTTGCGGCCTCCAGTGAAGTTCTTCTTGCTCTACTAGCTCACTAATCAAGGGGTATGCGGATGCGGTCGTGTGACCGGGTGTCGTTTACAGCCTCCAGTGACGCTAATCTTGCACCCATCATTGCTTTGATTCATCTCCGGTAGATGGTTGTGCGATCAACCTTCACCTCATTTCCGATGAAATGGTCGTGTGATCGACCCTCACCTCATCTATCTTTAGTGAAATGGTTGTGTGATCGACCCTCACCCCATCTATCTTCGGTGAAATGGTTGTGTAATCGACCCTCACCTCATCCATCCTCAGTGAAACGGTTGTGTGATTGACCCTCACCTCATATATCCTCGGTGAAACGGTTGTGAGATCGACCCTCACCTCATCTATCATCGGTGAAACGGTTGTGTGATCGACCCTCACCTCATCTATCCTCGGTGAAACGGTTGTGTGATCGACCCTCACCTCATCTATCATCGGTTGTGTGATTGACCCTCACCTCATCTATCCTCGGTGAAATGGTTGTGTGATCAACTTTCACCTCATCTTCGGTGGATGGTTGTGTGATCAACTTTCACCTCGTCTCTGGTGGAATGGTTGTGTGATCAACCTTCACCTCATCTCCCGTGGAATGGTTGTGTGATCAACTTTCATTTCATCTCCGGTGAAATGGTTGTGTGATCAACCATCACCCTATCTCCGTTGAAGCGGATACATGTGCACTCCTCTCATCCATCATGCATCTCCAGCACTCCACATTTTTGTCTTGGCAAACTTAACTTAGTTTCAAGTTAGTTCATTATCATTTCTTATATTTTTTCAAGTTTCGCAGGTTTTACTGTGCAAAAATAGTGGTGATTTCAGTCTTTGTCGTTTGCTTGCCCGCACCCTCCGACAAAGAGGGGCAGCTGTAAGCACCCTATTTTTGCACCCCCTATTCATCTTCCCACTACTTCAAATGCTCCAAGGTTTACCCAAGGCCCAAGCCCATTTGGCCAAACTTGTACCCAGACAACTCAATCAAACCCAATTACCTAATTTTATTACCCAACCCAAGTAGTCAAGCCCAAATACCCAATCACCCAATTGCCTAAGCCAAAGCCTATTTCCATAGCCCAAGCCCAAATGTCATTGTCAAAGTCCAATAATCATAACCCATGACCCATCTACTAATAACCCATGATCCATAAGACTTAATCCACATATCCATATCCACCTACCCTATATCCTACAACCCATACCCATATAACCCATAGTTCACTCAACCCACCAACTCTCTTACACCTCTCTTACATCAACCCATACCTATATAACTCATAGTTCACTCAACCCACCAACTCTCTTACACCTCTCTTACACCCTATATCCTACAACCCATACTCATATAACTCATAGTTCACTCAACCCATCAACTCTCTTACACTCTCTTACACTCCTTACAACACCCAATCTATCAACTCACCTTACAACACTCAAGTCTTTACACACTAGCTCCTTTTATCCCCCATGTAAAAGACACAACCCAACCTCTTAGTTTTCCTATAAATACCAATCTCTTAGCCCCTTAGATCCATCCCTGAAGACCCCTAGAAGGTTCCCACCCACTTGTGTTTCTCTTGAGTTTGAAGAAGGGAGAAGAAACTAAGGTTTAGAGTTTGGAAAGAATTCTAAGACTAAAAGCTTAGAGTTCTTCACTAACTCTCTTCCTTTGTGGATTCTAAAACCCTATCCCTTTGAGCATTGAAGGAGAATTCTTGGAGGAGTAGGCACTCCTTCTTTCATTTTCTCTTCTTTTTTATCTTTTTTTTTATTTGGTTCTCACTTCTTGATCTCTCATTTCTCAAGCATAGTTGGGTCTCTCTACACCAATCTAATGGTGTAGAGGGGCCCCATATCAAAGGCAAGGAGATGCTCCTTTTTTCTTTTCCTTTCCATGTACATATTTTCTTCTTTTTTATGTACCCACAAGTGTGGATATGGGTAGGCCCATAGAGAGTGGAAGCTAAAGCTATACCTCTCTTTTTCATTTTGTTTCCTTTTGAGATTCTAGTCATCTTTCTAGAATTTTTTGTGAAAGCTCATCCCCTCCCTAACATTCTTTAGAGCAACATTACATCATTAATAATGGTGTAAATGAACCACCTTAAAAGGGAGATGATGAGTTTTCATTTTCTTTCATTTCTTTATTTTTCCTTCATGTTCTATGTTGAATGGGTAGGTGATGGTTTAAGGACTTAAGATAAATGATGGTGTAAGGACTTAAAGAGGACATTCTTAAAAATGTTTCATACTAAAGACAATGGTATTTGATCTATTATCAACATCAATCCAACAAAACAGGTGTTGGTAATAGACCATTTACTATTCATAAGGCACATCCCTCTTTATGTCTTAAACTATAATCTTTTAGCCAAACTCTTGGACTAAATTTGACTTTAGTTAAGTTTTTCAAAACCTTACCTATATGAAAATTCAAAAACATGATAAAATCTCAAAATACCAAAAACATGATAAAATTTCAAAACACCAAAAACATTCAAATATAACCAAAATATAAAAAACATTCAAATATCCCCAAAAATCTCAAAAAATATAAAAAATACAAAAAGACCAAAAAGAGACTTGTAGGACCTCCTTAGCTTTGGTTAGCTCATCTAACCATGGATAAATACCCTCTAACCGCGGTTAGACTTAACACTTGTGCACTTGACCTCCCCGGTCAACTAAACCATAGCCTTCTAGGCTAGACCCTTTGACCATCCTATGCACACACACACTCCCCCCTAGCCTCGGCACGGGCTCATGTGCCAGAACTACGCTCGGTCTGATCTCACCATGTGAGTACGTAGGCAACTCAACTCGGGTTCGACCCTAGCCATCTAGCTTTCTATTTTTCTTGGATTAGCACTCACTTAAAAACTTTGGACATTCTAATTAAACTTTGAGATTATAATTGGCTTAAGTTTAGGGAGTAGGTAACCGTTATAAAACGGGGGTCTTGGGGTGCCTAACACCTTCCTCAGGGCTTAATCGAACCACTTACCCTAACTCTGATTAGACCATTTGCCTTATCCAAACAAACAAATACCCGGGACCTATCCCTAAGAATGAATAGGTGGCGACTCAAGTCAAAACATATAATTGTGAAAGTGGGTAGGAAGATCCCATGCTCACAAGAAGAATGAGGGGCATCTACCAACCCCACCCTATCATTGGAGAACCTGACTTTCTCCTCTAGGGATGCTATTTCCCCCGGATTCAAGGTACCTAACTTCGATAAATATGACGACTCGAGCTGTCCTAAGCAACATTTGCAGATGTATCTAGGGGACATGCTCCCATATAACAAGAATCAATCTTTGCTCATACAGTATTTTCAGAAAAGTCTGAAAGGGGCAGCCCTTACCTGGTGGATGTCGATCGACAAACAGAGAATCATGACATGGTAGGACGCCATGGATACCTTTGTAGAATAATATTCTTTCAATCAGGAGTTTCAGCCTCAGCGAAGCCAGCTAGAACAGATGTACCAGTGAAACAATGAGTCGTTCCTAGAGTATGCCACTCGGTGGAGAGAAATGGCAGCAAAGGTCACCACCCCTATCCCCAAGGAAGATCTAGTGAACATATTTTTAGGCACGCTGAAACAGCCCTATTCTACACTAATGGTCACTCTACCAGTCGTGGATTTTGGCACAATAACTAAAACAAGTGCCCGTATTGAGGCAGCAATACAGAGTGGACCCATCCACTCCAGTCTAGGGCTTGCTCCCCCCAAAGCAACAACAGCTTCAACCAGCAGAAACAACGGTCACAGAGATCAAAAAAGAAAAGAAAATGTTAACTTGGTGACTCCAGTAGCGCTGATTAGATTACCGGCTCCGGTAGCTCAGCAACAGCCAGCACCTGGAAACACCCGACCGGCTAAACAAAACCAAGGATAAACCCGTCCCCCCAGGACCTTTACCCCTCTCCCTTACACACTCAGTCAACTTTTGGACTTCCTAACCAAACAGGGTCTTCTTGAACTGAGAGGCCCTACCCCTCTTTTACCGCCAGACAAGAGGAACAAAAATTACGATGTTAACCAACACTGCGCCTTTCATAGAGGCCCTGGCCATGCAACTAATTACTGCATTGTTCTGAAGTGAGCCATCCAGGATCTCCTGGATACAGGTAAGGTCGAACTGGCTCCCAGAAACACCAGTATCGACCAGGTACCACTGCCTCACATAACAACCAAGTTAACTTTATTGAGTGGGAAGAGCCCGGGGCAAGGCAACCTAGACCCAGTGCATCCGTGTACAGACCCCCAGTTATAATCCCTCTACCACAGTCAAATTTTCAGGCCATCCAGGCCCCAGTACAACTCCCCGCTCTTGAATCAGACAAAGAGCAAATTGTTTACACAATTCCCTGCCCTGCTAATTAGCCCACAACTTCAACCAAGGCCTCAACATCCTCTGGACCATTTAAGATCCTCTACATCCCTTCCCAGTCTTTCAACCTTAATCATGTACCTGCCCCTCAATCTCTCATCCTGGAAAGTGAATACATAGCCAACCTCACCCGATCCGGTCGGGTGTATCAACCTCTGGCGGCTGAGCCGATAAAAGAAAAGGTAGGGGTGGCGGACCCAGAAAAGGAAACAGCAGATTCACCTCTCTTATAGAAAATATTGGAAAAAGTAGAAGAATTCAATATTACCCAGCAGTTGGGCAAAACCCAGGCATAAATCTCTATCTTGGGCCTTCTCTTGACTTCAGAGCATCACAAAAAAAAACTTCTCCAGGTATTTAACAACGCCCATGTAACACCAGACATCTCGCCTGAGAAACTGAGGCAGATGGTAGGGCAAGTACTCGAATCCCGAATCATCTCCTTTACTAAAGAGGAAATACCGGATGGAGATAGAGATCATACTCGAGCCCTATACATTACAGTTTAGTGTATGGATATGACATTATCCTCGGTACTTGTCGACAACGGCTCCGGCCTAAATATTTGTATACTCTCTACACTGCAAAGCCTGGGCTTGAACACCAGTCAAGTTAAGAAGAGACCCATGACGATAAGGGCTTTTGACAATACTACTAGGAAAAACCTAGGAGATATCGACCTGACCATCAGCGTCGGTCCAACTCAGTTCTTGACAAACTTTCAAGTTGTGAATGTACCTGCCTCATTCACCTTGCTCCTAGGGAGGCCGTGGATTCATTCGGCCGGTGTCATTCCCTCCTCTCTGCACTAAAGAATCAAGTTCATACAGGATGACCACCTAGTCGTCATTCCATCTGAGGAGTTGGCAGGTTCCTTCGGGAACATCCAGGAGCTAGGTCAAGGTACAGCTTTCATGACCTATCAGTTTGAGCAAGTCAGCTCCATCGCCTAAGTGGAACAGTAGAACAAGCAAGCAGTACCTCCCTTTATCAGAATGATGGCAAAGATGAATTACTAGCCTGGTCTAGGCCTGGGTGTCAGGAACCAGGGCATAAAGAAGAGATATGTGCCTCCGCGCTTCACACCTCCATTTGGATTGGGATATAAGCCCAAGTACAAGGACTATCTCAACAAGCTGACAAAGAAGAGTAGACAGTCAGCAAAACCTGAACCCCGACCCCACATTTCAGTAACCTTCCCCGTCGGAATCTTCGAAACCAACCCAGATACCTCTCTTGCACCAACCATCGATATCCCTAACCCTCAACCCGGCACCGAGTCTTCAGGGATTCCCAAATCGGAAATATTCAACATTGCCCGGATGTTCAAAGAGCTAATTGTTGAAGATGCAGAAGCAGAATATTCTACGTGAGAGCAGGTATGCACCCTCTCCAACAGCGCAGACGCATCCTTCAGCCGCTGACCACTGATTCATTGGTGGACCGATGCTCTCACCATTGAGGCCGCACGGGGCCAGGGAAAGCGCAGTGCAGGGAAGGTTGGTCAAAACAAGTAGTGATGCAGTATCATTCCCCTCTTCTTCTTAATCTATCTCTCTTTGCTCCCTTTGCAAAAATCCAAAATATCAGCCAATTATAGGCCTCTTTTTGTTATATTGAGTCAATTTTGTAGACGGACCACTTTTTTATCAATGAAAATCTGGAATTTTGACTCAAAAAACTGTTTTTCAAAAAATATTTGCATTCAGCTAATGACGAAATCACACGGACTCTTCCCCTGGAAGGCCTAATGTCCTGAAGCCAACAAAACATAAAAATATAAGAATGCTAAACTAAGTTTAATGATTTGCCAGGAAATCGCCTCTGACAAGGCTACCCCTGAAACCCTCCTTGAGCTTTCAGAAGTTGAGTATGACTCAGAACAGGATGAGGAACCGCCTCAAGAGATTTTGGACCTTCTAAAATGCAGTGAAAGGCTACTGCAGTCGAACAACGAGGATACCGAGACAATGAACTTGGATTCCGAAGACAACCCTCAACTGGTCTAGATTGACACAACTATGAACCCGCAACAAAGAACGGACATGATCAGCTTCCTGAAAAGCTACAGTGATGTCTTCGCTTAGTCATATGCAGACATACCTGGCCTATGCCCAGCATTGGTGGTGCACAGACTGCTCCTGAACCCGGATGTCAGACCGGTTAAGTAAAAATTAAGACGGATGAGGTTTGAATGGTCACAGAAAGTCAGGAAAGAGGTAGAGAAGCAGATCAATGCAGGCTTCTTGACAGTAGGAAACTACCCTGAATGGTTGGCCAACATCGTGCTGGTACCCAAAAAGGATGGCAAGGTCCGAATGTGCATCGACTATCGGAATCTAAATAAGACTAGCCCTAAGGACAACTTCCCTCTCCCGCACATCGACATCCTAGTCAACAATACTGCAGAGTACGAGATGCTATCATTCATAGATGGTTTCTCCGGGTATAAGCAAATCAGAATGGCAGAAGAGGACATGGAGAAAACCTTCTTCATTACACCTTGGGGCACGTTTTGCTACAAGGTCATGCCCTTCGGGCTCAAGAATGCAGGAGAAACCTACCAAAGGGTCATGACGGCATTATTCCATGACATGATCGACAAGATAGCTGAAATCTATGTGGACGACATGATTGTCAAATCTCCAACCGTCAGGCAGCACCCGAAAGACTTGAAAAGACTCTGTGACAGACTCAAATAATTCGGCTTGAGACTGAATTCAGCCAAATGTGTCTTTGGGGCCTCATCAGACTAGCTCATCGGTTTTATAGTCAGCAAAAGAGGCATTGAGGTTCATCCAGCTAAAGCCAGAGCTATCATCGAAATGCCAGCACCCCAAACTGAAAAGGAGATCCATAGTTTCCTGGGCCGAATTCAGTAATCAATCGGTTTATTTCTCAGCTCACTCCGATCTATGAACCGATCTTCAAGCTTTTCCGGAAGAATACATCGACAACCTGGACAGTAAAATGCCAAGAAGCCTTTGATAAGATAAAGCAGTATCTCCTCAACCCTCTAGTACTTGTGCCTCCTACACCAGGATGACCCCTACTACTCTACATCTCAGTGCAAGAAACCTCCATGGGGTGTGTCTTAGCACAGCATAACGAGACAGGCAGAACAGAACAGGCCATTTACTACATCAGTAAGCGTCTACTAGAGTATGAAGAGAGGTACAGCCTGCTCGAGAAAACATGTCTGGGACGGGTCTGGGCTACTCAGCGTCTTCGGCACTATCTGCTTTCCTATCAGGTAATCTTGATCTCCCGGATGGATCCACTCAAATATCTACTAGAAAAGTCTGCCACCACCGAAAGGACTGCTCGATGGCTTATGATGTTGTCTGATTTGACATCACGTATATGAATCAGAAGTCAATGAAGGGGCAAGCGATAGCAGATCACTTGGCCCAGCCTCCAACACAGGACTATGCCTGTACATGATTAGTTTCCAAAATAAGCCATCCTGTATGAAAAAGCCAAAGAGCAAGAATACTTCGGCTGAGAGTTATACTTTGATGAAGCTGTCAATAGTCACGGGCATGGGATAGGAGCAGTCCTAATCTCACCCAATGGGGTACACCTCCCTATCTCTATAAAGCTAAAATTCAGATGCTCCAACAATGAAGTGGAGTATAAGGCATACATAGCCAGACTAAAAGAAGCCCTGGGCATCAGAATTGAGGAGATAGACGTCTATGGGGACTCATATTTGGTAATCTGTTAGGCGAATGAATCTTAGGCCATCCGAGAAGCCAGGCTAGTCCCATACCTAGCCTATCTCAATGTGCTAATCACTCGATTCAAAAGAATCAGTTTCAGTCACCAATCCAGGAACCATAACAAATTTACCAACGCATTGGATAGTCTTGCCTCTATGGTACAGATCCCCAGGAGCATCATGCTCTGGTCAATTGAAATTCGGAAATAGGATTAGCCTGTCTACTGTCTTGAGCTAGACACAGTGAATGATAACAAGCCTTGGTATGCGGACATCAAGTAGTACCTTGAGGACAGGACATTCCCTCTTGATGCTACCAAAACAAACCGCTGGGCGATCCAAAGACTGGCCATCCAGTTTGTCATATCAGGGGGCATTTTATACAAGAATTCGCCAAATTTGATCTGGCTCAGATGCCTTGACACTAGTGAAGCAGCACAGGTAGTCGAAGAAGTTCACGGAAGAACTTGCCGCCCGCACATGAACGGGTTGATGTTGTCCAAGAAGACTATCAGACTAGGCTACTACTGGTCTACTATGGAAGCTAATTGTTGCAAGCATGTACAGAAGTGCCACCAGTGTCAAATCTATGCTGACAAGATCAATGCACCGCCAATAAGGCTGCACAATCTGATTACTCCTTGGCCTTTCTCTACTTGGGGCATTGACATCATCGGACCCATGGCTCCGAAAGCATCAAACGAACATCGATTCATACTGGTTGCAATCGATTATTTCACAAAATGGATTGAGACAGCCTCTTATGCCAACGTCACAGCCTCCTTGGTTCAGCGTTTCCTGAAAAATGACATCATCTGCCGATACGGTGTCCCATTCGAGATTATAACAGACAATGCTCTCAATTTCTGCAATAAGGGATGACCAACCTCTGCCAAAAATTCAAAATATAGCATCACAATTCAACACCATAAGGGCCTCAGACTACTGGTGCAGTGGAAGCAGCCAACAAGAACCTGAAAAAGTCATTGAGAAAATGGCAACCAACTATTCTACCTGACATGAGATGCTCCCATACACACTCATGGCCTACAGAATGTCCATCAGAACCTCAATAGGAGCAACACCATTCTCTCTGGCCTATGGTGTGGAAGCCGTCCTCCCCATCGAAGTCAAGATTCCATCACTCCGGGTGTTAATGGAAGCAGAAATCTCAGACTCGGTATGAACAGCTGAATCTGATTGAAAAGCGGCAACTGAAAGCCATGAATCACTCTCAGGCCTATCAGAGGCGTATGGTTAGGGCATTTAACAAGAAAGTCAAGTCCGGCAGTATTGAGATCGATAACCTGGTTCTCCAGAAAATATTACCAAACCGTCCTGACCCAAGGGGCAAGTTCACGCCCAACTATGAAGGCCCATACATAGTCCGACACAAATTCTCCAGCGGTGCCCTACGAATCGGAAGTATGGATGACGAAGACCTCCCAGTGTCCGTCAACATGGACAAAGTCAAACGATACTATGCTTAGGGTCTAGGTCGATAGGCACTTTGTACTCGTAGAATCTCCGGGAAACGACAAGAGGCCGTCCTTGGTACACTCCTTATTCCCAGCAATGTAACCCGTTTTAAAAATCAATGAAATCCGCTAGTTAGCCCCTTGAGCCTAACAGCCTTTCTTTCATAAAACCTTTTAGGGACACCCTCCCTCGCCATCTGTGGTATTGCTTGAACTACATCATAACCTGATCCTGCAAAAGGTACATAGGCAACCTGACAAATCAGGTGCGGTCACAAATAGGGACTTAACCCCTCAGAATCTTTTTCCCAGAGAGAGTCCAAAACTTCTTCAATCTCTCTCCCCACAGAAACAACTTTTTACCACAGAGTCACCCCCTGAGCAAAGACCAACTCTCCCAACTTCTATGATGGAATCGACACCAAATTTACAAAATATTCCATCAAAGGAAATCCCAAAATAGAAGTTGAAACATTCTACAAGTTAGGGACTCCCGAACAAAAAGTCTCTTCGGGCTATCTCCCCCAGTGAATTCAACTTCTCCCAAAATATTTCCCTAGTGGAATCAATCTCTCCCCAGTAGAATCAAAAAAGAATTTTTTCCAGAAGAATCCCTCAAACAGGGAAGAATATGCCAAAACAAAAATTCACCTCTACCAGAAAAGACAATCCTCAGTGGAACCCATCAAAAAATCTACCTCCAACAGAAAAATCTAATGCAAGTCAATTGTAACAAGAAAGAGAACAATTCCAGGGTGTCCCAAACTTCGGTCCTCTAGCCTACATTTTATCCTACTCTAAGTCCTCCCGGATCCCCTAGAAACTGCGAGTACAAGTGCATTATCACACCTATATCCCTCAACGGAATATCAACCCCCAGTAAATGTCAACCAGGGCTATGAAGGGAGAGGATCTGAACCCTCAAACAAATCGCGGGCATGAGTGAAAATCGGAAACAGCCTCATTGCGCAAAAGTTACACGACTCCCATACTTAGTCTTATGACTAAGCAGGCATGAGAAAAACCGACAATGGCCTCATCGCGTAAAAATCATGCGAACCCCATGACTTAGTTATTCCAAGGGTAAAAAATGAATGAAAAGCTAAAAATCAGTTTGGCAACAGAATCCGGCAGCAATCAGTCTCATCGGACTCCCCCAATTTCTCCAATAGTCAGTCTCTCTCAGCGGATCAGTATCCCCAACAGAAATTCCATCAGAGAATATCCTCAGTCATTCCCTAGCAAAGAATCCTCCAGAAAACATCTCCGAAAAATGGGCAAACATCGGGAAATCCCCAGTAGATTGGAAGTCCCCAAACTCCCTGACAGTAACAGAGTTCCACTCCCCAGTGAATCCTCAGCATCAGGCTATAAAAATCCTCCAATCCCCAGCAGATCCCCCAGCAGAAGCCTTCGATAGCCTCTCAGTAGCACTCTTCCCCAGCAAGAGTCCAGAAGTCTTTCCAAAGCTTCTCCCCAGCCAGGGTCCTTAGCCTATAACGATAGCCTTCTGCTCTGAATCATACTTAGTCTTCCAAGAGTGAAAAAAAACTCAAAACCCCCTTAAGCCCTGAACAAATGCGATTTACTGGCAAATTTAAAAACTAACTAAGCACGCTTTTATCAAAATAAAAAATCTTTACAAAAAATTCTTCTACACTTTTTCTGAAAAAGATTTTCAAACACAAGCAAACTCTTGGTATCAAAATCTGTTTGAACCAACCTGCACTGAGCCTCCCCGGCAGGCAAAGCAGAAAAAGCTGTTTCCACGCCTCCCCAACAAGTCGCAGTCAACAAAGTCATGGGAAAGCATCCTCGCCTTTATCCTCAGCATGATTAAACTCTTCAGTATCATTCAATCATGATCAAGTTAGTGCCTCTCGGCCATATCAAAATCAAATCCGGCATCATGCCTCCAACAAATTCGACATCCCGTGTATACCTTTACAGTGCCCACCACCCGCATGTCCTCAACATCTCGTGTGTATCTTTATGGTGTACACCACCCGCATGTCCTCTCTGTGACACCCCCGTGTATCCTTGGCAACCCAGGTGAGCGTCGACATAACACATTTTGTCGACACCTCGTATTTCGGACATCCTGTGTACTCTATGACAACCTCGTCACACTGTAGCATTACCTCTTGCATGTCCCCCGTTGTGACACCCCCGTGTGTCCTTGGCATCTCAGGTTAGCGTCGACATAATAAATTTTGTCGACACCTTGCATGCTGGACATCCTGTGTGCTCTGTGATAACCCCGTCACACCGCAGCATAACCTCCCATATGTCCTCCTTTGTGACACCCCCGTGTGTCATTGGCATCTCAGGTGAGCGTCGACATAATACATTTTGTCGACACCTCGCATGTCGGACATCCTGTGTGCTTCGTGATAATCCTGTCACACCGTAGCATTACCTCCTGCATGTCCCTTTTGTGACATCCCATTGTGTCCTTGACATCCCAGGTGAGCGTCGACATAGTACATTTTTTCGAAACCTTGCATGCCGGACATCCTCTGTGCTCTGTGACAACCCCATCAAACCGTAGCATTACCCCTTGCATGTCTCCCTTTGTGACACCCCCGTGTGTCCTTGGCATCCCAGGTGAGCGTCGACATAATACATTTTGTCGACACCTCACATGCCAGACATCCTGTGTACTCCGTGACAACCTCGTCACACTATAGCACTACCTCCTGCATGTCCCCTTGGTGACACCCCCGTGGGTCCTAGGCATCCCAGGTAATTGTCGATATAACACACTTTATTGACACCTAGCATGCCGACATCCTGTGTCTACCTTTACAGTGTATATCATCCGCTTGTCCTCCTTTGTGACACCCCCGTGTGTCCTCGACATACCAAGTGAGCATCGACATAATACACTTTGTTGACACCACGCATACCCGACATCTTATGTGCACCTTTACAGTGTACGCCACCTACATGTCCTTCTCTTCGATACCCCGTGTGTCTTTGGTATCCCAGGTGAGCATCAACATAACACACTTTGTCGACACTTGGAATGCCCAACACCCTGTGTGTTCTCGACATCATGTGTGTCCTCTGATCGATCCAGTTAATATCCCCCTGGAAACACTGTTTCGATCAATCCCCTCGCCGCTTCCGAGCGACACATTCCTCCGGCCAGTGCCTTAAGGCCACGTCATCCCAGCATTCATATTCTTCCTCAGCCACTCGTTATCCCCTAGTAGTAGACTTCGTCACTTCACCACACTCACAATTTACATAGCATGCATCATTCCTAACATCCATCTCAGTGTAAAAATAGGTTATTTCCAGTCTTTACCGTTCAATCGTCATCCTGGCACTCTCCGGCAAAGAGGGGCAGTTATAAGCTCTCAATTTTTACACCCTGATTAACCATAGCTAACCTCCATTAACCATGGTTGTCCTCGGCCAAACCCTAGTAGCCCTAGGTAGACCGTAACCCAAGCCCTAATAGTCCTAGGTGGACCCTAAACCAAACCCTAGTCTAATCCTAGGTAGTGCCTAAACCTTAGACTAAACCCTAAGCTAACCCTAGCTAAACCTTAGGACTAACCTTAGGCCTAGCCATAGCCTACCCCTAGTCTAAACCCTAAGCAAAACACCACGGGCTCAAGGCCCATTTTAAGTCCAAAACTCAAAAAAAAAATTAATTAAAACCTTGTTTGGGCCCAAGCATGGGCCCACTAAGCCCAATTCACCCACATTACCCCTTTTCAAAATTCAAATTTTGGGAGTCAACTCTTAAAGTGGCAAAATCATTTTTGTCTTCCCCACATGTGTGGTGGTTAGGCCCAAAAAGATAAACAAAAATAAAAAATTTGAAAAAATATAATAATAAAAAAATTTATTTTATTTTTTTTAAAAAGAGGGAATTTGATTGGGCACCAACCCCATGTGGCAAGGCCCACATGCGGATTGGCCCAAATTCAATCGACCGAACAACCGAAACAGCATAACATAACAAAAAAAAAAAAACATTAAAGAGAACACTGTTCATCGTCTTCTTCATGAAGATGAGTACAGTGTGCAGAGTGTGCAGCTGGCTCCCTATGCTCTCCTGCCCCTGCTCCCCTGGTATCTGCAAGTGTGTCCCCAACGCCTCCCCCTCATCCTTATCCCTTCCTCATCCCCCTTCATCTCCTATAAAAATTCACGGTGGCCACTGTTCAAAAAAAACTGGAAAAACTTATTTACAGTAGGCTAACCCCTTCAGCCAGCAATCCATACCCACCTAAACCTTCATCACTTACCTCAGTCCCATCCTAGAACTACCTTGATCCCTCCATAGCCCACCCTCAAGCCTCCCCGAATTTAACTCAAACCACCACGGTCGCCACCACTTCCATGCCATTTTTTTTAGTATCAGATCTCTGTCCCCCTTCGATTGCACTGCCTCATCACATTCCACCTAAACTCCCTTAGGTCCGCCATGACACCACAGCACCATTACCCCAACCACAGTCAAATTTTTTTTTACAGTAAACCACCCCCTTCGGCTAGCAATCCATACCCATCCAAGCCTTCACCACTTACCTCTCTTCCCTGTCTCCACCTGAGAACAAGCACAAGGCTCTCCCAGCCTCGCCACTATCAACTGCAACCGCCACCAAGCTCACCATCGCCGCAGCCAAGCCATGGGTACATATCCCACTCCCTCTATTGTATTCACTGTTATTGATCTGTAAGGGACCCCTGGTCCCATTCCAGGGGTCCCATGTCTTCTTTCTTTTCTGATTTTTCACCACCACAGCCGAGGATAGGGACTTCCCTACCTCCACCGTAGGCATGGGGAAAGCTTCCCTTGAGGTGCCACTCATGCACACCCCCACCACCATATGCCACCACATTTGAGGTTGTCCATAACGACTGGGGTCCTTAATTCATGAGGAATCCCTTGGTTTTTCTGGTTTTGGTATCCAAACAATCCCCACAAGAGTTTTTTTTTTTTTTTTTCAAAAAACAATTTTCAGAAAAACTCAATTTCGGCCATCCACCTTTAACCCAGGTTAGACCCAAACTTGGTCAAAACCAAGGCCATGGCTAGACTCCCCACACTCCCGGCTACCCCCTATACATTTTCAACTTTTAACTCCATGATTAACTGAGGTTGAACAGCCCCCAAAGTTTGATTGACAGTCTGCCCAACAGTTCGGCAGGGCAACTTTGAGCCTCTATGGGGCCCACATACGGCCTCCTCTTGGGCCCCACAAGGGCCCAAATTGTTCACCACTTGGCAGGCTTCATAATGATAACCTTAGATCCCCCAGGGGTTGAGCCAATCAGTGGCAAAATCGCCGCAAACTTTGCCAAAAATCTGTTTGGTTTTTGTTTTCAAAAATTCATCATTTTATGTGAAGTGCAATGAGGCAACTTTGGGCCTCTGGGAGACCCACACCCGACCTTTCTTTGGGTCCCATAAAGCCTCAAAACGTTCACTAGACTTCAGGCTACCCTCTGGTAGTCTCAGTTTTCCCTAGTTCCCTCGTTAACCATGGTTAAACTCGCGCTAATTGTGGTTAAAAGTGTAACACTTTTTTGGATTTGTTTTCATTTACTGGACTTTGTGGGGGTCCAGACCAGGTAGGAGGCCATTCTAGGCCCTGTCATGGACCCTGGGCCCACTTTAACCCTTAACCATGGTCTAACCCACTCGTGGTTAACCCTTAACCATGGTTAAGCAGCCCATGGACCCAACAAATTCTAGAAAAATCACCAAAATTTCAAAAATATTCTCTGGAATCTAGAAATATCCTATATGACAATTTTGTTTTGGTTAAAGTCCTTAACCATGGTTAAACACCATGTTTGGTTAATTTTTAACTATAGTTAAGCAGCTCTTAACCAGAAACAATATGAAAAAATTCTCAAAAATTCAAAAATAATATAAGAAACCCAAAAATGGTCTCACTTGGCCATTTAACCCTGTGAAGACCCTTAACTATGGTAACCTCCCCCCTTAACCGCGGTTAAACATCCTTAACCACTGAAAAAATCCAAAAAAAATCAGAAAATGCAAAAAGATCTAAAATACTGATATTAGACTTTTTAACCATGGATAGCACCTTTAACCATGGTTAATCACTTTTTTAACCTTAGTTAGCAACCCTAACCCTTGGTTAAAACACCCTTGGGCCTACCGGGCCTCACCCTTTAGCCTATCGGGCCTAACTCAGGCCTACTGGGCCAAACCAGCCTACCGGGCTTCCCTCATGGCCTACCGGGCCCAACCCTAGTGTACCGGACTTACCCCAGGCCTACCGAGCCAAGCCCGCCTACCGGGCCTCACCCCTTGGCCTACCGGCCAAACCCTATCCAATCGGGCTTCACCCTTGGCCTACTGGGCCCAACCCTAATCTACCAGACTTTTAGGCCTGCCGGGTCCAAAGCCAGCACTTTGACCAACCCCGGTAAACTAAACCCTAGTCTACTAGAGTAGGCCCATTAGCCACCCTTGGTGTACACATACACACCCTTGCCTTGGCACGAGCTCATGTACTAGAACTACGCTCAGTCTGATCTCACCCCACTGTGAGTACATAGGCAGCCCAACCCGGGTTCGACCCTAGTTTAGGATTTTCTCATTCTTAGATTAGCATTACATTAAACATTAAGGCATTTCATTAAGATTGAGCTTAATTTGGCTTAATCCTAGCAAGTGAGGAACCACTGAAAAGTGGAAGTGCCGAGTGCTTAATTCCTTTCCCGGACTTAACCAAACCTCTTACCCTGATCTCAGACCGCAGACCAAGACTTTATCCAAATCCTAGGGACTTATCCCTTCTGAATGAATAGGTGACGACTCTATATTCACCCCGTGAGATTCAAACCAGGATTTCCCCGAAACTCGCGCTCACATATACAGTGGACAATGATGTATGATAAATCAATGGGTGTAGTGGTTAAGATGCACCACATGAGGAATACATCAAAATAGGTAAGGTACTCCCTACCACCAGCCCTAGGCACTAAATTGTAGGTGATGATGTGGTTAATGAGCCTAGAGGTTAAGGTAAGGTCATTGACCTTAGGTTGAAAGGGAGTGGTGAAATCTTTCTTAATGCACCTCATTTTTAGTACTTCTACTACATTAAACCCTTCATGCTTGGTCAACTGATCATTCACAAAGGTCTGAAGAGCGTACTGAGGGATTTTTAAAATTATGTGCAATTGCTTGAGATGAAAAGAGATGTTTTTCCCTAGGACAAAAGATGTTATGAGAGATTCAGATTGGTCAAAATGGAAGTGAGTCTAGAACAATCTAACTAACTCAGGAAACATGATTTCGTTGGATTCTAGAAAAGAGTCATTTAAGGGCAGAAAAGAGGGTTTTTATTGGTTCAAGACCAAAACGCAGAGAGATTAAGGAAGTTAACTACTGGGAACGAGGTAGAAATTTATCCTTGAAGATCTTCTTGAATTTGGCCTCCTTGAATTTGGCTAGAGGTGGAGCAGAGCTTAAAGCAGGTTCCTTGCCTTTATCTGTGCGTGGCTTCTTCCTTAGAGGCTCCACAAAAGCATTCTTCATTTTTAGAGGCATTCTTACATGATTGGGAAGGCTTTGGGAGAGATTTGAAGGGGATTTGGGTGCTAGAGCAATGGAATAGGAAAAGGAGGGAAGGTTTTAGGTTTTGAAAAAATCGTATTTGAGGGTTTTATTATACCCACGACTTAATTTGTCGCTGAAATGGGTTTTAGCCCTGAATTCATCGCCGAATTGCTGTCAGGAAACCTTCTATTTTGAATTTCGAATTGACTTCATCAACGAAGTGGATGAGCCATGCAGATTCGTTGCCGAATTAGGTATAAAAAACATTATGTTTTCAATCTTACCCAAAGATTCATCGTCGAATTCAAACTCCAGACTAAATTCGTCACAGAATTCAGTACTGAATTTGAGAAATTCATTTTAATTTGATTTTTCAACTATTTTTTATTGAAACCATTGATTCATTAAAGCATCCAAAAATATCATAAGGCATTTAAATCATTCTTCTAATATAATCAAACAAATTATAGCATATCAATTCAAAGATTTTAATTTTTGATCAAATTTATTCATAAAAGAATGATTAGTTTAGCTCATTCAGACTTGTCATACCCAATTCTCTTCTCAAAGCATTAAACCTATTAGATTGAAGGGGTTTGGTAAAGATATCAGCAAGCTGATTATTTGTATCCACAAACTGCAAAACAACATTTCCATTTTGCACATGATCTCTTATAAAATGATATCTGATTTCTATGTGTTTAGTTCTTGAGTGTTGAATGAGATTTTTAGTCATAAAAATTGCACTTGTATTATCACACTTAATAGAAATTTTAGTATAAGAAAGCTTGAAATCTTCTAGCTATTGTTTCATATGCAAAGTTTGAGCACAACAAAGTCCAGCTGCCATATACTCAACCTCAGCTATGGATAAGGTCACTGAGTTTTGTTTCTTACTAACCCATGAAACAAGAGAGTGTCTTAGAAAGTGACAAGTTCCACTACTGCTTTTTCTATCCACTTTTGCATCAAGAAAAGTCTATATCTGAATAGCTTATTAAGTCTAGATTTGAGTCTTTAGGATACCATAGGCCTAAATCGATTGTGCCAAACAAATATCTAAAAATTCTTTTCACAGCTATTAAATGAGATTTTTTTAGACAGGATTGAAATATTACACAAATGCACACACTGAACATGATGTTAGGTCTACTTGCAGTGAGATACAAAAGACTTCCAATCATGCCTCTATAAATTTTTTCATCAATATTTTTGTCATTTTCATCCTTATCAAGTTTGGTTGATGGACTCATAGGTGTATCCATTATTTTAGTATTTTCTATTCTAAAATTTTTAAGAAATTCTTTAGTATATTTAGCTTGATTAACAAATGTTCCTTATTTGGTTTGCTTAATTTGAAGTCCTAAGAAGAATGTTAGTTCACCCATCATGTTCACTTCAAATTCTTATTGCATTATCTTAGCAAACATTTTATAAAGAGATTCATTTGTTGATCAAAATATGATGTCATTTATATAGATTTAAATTATTAACATATCATCATTTTTTGTCATTATGAATAAGGTTGTTTCAATTTTACCTCTTGTGAATCCATTTTCAATTAAGAAACTACTTAGCCTATCATACCAAGCTCTTAGAGCTTACTTTAATCCATATAAGGCTTTAGTTAGCTTGAATACATGATTTGAAAATTTTGGGTTTTCAAAGCAAGGGGATTGATTTACATATACTTTTTCATTGATATAACCACTAAAAAATACACTTTTTACATCCATTTGGAATAATTTAAATTATTTATGACTGACAAATGCAAGTAACATTCTTATAGTTTCTAGTCTTGCAACCGGGGCAAAGGTTTCATCATAGTCTATGCCTTCCTCTTGGTTGTAACTTTGAGCTACTAATCTTGCTTTGTTATTAATTACATTCTCATTTTCATCCTTTTTTATTTCTAAAGACCCATTTTGTACCAATTATAGATTTGTCATTTAGTCTAGGCACTAGATCCCAAACTTGGTTTCTATCAAATTAATTTAGTTCTTCTTGCATAGCAATACCCCAAGATTCATCTTCAATAGCTTTTAAGGCATTTTTAGGTTAAATTTAACTTAGGAATGCAAGGTTCATTAGATTTCTTCTTGTTATAACCTCTTGTTCCATATTACCAAGATTTAAGTCTTTAGGATGATCTTTTATTATTTTTCAAGCTTTGGGAAGTTGATAAGATTCTTCATCTTCATTTTCTTCCTCATTTTCTATTTCAATGGATTTATTATTTGATTTTTCTTTCTCTTGATTTTCTTTGTTTTCTTTATTAATTTCTAAGTTAGATATTTCTTTTGGAAGATTATCAATTTCATCATTATTAGAAGATTTGTTTAATGGATTTGATGCAATAAATACTACATAGATTGATTCTTCAACAACTAAAGATTTCTTATGAAATATTCTATAAGTTTTATTGTTTGTAGAATATCCTAAAAAGATTCCTTCTACAGAGTTTGTATCAAATTTCTTAAGATGTTTATCATTAAGTATGAAGCATTTACACCCAAACACTTTAAAATAACTTATATTAGGGATTCTTCCATTTCAAACCTCATAAGGAGTTTTATTTAACTTATTCTTATAACAACTCTGTTAATTTCATAACATGAAGTATTAATGACTTCAGCTCAAAAATAATTAGGTAATTTATTTTCATTAAGCATAGTTCTAGCCATTTCTTAAAGAGATCTATTCTTTCTTTCTACTACATCATTTTGTTGGAGAGTTCTATGAGCTAAAAAGTTATGATTAAAATCATTTTCATCACAAAAGGACTCTAACTCTTTATTTTTGAACTCTCCTCCTCTATCACTTCTAATGTTGTTAAAGAATAATTTTTTTCATTTTGGACTCTTTTGCAAAAAAATTTAAATAGAGAAGATGCTTCATTTTTATGAGAAAGAAATAGTACCCAAGAGTACCTAGAATAATCATCCACAATTACAAAAGCATAGGTTTTCCAGCTAGGCTAGCTACTTTATTTGGACCAAAAAGATCCATATGTAAGAGTTCTAAAAGCCTAGTGGTAGAAATGATTTTCTTAGATTTGAAAGAAGATTTTATTTATTTTCCAAGTTGGCAAGCATCATAAATTTTGGCTTTTATAAATTTAGTTTTAGGTAATCTTTTAACTAATTCATTTTTAGAAAGTTTAGACAAAAGATCCATACTAGCATGTCCTAGTCTTCTATGTCATAACCAGCTAGCTTCATCCATAGCAGAAAAACAGATCATGTTTTGAGATTTAAGCTCATCAAAATTTAAGGTGTAAACATTTTCATTTCTATGTGCTACAAAAAGAGTGTTAAGGTTATCCGTGTCCTTAATTATGCAAATACTTGACTTAAAAGAGACATTTAATCCTTTATCACAAAGTTGGCTGATGCTAACAAGATTATGTTTAAGACCATCTACAAGTAATACATTTTCAATAAGTACAGATTTATTCTTACCAATGTCACCTATTCCAATGATCTTCCCTTTAGCATTGTCTCCAAAAGTAACATGTCCACCATCCCTTGAAGTGAGTGATGCAAACAGCTTCTTGTTCCCAGTCATATGTCTTGAGCATCCACCATCTAGGAACCATGTTGTCTTGGATATTCTTGACTTGAGACATACCTACACAGCTAATTCAAGTAACTCCAAGATACTTTCCCCCTGATACCCAAACAGTTTTAGTTGGAACCCAACTTGACCTTTGGGTGTTCTTTGGAGGATTAGTTCCCTTGGGAACCCATATCATTCTTGGTCCTTTGTGGTCAGTTTTAGAAGAAGAAGATGTTCCTTTTGGAACCCAAACTTTTCTAATTATTTTACCATTATAAAATGAAATAGAAAGTGAAGTTTGGTTACTACTTAATTTAGTAAAGAAATTTTGATAATCTTTTTGTTTTGAAAATGTGTTATATCTAAGTCCTGCTTTATTAAAGCACACCTCTGTTGTCCTAAGAGTCTTTCTAGGTTCTTTTGACTATTTGTGAATGTGAGGATAGTATTAGTCTAAGTCTTTCACTTTTGCTTTTAACTCATCACATTCACAAGATGAGTCATGAGGAGAATCTTGAATTTCATTTAATTTCTTACTCAATTCCTTATTCTCATTCACTAACACACTCTTTTCTTTTTGCAGAATTTCACATAAATGTATGAGAGTGTGAATTTCCTTTTTAAAATATTTATTCCATTTAGCTATTCTACCAAATTCAATATAGAGCGCATCAAATGCCTATCTTATTTCATCATATGTAAGAGAATTATTTGAGAAAGAAGTTACCTAATCCTCATTTGTCATGAGGCACAAATTTGTCACTTCTTCATCACTGGAATCTTCTGACTTACTTCCTTCTGAGTCATCCCAAGTAGTCATCATAGCATTTTTCTTGAATTTTTGGCTCTTCTTGAGTTGAGGACAATCAGTCCTTATATAGCCTGATTTCTTGTATTCATAGCAAGTGAGGGGTTCCTTCTTGCTTGATTCAGCCTTGGTCACTTCTTTTAAGAACTCCTTGTATGGTTTCTTTTTGAAGTTCTTTTTATGCTTAAGAAACTTCTTGATCCTTCTTGTCATCAGGGCAATATGTTCATCTTCATTGCTGGATTTCTCATCACTATCTTCCACTTGAGCAGTCTTGAGGGCTAGCCTTTCTTGGCTCTTGGTTCATCATGCAATTGATCCCTCATTATGACTTCATGAGTCATTAAAGAGCCCAATAGCTCATCCATAGGCAACTTGGTGAGATCCTTAGCTTCTTGGATTGCTGTAACTTTTGGAGTCCATTCCTTGGACAGTGATCTTAGAATCTTTCGTACATTTTCTGCATTTGAATACACTTTACCCAAAGATTTTAGACCATTCAAGATGTTAGTAAATCTGGTGAACATATCACCAATAGACTCTTCTTTTTCTATTTTAAATAATTCATACTTGTGAACAAGCATGCTAATCTTTTCTTCTTTAACCTGGTTAGTCCCTTCATAGGTGACTTTAAGCTTATCCCAGATTTCTTTAGCAGAGTCACATCCAGAGACTCTGTTGAACTCCTGAGGGCTTAAGGCACAGTAGAGGTTGCCAATGGCCTTGGCATTTATTTGAATGAGCTTAATGTCAGCATTATTCCACTCTTCTTCTACCTTAGGGATTCTAACATCATCCACAATTTTTGTGGGTAGATAGGGGTCATTTACTATTACTTTCTAGGACTCATAATCTAGAACTTGAATGTAATACTTCATTCTAGTTTTCCAGTAGTTATAATTTTCTCTATTAAACAATGGAGGTCTGGTAGTTGACTGACCTTCTCCTAGGCTTGTTTCAAAAGTGTTGTTTGCCATTTTAAAATCGATTACTTAGATTTTTTTGATTTATCTAGAGTATTAGGTTCTAATACCAATTGTTGATCAAGTAATGACCCTAAAGGGGGGTGAATAGGGTCTATGACAAATTTAAAAATTTTATGAACTATAAGTTCAAGATACGGAATAAATTAAATATGCAGCAAGCAAAAACAATAGAAATATTGTAAAAGAAAGAGAGAAGAGGTAAAGAGAGTGCAAACTGAAAATTTGTTCACGAGGTTCAGCAAATTAGCCTACTCCCCGCCTCAAACTTCCAGCTAGAGGATTCACAACGATTCCTTAATCGCACAAGCTCCTTCACTGGTGGAGTCCAAACCGTTACAATCTATCTTACAGGTCAAGATATTACCTTTACAAGCTCTCCTTTAAGTCAAGCTGAAACCTTTCAAGAGCACTACCCTCTCTTGATAAAACTGAAGCAACAGCTTCAGTGCAAGAATCCTACATTATTGACTAATCTCAATAGATGAGTTTGGATTTTGAAATCCGAAATAAATAGCTCCTTAATTGAGCTGGATAAGAGTGAAATACAAACTCTAATAAAGTCTCTCAAAAAAAAATTGGAGTTGAATCAGCTCAAAAGAGATTTTGGAGATTTCTATGAATATAAGTGAGTGTGAGATCAAAAGCAATGAATGAGTGATCAATAGAAGTTATTGCAGTGATCAAGAGTTGTTATTAGTTCATAAATGAACTCCTTTTATAGCACTTGATCCAATAATATCGTTGGTGAGGCATTTAATGCGTTTTAACCTGTTGAAAACTAGTCGTTATAACGAGTTTTCTGTTCCATAAATGATTTCGTGTCACGACCCAAAATACCCCCTAGGAGTTAGGGATACTTTAGGCTCGAGACCGCCGTATCATACCATCTTGTATGATACATAAAGCACATGTACTTACCATCCTATAAGAGCATACAAGGCACGCTAAGAGGCGAACCTAAAAATTTCTTAATATCTTAACTGTATTGCAAACAAGGGAGGCAAATCAAAGTGGACATACCCACTTAGTTAAATATACATATCTCTCTCTCTCATCACTCAAAGCAGTAATACTAGGGTCGCCTGTCAAGACTCTCATCTTCACATAATGACTCCAAGAAGGATCCTCTTCCAATAATTCCTTTTCAACCTGTAGCTTTGGGTTACGAATTCCAAATAGACCTACCGACATAAATGTACAGCTGAGCATGGAATACTCAGCGTATACAAACTACTAACTAACAATGCTATAAAATATTTACATATCATATAGTGTACAGTTCATCACGTAACATGCTAAATCAGAGTGTGGAAACCGAAATGAATTAATAATTGTATACATTGAATCTTGACGTATTTCGATATCTTATGAGTTCCTTATAGTTCTTAGAGTACTCATGCATTCTTAGAGTTCTTGTGGGTTCTTAGAGTACTTATGAGTTCTTAGAGTTCTTGTGAGTTCTTACACTTGATTTACACATGGCTTTTCATTTGGAAACAAATGACAATGCTTACCCTGCTTGTGGTAAGAGCCCACTGTCATCCTTCCAATACATATACTTTTACTTGGAATCAAATGATAATGCCCACCCTGCTTGTGGTGAGAGCCCACTATCATCCTTCTAATACAATTGCTTTTACATGGAATCAGAAGATAATGCTCACCCTGCTTGTGATGAGAGCCCATTATCCTCCTTCCAATATAGTTACCTTTACTTAGAATCAGAGAATAATGCTCACCCTGCTTGTGGTGAGAGCCCACTATTCTCCTTCCAATACCATTGCTTTTACTTGGAATTAGAAGATAATGCTCACCCTGCTTGTGATGAGAGACCACTATCCTCCTTCCAATACAGTTACTTTTACTTGGAATCAGAGAATAATGCTCACCCTGCTTGTGGTGAGAGCCCACTATTCTCCTTCCAATACAATTGTTTTTACTTGGAATCAGAAGATAATGCTCACCCTGCTTGTGATGAGAGCCCACTATCCTCCTTTCAATACAGTTACCTTTACTTGGAATCAGAGAATAATGCTCACCCTGCTTGTGGTGAGAGCCCACTATTCTCTTTCCAATACTTGTGAACTTGTGAGCTTGTGAGCTTGGGAGCTTGTGAGCTTGTAAACTTCCTTTTAACCAAAACCTTGCTTGTGAACGTTATAAAATCTCATTCTTGTGAAAATCATCGAATCATGCGAGACTTGTGAACATTGTGCGGGACTTGTGAACATTGTGTGAGACTTGTGAACATTGTGTGAGACTTGTAACTATCATGCGAGACTTGTGAACATCGTGTGAGACTTGTGAACATCGTGCAGGACTTGTAAATATCATGCAATACTTGTGAACCTCATGCGAGACTTGTGAACATAGAAATCATATTCATGAGAGTAAGTGTGAGCATTATTGTATTCATAGTGAGTATTGAAAACATTGAAATATATCATGGGATTTCATTCATGGAGTGAACATAGCATATACATGGGCTACTTAGCCTCTTTTGTAAAAATCACAATTCAAAGCTTACTTTACGGTAAAACCCTCCTTTTAATACTTATGCTTAATACAAAATTCATTATAACAGTATGACTAGACAATATACATCATTTGTGAGTGATAGGAAAGCAAGAAATCCTCAATTGTGAAATCCATTACATCTTTAATAAGGACAAGGCCATAGGCCATGGAATTCATCAATACCATTTATCAATCTCCATAGTATAATCATGCTTAAATCATGTGTATAGTTGGTGAGCAATTTAGGAAAAACTAGAAAACCATTTAAGCACTTAGATTATAATATACTTTACAAGTATAAGGCCAAAGGCCTTGATTTCATCAAACCATACACAAATCCTACTTACTTAGCTAGGTATCATAACGTGGCCACTTAGTAGAGTGTGTCTACACTCTTTTTCTTAAAACCCTAACCCCTCATATCCCTTTTCATAGGTTCTTACACCCCACATAGCGTAACCCTTCATTAATTCATACATGAAGCATAACATAAAGAGCTAGTAAGAAGTATCTACTAATTTTCACCCAAAATCATGTTTTTCTAATTACTAAGCATAAATGAATCATAACAAGGGAGTTAGTAGATTGTTCTACCTTTCAACAACCAGATCCCTACGATTTCTCGCTTTGGAATACTACTTGGAGGCAAGAGAAAGCTTTGAGGAAGCTTTTGAATCAATCCCAAGCTTGAGAAAGCTTGAGGAGAACAAGATTCACACTTTAGAACGCTTCTGGAGGCGAGCTCCAAGCTTGAGAAGTAAATCCTAGTTCACCTCTTTCCTCTCTTTCTCTATCAAACTTTCTCCCAAAAACTTGCTGAGGGTTGTAGAAACCCTAACACCCATGAATTTGTGCTTAAATAGACCAAGGGATTGAGGCCAATGACCCTTAGACCCTTAAAATATCCCAAAGGGTCGGTTCCAAGGCAAAATCATGCACCAAGGATCTATCCGTCATGAGCACGGATAGATCCTTCAAAAAACCCTTCTCTCGCCAAAAAACCCATACAAAATTGGGGTTGATAGATCGATTGGTCATGGGGATGGATAGATCCATCAGTATATGGGATTGAAGGATCTATCCTCCCCAACCTAGATAGATCCTTCACTATTCATTCCTTCATTTTTCCCTCTGTGGTATTTCGACCGTAACTTTTGACTCGGTGATCTGATTTTGACGATTCAACTTGCATTGGATTCTATATTTAAAGGGGAACAAATTTCATGTTTTGGACAACTCCTAATTCTTCTTTCTTCATAGTCCAAAGTTGCCATAAAGCTGACTGGTCAAGAATTTCAGCAGACAATTTGCTTAAAACCCACTCTTCACCGAGCGTCGACTCAAAATTGGGAAATGTCATAAACATGAACCTCGAAGAGGATCTCGATGTCTTTCTAATGGCTCAAGAATCACTCGATTCCAATTTCGGATGAGAAAACTAGAGTTCTCTCAAGTTGAGGGAATTTTCAAAAATCCCTCTTTGCGACACTTAAGGGTATTGCATCCTCTTGTTTCATTTATACCAAATACCCTAAACAAGTTTCACGCATATTTTTTTATTCATTTGAAACCTCCTTTCATTTTAAAACATGAGGCCATCATCCCATTAAGGTTTTTGGCCTGGAAAAATACTATTCATAGCACTATTCACAACACTATTCACACACTATTCACAGCCTAGTGAACTCGGTTCCGGGGTTCTACATTTCGTCAACGAAGTAGGGTTCCCACTTGAATTCGTCGCCGAATACAAAAGACATAATGCAATTTCAAAAATACTGTCATGACTTCGTCGCCGAATTCAGCCTATCTTGAGAATTCATCAACGAATTCAGAACAAAAACTCTAAATTCTGTTTAGGATCAGACCAAAGAGATGGGATTGATTTTCTAGGTCATTTAGCTATGTTTTAACATGATTTTATGATCCCTTAGGACCTTAGAATGATTTCCAAAAAGTGTCCTAGGCTCCTATGGTCAATCTATGATCTTTGAGCTTTTCAACTTACCAAACTTTTGAGGACTTCTTACATAAGTCTTAGGTTCTCTCAAACAAATAAAAATTACATGTGAAGCTACTTGAGAGTTGATCTTGGCTTGACTTGGGTCTTGAGATACGCTTTTGTCTTCAGGGACCCGACTTGGACTATGGTCTTATCTTGGATCTTCATCTTGTATACATTGAGTTGAACTTCCTCTTGGGTAAACTTTCATCATTTTTCATGATTGGAGTGCTATCAACTTTACATTCTGAAATAATCAAGCATTTAAACAGAATCATTAGTACCAAAATTTTCATTTCATTATTATGTTATTATCAAAATTATTAGGGGTATCCATGGTTGTAACCCTGAGGCTAAAAGTGAGTTGATCCAGTGTCGATCAACACATGGACTAGATAGTCATTCATCAACAAGGTACCTGGATGTTATATATATACCCTGAGCTAGCTGGCGGGGCTGCTAGGGCCTCTGACCCTGAGGTGTCCTCTACTGTATAAGCTGCCTAACTGGAGGTCTTGCTCCCTGGGGCTGAGTCTGTAGGGGAATTTACTGATTTCGAACTGGAAAATCTCGAATCCAATGCATGAGATCCCCACAACAAAAACATCCACCAGTGACTGCTCGACATTCCCCTGTCATACGCCTTTTTCCACACTGGCCGTAAACCTCATATATTTGTGCCTAAGCTATTGGTGTGGGCCTTTGATATGGATTCGTCCTAGCATCTAGTGCTAGGCTTGACATCCTCGGCCTCTTATCCGGCTGGCCAATCCTGCTCTGCTGAACTCTCTCCCTCTTCCTCAAAAACTCTTCTGAATTTCTTTTGGCTATCAAGGCCCGCTCATTCATCTCCTTGCAGATTCTGAGTCATAGGATCGAGACTTTATCTCGAATGTTATCTCTCAACGCTCTCTCAAACCTTCTTGTCTTCATACTCTCCATTGCGATCAAGTGAGATGCAAACTTGGATTGATGGCATATCGAGCAATGGCATACTCCTTGAGGACAAAATCTGTCCCTATAAGGATTTCACTGGAATCAGGTCACTGCATATTCTAATGCAATTAGGATGTTTCTTTTTCTTCATCAAGACAGGTCTTGAGTTGATGGCGTATCAAGCTTGTGCTGATTCAAAGCTCGGAGGAGTTATACTTCATTGAAACGAAATAGGTGGTTACTGGTTCAACCTCATCTCCATAGGGATTCGGTGGATTCAGATCATCATGCACCATATTGTCTTGTTAGAGGGATTTATGTGTGATTGGTCACTACTCCCCGTGGAAATTGGTGTGCGTGTTCCCCCTATCTCCTATTTTAGTAGTATGGATTACTCCTAGGTTGACAATCAGGAGGAAATATGAGATGTAACTTACCACATTTTCTTGTGGGCTATTGGAGGAGTGTGACATCCATAGTCTCATTCTCATCGTACCAGATAATTGAGGCCTGACGGTGGATATCGTATCCATCTCGAGAGTGGTGCCCTCATCCAACACTTATGATCTCTCTTGGACAAGTATCACAAAGGCATATGACTTGTCTTTGTTGTTACTATGATATATATATACTAGGGAAAGGTTTACGAGATGTGGTTTGGAGGGCTAGGAAAGAATCTGTTAAAATAAATAAACTCCTTTTTGAAGCAATTTACCCTTTTTAAAGTTTGAAGAATGCATTTAGAAGGCTTTTTTTTTTTTTTGTTGGATTTCAAAAGGTTATTTAGATCATAAAAGTCCAAAAGATTAAGATATAACCATAAGACGGTTATGGTGGTTTGATAAGCTGATAGCTCCCCTTAATAGAATACGCTCCTCTTTAACAGAATACGCTTCTCTTAACAGAATACAGTTGGCATGTATCAGAATTTATTACATGTTACATCAAAGATTTTTTATTTAAGAAGATATTTTGATTTGAGATTAGTTAAGCTGAGATTATTCTCTATAAATTATTCTCTTTAAAGAAAGAATACTCGTATGACAACAAAAATGAGAACTTTTAGAGAATAACAATTAGAGATCAAAATTTGAGAGTGAGAGAAAAGATATTTTCAAATGAGAAATCTTCTTCTTCTTTCTCGGATCCGGTAAGGATTTCTAAGTGTTCTTGAGGAGAAAAATGTCAGTTCATCATGTGGTCTTCATTGATCCCTCTTATCTCTCTTTGATCACAATCATTACTTCTTCCTCCTATCTCTCGTCATGCTCTTTTAGGAATCCTAAGGAATGACAATCAATATAGTGGAGCTAAACTACTTCAGGCTTGCAGATCACTCAGAAATACTAGAGGAGGAGTTTGCGGATGAAGATCTAGTCATCCAACTCGGTAGAGCTTCGAATCCTCGGTTTCAACAATACCATGTGAGAGTTTTTTATCTTTTGTATAGGGTAAACTCATATTTATAGTTTTGTTATAACTTGTACTAGAGTTAGTATAAAATTCTAGAAAGAATGGAGTAACGGAATTTTCTTGTGGAAACGAGAAGGATTGCTCTTTTTCTTCTCATTTTTTAGGTTTATTATCTTGGTTGGAACAATAGTAAATTAATGTGAATATCATGGTTGTAGCCACAGTGAATGAAGCACGTAAATTGTTGTATTCTTTTACTTTTTTCTTCATTTTTGTGCGCTCATATAAGTCTAATTCAGAAGAAAGAAAACATGAAAGGAGTGTGAAATCAGTAATCTAGCATTAAGATCACTACAATAAAGTTGATCATAGGTACTCTTATTTAATTCATGGAGAAGCCATGAAGAGAGAGACTCAATGGTACATCATTTTTCGGTAAATAATAGTTCCAAGTTAACACATGATATATAGCTTTGAACAAAAGAAAATCACAGATTTCGGTATAATTCTGCTTAGAATAAACACTCCTTGATTAAACTCGAATTATCTTTCAATCATATAATTTATCCTAGGAAGCACGGATACTTCAAACAGGTAATCGTACCCGTCTCGAATATCGATACGCCTCCAATACGGTAGGATACGTACAGGATACGGTTCAAACGTATCCTGTTAATTTAAAACAAAATTTTTATTACGGATACGGCTCCGATACGTCGGGAAACAGTCGGGATACGGCCATGAATTTTTTTTTTTTTTTTTTTTGAGACCCGGGGCTGTGACCCTATCTCTTTTGTTTTTGCATGGACATGGTCTTTTTTATACGTAAACAGAACTAAACCAATGGTTATTTTATAATTATAATACAAAATATAGTATTATTATTATTTTTTTAAAAAAATTAGAGACTTATCCTGGTTGTACCCGTATCCTGCTTTTTTAGGTTTTGTTGTATCACTGTATCTGTGTCGTATCATACCTGTATCCGTATCCTATATCCCGTGCTTCCTAGCCTTTATCCCGCTTGAAAGTGACATCATTCTGTAATGTTGGAGGCTAATGAAAATATGGTAGTGATGCAATAATGGAGGGGAAGTGAATTAAAACTCTGATAGTATAGGCTATCAAGGGCTGAACCGTTGGATTCAAGATCTAATGGTGTCAAGCATGTGGGGCCATCATATAAAGCATGTGTAGACATAGCACGGTTTAATAGGTAAATCGAGACTCGAGAGTTTTTAATCACTTTCCTAATCTGGGAATCATTGATAACTGTATGGCCTTAACTCATAATCATCTCCAATAGTAACCAGGGGAGTCCGGTTATGCCACTAACACTGCCACGTGTCCCTTTTGACACCCCTTAACTATGATTAAGATTTACAAACCCCTAAGGTTCACCCACCTATCCTCGATTTTAAAAAATATATTTAAAGAAATTTAACCTTAGGAGCTAGTGAATTTTAACCAGGGTTAAATTTTATTTTTTTTAATATTATTTTCTAAAAACCAAAAGTAGGTGGGTGAAACTAAGGGTGAGTGAATCTTAATCACAGTTAAGGGGTATTAAAAGTGACATATGGCAGCGTTAGTCGCATAACAGGACTCGGGGCAACCGGAGAGAATCACGAGTCTAAATTCAAAGCATGTCTCACATTTTGTGTACATTATAGGTAGACGTACACGGCCAAGTCAAGGAATGCATGTGAACTTATAGTTGTGGTCCATTTTCTGCCGAAGTACACTATCTTGATCAAATCGAAGTTATTACTTTTTCCTTATTAATGCATGGGCTTTTCCCATAATAATCCCAATCGGTGGGTTACTAAGTATTATTTGTACCCTTTAAAGCCCCATACATTTTTTCTTTTTTTTGAGGGTTGTATGGGTGCTGTGTGCTTTGTTGCATGAGGGTGTGTGTGAATTATGTGTGTTTTTGTGTGTTTTGTATATACCAAAAAAAAAGCTATTACTTTTTCTTTTCTTTTTGTTGAAAAGGTATCAAGTATCAGGCTAAATACACGCACACGGTTAGACCTAAGCAGATAAATTACTTTAAGTGGCCCTCAAGGAGCCTTTATCCTAGCAAAAGTAGGAGTCAAAGGGGGAAAATTTGGACCATAAAAACATCTTACAAATGAGAGTCTATTAAAAATCACAAAAATGCAAGCCCAAGCCCAAGCCGGGCCATTGTCACCCTTACCCCAAGTTTCATTTTTACTAATTACCCAAGAGGTTTGTGGTATACTTTTTTCTTAAGAATTTTAATATGAGCTGGAAGTTCGTTGGAAGTGTTTGGTCAATGGTGAACCCCATTTTCAAAGGAAAGCTCAGTAGCAATTATGGAAAAGAAAGTGACAATATTTGTAGCATGATTTCTCTCATAATTACACCTCTCTCAATAAAAAAAATTCAGAAGGAATATCTTTTTCCATTGCAGCATGTTTCTAAAAATTGTCTAAATATTTTTTAATGGGGTGTACTAATAATAGCATGCGTGCCGTAACCCCAAGGTTTTTTTTGCTAATCCACTCTTAAACAGAGCTCTCACTCGTATTTAAATTTTCTTTAATGCTCCGTTTGTTTTGATGTCAAATAGGGGAAAACAAATGAAATTCATGAAAAATATCAATTATCCTATAGAAAGTACACGTGAAAAATGACCTTTTCTGTAGAATTCTTTTGTTTTCTCCTATTTTACATAAAAACAAAAGGAGCATTATTAAAATAGACGCTAATTCCTTGTCTACTATTCTTCTCTTTTAATGGATAGCCCAAAGGCCGGAAGCCAATATTTTGGATGGCCTTTCTCTACTCATAGTTCAATGTATTCCATTTCTCTCACACCTTGCGTACTCAAAGTTGCATTTTTTTCTTAGACCCGTAAAGAAACATGCCTTAAAAGTGATTATAAAAAAAAAAACAGTTTAAATATAAAGTGGAGCTCTGCATCATGCGGAGCCCCCATGAAAATTAATCTCAAAAAAAAAACATGCCTTAAAAGTTCCTGTTTTTTTCCTTCATCACCCACGTTAGAATGACAACTGTTTTTTTTTTAACCTTAAATATTTCTTGTTTATTTTTTTTTAAACTAAAGTTATTTAAATGTCCTATATTAAAAAAAAAATTATTTGACCTATAAAAAAATGAAATGTGATTAACATACATTATTGATGAGTGTATAAAAATTTGTAAAAATAAAGAAAACAAAACGTTCTTATAAAAAACATGGTAACAGTTGTCTTTCTTTTTTTTTATATCACAAATTAACTCACACATATTATGCATAACACAACATGCATACACTAACACACACCTAGGGCCCAAGGCCCAACCCACACACACCCAACCCCAAGTGGACCCACACACCCTTTCAAAAAGAGGGGTGTGTAGCTTTATAGGGGCACAAGCACACTTAGATCCCACCTATGTGGGATTAAAAGAGTTTTATCCTTTTTCCAATCAACGTGTTTAGCCCTTTTTGTGATCAAGGGAAATTTTAAGCATATAATATTTTTAAAAATGCAACAAACTCCTAATTCTACTGGGCCTACATTTTAAATGTTAACTCCAAGTCCGACGATGGGCTGGTGGAGATGAATCACAGCCAATCGGGATTGAATTTGGAGAGAGTTCAATCACATCCACAGGTCAACACGTGTACTTATTAACCTCTAATAATTGTGGTTAAGATTCAGTAACCTTTAGGGTTCCATAATCTAACCTTGGTTCTTAGAAAAAAATATTAAAAAACTTTTTACTCTAGTTAAGAACTTTTAACCCTTAGGGTTAACATTTTTTAAATATTATTTTTCTAAAACCTCCAATCGAAAAATCTGATCTTAGATGAAGACTAGCCTTGAGGAAATCTCTAACCCCATTTAGAATGTCCATTTAAATTAACTTACGCACTGTAGAAGTGATTGATTAAAGAATCTAATTATTTAATTGAAATTTAGAGTAATTATATCTCAAAAGTATATAGGGTGTAAAAATTGTTCATAAAGTTGGATTAAATATGTAGTCCCAAAACTGGTTTTTGAACTGAAAATCGTTTATATACCCAAAAAAAAAACTGAAAATCGTTTTATGAATTTTCATTTCGATTATTTGGATTTATTCAATTATGAATCTATTTAATATTTAACCACTAAAGAACTGGTTTATATTCTGGTCCAATTAAGAACTGGTCAAGAAGCATAGCTTCTTTTGGGCTTGGTCTTGGGCCAGTTTGGAGTGACGAGTCTGACGGGTCAGATCCAATGGACCTGCCCATGTTGACAAGTTACCGGACTGGTTTATATGCCGGTCCAACTAAGTTCATAGAACCCACCACACTCTCTTGGGTGGTAAGCCCAAAGAGAGGCCCATCTGATCAGGATGATTAGACGGTCAAGGATGCATCACATAGTCTCCCAAGTGCGATCAACAACCATCCCTCAAACTGAGGGGACACGTGGCTAATCCTAGGCTCACGATCAAGAGCCTCCATCTAATGGATGACTCTAATTCGGTGACCAAAACAATAGGTGACCCCAATGCGACACCGAAGTTAGGGCTACTGGTTGGACCACGCCCAGGGACGGAGCCACATGGAGCTAGGGGGGCTTCAGCGCCCCTGAAATTTTGAAAAAATAAAGTTGTATAGTATTAATTAATTATAGGGGTGTAGCTTAGGAAAGGGGCGGCAAGCTTCAAATTTCACTATATAGAGGAAATTCTCATTTTAAAATTAGTGACATAATTGAAAAATCTTTAAAAACAAGGTTTAAAACATAATTAAAAATTCCTTAAATGTAAAAATAAAATATAAAAAGAAAAATATACAGTTTCTCTAAGGTAGCCAGCCTGCCCGATGGCAAGAACTCTCATCCTTGAAGCCATGCTCAGTTTCTGATTCAACGGTCATAGGTCGACATAGGCCCTCTCATACTTCAAACGATCCACGTTCGTTGAACCACGAAGGCCCAATTATTAAAAACCTCCAAAACAGTGCATTTTTCCTTCTTCTTTCTTAGGTGGGCTGGCCCAAATCCAGCCCGTTGTCCACCCCTACCTATGGGGTGTTATTACATGGGATGGATAGGCCTCGGTCTCTAGTGAAGCCAGAAACCCCTTGTCTGGGGCAACCATAGAATAGGGTAGTGGTGGAGAAGTCAAAATCATGGGCCCCATGATTTTGACTTCTTCATACACAATATGACACATGATGATAAGGTGTTGAGAATTGAGATAAAGGGGGAGAGATATCAAGTGGGGAGAAGTCAAAATCATGGGTGAAAATGAAATGACTTCTCCCCTTTTTAACACCACATGTCTCCTATTCTATGGTTGCCCAAGAGGGGCTTCTGGCTTCACCAGAGACAATCCGAGGCCGGGATGGATAACTAGGCACAATACGTATAAAGGGCATCCGATTGTGTCTAGTAGATGCTAGAAAATGGTCTCGAGCTTGACACATCATCCGACATGTGGCGATAAATGGAGAGAGATATCAAGTGGGGGGGAAAGCCAAAAACATGGGAGAAAATAAAATAACTAATCCCCTTTTATCGCCACGTGTCGGATAATGTGTGGAAGCCCGAGACCATTTTTCTGGCTTCGGCCAAAGACAATTTGATGCCAGGTATAAGTGGTTTCATGTTTGGTTGTAAAGATACACACGTACGTGTGAAGATTACATGTCCGTCAAAAGGTGCACTCATGAGTGTTGGCCTAAAATTAGTTCGAATTTTCCATTATGTTGGCCTAAAATGAGTTCGAATTTTCACTTCATTAAATGATTTTTATAAATAATCAATCGATGTTGGCATGGTGCAGGAGACCCCACAATAAAGAAAACACGGAAAATCATTGATTACTGCAATTTTGCGGCACCTACACAGTTCCAACGATCGAAAGCTTATAGAATAAATAACGTAATAAAAGAAAGTAAAATACACCAAATTTATATGGTTCAACAATAAGTTTTCCCAGCGTAAACATAATTATATATATATATTATACAAAGACGTAAAATTACAGTATTTTTATCCAAGTAACCGTAGTTAGACTGCGGGGTTGTTCTTTAAAAGAAAATTTGGGTATTGATCATTATTGGATTAATTACAATGACCCTAGAGATGGTTTAAATAGATAATCCAAGTCTCCTCACTTAGAAAATTAACCTTAAAGATAATTTTAATCTTCTAATAATCCAAGATTGTGATGAGATACACTTGTAATACAGTGTATCTCATCTTACATTATTTCTCTAATATTTTTGTATACAATCCAAATTGATGATCAACCAAAATGCAACCTACTCTATGGCAAATTGATGCAATAAAATATTCCATTCTTATTACAAGAAAAAGAAGATGGTCAGGAAAGACAATTGATTTCCTTTGGCAAATGTCGAGTATCACACTCGAGCAAACCTGTTCATCTAACACGTGTAATGTTGTTTTACTAAGGAGGTGATAGCATACATCTTGCATGCCGTTCTGTTGGGCGGTATGTGCACACCTCCCCAACTCATCACGTGTCCTCTTTGACACCCACTAATTGTGGTTAAGATTCACCCATCCTTAGGGTTAAATAATTGAATCTTAGTTTTTAGAAAGAAAAAAATTTAACTACATACGTAAATATGTGAATCATAACCCAACTTATTTTCTTAAAAATATTTTTTTAAAAACAAACTAAAGCTAGATTATTTAATCATAAGAGTGAGTAAATCTTAACCAAGGTTAATAAGTGTCAAAGATGACACATGGAGAGTTGGGGGAGGTAGTACTGTCCAATGGAACGTAAGAGACATTCTATCATCTCCTTGTTAAAACACCATTACACGCATCAGCTGAAAGAGGCTTACTGGAATGTAATATTTGGATATTCGGGCATCTATAGAGGAAATCAGTTGCCTTCAGGAAAAATACATTGATCATCATTACAGTACGAGCCTCCCTAAGGAAAATCAAGGAAAAATCCAACTCAAGTTATTAAAATATCCAAATATTTTCAAAGGAGTTCAAAAGCGTAAAGAAAATTCTCAATCAACCGCCATCTAAAAATACCTTGAGATAATTTAAAATGTAACTAAGATACTCCTAATCATGGTAACTTACTATACAACTTAGACTTCCAAACTCTATTTTTCAAAACGTTAGTTTAAAGACTTCTTATGAAATATCTAAGCAGATATTATGAACTCCCGAAGCTGACTGTCTCATCTTGATGGGACTTAGAAATCTATGACATCTCATCCTAGGAAATGTACGTCGCAGCTTTCTTTAGTAATCATGGGTTGCATCATCCGCCAAATTATTGGCTTAGATTAGATCAAACATCCATCCATCATTAGTGAGTCATCTGGCACCATCAAATGAAATTGTCGATCACCTGATTATGACATGTGTTTCTGTATACTTTTCTTTTTATCATACTCACCAATGTACATACGGGGATTATTATCATTTTTTTTTCTATTTTTTGAATAGATGTGAGAATATGACATTTCTTTCCAAACCGATCTTTGGGGTAACTGAAGAAATTGTTTGGTCATATTGTGTCTAAAGGGGGTGTCATGACTTATACACAAAAGATCCTTTTTTGGCTCTCTCTTTAGTCCTATGTCTCTTATCCTTGGGAGGTCTTCCTCCACTAACAGGTTTTTTCAGAAAACTCCATCGATTCTGGTGTGATATTGATTCTCTATTGTTATTTGTTGTGGTTTGAAAAATATTAGAAATAGTGTATAAGGAATTAAAATATACCTGCTGATCCATTTATGATTCATGAATGGG
Organism: Tetracentron sinense; assembly: GCA_015143295.1. NCBI lineage: Eukaryota > Viridiplantae > Streptophyta > Magnoliopsida > Trochodendrales > Trochodendraceae > Tetracentron > Tetracentron sinense. The sequence continues at coordinate 29,895,702 of CM026567.1, read as the reverse complement.
AAACCCCCTTTCCATCATCCATGTACTCAGTAGCAAGACCGGTGTAATCTATTTTTCATCGATGAATTGTGCATGAGTGGGAAATCGTACTTTAGGTCTGGTATGGTAGAATCAGCTACCAGTCCAGCTAGAAAGCCAAGCCAACCAGAAAAGCCAAGAAAGAGCAAGTGTCGTGTGCATATCAAGTGAGCCTGACTTTGCTCCAAGTCGGAGTGACAAGATCGCTATTCCTGTCAAGGAATAGAGTAAGAGCAGCCCCTTCCTATAGTAGAGTAGTTCTTCCTTTAATAGCTTAGTGAGTTCAGTCCTCTCTAAGGAGAGTCCTTCACATAATTGTTGACCTCTTGCCAATTGATTCTGAGTGGCTTTATCGAGATCAGAAGCAAATTGTGCAAAAGCTTTTAACTCTGTGAATTGAGCCAGTTCCAATTTTGATTTGCCAGCTACTTGTTTCCTACAAGCTAGGCCAGTTCCGTCGCCCCTGTTAGCTAGGTCTAGTTCAGCTTTAATTTTGGATTTGCTTATAACGATCAAATTATATCTGGTCTTGTTTCCACTTTTCCAATCATTCTAGATACAATTTTATTGGATCCTTAGCGATTCATGTGCGGATCGATCATTGGGGATCTCTAGAAAGCCCATTTTATGAAATTTCTGAGAGATCAAAAGAGGTACGGATGATTTATTTATCACTAAGTAGAGATGAATATTAAATGGTAGAAGTAGGAAATTCTTTGGCCTTGAATCAGGGTATTCAAGAAGAACAAATTGTTCCAACTCGATACCGGACCCAAATAACTCGATTTTCGCCCATGAACTATTTGTGTCAATGCATTAGTTCGATCCAAAACTTGAGATAAGGGGTGTAGGCCGAAAAAGGATTCATAAGTGCTTGAATACCACTATAAATAATCCAAGGAACATGACAGGTATAGGAACCACTGAAGGTACTAAAGAAACAAGAACAACAACTACTAATTCATCAGTTAAAATATTCCCGATATCCTCTGTTTCGCCCAAGAAAGATTGATTGAACCATCAATAGTTTGGAGCATGAAATGCAATTAGATCAATTTATTTTGGGGATCAATATTAATATTATTAATTAGAATAATTTATGGTTGGCTTGGTTGGACCATATACAGTTAGGCCGCAAACCCAATTAGTGTGTTACTCTTTGTTCAAGTTAGTAGTGGGGAGTGGAACACTTGCATGCTACTCATCAACCGGTGGGATTAGATCATGAGACCTCTTACCAAGGAAAGGCCACACCCTACCATTGGAGCAAGCGGCGGGAAGGAAATGGCGGAGAAGTGGCTTTGACTACAAAGAGAACACCAAAGTCTAGGGTTGTCCATGGATGGGATCAAGATTCGGATCTGATCGGATTAGACGAGATCCTAATCCTATTATAGATCCATCAGATCGAATATAAATCTAAGATCTTGAATCCGATTATAATTGGATTGGATTCAGACTATAGTTCTAATCCAATTAAAATCTGATTTTAATAATAACATCTGTACAACTTTATAATATATTATAGTATATTTTTAATTAAAATATTAATTTTTAGATAAATTAATATTAATCGGATCCAATTCGAATCTTGAATAATAATCGGATTCAGATTCAAATTGGATAATTTAGAATCCAACGAATTTCGGATGGAATTTGGATCTAGACAGATCCGATCTGAAGAATCTGATCCGTTGACAGCCCTACCCAAGTCCTCACATGCAAATACTTGGTATGACTCAAACTTCAATGGTTTTGTAGAAGAGGTTCCACATTGACATTAATGGTTAGGTTCTTTTTTGGGGGGGTACATGCATATCACTAGAACTAGTTAGGGGTAAGAAATATTTTGAGAAAAGATTTGCTTGAAGTCATTATAATATATATTATAAAAAAATTTAATTAAATTAAGGACAACTGTCTTTGCCCCATGGCTATTCTCTGGTAAATAATTAAATTTGTTAAATAATTAAACAAAAGTCTAAGAAAATTTTTTAAAAAAAAATCAATAGTTCTGTCAACTGCCATATACATTTCAAGGGACACTGTGAGAGAAAAAAAACTCTACCTTTGGTGCGACAAGGCAAGTGGAAAATTTTCATTTTAAAATAATGAAAACAAAGTATATATATATGTGGAAAATTTTCTTTTTAAGATAATGAAAACAAAGTATATATATATATGCTGGTCACTCCATCTAAAAGCAAGTGAAGAAAGTCAAGGTCCTCTTTCCCTTCTCAATGAAATGCTTATATCCAACTAAAACACATACCAACAAAGACCCTTTTTTCATTATTATCATTTGGGTTCCATTCAAGAACCTGCACTACTGCACACCCTCTCCGGATTTCAAGTTTGACTTCTATGATCTTATCATCATCACACTTTCACTACACAATGAGAAATATTCATGGATTTTCTAAAGTGACCCTAATCTTTTGCGGAACTTACAATTTGCTACTTTATTTTTCATGACACCAGCCTGCTTGAGACAGGTATCCCCAATATGAGTGTTCTGAAATTCATTCTCATGAGTTGTGATGTGGTAGTTGGCATGTCAACAGGAGTTACATTCTAACTGAAGTTGCGATATTAAGAAAAAATCAAGAATTGACCGTTTGACACACATCCCCCCACCCTTCCTTTTTTTTTAATATCAGAACACTCTCATGAGAGATATAATGTCACAATGGTTCATATGCCCACCATTTGGCCCTACTTCAAATGCTAGGCTCCTTAACCTATGAACAGATATTAAAACTTGCAGCCTAACCTTATTCGTAATACCAAAATAAAATTAAAAAAAATTACTGTTTGACACATCCCTCTCATTTTTCTCTTTCTTTTTTTTTTTCCGTCGTTTCTGGTTGGCTAACAAGTGGTTAGGCCGCAAATCCCAATTAGTCCTGGCACACGTCTTTTCTGGTTGGCTAATAAGTGGTTAGGCCGCAAATCCCAATTAGTCCTAGCACACGTCCCTCTTAAATTTAGAAGTATTCCCTTTTTTTTTTTTTCTTTTGTTGTACATGTCCCACTGCTAAGCCGAAACCCAAGTTAGTATATAGTATTTAAGTTAGAATTCAACCTTTTTGTTACATGTCACATTATTAAGCCACAACCCCAATTAGAATTTTTTTTTTTGGAAACTCAGGGTGTCCCCAACCCTTTGGATCAAGACTAATCCTAAGGTGTGACGAGAGTCCGCAACCCGTCACTCCAGATAAGTCCCGGAAAATCTTGTGCGAGACTGGCCCCAAAGGGGAGTGAGAAATTGAACCTAGGACCTTCCGTTTCATGAGGCGTAAGTCCCTGGAACCATTAGTTCACCCCTTCAAGAATATTGGTTGGTATTTCTACCTGGTAAACCCATTTTTTTTTCCAAAAGGTTGGTAACTTACTTACCAAGTCTTACAATAATGTGCATATTAGGGATATAGTCCTTTAGAGAAAATGATGAGGGTGGGACTTAAACCCAGGCGTAAAGTATAAACACCTTTAGGCTTTACCACTTGATCAAAGTAGCACCTTCGTATCTTAGTAGTTAAGTTTACGAATTGCCAGAACATATCAACGATCGCACTAGGGATTTCAAAACCATGTCCACCCGACATCATTATGGAGTTGTTTTCTTGTCCAGAAAAAAGATAAATGGATGAGAAGAAAAGTGAACCTACTATTGCTCTCAAATCAATAGAATATTGCTCTCAAATCAATAGAATAAGAAGAAAAGTTTCCTAAGCTTTGCAGCTTTGCTTGCAATCTTGAAAAATGGGTTGGAGTTTAGTGGCCGGTTTTGTTAACAACTGCTCAGTGCCAAACATCGTTAGACCGTCTGAGCCGGTTAGATTTTTTACTGATTCGGACCCATCGAGGTTTACACTACCAAGGTACATTGCTCCTGAATTTGGCGTCCATCCAGCTGAAAACTATGAAAATGCCATTGTTTAACACAGATCAAGTTCAACTAAAAAAGTGAAAATGCTTAGCTTACACATGTGGTTTTCAATATGTAAGGAAATGGGCGGTCTGGTCTACACCCCACTTTTAAATACTGACTGATTATAGTTAAGACTCACTCACCCCTAGGTTAAGTAATCCAACTTTGGTTTTTAGAAGATAAAAAATATATCTTCTTTAATTTGGTTAAGCTTAACCAAGGTTAAAGGGGTGTTAAAAGGGACACGGGGTAAGACAAGCAGTGGACAGGTCCACTAATCATTCCTAAAAAAAAATCATAGATAAAGACAATGACCCAAGTCCCAATTAATAGCGCATTTAAGACGGTTTAATCTTTCTTAGCCATTAAATCGTTTTCTTGTTATTATTCTTTTATTGTATAAAGCATAAATAAGTAGATAACTGCCTTGGCAGAAAGCGACTGACTACGAAAAAAGTAGGAAAAAAAAAAAAAACTAACTAAAATTATTCAGTTTGGTTTTTGAAACCCTTATTTTAATATTTCTTAAGAACTTGAATCATAAGTGTTTTTCTGCGTAAATATTTGTGAAAAGAGAAAAAAAAAAAAAAACCTAAAATTAGTCAGTTTGAAACCTTTTTTAAATATTTCTTAACAACTTGTATCGTAAGTGTTTTCCTGCGTAAATGTTTATGGAATGAATAACTTGATTGATAAGCCAAAATCAATTAATCAAGCCTGCTTTTCTGCACATGTTGAGGCAATAACAATTAATTAATCAAGCTTCTTTAAGTAAGCTCTAATGTTCGATATTTTTAGCCGAGTCCATTTTGTGTGCAACTTTGCACACTGATCTTCTCTATCTCCACTATAGGGGTGACAATGAGCCGAGCCAGCTCGGCTTGACTCGAAATAAACCGAGCTTGAGCTTTTACTTTGGGCTCGTTGAGCTGAGCCGAGCCTTAAAAGTAAGCTTGAAAAATAAACGAGCCGAGCCTGAACAATAAGTGGCTCAGCTCGGCTCAGCTCAATTAATTTTATAATAATACCCTTTAAAAATTAAATTTATATTATATATTTAGTATACCTTTTTTTGGTAAAATATATTTAATATACATTAACATAATTATTTCCGTTTAAGTTTTAACTCAAGCTTTCACGTGAGTCACATGACATCCCAAAAAAAAATGTCCTTTTAATTTATTTTTTTTAATTGAATTTAGTGTTTATCAATGTATTTTCTTTATAAAAAAATTATCGAGCCGAGCTCGAGCTCAACGATTTGTTGATGAGCCGAGTCGAGCCTGAGCCTCTATAGAATTCCAACGAGCCGAGCTCGAGCAATGCCCAGCTCGGCTCAGCTGAGCTCATTGACACCCCTAATCTCCACTAATAAAAAAAGGTATGTTAATAAAAAAAAAAAGTTGTGAAAAACGAAAATATTTTTACCAATATACCCCAATTTATATATGTGGCACTCTAATCAGTGTGGCACATAAGATCTGCTTTCAAATATACAAAAATTGGACTCTTTTTAGCATAAAAATAACACAAGAGAGTGTATATATTTGAGCTACATATACATCAAGAACATGTATATTATGGATTATATGAGGAATTACCTCAACATATTATCAACACAAAACAGATTTATGGCTTTCAAATCACTGACTAATTGATAGGCCATCTAGAATCTGAAGCCAGGGATGGATGATAAAAGTTGGATCCTAAATGCAGAAATATAAGAAGGTGGAACCATTTTCCATCAAACCAAATGAGATTGTCTTAAACACCCCCGCCTCTTGCGTGAGTGGGTGTGGCCTTCCAAGGGTGGAGGTTTGGGGATCTAATCCCACCAGGGGTAAGGGTTGCAAGAGCCTCAATGCCCCAGCTAACTACTGACCGGCTGACTCTCCTAACGTAGGTAAATGATATCTGCTCCTGTGGGGCCCTCAAAAAAAAAAAAAAGAGATTGTCTTAAATACAGCACATCAAAAATAATCATTGTCATAAATGTTTTATCTCAAATACTGGGGATCAACAACACAAATCATATTTCGTCATTCTATATATGTGGGTTAGGAGGGTGTTCCTAACGTTCACTCGTGGATGAACTTGTTTACCTTCACCAAGACATTTTTACTTATGTATTAATCACCCTTAACTCACTAAGTCAAGGGTAGTTTGGTCTTTTTACAGGAGACCGGTTATTAAATGCATTAAAGAATAAGTAACTTTTCTTGTATTTTTTGTCCTTCCTATTTGATGAATTGTGTCCTATGAAAATACCAAATTATTCTTATATTTAATAGATAGGGAATGCTATCAATTTTTTTGGCTGTCAATATCATTTACCTACAATTAATATATATCACTGGTTAGTGATTAGCATTAGGAATTGGAGCTCTTGCTACTCATCACCCGAGGGGAATGGAACCCGGGACCTCTCTATTGAGAGAAACCACACCTCACCATTCAACCAAGAGGCAGGGTGTTGGGAATTATATAACTAAGACTAGTAAACTTGTTAACGTTCACTATTCTTTCTAACCCCTACTAGTGGGCAGCACATGCGATGCAAGTGAGAGAGAGAGAAAGGAGAGAGAAACTAGAAATAGGGACCCTAGTGAGATCATTTGAAAACAAATTAATAAATATTTTGGATATAGATGGACATTTTGGATATACCAATTATAAAAAAATTGTGAGGGATATTTTGGATATCTCATATGAAAAAATTGTGAGGGACACATTGGTTATAGAAATATGGTGTAAGGACATTTTGAGACTCAAAAAGCTTTTGGGGGCATTTTGTGTTATAGCAAAGAAAGGGGGCGGGCAGGGCTTTGGCGAGATGTTCTTCTTTCGGATTGTTTTGCCAAGAGAGCGAGGAGTCCAATTACGCTCTTGAGGTTTCCATGTGTCTCTTTTGACAACCCTTAACTATGGTTAAGATTCTCCCACCCCTAGGGTTCACTCAACTATCCTTGATTTTTAGGAAAAAAATATTACAAAAATTTAACCGTAGGAGTTAGTGAATTTTAACCAGGGTTTTAAAAATTAATATTTTTTCTAAAATCCAAGAATAAGTGGGTGAACCCTAGGGGTTCCTTGTGTCTCTTCTGACACCCTTAAATGTGGTTAAGATTCACCCACCCCTAGAGTTCACCCACCCCTAGGGTTCACCCACTTATCCTTGGTGTTTAAGAAAAAAAATACTAATGTTTTTAAACCCTGGTTAAAATTTACTAACTCCTAGGGTTATTTTTTTTTTCTTAAAAACCAAGGATAAGTGGATGAACCCTAGAGGTGGGTGAATCTTAACCATAGTTAAAGAATATATAACTTTAGAGAATTTCAAATATAAATGAGTAAGGGGTAGTATGGGTATTAACCAAACATTTAATAAAATTTGTCTTATATACATATTATGATAAGGGTAATTTTGGAATTTAGAAATTTAGTCTACGATTTTAAAAGGCAGCATTCTCATTATTAACAGAGTAATAGTTAGATAGAAGTCAGAGGACATTTTTAGAATTAACACAAATATCCACAAAGGAATCCTCTTTATATTAGTAGAGATATATTGGATATCATTCTATTAAATATAAGAATAATTTAAAATTTTCATAAGGGACAATTCATTATATAGGAGACACAATACAAAAAAAGTCATACTGCATTAATTCTCTCCATTATTTAATGACTGATCTCCTATTTAAAGAATCTACCATCCTTAACTTAGTTAATTTGATAATTAATACAATGGAAAAAAATTTTGATGAAGGTTAACAAATTCACCCACCGAGTGAACGTTTGCAACACCCTATATATAATACTTGACAAAATATTCACAATTACATGTAGGTGAAACCAAATTTTGCATTTAAATGATTTTTCAAAGTTGTAAATTGATCGCTTTCTTGCAAATAATTGTGTTGGTTAATATAGTTGGATTAGAATTAATCATATAACATTATTAAATAAAATTCACTATGAAGCTTTCATCATTCTTCTTTTCTTTCTCACTAATAAGCGTGTTTATGGGATACTTTAAATCAAATCAAGTTGACAAAAGCATAGTATTTGCAACAGATATGATGGATGAATCATTAGGGGAGTTAGTTTGCTTATATTTTAATCAATTAGTACAGATTAATCTTGTTAAGCCATTACATGTGCATGTCAAATGAAGTTTGTTAGGAACTCCACACCTAATGGGAGAATTTGTAGATGAGAGGTCTCCTCTTGTCTTGCAGAAGTTTTGCATTGGATATGTGGTCAGTGACTCAGTGGTCCCCTGTTCCTTTTTCTCTTCCTTTTCTTTTCCATTATAAAATGAGAATTTGATTCGCCTCTCCCTTTCCCTTTCCTTTTCCTTTTCCCATTTCTGTCATTAACCATAGCCTAAGATCCTTCCAAAAGCTCTCTTCCTAATGTGGATGTATTAATCAAACTTAATTGAGGAAAATTACTAGGGTACTCCCCATCTGACCGGAATTATCGTCTTCCCTAACCCCTGTTTGGACAGCAGCATCAAACTCACCACTTGCTAAGGGCACGGGCAGTCGGGTGCCCTACCATATACACACATATTTGATAATTTACACATGACTAACACCTGATCCGATGTACTCATAATAGAAAAGGGGAAAAATTAGACGCAATATTGTATTTATATAAGGAAAGGTACACTCTGGGAACATCTAAATCTGAAGAATACTAAGCATACTCTCACAATCCCTAATCTCACTAATATTTTATAGGAAAATAATGACCTCCCTGCAGGTGGAGCGAAGAGAGGCATTCCGGGCCCTCTTTTTCACCACATGTCCGATTTTACCCTTTTTAATTGTGGTTAAGTTTCACTAACCCTTAGGGTTTAAGCATTTACCCTTAGTTATTAGAAAAATAAGAAAGAATTAACTATAGGGGTTAAAACTTTTTAACCATAGTTCAGAGTAGTTAAAGGGGCTTTGTAAGGGCGAGGAGCAGATCCATTTTAACCTATTTAATTGTGGTTAAGTTTCACTAACCCTTACCCTATGTTTGGTTGTTAAGAAAATGTGTAAAAACAAGGAAAAGAAAAGAAAATTGGACAAAACACAACTAAAGATTGTATTAGAAATCGAAAATTTTCGTTTCTTTTCCATATTTTCTCGGCAACCAAACATAGCATTTAGGGTTCAAGCATTTACCCTTGAATTTTAGAAAAAAAAATTAACAAAAAATTAATCACAAGGGTTAAAACTTATTAACCATAGTTCAGGGCACTTAAAGGTGCTCTGTGAGAGCGATGAGCAGTCACCCAAAAAGCAAACTACTACTCTTTTAAACAATAAAATAAATGACTGGGCAACACCCCACAAGTAGACTTACACAAAGTCATTTGTTTTATGGATTTTGTTAGCCTCAGTTGCAAATCTTCTAAAGACACAACTGGGTGCTACAAATGTCAAAGTTTCTTAGAGTTTTACTTTTTTAACTATTAAAATATTGAAACACCTCCACGTGTTAGGCCTATCTTGCGTCTAAGGAAAATTTAGAGAAAATACGACTGGAGTTAGCACTCCTCTTGTTTTATTAGCAGTACTAGCCCTACTCTTAGGCATTTCTTGCTCTCAGCCAAAAACTAACATATCCTTACTTGAGCCGTGTTAGTTTTTGGCTCAAGTAGGCTTAACACACCTCCTTGTTGTGAGAGTAGCTAGCCATACTATCAAAATATTATCTCCTCTCCACAAAAAAAAAAAACGAACACCTATTAAAGCAGAGATCGAATCACAGCCAATCGCAACTGAACTCAAAAAGAGTTCAATCGCACCCACAAGTCAAGACGTATTCATTTTAATTCTTAATAATTGTGGTTAAGATTCACCAATATTTAGGATTCAATAATCTAGGTTCTTAGAAAAAAAAAATTTGACTCTAGGGTGAAGAAATTTTAACCATAGGATTTTTTAAAAAGAAATATTATTAAAAATCAAGATTAGATTGTCGAATCTTAACGATCAGTGAATCTTAAGTTTAATAAGGGTTACAATACGTGTTGACCTATGGATGCGATAAAACTCTCTCCAAAATCAATCGTGATGGGTTGTAATTCGATCTCATTAAAGCAAAAAGACAGACTTGGTTTAAAAAGACAGACGTGTATTTGGCTGAAAGTAAGGAGTTAGAAAAATGCATGAGAATAGGTCTAGCACGGCTCTCCCTCTGAATCTAATCCTCATCAAACACGCACACCAGACACCAGAGTCAGAGTCAGGCTCTGAAGTCAATGGGCAATACAGAAGCGTGTTTTTAGGACTTCTTTCCCAAAACCCTCCCCCACCCAAGGACCATTGATGATGATGGAAATTCCCAAAACAGCCAATGGCATCTTCTCTATTTTTCCTTCAAACCTTTGGCCATTATTTCAACACCCAATCAAACCCAAGTACCCTACCCCACCCAAAAAACAAAACATTTCTCAAAGAAATATAGGAGAGAGAGAGAGAGTGTCTTGTTCTTCACATATCTCACTTTTCCTTGCTTCTCTACCTAAACCAACCCAAACCCATGTCTTTATGAGTCTTTCTCTATCTAATCACTCTCCCTATATAGTATATATATATATCTATCTATCTAGCAATCTGTTTAAAGTGTGGTTATTAGAGGTACAGAAAGCAGACCCATCAATGGAAAACTCTCCAAAACCTCAAGAGAGAGAGAACCCATATCTGCTAGCCTCTCCAAATAGCAAAAGCAGCAACAGTAGCAGCAGTAGCAGCAATGGAACTCAACCTCCTTTGACACCAAAACCCATCTCCAGATCTGAAACTAATGCATACCCAACAACCTTCATCCAAGCAGACACCTTTTCCTTCAAACAAGTAGTTCAGATGCTCACTGGATCATCCGAGACGGCCAAACAAGCTTCCAAGGCCACCCCAGATCCTTCCAAGAGCGTTATACCGCCGATCAGGACGGCGTCCAAGAAGCAAGGCTTTAAGCTCTATGAGAGGAGAAACAGTCACAAGAACCTCAAGATCAGTCCTTTGATGCCTGGATTGGTTCTGAATTCTGGGTTTTCTCTGAGGAAGCCAGAGATCTTATCACCCAGTTTGCTAGATTTCCCTTCGCTTGTTCTCAGCCCCGTTACGCCGCTGATTCGAGACCCATTTAACAGGTCTCCTCCTTTTGCTGGTAATTCAATTGGAAATTCTTCAGCAGAGGAGAAAGCAATTGCTGAGAAGGGGTTTTATCTGCACCCGTCGCCTGTTACTACTCGAAGAGACTCAGAGCCCCGGCTTTTGCCACTCTTTCCGGTGACTTCTCCGAGAATTTCAGGTTCTTCTTCTTGAAAATTGTTGTTTCTGTAATCCTATATTTGCACTAATGAGGATGAAGATTAATGGGTAATGGATTATTTGCAGAGAAAGATAGAGATCTTGCTTCAACTGTATAGTCTAATCTCTCCTCTTTTCCTTTTTTTTTCCTTTATTTATTCTCTTTTTTTCTTTTTTTGCTTGTTTATTATAGAGATCCATCAAATTTAGATGAAAATCTCTAGATGGGTTCTCTTTTGTGTTTGTCTTTTTCTTCAAATTAAATGGATTTTATGGGTTTTTATGAGAAAATTATTTACCTCTCCTCCTTTGCTCTATCCTTTAGTTTATGTTTTCAAATGGGTTTTCTCATCATTGAAAGAAAAACTCATTTTGCTTTACTGGTTGGAGAGAGAAGAAGATGACTCTCTCTCTCCATTTCTGTACAATGAATATGACTGAGATCCAACACCCATTAACAATTTAACATTAGTTTAACCATTAGACTTAAAATAAGAGAGATGAAGTGAACTTTAAAAAGTGAGAGAAGAAAGACTTTTTGAGAAGTACTGCATATCTAAATAGGGAAATGGGGAAGGTTGTGCTATGTGAAATGACAAGGCAACTTTGCCAGCTGTCAAAGTAGGATTGGATGGATGGCAAGGAATCTTGACCCTTTTGTCTTTCTGATTAAGGATAAATGCCAAGGCCAGCCAAGCATTTTGCATTTGTCATTGTGTGTGTTTGATTGGAGAACCAGAAATTCAGGGACCAAAGAAAACAAGGGTGATTGTGATTTTTTAGTACTCACTTTTGTACTGTGACTACTGTCTAGTGTATACAGTTTATAGGCAATATCTAGGGTACCCATCTTGGTAGATCTTAAGGAAGGTCTACTATCTTAGTTCTTGAACTTTTGGTGCTGGGAAGGGACTCAATACAAACTAATATACCCCAGCTTATGGTCTATGAGACTATGACTATACAAAAAATTGCCTTAAATTTCCCTATAAATAAATGCAGTGTCTTGGGTATCCTAACACTAGAGGTAATGTTGGTAAGAGCCATAAAAGAAAGAGAAAGCAACTAAAGACCCATCTCTGTTATAAACACCCTTTCAAGAAAGAAAGGGAAAAGAGAGTGAGTGATGACAAAAAGCAAAACCAGAAAACGTGGGCAGCCTCCTCTGTTTTGTTTTGTGTGGGTATGGTTTGTAGACTGGACCCAATGGTCGGTGGCCATTGATTGAAACTTTCATGTGCAGTTGTTGGACTAACTTTCCTAGCAAATCATCAATTTTATCTTCTTCCCTCCTTACTGCCCCTGCATTAACTCAGTTGTGACATGGCTTCACGACGGTCCTTGATTATGGCTGATGGATTGGATGGTTAGAATCATCCAAGCAGAAGCAAAGAACAAAAATCTTATGGAGCCACAAATTGGGTAATTTTGAGCTGTGCTCAGATTCCCCATCAATGCAATGAGATAAAATAAAACACATAAATCAGGTAAGAATGTAAAGTCTAAATAGTTCAACTGCAATTCATGTCGAAAGAAAATTGCGGCAACAAAGCAAAATTTATGGTCCAGTTTGGAACATAGTTTGTAAAGATGTGGTGATAGGAAAATGGGAGTTTATATATTTGTCTGAGAAACAAATCACCATAGAAAAAAAAAATCTATAGCCTCTATTTTCTTGGGTTCATTCAATCATCATAGAGAAACAGATCTAAAACCACTAATTCTTTAAGATGCAAAAATTTTGAACCCCATTTTACTAAGAGTGTTGTTTCTGTATGTATATATTTATTCCTCATAAGTATGTCACAGTTGATTGATCATAGACAGCCATATTTGGTTTCAGATTTCCAAAAGAGATTCAACCGTTTTAAACCCGTGATTCTCTGGGAGATGTTCATTTCCTGGTCGAATCACAATGATCACTTCCAAACCTGAAACATGGATTAATATAGAATTGTCAATACATAGATAATCTGAATAAAAGGCTGAAAATTCTTTTTTCTTTTTTTTGCTTATCAGGAATAATACGTAAAATTTTACCAGGGAAGGCAAAATTCTAAGCTAGCCCCTCAAATTTAAACACCTTTTAATAGGTTCTTCATGAAGAAAAAAAATCCAGACGCAAGACAACTTTTGTAGTGAATTTTATTTTGGGAATGTGTTGAGAATATTTTCTTTATATATTAAGGGGATTAGGCAGAAAAAAAAATTATTGCAAAATTTTAAGCTAGCCCCTCAAATTTAAACACCTTTTAATAGGTTCTTCATGAAGAAAAAACATCCAGACACAAGACAAAACTTTTGTAGTGAATTTTGGGAATGTGTTGAGAATATTTTCTTTATATATTAAGGGGCTTAGGCAGAAAAAAAATTATTGCAAAATTACTTTCCAAAATGGGAAAAAATATAACATGTCGTGCCGAACTCCAACAATAGGAATAAGCAATGATTAGAAACCACTAGCAGCACATTACCGGCTGATTTTGCAGCTACAGCTTCTTGAAAGACATCTGTCAAAAATAAGATCTCAGCCGGCTTATCTACTCCCACTGACTGTGAGATCTCTAAGTAACTGTGTGTTTCTGTTTTGTTTCTGCATATCAATTAAAATAGATGAAGAAGGCCACATCGAATCGAGTGTAAAACTATACACCTTCAAGCGAATGAACCCGTTAAAATACTTACCCCACTGTGGTATCAAAAAATCCACACAAATATTTTCTCAAGTCCCCGTGATTTGAATTGCCAAAGATAAGCCGTTGCGCCTCCCTGCTACCACTAGAATATACGTATTCCTGAAGGAAAAGATATAGTGGCAGCAATTAGCCCTGCAAATGGAATTTTGTTCATACATGGTTCAAAGGAAAAGCATACTATAAATGCAAAGCTTATGGATTCAAGATATCAAGCAGTAACTGCATTATAGGAGGTATTTCTTCTACTAATTAGTTATTTTTATGTAACACGACAATAGGTGTCTCAGTCAAAAATTAAAGTTCAGTGCTAGATTTGATCAAGCTGAATATCAAACTCTTACGCAGAGTAAGTGTTCTCATAATTTATAATCCAATATTAAATAACGTAGTTTATTAAAACATAGTAGAGAGTAGAGACCATCATCAATCCATTAAGTCTAGTTTATATTCTCCAATTTCTAAATTTACATGAGCTCTTAAAATGCCGATACAAATTTATAGAATGTTTATTTGGCCATTTGCTTCTTGAAGAAAGTACTGTTTAGTTTTCATAAATCATAGGGTAGAATAGTTATAAGTAAATGAGTGGCTTAAAAGATATTTGAAGGGGAAATTTTTAACAAAAAAGAACTCAGTTATGCTATCTATATCATTTAAAAATATTGAAGAAATAACAATGTATTTCACTTAGCAAATTGTCTCCTCGATGTAAAAGCTACTATCTACAGTTCCAGTAACCTGTTACTGTGCAACATTTAGTGCATTGATGTTGTGAAGAAAATTGCCACTGAAGAAAAAAATAGTGAAGTAAATAACCTTGATTCCTGAAGCATGCCACCTCTCAAGAGCTTCTGGTACCTCCTCAAAAACCACACCCTCCAATTCATTATTTTGAAATCCAGTTCGCCATATATGATCCTGCATTCATCAATGTTATGAGACTAGAATATAATTTCCAAGATAAGCCTTTTAGAGATTAGGTCTCTTCTGAAGTCTAGTTTGCTTACTTGCAGTTGTTTCAGGGAAGTAATTTTCCTGTTAGCCATAATCATTGCTTCCACATTAGCAACTATAGATGCAATCACCTTCTCTTTCACCACATCATCAGATGGAATGGGCACAGCACCAAGAATGCCTTGTTCCAAATCTTCCTGTACCTGCAAAACTTGTTGAACACATGGTTAGTAAATTCACGTATTATACGTGAATTATACACGAATAATACTTATAACGAATCATACGTATAATTCATCCGTATTAATCAAAGCTAAGTAAGCATTTGCGAATTTTTTAAGTAAGACGAATTATACGCGAATCGTTCACGACTTATTCACGAATAATATATATATATATATATATACAAATCTGTAAGATAAATCCCAAATCCTCTTTCTTCTTTCTTGCATGCGCACGTAACTCTCTTTCTTTTGATTTCTTTCTTTTTCTCAATCTCCAACCTTAGTCTCTATCTCATTGGCCACAACGTCACTAATAGTCGTCAGTCACCAGTCATGAAACACTCATTGGTCATTACTTAGTCCCCTCATTTTCTCTCGATCTCTTTCTCTCTCTAAATCTCAAACCCTAACTATTTCACAATCGTCACTTGTCACAGTGGCATAGCCAACCGTCAGCAGTTGACGACCGAGTATCCGACTTCATAGTATTGTCAACACCAGCAACTATCACTCTCCCTTCCAAGAGTGACTCTCTCTCTCTCTCTCTCTCAATCTCCAGTCTCTCTTCCACATTCGACTCTCTCTTGCTCTCTAATTCTCCAATTGCACTTCTTTTTTTCATTTTATGTAATATGAACTAAAGATTTAATGCATTCTCTTAGAAATTTTAAATATGTAATTGTATATATTTAGACGAATTTTTCAACAAATTATTGAGTATTGGTCCGAATTATACTCGAATTAATTCTGTACCGTACTTTTGACATTCTGTGTTTTTTTCGCTGAATTTTTAATCGAACTATTGAATGCAAATTCCGAATTATACTCGTATAATTTCCATACCGAATTTTTACCGTACACCAAATTGCTAACTATGGTTGAACATATTTACCATCTCTTAAACTTTCAAGGGTGAGAATCTCAATTCTTAACCTAATAAAGAAGCTGCACCCTGCACTCTCCAACTTTGATTGTACTACATGCTATTCTACTTGTGACAGGAACCTATATTCTATCTATGGGTGGCATACTTACACTTATAAACAGCACTCTTGCTTGCTCGTCAATCTACTACATGTCTCTTTCTCGAACCCCTTTTTCATCCTAATTATTTGAAGAAGCTCCAAAGGAACCCCCTATTAGAAGAGATTTGTGAGAAGATATAGGGATGGGATAGTGGGAGCGTTGCTTTGTCTTGTGGGGTAGGAGGGTGAAACTGCATTATGAAATCCTTTGAAGATTTTCGTACAGGGACCTTCTTCAAAGTTGGCAATGATTAAAGAAAAAGGTTTCTGTAGGAATTAGAGCTATCAATGGTTTTTAAAAAATGTGACTTTGAGAGATTATAAAAGCATCATGTTTTTTTTTGGAAGGTAGAAAAGCATCATGTTAGTGGTACATGCAAATTGGTATAAGGTCCCGTAGGGGGAGTAAGGAAAAAGCAAGATTCTGATGCCGGAGCAGCATTTTTAGACAAAGTGTGCAACTAAAGTGTACTGCTAGAGGATGAACTCATGTAAGAATGAGTTACTGGAAAAGAAAAAAAAAAGAATCACCTACCAAGCATTGTCATTGTCTAACTAAAATTACTACCCTCAAAGTTCAGATTATTTTTTCCAGCTAGAGCATGTTAAATTTCCCAGTCAAACTGAGAAACGGCTAACAAAATTGCCATCTAATATACACATGGAAAATTTTGCACACCTGCTACACAAGACACTTTATCCAACAGTGAAAGAACGAGCAATAATGTACACCGCAATAAATTCCACAACCAAATGGCATTGATATACATTGCAACACAAATATGGTTGTTCATAATTAAGAACCATTAATGTATATGGCAATACATAGAGCAAAAGATTCTTACCTGAGAGCGCAGCAAATTAATATCATCTTGAGTTTCTTCAGTGTCATATGTTGCAGTTAAATGCTTCCTCACATTATCACAGGCATAGGAGAAAAGAACATCAGTAACAAATGATATCGGAGTTGTCGTCCCTTCAATGTCAAGAAGAATACAACGCTGCAACATAACCAGTAATAAATTAAAGGAAAATTCATTTTCAACAGTATCAACCAAGATAACAAACAACCGAACTCTTAAGGACTCCTGAATTTCCCAACTCTAAAGGGACACGTGAAGGCACCCAACACCAGTTTAAAAATCTACCCAGTCCTAAATAAGATCTCATATTAGAAACTTGACAGGAGAAAAATAGTAATGAACCATGTGATTTCCTGTGAATGGGAGAAGACTTCAAGAACTTACTCGGGATGGCTCAAGTTCGTGATTTAAATCAAGAGTTCCCACATTCAAAACCTTGTTTACATTCCCATCACCACCCCAAATCCCTTTTATATGAACTCGAGCATGACTTGGTGTAGACCAGTCCAAGCCCATCTGATGAAGTTTGATAGCAGCATCAAAGAGATAGTGATAGCATTCGGCCTGTGGAACAACTCACTAATTAGAGGAAAAACATAATAAATGATATGAGGAAATCATAGCAGATGACTTCATCTTCCTAGAAGATTATTTCAAAAAAACATGACAGATGACTTCACCTTCTAGGAAAAGAGGAGCCCATATAAAAAAAAGTCAGTTAGATACAAAGTTTTTACTCAGATTTTACTTTATACAAAACTAATATGCAGTTAATATGGCATTAGCATAGTAGTGTATTTTTATGTAATCTACAAGCACACAGACAGACATTTGATCTAACTATTAAATGTGCTATTTAAGCAAAACCTTGATGAGTGAATTTATAAATAGATTAATTTCATGTGTAACAAGGTTTACATGTGTAACATCTAGCAGAGTTATACGCCAGAAAGCATCAATGCTTTTTAGGATTTCAAACAATCCTATGGATACATCATGCTTCAAAACTTTCAAAAAGTAAACACATGTGAGTGAAACAATAACACAGTACAGAAAAACAAAACCTATCTCATGCCATCACGTTTCCAAAAATACAATATTGAGCATGATGTACTTAAATAGAAGTAGCAAAATAATATTTATTTTTTCAGCTGGATCCACAACAGAAACCATAAAATATAACCAATATAAGTAGCCCTTGCATGATCATCAATGAAGACTGCATTCCAAAAAGTGCGAATGTGAAACAGTCTATAATAAAGTAAAGCCATGGTATTAAAATGGACACAGTTCCTATGAAAGGTTTTTGTTTCTATGGATGCCGAAAAGAAAACTACATGTGCCATCAAAATTACAAATTTCTTGGCACATTTCCTAATATGCCGGTACATTTTTTGGCATTCATACCGGAAATGTTACTTTCATAGTTATCTAAATACAATATTTTGGTCGACATGCATGAATATGTTGACCAGACTAACATTCATTTTTTTATTAGTAATCAAGAGCATATATGTATAACGAGAAAAGAGTACATAGAAAGGGAAGGGGTCACAAGAATATGAACCCACAAATAAAACCTAATAAAACTAGATACATCGAATGAAAGAGAAGAAGAAGAGACTAAGCTAATCCGAAAAAGATTTTGGATTCTAGAGATTTATCATACATGATACAACCATCTATATACTCCCAAGTTCTCAAAATCTCTCCAAATGGAGCACCAGGTAGTGAGTAGCTAATGCTCCTCAAACAGACCCACTCTAATGAAGAGACGACGTCATAAAAAATTCCTCAATTCCTCTCCTTCTAGATAGAACAAGCTATTTCCCCCCAACAAAAGAGCCCACAGAATTGTGACGAGAGCCTCCAACCTCACTGAAAGCCAACAAGATAAGATGTTTTGAAAGGAACTAGGGAAGACCCACACAAACCCCCACCGGGAATAGAAATGACTCCAAATGCCAAAAGCAAATGAACAATGTAACAATAAGTGATCCACCATCTCCTTTGTCTCAAAGCACACAAAGCAACAATTTTCCATCTTCCACCATCAATTTCGTATATGATTGCATGTGAAGATTTTGTCCAGGGATGCCGACCAAAGGAAAAAGGATACCTTAGATGGAATTGGGGATTCCAAACACACCTATAAAAAACTTGGGGAGAAAGATTATCCTACAAATATAGTAAAAAGGATCTCACTGGAAACTACCCCTTATTATCCCTGGTCCATAAATAATCATCCTTAAGAAGAGAACTAGGTTTTACTTCCTTTATATGATCAAACAGACGAAGAAGATCCTCAATCTCCTAGTCGTAAGACTACGTTACATCAGCCACTCACTTAATAGTGAACACTACTGATGCACTCTTCTCTGTAGCCAGAAAATACAAGTTGTCAAACTCCTCTCTAAGTGTAGACTGTAGACTGACCACACCATATATCTTCCCAAAACATCATGTCCTTACTTCTGCATGCCCTATACCTAATGTGTTTGGAAAAGTAACCCCGAATGTTCACGATTACCTTCCAACAACCCACCCCATGAGAACCTCGAACTGCTCTGATCTCCCAAACCGAATTCTCTCCACACTTAGAAGCGATCACTTTTCTCCATAAATTCTCTTTCCTTCCCAAACTGCCATAGTCCTTGTCCCAATAATGCCCTATTAACCCACACCAGAGACTTCACACTCAAACCACCTTCCTCCTTAGGACGACAGGTTGAATTCGAGTCTACCAAGTGGCACATTTTATGTCCAACCTTGTCGTTTCAAAGGAAATTCCACTTAATCTTCTCCAATTTCTCCACAATAGAAACAAAGAAGGTAATGAGGGACATGAAATACACGGGCAAGCTACTCAATGTATTTTTGATAAGTGTTAACCGCCCATTTTTGACAAAAAATAGATCGATTTCCACCTCAATAGTCTTTTGGAGAATCGTTCTAGAACTGGATCCTAAATTGATGTGGCTTTATGGCTCACCCCAAAGGGCATACCCAAATATAATGCCATGAGACTCTTGATTTACAACCTAAGCAAGGCACCATTTCCATTAAATTTGAAACCTCTCCAACCCTAAAAAGCTCACATTTGGATAGGTTTATCTTCAAACTAAAAACTGCTTCAAAACATCTGAAAAGACATCACAAGTAAGCTAACTGTCTATAGGACACACCACAAAAAATCTGTGTATCATTAGCAAACTGGGGATGATTTATGGACAAGCCCTCCCTACCTATGCAAAAACCTTCTAGGACATACTATGTTGCTCTATGAATCATTATAATAAGAGCCTCCATGATCATGATGAAATAAAAAGAGGAGAGCATGTCACCCTCACGAAGACCCCAAGGGTATGTCCTAAAAAGAGTTTTGAATGTGCATCATTAACTTTATCCTTTCTTAAAATGACGTAAATGTTTCTATATTTTTCATAATATTTCCACATTTTTCTAAATTTTTACAAAATTTTTATAGATTTCTATAATTTCCACGAAAATTTTCTGCTTCTTAGGTATCTTAAATTTATACCGAAACTAAAGTTTAAAACCTTAGAGACAGCACATGTCACTTGGCATGAATCTCACATTTACTATTCTATATGTTTGTGTTTTATCATATAATGAATTTTGAGTATGTATTTATGCTTAATTAATCATTTCAAAAAAAAAATCATTAGATATCCAACGTTTTCTTAACATTTCCATAATTTATTATTCCCATCTTCCACAAAATATTTTTGTTTCGTACTGACCAAAGTTTTAAACCTTGATTCCAAGTCCCATAGTGACACAGAAGGATGTGGGGGGATCTAATTCTCAATTGGCCCGTAAATTATTATTTGGGGCTTTGGAGAGAGGAACTAAAGGAGTTGACGGAAACGATTTCTCTATTCCTAAGCTTTGCACGTCCATTGGTTGGGACCTTCGAGCATGGGTGGGTGCTCTTGTGGAGCCGTGGAGGTTGGGATTGCCAATACTTCTTATTTTGTCTTCAAATAAAGTGGATTCTTTTTTATGATTCTTGAGTCTCCTTCTAAATACTTAAAGGCTGATTGTCTCATTCTCATGTGTATTTTATTTCCTTCTTAATACAATTCTTGTTATTCATTCAAAATTTAAAATAATTGCTATTTATGTATGAAACTAAATTATAATCATGCTATTGTTTATCATCGTTATACGCACATGACAATCTTTGCATGCCAAAGGATCATACAGTACACAAGAGGGAAGCAATTGTTGTTAGGTGTCTGCTAGTTTCAGGAAGATTTTGAAGAAAAAAATTCCAAGACACCAAATCCTTTGGTTTACAAGAAGAGATAAAGGTATGGAACTCCACTAATCTTTAATCAACGGAAGGAGCTTATTTCAAATACATGATTCAATTTTTCTCTATGATAACACAAACCTGAGTCTTAGTGCTGATCCATGAGTCTCCCCATATATATATCCCATGGTTACGAACAAGCACGGCTGTTGCTCTCGGGTAGGCTTCAATCTGTAAAACATGAAGGTAAATTCAATCACTTTGGACCAATGGTTCACATGAAAAAAAAATTGAAACTAATGAAAGATCTGAATGCAAGGGGAAAAAAATTCAACTCAAACAAAAGACCTTCATAAGATTTCCAGAGTAAAGAACACGAATAAACTTCCATTAGCAGATGCTAACTATGAGAAAATACCCATTAGAAGCTGCAGAAACTTTCCCAAATATGAATTCATTCATAAATTAATTTTTTGTTATAAGGGTTTAGTGCATATATACATTTACTATTGTCCCCATAGCACCATATGCAATCCACAGCTCAACATGAAAAGGTCAATAATATCATATGCACAGTTGGAACATAAAAAAGAACATACTGCTTCAGTAAGAGATTCTATGAGCTCCCCCTCATGAGCAGTGTTCTCTATTATTGGGACCACAAGCTCATCGTGATAACCGTGCCCTTGAATTCCCTTTATCATCTCCATATGAGTGATCTGCAAAATTCAAAGATAAACATGTCACTAAGATATGAAGATGAAGAAAGACACAGCCAAAGCAGTATACAAGCATGAATGTGCATGCCAGAGCGTTTAACCATATAAGAAGACCCACTGAAAAATAAGGTGCCGCCAAAGGGGCAGCTAAAGAGTAAAACAAACAAAGAGTCTTGGATAAAATAATGTATCAGTTATGTAAACCCAAATAATATCGCTTCAATGCAACCCAAAATTTACAGAGGTTTGTTAAGTGAAAAAAGAAATAAACAAATTAATCTGAATCAGTTTCTTTGGCAATTAACACTCACACGGGCATAAGAAAGAAATCAACTTTTAAAAAAACAGAAACACTAATAATTAGAGGTAATATTTGAGAAATTACAAGTAGATCAATCCATTGTAAAATTGGGTGGTTTAAAATTGCAACTTCGAAGCCGAAATCTACTGCCTAGGGTGTTATTCCGGTCCTCTAGTTCTAACAATAAGATATGACTAATATCATGTGTGCTGCATATAGCTATATATTCAGCAAACTATAACATGATGGATGCCTGAATCTCTATATGAAATATAATTAAGCCTTCTGTCAATATCCTAATTCCATCCTTCAGGTTAACATTGTCAGTTAGACAACTTATCAATTGCATCCATATGCTAGTTTATGTTTTGTGATTACCTCCACATCTTTGTCATAGAATACATAAGATTGTAAGTCCTCAAAGATTATCCATGGCATTATCTTCCAAAGCCACACATAGAAAAGAAAATTGTATTATATATTGACACAAGAAACTAGAAGATTCGTACAGAGAAGGAAAAGGTATTCATAATAGTGCGAGAACAAATGAGGAAAAGCAAGAATGGAGCTGTTTTCTCTCAGTTATAATTGTCAAAGTTCAAAAAAAATGTACTCGAAACTCCTTTGAGAAAGGATGGATCATTGTTACAAGACAAGACTCCAATCCATGACTGTGGATAACAGCCCCAGCATTGCGCAACTCATAAACCTGGGAAAGAATGAAGACAAAAAGGTGGTTATTATTTATTACTTATTACTATTTGAAGTAAAAAAAAATATATATTTTTCAAAATATTAGTTATGGTTAATGACCAAATGAAAACTAATAATTCAACATATTCTCCATGAAAATGTCTGTCTTCCACATGAATCATCCCATTTATAAGATTTAGTGAAAAGAACATAGAAAAACAACGACAAAAAATGACAGATAACATATCTAGGATTTATGATGAAATGGATGACAACCAGGCAAGAGTTCATATGCACACACTATAGATGATCGAACATATTTGAGAAGGAGCTAATAAGATCATGTTTCCAGATTTGAGGAAGAATAACAAATTAGAGACTTCGTGATGTCAAAGAATGTGGATGCAACTATCTATCTTTGAGTATTAGCAGGATCAAAAAAGAATTATGCAATAAATATAGAAAGAACAAGTTATGCATATGGTTCAATTTTTCACCAACCATTATGCAATAAATATAGATAGAACAAGTTATGCATATAGTTCAGGTTTTCACTAACCATTGCACATCCCCGGGGTCATTTGTACCTTCTTTTCCTATTTTATCCATGTGCAATGACTCAGACATTTGATAACATTGACTTCAATCCTGAATGGAGCATAGATACCTCTGAATTTATGCAACCAGATATTTCTTAACCACCTCCATAGAACCATAACAACACCTCCAGAATGGATTGTAAAATTTCATGTATACTGTGTAATTGCCATGTCTCAATATAGGAAATCAAATCTTCAAAATGACCCTATAATTTACAAGAAAAAAATTCTTGCACAAAATGACTACTATATATAAAATATGTAGATCTGTTAATCACTCAGCTAAGAGGCACTTTGTTGAAGTCTTTCTTGAAGATAGTTGAAGCCTCACACGTACAAGGGAAATGGCAGCACTACCTCTAGAATTCAACTTAGCTCTAATTCACTCCAATCTTTCCCTACAAGCTTGCACTACTTCGCGGAAGATGGTTGTACCTAATCTCCTTTATGATGCCCAGAATAGTATATGAAATACTTTTGTTTTTAGCTTAGTCCACACTACCTTTTAACATTTTCTGCTTTGATCTTCTCTCCAAGTTTTTCTTAGGAAGAAAACACGATATTCTTTGGTGTATACTAACAATGGTTTTCGGCGAAGCCAAACGCAACCTTGCAACAAATTATCAGTCTTGTTTGGTTGCTAGCTCTGTCTTGACTATAACAATTCGGTTCATATTCTAAATCATCTGGTTCATCATGATCTTCTCTTGATCTGTTTGGTAGCAAGAGTATTATTGTTTTACTGTTTGGTTATATTCAAATCTTGTTTCTCATGGAACTAGAAGACCTAGTTTGACTATAGGTGGTACCGTAGACCGTGGTAGTAGTATAGATAAGTCAGATTCACAGCTATAACGAATAGCTGTGAAGCATTTCCAACCAATGGTAGATAATTCATGTACAATTGTGAATATAAAGTAACCCCTCCAACTTATATTCAAAATGATCTACAATGAAACAAACAGAGTTTTCGAATCAAATCATCTAAAATAATGAAATGTCACTAATTCGCTTGTACCACGATATATAAAATACCCATAAATCCCCAAATTCAGATTCAAACAATGACTTGCCAAACAAAATCATAAAGGGTATGTAATCTACAATGAAACAGAGTACTCCAATCATACCCAAAGCCCCCATTATTAGTCAAAAGCAATGAAATCCCATTAAATCCACTCATACAGCAAAACAATCAAAAACAATGGATACCTTCATGAAGAGAGGAGCACAATCAGTACACTTGGGAGGCTTACAGGGGTAAGATTTCAGGGAAGGCTTCGACAAAATAGACCCATTTGGAGAAATCACATACATGTCCTCAGGAACCATTCTCTCCTTTTGAACACCTACTCATAAAAAAAAAAAGAGAATAATTTGAACAAAGAAGTAGAAAATCAATGGATGAACTGAAAAAGAAAAACAGAGTACCAGAAGGGGACATGACGATGAACTGTTGGGGCTTAGGAATGGAGTTATCGTGAGCTTTAATGGTGATGCTACCTCCAGTGCCCGATAACCATCCAAGCCAGTAGAAATGCTGGCAAAGCTCAGAGACTAAATCCCTCGTCTCCTTCACTGGTTTGCTCTCTAGATACGCCTGAGACGTTGCTGCCATAGCCCCACCTGCTGTCATTTTTTCCCCTTTTTCTTGTAGTGATTGGAGAGTTGCAGAAGCGAGCAAGAGAGAGAGAGAGAGAGAGAGTTCAGTTTAAAGTGTAGAGAGAGAATATAGAGAGTCGCCATCTCTCTACACGGAGAATGGTAGACTGACTCCTCCTCTTCCACTATTCTGTTCAGTCAAAACCTCTCTACGACTGTTCAGAGTCCTCTTTTACTCTCACTCTCGCTTCCTCGTTCGCACAAGACTTTCTCAGTCATTCTCTTCGACGTTCACTCTGAATAAAAACTCATCGTTAGACAGAAAAAATCATCAAAGATGGTTTTTTTTTTTTTTTTTTTCAGACTCGTAATCCTCTTCAGTTGTAACCGGACTCGGGAGAGTCTGGTTAAGGGCTGTAAAGGGATTTGGATATAATATCCGTATCCGTATCCGAATCGGAATCCGAATCCGTTTAGTAGGATAATTAATTATTCGAATAGTAGTTATCCGTTTATAAAGCTTATAAGAGAATACGAATTCAGATATGAGTATATCTGATGCGATAAATATCTGTCCGATTATATAATATATATATAAATAATATATTTTAAATTTATAAAGTTAATTTAACCTTTAAAATATATTTTTAAATTAAAATGTATATATTTTTACATTTTTAAAATATTAATTTAAATTTTTTAAAAGTAATTAAATAATCAGGATACTATCCAAATTCGGATATTTTAATCGGAGTCTGATACGGATATCGTATTTCACTATCCGCCGAATATTTATTCGGATATTCAAATATATAACCGGATATGAATTATACCACTATCCGCTCCGTTTATAGCCCTACTGGTTACACCTCTGAGGTCGCCATACGTCCCTTTTGACACCCCTTAACTGTGGTTAAGATTCACCTACCCCTAATGTTCACCCACCTATCCTTGATTTTTAGAAAAAAATTTAATATTTTTTCTAACCGACCACCATTAAAAAAAATTAATAATTTTTTTCTAAAAACCAAGGATTGGTGGGTGAACATTAGGAGTGGGTGAATCTTAACCACAGTTATGGGGTGTCAAAATGGACACGTGATGATCTCGGGGGCATACCTGAACTCGGGAGAGGATTAGGAGTTTTTTTTTTTTTTGGGTGTAACGATGATTGAATCACAATTGAACTTAGGGAGAGTTCAATCGCACCCACATGTCAACACATGTTCTTGTTCGCCTCTCTATTAGCTGTAATTAAGATTCATTAACTCTTGGGGTTCAATAAACTAACCTTGGTTTTTAGGAAATGGAAGTGATTAGAAACTCTCAATAGTACCTACTATCGAGAGCTAGAACATCATATTAAAAAACCAATGTTGTTAAACACTAAGGGAGGACCCATCATTTAAAGCAAGTGCACACATAGCGCATTGGATGTTTGATCCAATGGTCAAGCTCCCGATAGTAGGTACTATTGAGAGTTTTTCATTACTTTTCTCTAGGAAATAATAATAACCTTGAGGATTAAAAGTTTTTAAATATTTTTTATTTAGATTATTGAACCTTAAAGAGTTAGTGAATCTTAACCACTATTAATAGGAATGAACAGGGACACGTGCTGACTTGTTGGTGCGATTGAACTCTTCCTGGTTCAATTGGCTGTGATTGGATATCAGGCAGAGGAGGTTTTTTTAGTTTAAATTAAAACGAAATCAGCAAAGAGGTTAATCAAATTATATTTGGTTATGTAAAAACAGTGGGAGGATTGATGTAAAAAAAAGTGGGAGGATTGGAAGGGATAACATATTACTTTTAGTTTAACTTTATGATATTTCCTAATAGGTGGGACTTCCATTCGTTTTGAACCACAGTTCCATCTTCATTGCACAAATTTGTGTTTGTAAAAGTGGGAAGATTCGGGGTCCATTTGTTCATTAAAAAAGTGGTTAAAAGTTAAGGTATACATTGATCGATATAACTTATAAAGGTAGACCTAGTGATCGATATTTATCAATTATTATAAGCCCTCTTTTTATAGTGATTGATCATTCTAGTATTATGGATTGATCGATCGTTATTATTATATATTATATATTGATCCTCTCACGATTATTATTTTAACTGTACTAAAATGCATGTTAACTCAGGGTGTACGAAAGCAAAATGACTAGTGCTACATTGACATAATATTGTCATAATTGAAGATATTTTAATGCTGTCCCTTATAAGTTCCTTGGCGCCTCAAACGGTTGGTACCCGTTTTGAGGAGCTCTAGGGTGAAGCTTACAAGGGCTGCATGTGTGCTGTGTGTGTGAGTTTGCATGCTGGGTGTGTGTGTGTTGTGGTATGATTGAGTTTACCAAAAAAAAAGATATTTTAATAGTGTACGAGCGTTGGAGTGTATTAATATGGGAGTTGTAGATTTGTGCATGATGTAATAAGCGGCGGAGCAAGGATTCTCTTTCAAGGGCTAATCATGGGGGTTCGTTGGCGTAGCCTCCGAAAAAAAAATTATGAGGGCCAAATTCATGACCATCCGTATGTTTGTATCCATTTGTAAAGAATATTTGTTATTTTTTACATTTAGAGGGGGCTAGAGCCCCTATTCTCCTCGGCTCCACCTATCTCCAAGGCTACACCCCTATGCATATAATAAGAAAAAATTTTCTATTCAAAATTTCAGGAGAGGCTTCAGCCCCCAGCCCCATGTGGCTCCACTCTTGGATGTAATTGAGATGTTGTAAATTTCTAGAAATGTAAAATTGTATGAGATGTTGTATAAATTTGAAATACTCTTTCATTTATACTCAGTGTATAAATGTGATTATGGTGTAGAAATCGTATTGTGTTGATATGATTTGTATAACTAATGTAAAATTTAATTAGTCATATGTTTTAAATCGTTCATATATAATGTCAAATTGTTAATATAAAGAAATTATTTAGTGTTTACTATTGATAATATAATACGATCGAATCATGGTTCATATAAAGATTTTATATACAAAACCATGGTAAATATTTTTTTTATGTGCCGTCATAACCCTTGGAACAAAAATGGAGATAGTAGAAATCTAAAAATAAAAATTAATAATAATAAAATAAAAATCGGTAGACTTGTTCCCATCAAGGGTTAAACCCATTTCTATGGAGCAGACCTTGCTCGGCATCATAGTTGTTAAAGGCGTTGCCTCAGGCAGTCACCTAGGTGATCAGGCGCTCTGCTAGGCTCAGGCGACTGACCGCCTCAAGCAGTCAGTATCATAAATCTGATATATATATATATATATATATATAATATTATTATTATTTTAAAATATAAAAATTACTTTATTTGAATATAGTAGTTTGGTCAACAAAAAAATATGTTGTTTTATATATTTTCCATGTCTTTTACCATATAATATGTTAGAGTTTATATATTCAATAAAAAAAAAGATTTGCATACAGAAGAAGAAAGAAGAGAGGAATAGTGTCAAGTATGTTTCTCTCATGTTAACTTATCATCTCTCTCACTCAATGGGTGGACAATTGGCCTATCTCTCTCTCTTTCCCTATTTGTAAGTTGACCATATGGTCCTCATCTGCTTTTACAAGGTTTTTATTTTTTACAAGCATCGCCTAGGCGACCATGTATACAAGTGGGCTCAGCCGCTCATGCGGTCCAATAATTAAAATTAGGCCTTTAAATGTCTCAAATTTCTTGTAAAACCCTCAAAACTTTCATAAACTCATATTTAAAGAGATCTTTTATAATTTATATAAATGCAAACTCCATAATTATATATTTTACCAATTATATGTTTTTTATTATATTTCTTGAATATAATCAAGAAATAAGAAATGACAATAAGATGTACGTCCTCTCCCCCTCTTGTCTCTCTAATGTTCAACGTCACATTAACTGTCAGACTATTTTTCTATTATTTATTCAATCCTACACTCCTTCCTCTCTCATGTTCAGTTGTTATTGTGTTTCTTTCTATTTTTATCCTTCATAATCTCTCTCTCCCCCTTTCGACAATCATTGTAGATTTTATTTTTTTTATTCCGTTATTTATTCTCAACACTTGAAATCCCAATTTATTGATTTTAGAACCGTCTCTAAGAATGGTTCTATCAAAGTATATCTTAACAATAGAAATTTTGTAATTTACTTGAATTGCAGGACCCCTTATTCAAGGGAATGTATCATACATAGATCTCTTATTAGGATTGGAGGATGTTTGCAGCTAAAAGTTCCTCAAATGACGCCTCAGGCACCTCAGGCTACCACCTCATGCGTCCATGGGTATGTCGCCTCAAGTCGCCTAGTCACTTTGACAACTATGCTCGGTGCTATCTCATTTGTTGCTTTTCTCTTTTAAGAGTTGTGCTCCATCTAGGGCTGTTAAAATACGGCATCGGATTGTCTCTGGCAAGTGGTCTCAGGCTCCCACACATCATGCGACATGTGGTGATAAAAAGGAGAGAGATACAACTATGGGAAGAGTAAAAAACATGGGGAGAAAATGAAATGACTTCTCGATCCCCTATTTATCGCAACATGTCACATGATGTGTGGAAGCCCGAGATCACTTTTCTGGCATCTGCCAAAGACAATTTGATGCCTTAAAATACTTGTATCTAGGGATGGCAACGAGCTAGCCAAGTTTATTAGGTAACCCGCCTAGACCCGTGTCGCGCCCCAAAACCCCACCTAGGAGAATGTGAGATCTTGACACGTGACTTAACAAACCATCATGTTAAAGCATTTAACGCATACTAAAATACAAACCTAAAAATTTCTTCAATTAAAACATCAATTAAATTCATAATCATTGACTGCAACTGAAATATAATAAATCCTGATCATCCATCATGATCATCAACAAACTAAACTAAACATAAATATCCATAAGGTTCATTAAAGTTTCCCTGAAATTTGACCACAAATAAATTAAGTTCAACAGTAGGGCCAACGATCAAGATCTCGTTCTTCTTCGGGATAATCACCTTCCGGTTACTCGAAATATTCATCTTCTTCCTACGGTCTAAGCGCACAAATATCAAAACCTGAACCTGAACCTGCCGGCAACAAAAGTCATCGGCTGAGTAACGAGTTACTCGATCCGCGTATATGATAGACCATAGAAGACAATATAATGAATATTAAATTTCATGCAATTTACAGATTCATACATCAGTTCACATACATAATCAGAGTGCGGAAAAACACCCAAATACATTACATCAATTTCTTTCTTTTCTTTATTTCTTTTCTTATTTTATGTTTTTATTTTTCTTACTTTCTTACTTCATACCTTATCGTTTCAGGAACAACTCATTCATATGCATTGGTAATAACTTAAAATACCGTTTTACCATATAAGGAAATGAGTTACTATACTTTATTTACCGAAATACCACCCTTCGTGCATTACCCGGTACGGATGGTTTAGTACATTTTTCGGTACGACGATTTACTTACTTTGGCATACTTCTCGTCCTTTGATGGTATCCGGTGGTGCACAACACATACATACATTATCGCTTTTGTGAGTTCTTCTTTCTTACGTACTTTATCTTAGGTCTTATTTATATTTTTCTTAGTGTCTTAGATTCTCTCTTAATCATTATGCATCTTTTTCATTCGTGAGTGCTCAATGATACACCTTTCGTTTAAATAACACCTAAGAGTAACCGTCAAGGGCCATAGGACATCTCACCATAGTGTCTCATTCCACTATGTTAACCAGGCCTACGCAAGCTTGACTTTCCTCAAAGACTCATTTACCCAAATGTATATCCTGTATAAGAAACATAAAAGAAGCACACAAACTATCATATTTCCAATGATTCGATAATATAAAATCACAGTTTATATCAAAGCACACATAAATCACGATTTAATGTAAATATCAAAATCTCTTTTTTGTTTAAATCCAGATCAATATCCTAATTATAACACCTTTCATCAATCAGAATTTTCATGAATTATAAATATAAAATCAAACTCACATACGGTTAAAGTCTCATAATAATTCATCCATTCAATTCCATCCATTCTCCTTAATCATCTACACACTTCAATAAAATTTCTCAACCCTTCATTGAATCACAAATACTTTTAACATCTCGTTCACATCTTATTTTAACAAATTCATAAATAATAAGATATAAATCAAAATATTCACATCCTATTTTTAAAAATCCATAAATAATAAGATAAGAATCAAAATATGGTTCTTCATATCCTATTTTAACAAATCCATAAATAATAAGATAGAATCAAAATATGGTTCTTCACATCCTATTTTAACAAATACATAAATAATAAGATGGAAATCAAATCATGATTCTTCACATCCTATTTTAACAATTCCATAAATAATAAGATAGGAATCAAATTATGGTTCTTCACATCCTACATACTTTCAAGTTCTTACTTAAGTTTACTCATTTCAATCCATCTTGTCAGCACCCCATTTTTACACCTCCCTTAACCATGGTTAATCAACCTAATCATGGTTTGTTTAGCCTAAACCCTAGGTTAATCTCACCTGAACCCTAGGACAACATTAGCCTAAACCCTAAGTCCAAACCATAGTTAAACCTAAACCCTAGGTAGCCCTAAGTCAAGCCCTAGGTAGCCCTAGCATACCCTAGTATAAACCCTAGATGGACCCAAGCCCTTAGGGCTTAAAACCCATAAGCAAACCGAGCTAGGCCCAAGAACCTAACCCAAACCCAGTAGTAGGGGCCAGGTCCTTTAAAATTTAAATTCCAGAGTGTCAGTAATCACTTTGCCGACACTCAATTTTTGCATTGTTTTGGAGTAGCGGTAGATGATCTACCGCTATGCCTAAACTTGCGTGTTTGCAACAACTGCAGCCACCCTTGCACCATCTACCATTCCAGGCCACCCTACCACCTCCCCCACGTGTCTGACCACCTTCAGAGACCCCTTCCATGCGGCTGAGACCTCCACCCATAACCGTCCTATTCCCTTTCATATCCCCTTCTTCCTTTGCCTATAAAACCAACCTAACTCCACTGCTAAACCCATGCTTGAATCTCCTGTAGGGAACCTTTGGTGAGTTCTAAAATTCCCTACAACCCCAGCCCTCCTAATAACCCTGCGAAATCTGGAAGCCCCAACCCCCTGGTAGTGCAGCACCACCTGCAGCCGCCCTCCACTGCCTTTGCAAGTAGCTCAGCAGGGTAGGGATCACCCCTACCCCTCTTTCTTTTATTTTGAGCACCCCTATAAACCCCTGGTCCATGTCCAGGGGGTATAACTAGGTATTTGTAAGTTTAGGAGGGGTTCCTTGCCTCCTCCAATAGGCAGTGGAACCCCTACAACCACCACACCTCCACCATTGTGCATAGCCCCCTCACACCCCTCCACCTAGCTTCTAGGAGGTCCTCATTTCATGAGAAACCCTCTAATTGCACCGTGGAATAGCCCCAGCAGCTGGTTTTCCATTTTCTAAAAATTTAATAGTGTCGGTAGAATAATTACCGACACTGTAAGTTGTTCTTGTTGCAGAGGCTGTAGGCCATGATTGGTGAGGCCCTGGTCCAATCCAGACCTGTTCTGGGTCCCTAAGACTCTCATGGAACTCCCCTGAGCTTCTCATGTTGCTGGGTTTAGCTTAACTATGGTTAAGATGTTCTAAAAACAAACTGTAAACCAGTGGCTTCAGGTCCTATGGGCCTAACTGTGGTCCAAGTCCAGGGCTCACACTGGGCCCAGGACACGTGGCAAGATCCTTTAACATTTTCCTGGGCCCACCAGCCATGTGGCATCTCTCCCTGACCTCCCCTTTGGGCAGCCAAACTACTGCTCCTGTAAAACAGGAATGGCGGTAATTGGTTCACCGCCATTCTCAATATGAACTATATTGAGAATGGCGGTAAAGAAATTACCGTCATTCCTTACATTATTTGAACAGTAGCCTGCCATAAGGCCTAGGCCCACTCTAAGCCCATTTAAGCCCTTGGCACACGTGCCAGGCCCACCTTGGACCCTAACTATGCTTCTAACCGGGGTTAGTTCAACCCCGGTTAATTTTTAACCTTAGTTAAGCTTCCCTATTTAAAATACCACATAAAATCATAAAATCACAAAAAATGGAAAAACCCAAAAAGACAAAAAAAAAAAAGTGACTTGTAGGTTTTTTGGCCCTTAACCATGGTTAACTCAACTCTAAGATAGTCAAACCATGTTTAACTTGATAAACATCACATAAAATCACAAAAAAAACATTTAAAAAATGCAAAAAGCCCAAAAATTTACTTTATAGGCTTCTTTAACCATGGTTAGCCCCTAACCATGGTTAAACCTTTCTAACTGCGGTTAGACTTAACACTTGTGCACTTGACCTCCCTGGTCAATTAAACCTAGCCCCCAGGCTAACTCATAAGTCACCCTTATGCGCGCACACACACCCCTTAGCCTTGGCACGGGCCCATGTGCCAGAACTACGCTCGGTCTGATCTCACACCTATGTGAGTACATAGGCAACCCTACTCGGGTTTGACCCTAGCCATCTAGCTTTCTATTTTTCTTAGATTAGCATTCTTTTAAACACTTAGGCATTCTAATTAATATTGAGATTAAAACTGACTTAAATTTATGAAGTAGGTAACATTTATAAAACGGGGGTCCTGGGGTGCCTAACACCTTCCCCGGGGCTTAATCGAACCACTTATCCTAATCTCGGTTAGACAACTTGCCTTATCCAAATCAATTATTTATCCAGGACCTATCCCTAAGAATGAATAGGTGGTGACTCTCAGTCAAACCCAATGGGTAAAAAACCATGCTCACACATCTTTTAGGTTAATATTCAAAATATTGAAGACTATGGTTGTTATTTACCTCACTCGATCACTTCCCTATGATCTATTGCTTGCAAATAAGGTTCTATATCGATCTCTATGCCTCTTTTCTCCTTTTTCTACTTCAATCTTTGAGCTCGTATAATTTTTCCCTTTTGATCTCTCAGAAAGCTCTCCCTTTTCTTTCTTTTAGATTTAGAAGCCTATGGAAACCCTAATTCTCGAGTTTGAGGGTTATTTATAGAGTTTAGAGACCCTAGGGAGTTAAAAGGGTCAAAAAATTGCGCAACACGGAAACATCCCGCGTCGAGCGATCGATCGCTGCTGGTGGGCGATCAATCGGCCAGTGCCCCGATCTCTAGATTTTTTTCTTTTTTTAGACTTTTGCTACTTTTTGCTCTTCTTTTATTTCATGCAATTTATTCCTCCAAACTAGCTAAATTGAATGAAATAAATGGGTTTTCTTATTCGAGACTTTAACACATCAAATTCTCCTAGGATTTATATATAATTCATGCGTATTTACCTAAAAAATTAAATCATATAACCGGGAAATAAGGAATTTAATTCAGGTCATTACAACCCGCCCCTAGTGAGACGGGTTTGGGAGGTTCATAAGCGTGTAGGGGCAAAGATGGGAAATGATGGGGTAAACCCGACCCGGGTTCAGGCTGGGGATGGATTTAAGTCGTCCTGCCCCGTTTATAATTTAAATGTCTATTTTATCCTTAAAGTAATCTTAAAATTATCTTAATATCTTATGTATAATATGAAATACTGAACTGACCCGCCCAAACCCACCTCAACTAGTGCTTAACAAGATGAGGATGGAGCTAAGAAGAGTTTTGATAAACGGGGATGGGGGTCACCCGTCTCACCCCAACCGGATTTTGGGATGGGAACGAGATAGTGTCTTTCATTAGGAGCAGGGTAGGGTTGGGGGCCCCTCACCCAACCCGCCCGTTGCCATCCCTACCCTATCCATTTCGTATTTAAATTATTTAAAAACCTCTTAGAGAGGAGGGGATTACTAATTGTAGTGTGAAGGAATAATTATAAACGTAAAAACTAAAAGGGCGGGGTTCCTAAAGATTAGAAAGGGAAGTGATTTAAAACTCTCGATAGTAAGTCCTATCGAGAGAGCAGGGTCGTCAGATTGAAAATTTAGCAGCGCCAAACATCAAATGGGACCCACCATTTAATGCATCTGCACCTTGGCCTCGTTGATTTTTAGTAAGGCGGCCCATCTCTCGATAGTACTTACTATCGAGAGTTTTAAATCACTTCCCTGTCAATCCGAGGAGGAATTTATAATGATACATAATAATAAATAAATAAATATTACCCAATTATCACAAAGGGGTCTAGTAGTTCCTTATTTACAAGTACATTCTCATTAAATCAGTTGTTTAGATTTGTGGGCCTCAACTATATGAGATATCCTAACCTAAAAATTACTTTGATAAGTGGAAGAGATGGTGGTCCACATACTTTGCAGTCTTTTTGTGGGTGTGATTTGGGGGTATTTCTTTTCTTGAGTATGTGTGGAATGGATCTTTCATTCTTCCTTTCACAACTTCTTATACTGCTGAGTTTTGGTCAGTGCGGATAGTGCGCAAAGGGCTATTTGGTTAGTTCTCATTGAGACCATATCATGGTCGATTTTGAAAGAGAGATATAGGAGAATTTTTTAAGACTCTCACTCTTCTCTATCTCGCAGTCGCTCGTAAATCCATTTACAGATCTTAGAATGAGTTGTTAGCTTCAAGGTTACAACCTTAGGTATCCTTAATAATTTTGATGATAACACAATAATGAAAAAATCATTGTGGTACTAATGGTTCTATCAAGTTTTCATGTAAAATAGATTATGAGAACATTAGCACACCTTGCAAGACATGAAGCATGAAAATTGATCAAAACATTCCAGATGGATAAACATTAAACAAACCTTCAATCAAATGCAAGTAATATGAAGACTACTCCAAGTCAAAGCTCAAAAAGTCAAATTCAAGATAATGAAGCTCAAGACTCACTTAAAGCCAAAAAGAAAAATCCAAATAAAAAACTCTTGAAAGATCATGAAGACAAAGTCAAAATTGAGGATTCATGGTCAAGTTGAAGAAGAGCTCTTAAGAAACATTTAAAGTCTTAATTTTATTTTTAAGAGAATCTAGGACTTATGTAAAAAATCTTCAAAGTATGGAAAGTTGAATGTTCAATTACCTAGATTGACCTTAGGAGCCTAAGACCACAATTGATATTTATTCTAAGGCCCTAGGAAATCATAAGAATGATGAAAATCATGGTAAAGTAAAGTTATAAGTGACCTTGGAAAAGGTCCCCAACATTTAGGCCATTTAAAAATGAGATTACAGAGAAAATCAACTGATCTCGTCGACGAAATTACAGAGGCTTTGTGATTTCGGCGATGAAACTGGCCGCTGAGCTATTGTTTTGTGCTCTGTCCTTGATTCGGCGACGAATTGAGATTGACATCCTGATCTTGTCGACGAAATCATGTGGGAAACACTGAAATGCTGTAATGACTAGTTTTAAACGGCTAGTTTTCGCATTAAATGTTTCACCAACGACTATAAATTGAGTTCATTTATAAACTACAAACAATTATTGATCTACCATTCACCAAAGCATTAACTCTCATCATTTATTCTCAAGTTTTAACTGTATCATTCTTTAAGAAAACCTAGAAATCCCCAAACTCTTTTTGAGCTATTCAACTCCCATCTTTTAAGAGATTTTTAGAGTGCTTCAAGGCAATCTTTTCAGCTTAGTTAAAGAGCAAATTTCTGGATTGAAATCTATTTCAAATACATTGTATTGTGAAATCAAGAATCGATGGATTCTTGTATTGAAGCAGGAAGTTTCGGGAAAGTCAAGAAATGATTGTTCTCTTGCAAGATAGGCTTAATCTTCGCCCGGAAGAAGATTGGATAGGCTTGACTTTCGTCCGAAGAAAGTTGTAAAGGTTTGGGCTTCACCCATAAGAAGTCTGTGCGATAGTGTATCGTGGAATCCTTGAGCGGTAAAGTTTAAGGCGGGGACGTAGGCAGGAGTGTCGAACCTCGAAAACAATTCTCCATCTTTGCTCTCTCTCTTATCTCTCATCCTTTCTTTATTATTGAATTATTTAGAATTGCTAGTTGCTATTCTCATGTTAATTTAAATTTCGCAAAAAGGGATTAAATAGAAATTTAAATTTACCAAGACCCTATTCCCCTCCCCTCCTCTAGGTTCGATACTTGGGC
The DNA here is from genome assembly GCA_015143295.1 of Tetracentron sinense. Classification (NCBI taxonomy): domain Eukaryota; kingdom Viridiplantae; phylum Streptophyta; class Magnoliopsida; order Trochodendrales; family Trochodendraceae; genus Tetracentron; species Tetracentron sinense. Next base: position 29,858,384 of record CM026567.1, on the reverse strand, counting down.
AACATGAGTCTCCATTCGAAATTGTGGGATTTGTGGTGTGAAAACAACAAAACCCGACGGAAAAGAATAAAACTTAAACACACAAAAGGGAACACAAGAGATATACGTGGTTCGGTAACAACCTGCCTACGTCCAAGGGTCAAGATCTGATCACTTCTTTATTCACAAAAACCTTGATGAACCAGTACAAAAGCACGGAACTCACCTTCTCTATAAAAACCCAAAGAAGAATCTCTATCGATCCTCCTTTAAACCTTTCCCAAGCCCTAGTATGATTTAACCATTTCTATTATCTCCCACTCTCAATGATATTGCATTAACCCTTGATCTTTAAAATGATTATATACAAACCCTAGACCCATAATCCCCTATTTATAGGTCTAAACAAGAGACTTAGACAAATAGGAAGTCCCTTAATTGGAATAAGGGTTTCCCAAAACATATACAGACTAAAATAGCAAATTTTCAGAAGAAATTCGCGCACCTGGGCCTAAAATGGCGCTCTGGGCGATCGATCCTCACTAGGGGCGATCGATCACCCATCCAGGTGATCGATCGCCCCTAGTGGCAATCGATCGCCCCCCCCTTAAATTTGAGACAATATCCAACAATCTCCATCTTGAAGAAAATTCTGCGACACAACCACAACCAAAAGAACCGATATGTTAATCACCAAACAAACCTTCAAGATAGAACACCGCATCGCTCACATCCAGGAAGCACCTCCACCTCGAACCAAAATCTCTCTCAAAATTTTATAACACCGTTTGCAAATACCACAAACAACCGCTTTGACCTTGCCCGCCTCTACACCATCTATGAAAGAGGCCCACCAGCTACACACACTCTCGAATCCACCCCAGAAAGCACTCTACAGGATTCGATAAAACATGGTCAAAACCCATGTATAGCCTAAAATCCCATTCTCCAATTTAGAAAAATCCCAGACGAGGACATAGACCAGTCCTCTCCGTTAAAGACACATCATCACCATCTCCACCCTTACGAAAACCTACCAGAATACCCATCTCTGCATCGACTGCGAAAGAGACTTTAGGTGAGCTTTCTACCCTCTACATAACATCAGGTTTTTATTTTCTTGCAGACCTATAGTAGCTCCACCTACCACCGTATTTTCCACCAGGAGATATAAACCACCACACTTCTTCCCCTTCATCAAAACCAAGCATCTCTGCTTTCCCTGCTTTATTTTGATAATTCCACATGCAACTGTGTAGCAATAGTCCTTAGAGTCTAATTGCTCAAAAGATATTAAATTTCTTCGCAACTTAGGGACACAAGTTATCCCTCCCAATATCCGAATAGCTCCATCAAACATTCTTATCTTTACATTACCAAACCCCGTGATTTCACATTCAGATCCATCACCTAGGAATACTTTTCTCGTCTCCTTTCGGAATGTATCAAAAAATTTCATATTTGAGCAAATATGACATGAAGCCTCCAAATCTAAAATCTACTCACCAGAAGAATTATCCATACCTTTGGAGACTGTGAAAGCATCTACAATGTATTTCTCAGTGTCTGTTGCTATTGCCACCGAAGAATCTCCTTCGAAAGAATTCTTCTTCCCATCAGCACGCCTCAAACACTCCCTTTTGAAGTGCCCTAATTCTTTGCAATGATAGCACTGGATCCCGTATTTTCCCTTGGATTTGGATCCTTTTCTAGATCTTCTCTCAAAGTCCCTTCCTCCTCCTCAACCATGATATGATTATTCCCATCATGTGATGGCTTCCGCCTAATCTCATAATAGAGTAATGCCGTCGTGACCTCTTCCATTAGCAATGTTTTCTTGCCATACATGAGAGTTGTCACCAAGTGATCATATGAGTTTGGAAGTGATGTAAGAAGTCTCACGGCCTGATCTTCTTCATACACCTTGACATCAACTTTCTGCAGTTGATTGAAGATCTGGTTGAACACATTAATGTGCTCCATGAGATCTGCACCATCTGCCATCTTTAATATATTGAACTCATTTTTCAGATATAACCCGTTAGTAAGACTTTTTCCGATATAGAGCGTTTCCAACTTCTTCCAAAGATCCGATGTCGATTCCTCATCTATAACGCTATGCATCACGTTATCTGCAAGACAGAGGCGTATTGAGCTGACTATCTTCGCCTCCATATCTTCCTAATCTGCATCAAACACGTTTTCTGGTTTACCAGACTTCTCCTTCAACCCCCTTGCGAGACCCTATTGAACTAGGATATCCTTTACCCTTCTTTGCCACAGATTAAAACTCCTATTTCCATCAAACTTTTCCAGGATAAATTGCCTAGAATTTTTCAAAGCCATTGAAAAATAATTAACCCAAAGCTCTAATACCAATTTGTTGTGTGAAAACAACAGAACCCAACGGAAAAGAATAAAACTTAAACACACAAAAGGGAACACAAGAGATATACGTGGTTCGGCAACAACCTGCCTACGTCCACAAGTCAAGATCTGATCACTTCTTTATTCACAAAAACCTTGAGGAACCAGTACAAAAGCACTCAACTCACCTTCTCTATGAAAACCCAAAAAAGAATAGCTATCTATCCTCCCTTCAACCTTTTCCAAGCCCTACTATGATTTAACCATTTCTATTATCTCCCACTCTCAATGTTATTGCATTAACCCTTGATCTTCAAGATGATTAGATACAAACCTTAGACCTATGATCCCCTATTTATAGGCCTAAACAAGAGACCTAGACAAATAGAAAGTCTCTCGGCTAATCGGAATAGGGATTTCCCAAAACATATATACACATACTGAAATAGCAAAATTTTGGAAGAGATCCATGCACCCGAGCCTAAAACGGCACTCCGGGCGACCGATCCCCATTGGTGATTGGTTCCCCCCCCCCCCCCCCCCCAGCGTTGTGTTGGGTTAAATTCTGTCATTAATTAGCATTCTCACTTTCCAGCATCAAGGGATCCTTTCATGCTCTTTTATTGTTTTTTCTCTTGAGTTTACGTTATTGCAAACTCTGTTTTTGCATTTGATTTTATCTATCTTTGGAGCTCCCCTTTTCTTAATACATTCTCATGATTATTGATTAAAAAATTAATTTATTTGTAGTCTTTGGCAATGTTCCACGAAAAGGTCCACCTAACACCATATGGCGTATTTAATTTTTTTTGGAATCATGTGTACTATTTTTTTTTATTCCTTCATGCTGGCTGTTGGGAACGGTCTCGGGGTGGTCTTTACGTCTCAATAGCATTTTCCCATAACTATAGACAAAATTATGTGACAATATCTTGTTAAACAATATGGATCGAAGCGAAACCATACACCTACCTCTCTAGCTCAGCTCAGTTGGAGAGGTGTGCCCCTCTCCTTAGGTTGTCTTGAGTCTTGAGATGAAGTCACATCTTGTGGTAGTAGTCTCTGGATCAAGTCACAGAGAATTAACTTTCTTGTGTTAATATGATAAGCAAAAGCTGCAGTACTCACCAGTGTTGCCAAACACCCCCTTACAAAAATGACACCCTTTTGTAAAAAAAAAAAAAAAAAAAACATGCACATGCATGAAACAAATCAAATCCACAACTCATATGATAAATCATGTAATAAGATGGAAGCGATCAATCACCACGTTCAATTCATTTTCTATTCTCTCTCCTGAAGATCTGATTGGGTCAACAACAAAAAAACAAACCCACCAAAAATAATTGAAAAAGAGTATAACCTGCCAGAATATTGCAGCAAATCCTGCAATGAAAATGCAAAAGAGGAAAACGAAAACAAACCCTAATGAAGATTAAAATTACACCCACAATGTCTAAACATATTATTCCCTCTACAACATACACAAAATAGAAGAAGAAGAAGAAGAAATATTATAATTAAAAGAAGATGAATAAGGAGACCCTCTCAAGGCTAGCTGATGAGCTCTTCTTCTTGTTGCACCCACATAAAAAAAATCAGTAAATAAATTAATAATTTGTAAAACAGCAAGAAGATAGTACCAGATATTAATGGATGATCCAAGACGATTATAATTACGGTTTATTAGTATTAAACCAACTTTTTTTTGTTAATCTTTTGTGTGTTTTCTCTCTTTATGAGAGATTTCTAGCACAATGTGTGATGCTGCTACAACCACGCCTGTAAGGATTAGCCCTTCCACTTCTCACACAATTGTAGTAGGAGTGGCCGCGACGGTTGCACGGGACATTATTCTTCTTAAGCGCACCATAGCTAATGAACCTTCTTCGTTGCGCGAGTGTTCTTCGGCTTACCTCAGACTCCATCATCATCTCATCATCGCCGTCAATGCACTCGCCCACAAGGCCATTACATGTATGGGTATGGCCGCCATGTGCACCGCCTCTGAAATAGGTGAGACCCCAGTGGGCATCACCGAATGACGATGACTCCACCACCAAGGCCAAGGCTAGGAGGAGGAGGATCAACGATAGGCGAATAGCCATTCGGGGTAGCGATAGCAGAATACTATACAGAATTATATATATATATATAGAGAGAGAGAGAGAGAGAGAGAGAGAGGGTGGTGGTGGTGGTGGTGGTGTTGAGTTCTAGGGCAAAGAGGTGGTAAGTTTGAACTTTAAGACTTAAGGCTGTCTGAATGATTTAATGTCATTTACGTGTGGTTCAACATTTGTTGTGGGGGTGTCCGTTTCTTCCTCCTTGTTTTTCTTTGGTTTTGTTGATGATAATAAGTTGTTAGGGTTTATGTGATTGGCAAACCATTTCTAGTATCCATGGCTAACGGCTCTTATAACTACTACAACCTATAATTGGAATGTAAAACCAACTAGTTTTTCAGGGGCACCTATTCCTCTCCAGTTGTAACCGGTTTTGCCAAAACCGGTTACACTCCTGAGGTGGCCACATGTCCCTTTTCAGACCTCTTAACTATGGTTAAGATTCACTCACCCCTAAGGTTCACCCACCTATCCTTGGTTTTTTTTAAAAAAATTAAAAAAATTTGTTAACCGTGGTTAAAATTTACCAACTCCTAGGGTTAATTTATTTTATATATTTTTTCTAAAAACCAAATATATGTGGGTGAACCCTAGGGGTAGATGAATCTTAACCACAGTTAAGAGGTGTAAAAAGGGTCATTTGGTGACCACAAGGGAGTAACCGGTTTTGTCAAAAACCGGTTACAACTGGAGAAGATCACCAGTTGTTTTTCAGAGGAACCAAATCGTCTGTGATATTTGGTGTGTTCTTCTCGTGGAATTTGAAGGCAAGAGGATCTTTTGTAAGTGGTTAAATCCGTACAATTAAAGACGAGATTATGACCTTTAAACACTCATGACCATAGGGAAGAACACTGTGACGAGATTATGACCTTTAAACACTCATGACCATAGGGAAGAACAATGTGAGTATCACAAACCATTTGCTTCCGTTTTTCAGATTAGGTTACTATTTATGGCTATGGGTACAAATTCTCTACTCTAACCTCAATAAGGTGAGGGAGTTTTTCTAACTCTAATTAATTAGGCAAAGGATTTACTCTATAAAGCCCGTGTAAGTTTAGCCTCTTTGCCCGACATGTGTTCTTAACTGTGGTTAACAATCACTAACCTTAGGGTTAAATTAGAAGAATTTTTTTTAATAAATTAAAATATGGTTAAAACAATTAAATCTTAACCTGGTTTTTCCCTCCTAAAGAAAACACGGGGAGAGCAAAGTGGCTAGGCCCGAGTAACTTACTCGGGCTTCAGCTAGAGAAAATCCCGGTTGCCTAATAATTAGAGCTCACTTTAGAGTGTTTGATCAAAGTCCAGTTTTTTTTTCTTTTTTTCTTTTCTTTTTATTTTTTTTGGTCAATATCAAAGTCTAATTAAGGTCTACAAATTTTAGAAGTAGAAGTTTTACCTCTAAAGTAAATAAGCAAATAAGGGCTACTCTTTTTCCTTTAGACATTTTACTTCTAATGCGCTTAAAGGATATTCCGTGCACATACACATAATTTTAAAAAAAAACACTTAACTTTTATGTCCTTAGGTTTTTCAAGAAATTCTGAACATACCCTCACCCCTCGTATTTTTCCCATAGAGCTAGAAATAATACTATTAACTAGGAGAAACTTTCAGAGTTTTTATCAAACGAAGAAACTCCAAAAATATTATAGTTTATTATATCAAACGAAGAAACTCCAAAAATATTATAGCTTATTATATTCTACAAGGCTACATTTGGATTTGTGGAATTAGAATTGACCTAAAGAATTGAATTCTATGGAATTGAAATCTATTGAATTGAATTCTATAGAATTTATAATTCTGCCATTTGGATGGACTATTGATTATATGAAATTTGGATGAATAAAAACTATGCAAAAATAATTTGAAAACAATAATAAAAGTATATAATTATGCAAGTAATATATTTATTAAATGTAAATATTTTTTAATTTACTATTATAATTAATTTATGTATGAAATTATTATTTATTAAATTTAAATATTATTATAATCTATACTTATGATTTTTATGTCTTAAATTATTATTTATGTAAGATAATTAGTAAATGAACTTTAAAATTCTAATTTGAATATAAAAATAAGGATATATAATTATATAAGTGATACATTTATTAAAATTAAAATTTATAATAATTATTTAATGTATTAAATTATTATTGATTAACTATAAATATTATTTATAATTTTATTTCTTGATTTATAATAATTAGTATCTAATATACTAAGCTATTATTTATTAAATTTAATATTATTATAAATATTTTTATTATAGTTATTATTTATGATTTTATATATTAAATTATTATTTACAAAAGATAATTAGTAAATATTAAATGAAAGTTTGAAATTCTAATTTTAATATAATAATAAGGATATATAATTATATAAGTAATTTATTTATTAAAATTATAATTTACAATAATTATTTTATGTAATAAATTATTATTTTAATTATAACTTTTTTATTTCTTATATAATTAATATATTTATTAAAATTTAATTAATATTATAAGTTATAATTATTAATTTATAATTATCATTTTATTGATAAAATTTCTATTTACATAAAATAATAATAATTAAAATATTTAATTCATTATTTATTTATAAATATTAGTACTATATATTATTATTTGTAACATTATTTATTAATTTATAGTCTTTATTATTTAATATAGTGAATTATTATTTATTAAATTTAAATATTATTATAATTATTATCGTTATTATTTATACGATTATTTATTAATATGTATTTGTTATGATTTCATATATTCAATAATTATTATTATAATTATATTTGTTTTATTTATTAAATCATTATTCATTTAAAGTTTGGAGAGAAATTTTCATAAAGTTCGTGTCTTTCCATCAATTCCGCAACAGTGTAGATTTTTCAAATAACACATCTCAATAAAGATTTGAATTCTGTTTATTTAGCTTATGAAATCATTGTTTCAATTTCGTGCGGAATTGATAAATCCAATTCCAACCTTTTTAATTGTACATGCCAAACAACAGAATTAGAATTCAAGAACGGAATTGCCAATTCCGTCTACCAATTCCATAAATCCATGCGCACCCCAAGAGTTTCCAAATGGACCTAGATACATTGAGGACATGTATGGTGATTGTGTTGGGTAACATATAAGGTTCAAGTGGCCCACCAACTCATCCGTCAATATCTTTCATTTGCTTGACTTTTTGGGAATTAGTGATTCCCTAGTAAATTATACAAAATGTCATCACAAGAGCTTAAATTTGGATGGTTGCGAAGATAAAGTGGTTAATTTTATGGATGATTGTTGGAACAGGAAGTAACTTTCATGTGAGGAAGAAGGAAAGCCCAAAAAAAAAATTGAAAACAATTGATGCCGAGATAAAGTGATTAATTTTACGGATGATTGTTGAAACAGGAAGTAATTTTCATGTGAGGAAGAAGGAAAGCCAAAGAAAAATTTTGAAAAAAATTGATGCCGAGTTACCAGTAAATCTCTAAGATACAATGAAGCCCAACAAATAATTGGTACTCACCAGCAATAAGTATCCATGATCCAATGAAGCCCAAGAAATCACTGGTTGTTGGCATATATACTCTATAAACACATATTATATTATCTGTATTGACTCTGGCTGAGGCCCGAGTAAGTTGCTCGAGCCTAGCCCTTTGCTTAATGTGTGACTTCTTTAACTGTGGTTAAAGTTTTTTAACCCTTAAGTTAAAAAATCTAACCTTAGTTTCTAGAAAGAAAAAAACAGGTTAAGATTTAAATTTTGTAAGTAATTTTAAACAAATATTTAAAAAATATATTAGAAAGATTCTTTAATCCTAAGAATTAGTGAATCTTAAACACAATTTAAAGGGACATGCACCCGGCAAAGAGGCTAAGCCGGAGTAACTTTTGCTCCGTTTTAGCCAAAGTAAATCCGTTGCCTCATCTAATTAGTTTCTAGGGTTGGTAAAAGGTGAGGGGCTGGATCCCTCTATTGGATTTGACCTAAGGGCACACCTTAGTCATTTGAGGTAGATGCTAACCTTCTTGACCTTCAATTGACAAATCTAAAAGGGAAAAATCAAAATTTGAATTAAATCTTGCGGTTATTAATCTCAAGTGACCTCACTATTGAATTTGCTCAATTAAATATACTCAACATCTAGAATTAAGAGGCTAACCAATATACAAAGTCAAACTAAGAGTTTTATTCAGTTTGAGTCAATGTAGGAGATCAATATGCAATCTAAAATGATGATTTGGTAGTCATACATGGTTTGATGGACCTAGGGGCCCACATGTGATCACCAACTCATTAATCTAGACTGTTGAATTGCTGGCTCAACTCAACTTTTTTTTTTATATGGAGGATTTCAAGTCTATCCCATAACACCAATGATAAGGCCGGCATATCTTGAGATTTTATCCAAGCCCGGTCCAATTATTCAATTTTCGGCTTAATTATTAAACGGGCCTCATAAATGATTTCGAGTCAGGCCGCTGGCCAACAGGCCTAACCCCCGTCCATTGACTCCACTCTCCACCAGCATTTTAGTAAGGACACGAAATTCTCTCAACTTGCATCCAGAGTCAACATGTATCCCTTTTAATATCTTTAATTGTGGTTAAGATTTACTAACTCGGGTTTAACTATCTAATCTTGGTTTTTATAAAAAAAATGTCAAAAACCTCTACGGTTATAACCAGACTCCACAAAACAAAAGTCTTTTTAAGTACTCTTTAACTCTAGTTAACAATTTTAACAAGAGTTAATATTTTTTTTTCTAAAAACTAAGGTTAGATGATTGAACCCTAACCCTATGTTTGGTTGTCGAGAAAATAAGTGAAAACATGGAAAATAAAAGAAAATTAGAAAAAACACGATTAAGAATTGTATTAGAAATCTGAAATTTTCTTTTCTTTTCCATATTTTCTCCTATTTTTTCAGCAACCAAACATAGCATAAGGGTTGGTGAATCTTAATCAATGTTAAGGGGTAATAAAAGTGACAGGTGTGTTGACATGTGAGACGTAACCCGCTCTAAGGAGTCAAGTTATAACGGCAGGGAATTCCAAGTCAATTCCAAATGAGTCTTGAGAAGGGGACGCGAGGTCCCCTTCCTAGCTGACCGTAGTGTCCCCGTGTCCCATTTAAAGCTGAACTAAATTATGACTAATAATAATTTTTTTTTCCTAAAAATCAAGGTTGGATGGATGAACTTAGGGGTGAGTTCTAAATCTTAACCATAGTTAATGGGTGTTAAAAAGGAAGATGTTGACCAATGAGATCGCGGTGAGCGTGTTTTTCTTCATCAATGTACTCTCTAACGGGCATCTTGATCTGGTTTTAATCAGCATGATTATTTGATTTTAGGGAAGAACACAAGGTTGAATGACAGAAGAGAAATATACAAAATAAAGAAGGTGAATGCTTTATTATTAATTTGATGGAGTGATTGACACAAAGCTCATATGAGACCCATGACTGCATCCCTTTCTTCAGCTACATCTTGAACTCAGGTTGTTGTTTCATCTTCGCACAGAGGAGTGCACTGCTCGACACAAACAGGAATGGTGGAGCCTGGTACCGCCATGCATTTTTGCTGGCAATCATCATAGCAGGCCTGGTCGACGGCGGCTTCGCTGACCTTCACAGACACAAACATGACCACCATTGAGATTAGAAGCACTGCTGCTATTTTGCTGCTACCCATCTTTTCTTCTCTCTTCCTTTAAAAACTTTCTTACAAGAACAAATAATAGGGTTGAGATTCTTGAATTCAATGGAGGATATAAGGAAATGATGGTATATATATAGTGGTTAGAAGGGGTCAACCTTGAATGCTAATCGGTTGTGCTGGTGGAGTGGAGGAAAACATGGAGAAACAAAAGGTGGGGACTAGTTCTAATAGCTCCTGACGAAAAGAAAAGGTAAGATGGGTTTGAGCCAGGTATGGGAATTTGGAGTCAAAAAACATGTGTCAGTGTCTAATTTCACACCCCTCCTCTTGCTCCAATGGTGGGGTATGACCTCTCTCAAGTAAAATAATAAATATATATATATATAGAGCTGCACTATAGGCCGGGTAGGGCCACATTAAGGCTGGGCTGATGTTTTGTGGATTGGGTTGGGACTTATAGGCCTGAAGTTGAGTTCGGGCTGGCTTCGGGCTGACCTTGGCTCAGCCCGCAAAGCCCGGCCGAATATTTATATACTTCCATAAAAGTGCTACAGATTCACCAGGATTGGATTTGGTCTGTCCCTCGGCAAACCAAACCCATCTAGCCCATTTACAGAGCACCTTAAACCGCCCTTTTAACCCTGATTAAATTTTTTAAATCATGTGGTTATTTTTTATTTTTTTTTCTAAAAAACAAAGTTACATAGTTGAACCTTAACCCTATGTTTGGTTGCCGAGAAAATAAGTGAACTTGGAAAAGAAAAGAAAATTGGGCAAAACACAACTAAAACTTGTATTAGAAATCCAAATTTTTCTTTTCTTTTCCATGTTTTCACCTATTTTCTCAACAACCAAACATAGCAGAAGGGTGTATTAGTTTGGCAAGAAAGTGAGGGAAATGAAAAAAAAAAATGTATTTTCTTGCACTTTTCTTGTGTTTGGTTTGCAAGAAACACACTTTCATTTTCTTACACTTTCTCAATTGTGAAAAACTTTCTTCCAAAAACTTCATTTATCTTCTTCTGATGGTTATTTTGTGAGAAGATTTAAGTTTCTTTTTTTTTCCTTTCCTTTCTTTTCTTTTCCTTTCTTTCACCCTCACAGTTAAGAGGGGTCAAAAGGGACACATGTTGATATGTGGGACGTAGGCATTTGTCTGGTAACAATTAGACAAAATCCCATCCCAGATTCAAAACATTTAGTGGGGTGATGGTGGACCTGGTGGTAGGGGTGGGAAGCTACCATAAACCTTATGGTAATCCAGTTGTAATGCCTCCTAACAGTTGCAGGTATTACGACTCGCTTTTAGTTCAGACTTTCACTAACCCTCCTCACCTTTCTTAATGTGCCACATTAGAAAGATGTGTTGAATATCCCAGTTTCTATAATAGTAATTGCTCCGGATCCTATAAAAAAAGATATATATATATATATATATATATATATATATATATCTATACTAATACTATATACTGGTTGGTACCACGTGGCATATCTCAATGACCTTCATTCTCTATTCTTGGTGATGACATGTGTCTGTTGATATAGCGTCTACTATTTAATTGATCCAATAAGAAGATGACATGTATCATTTTAATTATTATTCTTCATTTTTAATTTAATGATAGGTTAAATGCTCACATTCACTCTCACATGACTCTTAAGTATCTCCCACTACTTAAATATTTTTTATTAAATTAATTACTATACTAATTATATAATCTATCTATCTATACTACTTATATTCTATTCTATCCATCTATCTATCTATCTATCTATCTATCTATTTATACTACTATTATAAAACACAGTTAAAGTCTTTCTCTTGATGCCACGTATACATCCCTCTTGATGCCAAGTAGTCTTTTTCTTGATGCCACGTATGCATCCCTCTTGATGCCAAGTAAGCTTTTTCTTCATTCGTGAGGCCAAGTTAGCAAACACAGGTAAAATAGTAGGGCCCACTTTTATTTGTCTCTTCCAATTCCATTATCCCTCATGCTCTAAATTTTACGGTTACAAATTTTTTTCCCTTTTGGTCTCAGCGGTTACAATAAACCCAAAGTTAATAAGCGGTTACACTCTCCTAATTATTGCTATTTATGGTTATTACTCTTGGTTATCTCTCTTTATTATAAGTTTCTCCTTCAAGCAATTTTATATTTCTCTTCTTTCACAAAACCGTTTGAATCCCAAGAGAATGTCCACAAAGGAACTAAGCGTTTCGTTACTTTACCCACGACTCTTAATCTTCTTCACAGACATCCCCTTTCCTCTTTAAAAACTCATAGTAGACAATCAAACAACATGATTTTTGAATAGTTGGCCTCATGATTCACAAACTGTTCGGTATGTCTCTACGAGATTTCACTATAACCATTGCCACCAGCATCGATCAACTATTCAAATATGTACCTCAAATATGATGATTATGTCATTGCGAGCCCCATCAGAGAAATGAAAGGATCTGCTATCAGGCCAATTGGGATGGAGTTTGCTCATCTAGGGCAAAGGATGGCAAGCGTACAAGAGTTCAAAGGCCCATACCTTTGAACACTTAGGTGGCGTTTGGATTAGATTTTTTTGGTCAAAAATCAATTCTGATAAAATTGATTATGTAGAAATGCATGATCAAATAAGCAGTTTTTCAAATAATAGTGTTCGGAGAATACGAAGTTGAGAGACTCACCTACGAATTCTCCGAACACTATTATTTGAAAAAATAATTATTTGACTATTAATTTCTACCCAATCAATTTTACCATAATTGATTTTTGGCCAAAAAATCCAATCCAAACGCCCCATTAAAGATTGAATTGCTTGCAAATTTTATTTGGCACAGTCCTTATCTTTTTTAAATCAAGGGAAATGCTTTCTCAAGTAGAGATTGTTATTTAATATCAATCATTCATGGTTTTTTGCAGCTGGGATGGCTTGCACATCGTCTGTTGAAAACTATTGCAGTGCTGTGAAATGAATGAGAAGAAAGAGATGCATGTATGATTGTGGCGGTGTTTTACAAGTATTTTTTTTATATAAATTTTATAAGGTTAGTGTTCCTTTTTTCCCAAGTCTACACTGTCAAAGTTTTTTTTTTTCTATTTATATTTTTCTTCTAATATTAGATGCAAACGTAACTTATATAGTGGTATGGTTTATCATTAATTGTAAATGGATTGATACAGATGCAGTAGTCACACCCTATGCATAGAGATATATGGGTATCACAAATTACCAGACCTCCAAAGTCTCCATGTAATAACATTTAAGAATGTGGTCACGTCCTCTGCTTTTTGAGTGTCTTGCAAAGACCTGTTTAGTGCTTGCAGCTGTATGTGTTTAACCATAGCACAACATCATCACGTTGATCCATCTCATCCTAATACTCACTATGATCTATTAACTCCCGTGGTTATTATGGGGTACTTGTGAGCTTTGTTTTGTTATTCCAAAATCAGATACAATGATTTCCCGTAAATGAGAAGATTATGACTAATGATCGGGAAATAGTCGGGAATAAAGTAGAAAGAAGATTGTAAGATATTTAACCATTTAGAGTTACTGAGTGGGGTTTTGTGATGTCAAGAGAGGATGTAACTAATATTGGTATGGTTGGTGAGAGGCTAACACTAATGGTATATATTTGTAATTTGTATACGTTGCATGAGGTTTGTCCTTAGAATATTCTAGTGTATCCCATGCTCATGGTCATGCCACAATCCAAATTTTAGGACTTTGATATTGAGACCGCATTAGGGCAGAGACCTCCGAGACCTCACGCATGTGCGCGAGATTTCAGGTGGGGCCCATCATCACATGGTGGGCCCCACCTGAAATCCCGTGCACATGTGCGAGGTCTCGGAGGTCTCGGCCCTTATGCGATCTCAAAAGCATTTCCCCAAATTTTATTGCTCAAGCATGAGGTTTGGCAGGTCGTACCCACATCCCGTAGCAAGGGGTTAGAGAATGCACATTACCCCCACCCCTCACGCTTATAATTGGCAACAACGTCATTTACCATTTGACGCTCGAGATGAATTGATCGATGAGAGTGGGAAGAAAATGGTGTTTGCAGGCATGTTCCACATCTCAACACAAGATTGTAAGTTGGTCGCCAGAGAATGCACGCATACCCACCGTGCACTAACATGATTCACATAATAATATATTCAAAATTCGATATGAACCAGTCTATCGGTACTCTCAAATATAGTCTCGATTCTTAACCCTTTAATTCATATATTAAGGGTCAAAATTTGATTAGATTTGATTTACTTTTTTTTTTTTTTTGAAGCCACATCGGTTCTAATCTTTTAACCACTAATTATTTGAATTAAAAGGTTAAGATTTGAGAGTATATTTGAGAGTACCCGTTAAATCAAATACTTCAAAGTTAGTCATTTGTTAAGATTTGAGAGTATATTTGAGAGTAACCGTTAAATCAAATACTTCAAAATTAGTCATTTGTGTGCTATGCTCCAGTCTCTTAAATCACTACAATTACCACGACATCTCATCCGGGAGACCATATATATTATTTAGATGGGAAAATGGATTAAAATTATTTTATTTGAATTATTTCTTCTTATTATTACTTTTTTCTAATATTTCCGTGCATTGCACGGATTCTTTACTAGTATATATATATTCCAGTACGCTATGTTCTCCCAATGTTCGCCATAGCGACAGGTCAGAGATCTTTCCATCAACTCCCAGGGGCCAGGGCGGACAGGGGCTGCTGGGATGGTGGGATTGGAAGGAAATTATATCGGGCTTGGGCGGATGAACCTTGGCCCTAGATGGATGCAGGTTGGGGCACCAAGACAGTTTGATATGGAGGGTTGATGGGTCAAGCACATGGAATGCATATTATTTGAGGATCTTTTCGCTTTCCCTTCTCTTTCATCTTTTAAATGATATTATTTCTAGGGTTTGTAATAGATCTGGTGACATCTTTAGCCTAGATTCTTCTATGTTGATAAAGGAAGCAAGAGGAGAAGCTGTCCCTCTCCCCACACACATATATTACGTGAAATAAAAATTGTAGTAGGCTTGGATCTTTTACAAGCCAATTCAGAAATTATACCATGAAATTGAGTACCGGCCTAGCCCATGCCGGCTAACTTGGGCTCAACCTGAATTCATTTTTTACATGGGCTGAGTTTGGGCCTAAGATAAATAAAATGGGCTAGACCCGAACTAGCTTCTGCCCAGCCCAACCTACCCGATGTGCAGCCCTAGCCTAGTGGTGAACCTTGGTTGAAAAAGAAGAAATATGATTTAGACACTTACCTTATAGGTTTAGATTTTTTTCAATCTTATCGGTATTATTCGTGAATAAGTCGCAAAAGATTTGCCTTACTTAAAAAATTAAAAATTCATGAATGTTTTCGTATTTTTGAATAGTATGAATGAATTATATGGATAATAAATTATACGTTTTATTCGTATATAATTCACATATTATATGCAAATTTACTATGGGTGGGAGTATGAGCATTTGATGATCTGGGTTTATTCGTTGAGAAAAGTTAGGCCCATGTGGCAATTTTAAGTCTATAGAGCAGCCCAAGCTCCATCCAAGTGGGCCAGGCTTGTAGACATCGGTCAACCTGCTTAACATGCACCCTATTCATTCGGAGTCAGTCTATGGGTACTCCCAAATCTACTCCCTAATCTTAACCATTTATAACCAACCACTAAAGGCTAGGATATGAGTTGGCTTATTTTGTCTTTTCTAATGCCAGATCAGCTCTAATCCTAACCGTTTAACAACTGAGATAAGCGGTTAGGATTTGAGAGTATATTTGGGAGTACACCTTGGGAGTATCCCTAGACTAATTCATTCTAAATGGGCGGTTGTATGATTTTTGAAGTGTTGATAGCTAGCTACTAAAACTCATTTCTCTTGTAGCTATAAATTACCTATGTGCCTGGAGATGCTCTGCTTATTTTCGAGGCTCCCTAACACATTGTATGTGGCTTTCTCAGCACCTTTCTCGCATAGACAGATTTGTTGGAGATTGGCATGGCGCCTAAAGATTGCAAGGAACTAAGCAAAATGCGAAATTGAAACTATATATTATATATATAGCATGTAAAAGTGAAGCATCATCAAGTTTCAGAAAAATACCATGTTTTTTTATAATTCAGAAAGGATTTAGCCAGCCACACTCTCCCCTATTGCACTCTCTCTTTCTGATACAGGAGGACGAAGATTTTATGGTAGGGTCCACAACTACGGACACAAAAACCTTGTCTTCTTGCCCCTAAAAGGGGAGAGAGTGTGCATGACTAGCACTCGGCAAAAAGAAAAGGCCACGAGAGGCTATTTATATCAAATTTACTGAAATAGACGCATAAAATAATTTCTCCATGGTTGCAGTTGAGTGTTGCATTTGCTAGTCTCCCTTGGCTTCTTCTCCCTTAGTTTCCACGTTGGCTTCTCCCTTGGCTTCTTCCTTGTCTTCCTTCTCCTTTGGTTTGGACTTCATGAAGCAGAAACACGGGCACTTAAACAAGGACTTCATTTCCTTTGTTTTAGGTGATCTCAAATGTTCTGAAAGCCCTTTATAAGTGCAGCCCAATTGGTATCTTCCATTATTTATCATTCATTCATCCATTGGATTCCTATCACTTCAGAAAATTAAGATGCCAAGCTATTCCAGCTACAGGGAATAGCTAGTGGTGGGACTGTCCAGGATCAAAGGCCATAGGGCCTATATGTTTTTTTAAGGTCTTGCTTTCCTTTCTCAGACAAGGAATGTCTAGGCTGGCAAGCAATCATGGAGGACAGAGGTGACAACCAAAGGGGCTAAATTTTCAAGTCATTTTTTGTTTGAATTATCAATCTAAAGGGCCAACAATGGGGGGTTTGGGAGCATAGTCCCCAAATTTTTTTGAGGGCCAAGTTTGCGGGTTGTCGCATGTGTTTGCATCCATTTGTAAATTATCCGACTCCACCCCTCTCCCAGGTTACGCTCCTCTCCTAGGCTACACTCTTATTAGTATTATAGGATTTTTTTTTTGGCCCCACGTGGCTCGGCCCTGATGGAGCATAACCCAAATTATTCACATGAACGGATTTGAAGATAAAACTTGATTGCTGGATCAAATGAAGTTAATGGTCAGATGAGCGGTCCAACATCATTACATCATTTTTTTTTTTTTGGGTACTAAGGCATCATTTATCTAGTGATAATAATTAGGATTAGTGGGATAGTAGCTTACCACCTCATCGAGGGAAAGCTTTCTTTTTTAAGACTCGCACCTTGCAACATGGGCTAGAAGTGACATCATAGTGGTTGAAATGTCCTAAATTTTCTATTGCACAGATGTGATCCCACCCAAAGGGTACTGGACCAACACTTGAATGACTTTTTTTTTTTTTTTTTTCTTGGCCTAATCATTTATCTACCTTAGGTTAGTACTGGACCACTTGAATGATTCGAGCAAGTATTTTTTTTTTTTTCGAGCTAGTTAGATAATAGATAGAATAACATCTTTTTATTTAATTTAATTTTTAATGAATGCATCTTCTTTTTATTTATCATAACTGGATTAGCTACTAACCTAATCATATATAATAATGTTGCCTGTCGTGACCAACACTCTGTTAAAGTTGGGCAAAACCATGTCTTTTCCGACCATGAAGCCACTATCACGCCTTAATTTTCGGAGATATTATTCGATTTCGCCGAGGAAAGTGCTCCCACTGGAGCTCTTGCAACTCATTGTCCGGGAAATAGATGGTGAGACCTCTCACTTGAGAGTAGGGATGGCAATGGGCCGGGTTAATCGGGTAACCCACCCTGACCCCATTGCGCGACTCGGGTTCAGGCCAAGAATGGATTTAAGCCGTCTTGTCTAGTTTATAAAGTAAAATTACTATTTAACCTTTAAAGTAATCCTAAAATTACCTGAACATTTACTTATGATGTGAAATATCGAATTGTCCCACCCCACCCCGACTAGTGCTTAATGGAACTGGACAGGAGCCACGGGACGAGGTCAAGAAGGGTTTTGATAAATGGGAATAGGTCACCCACCCTGCCCCGCAGGAACAAAATAAGAGTTTTCCCATTAGGGGCGAGGTAGGGTTGGAAGAGCCCGATCCAAATCCACTCTATTGTCATTCCTACTTGAGAAAGGCGACACCCCACCATTGGAGCAAGAGGGCGGAGGTGTGGATAAACTCTTTGGAGCCCGGAGGATCTTAATCTCTTAATAAGACTTCATGTGGGCATTTGCCTTTTTTTTTTTGAGAATTGGGGAAATGGAACTGACATTTGTGGACAATTGTTAAGTCCAACCGGTATGACGACAAATGTCAAGGGGGCCGAGCACGAGCGCGAAACATGATCTACTCCAGCACTGGGAGTGTAAGGGTGCCTATTTGTGCCCAAATTATGGCACAATGTCCACTTTGGATTGTCTATTTGTGCCTAACTAGGGCACAATGTCTCCGTTAATATGGTGGTGTTACATAATTGTCGGATCCATTGACAGCCTAGCTAGTCTGATCCAACTCATTGCCATTGCACCTACCTTTAATTAAGGGTGCAACAGTTTGAACATTGATGTAGAACATACCCACAATCCGAACCTAGACACAACCTGTCTATTAGCAAGTTCAAAAAAAAGGCAAACCCAAACCAAATCCTCTATAATAAAAGGACTTTGCTACTGAGACCCCTTTAGGGCCGAGACCACTGAGACCGTGCTCTAAGAGCACGGGATTCAGGTGGGGCCCATTTCACATGGTAAGCCCCACCTAAAATCTCGTGCTCTTAGAGCACAGTCTCGGTGGTCTCGGCCCTAAAGGGATCTCAGTAGCATTTCCCTAATTAAAAAGGAATCCTAACCCCTAACCCACCTTATCTTACTTGTTTATATTAGATATATTACATATCTAGGGTTGTAAATGGATCAGATTTGGACCGGATTTGCCTAGATCCACATCCAATCCAATCCAATTAAGAATCCTACAGATCTGAATCTGATCCGAGATCTGTCAGATCATGAATTAATCAATTCAAATCCGAATCCAATTACTAATTCAAGATCCGATCCGATCCGATCCGATCCGAATCTGATCCGTTTAACATAAATATGTCTAAAAACTAATATTCTAATTAAAAAAATAAAAAATTATGATTAGCACTGTAGTATATTTGTAAAATTATATAAATATAATTTTTATTAGAAATAATCTAATTGGATCGGATTTTAATCGATCGGATCATTATAGATCCAAACCCGATCCGATTATAATCGAATTCAAGATCTCGAATCCAGCAGATATATAGTAGGATAAGGATCCCATCTAATCGGATCAGATCCGGATCAAGATCCGATCCATTGACAGCCCTATACATAACTATGTGGAATGTTCTTGGATAACATCCTTAATCGACATTGTATTCGTCAATTCATTACTTAATTATATTTATTATTATTAATTGAGTCAACTTAATAGTAAAACTCACTTAAATCAATTCCAAATTACCTATTTTAAGTCGAGAAATCACTCACCGTTAACTGAAATCAAAATAACCTTTAAGCTTAAAAATAAAGTAACTAGATATTATGACTTGACATTAATCCATGGAGCCCAACTGGAACCCAACAAAACAATGGGTTTAGAGTGAAAATTGTTATCGAGCCCGGGCTTTGCTGCCAAGATGGTACTTGAGTTATTTATGACTGGTGGAGATGGTGGCAACAAAACTGTAGAAGATGATCAGAACCAATAAAGCATAAGCACGAACTGGATGAAGAGGTCTTGTCCTCAAAAGAGTGAAGCTTAGAAGCTAGCTAGTAATAGAAGGAGACTCTGCCCTAGTGAAGAAAGGAGAATGTTCTTGGAATTTGCCTAAAATTCTATTTTGTGTAACTCTATTATTATGAAGTTATTTTATAAAGTTATAATTTTGGGAAATCATATTTGGTTTATGATTTAATTTTATATTTATAAATAGACTTTGTGTGTGAGTTTGGTGTGTGTTAGTTACATGATAAAAATTAGACCTTGGGTGTAGGCTTATTAGATAAACTAAGGATGTGAGTGTTTAGGGCTTCTAGGGAGAACATATTATTCTTAGGGAGAGCCCTGGTAATTCTCATGAAGAGTGGTGGCTTTTGGAATTGAGAATGATGGATTTTGGGAGAATGAGAAGCTCTTGAGAAGAAGATTGAGCTCACGGTAAATCTTAGTAGCTCTCGTAGAAAGTGGACTCTTGGTATTTAAGAGTGGATATCCTTGTATCATGTGAAAATTCTTGATTTTCTTCGCCCGTGGATGTAGCCATATTTTGGGTGAACCACATATATCTTATATTGTGTGTTGAATCTTATCAAATTTGTTTGTCATATTATCTTCGAACTCCGAGATGGATTCTCTTCAAAAGAACCATACTTAGAAACTCATCGAGTTGCCTAAGGGAAGGCAAGCTATATGTGTAAGTAGGGTTGTATTCGGGCCAAGCTTGGCCAAGCTTGACTCAGCTTGAATGGATTTGATCGAGGCCCGAAGGTTGGCTCAGCCCGAAATGGAGCTTGAAAGTGCGGCCCGAAGCCCGGCCCGAATTCAAAATCATGGCTCGAAGCTCGGCTCGGTCTGAATTGATTCAAGCTCGAGTCGGGTTTGGCTTGGCTCGAGCTCGAATCCTTTTTTTTTTTTTTAAATAATATTTTATATTATTTATATATATAATAATGATATATATATATCATTTGAGCTGAGTCGAGTTCGGGCCAAACCAAACCTCAATCGAGTCGTGCTTCAAGCCTGGCCGAGCTGCACAAGGGTTGGCCCGAGCTCGGCTTGATTGAGTTTTCGGGATTTTTGTTTGGCTTGGCTTGGCCTGGCCAGTTCGAGCCTAAAATTCGGGCCGAGCTGAGCCACACCAACGGGCCGATCGGGCTTTATGCAGCCCTATGTGTAAGTGGGTATATGCAAAGAAGGAAGATTCTACAGAATCTAATGGTGTTAGATATAAGGCACAGTTAGTGGCCAAGGGCTACGCACAAAAGGAAGGTGTGGACTTCAATGAGGTACTTTCACCTGTTGTAAAGCATACTTCGATCTGTGTATTATTGGTCATGGTGATCGAGTTTGAGTAGCTTGATGTCAATATTGCATTTCTCCATAGTGATCTGGAGGAGGAGATCTTTATGAGTTAGCCTAAGGGTTTTAAGGTTGTTGTAGGTAAGGAAAAACATGTGTATAAATTTAGGAAGTCTTTTTACAGACTGAAGTAGTCACTGAGGCAATGATACAAAAGGTTTGACACATTTATGTTGGGACTGAGCTAAATTAGAAGTGAGTATGACTATTGTGTGTATGTCAAGAAGATTTCTGATAGATCATTCATCTATCTTTTTTTGTTTGTTGATGACATGTCAATTACTACTGAATCTTGTGCTCTCCTTGATGGTTTTCGGCTTTGCCACAATCTTGAAGGTCTTATCGTGGATGTGGAATCGGACTTAAAATCTCTAGTTGAAGCCTGGAATGATAAATGTTCTCATCCTTGGAATGTCTGGTATTGGAACAAAAAAATTACTGGCCTAAAACCCCTGTGTGCTTCTATTAGCCATATTTTTAAAGATGCAAATGTGGTCGCAGATTCACTTGCTAACTATGGTTGTGATACGCTCAGTAGGCATGTCAAAAAAGCTTGAGTGAAAGGGTACCCGGCCCTTCCAAACCCGCCAAAGCCCGGCCATTGGGCCGTGCTAGGGCACCCCTGCCCGACCCGGCCCGGCCTGCCCTCCCCTCTTTAAGAATACTGAATTTAAGTTATAAAATTACTAATATAGCCCCCATTAATGATATTAACATGGGGGTATATACATAAATTCACAACTCAAACCTCTTTATATACCAATTTTATTGACATTCATCATAAATTTTTCACCAAGTTCAATATGATCTAGGAAGCACGGGTACGGCGATACTTAGATACCGCGATACAACAGAAATTATGAAAAAGCTAAATTTTACCTTAGAGTGTCGTATCCGATACGGAGATACAGGTACGCCGATACGAGTACGTTTCTATTTTCAAAGAATCTGTGTTTCCTAGAATATGATGTATGATTGTATCACCTATTTGAATAGTTTTCTTGAACAAAATCTCGCTCTCTTTTGGCCCTAGCCCTTGAGGGCAAAGCTAGGGCCCAATCAACCCCGACCCTTGAAGGGCTAGGGCAGGGCCAGGCTCCTACTCTTAGAGGGAAGGGTAGGGTTAGGGTTGACCCAGGCCCTGCCCCTACCCGGCCCTTTGATAGCCCTAACGCTCAACTCTGGTGCTTTCTTCTCCATTCAAGATTGTCCTTGTTCCTCTCTAATTTTCTTAGATAAGATTGGTTTAGGAAATATTAGAGTGATTCATAGATAATTTATTTTAGTTAAATTGTTTAGCTTGTCTTGTAGGGATAAGGTTTATGTCCTTTTTCTTTTGGTTGTCCTGTAGAAGTAAGGTTTTATGCCCCCCCCCCCCCCTCCCCAAATTCTCTTTTAATTTTAATAAACAGGTCGGGGTCTACCAAACCCCCCACTCTCTCTGAGTGGCTTTATATATAAAATAAAATATAAAAAAATAGCAAGTTGAAATCTCAACTCAGCAAGGTGTGTGAGATGAAAGATTTGGGTGCAGGTAAGAAGATTCTCGATATGGAAATTCATGAGAAAGGAAGAGGAGCAATTTATATTTATCGCAGCGAAAATATCTAGAAAAAGTACTTTCCAAATATGGGATGGAGAACTTTAAGCCAATGAGTAGTCCATTGGTTGCTCACTTCAGACTTTCAGTGACTATACCCCCTACCAATGAGGAGGAGCATGAGTATATGTCTCATGTTCTATGCATATGCGAGTGCAGTTGGTAGTTTGATGTATGAAATGGTGTGCACTCGATCTATTTCACATGCAGTCAGCGTGGTTAGTAGGTACATGGCAAATCCGGAAAAAGAGCATTGATAATTAAGGAGTGAAATAGTTATTGAGGTATATATGGGGTATTTTAGATGTGGATTAGTACATTAGTGGGACAACACTGATGAGTCTCATGTCAGTGGATTGTGAATTTTGACTATGCAAGTGACTTGGATAGGTGGCGGTCTACTATAGGCAATTTCTTTACATTATCCCATGGACCAATAAGTTGGAGGTCAATGTTACAGCTGATGGTTGCTTTGTCTACGACAGAGACAGAGACAGAGTATATGGAAATAACTGAGGCCGTGAAGGAGGTGTATGGCTTCGAGGTTTGTTTGGTGACTTGGGGATTTCAAAAGAACATGTTAATGTGTATTGTGATAGTTAGAGTGACATTCACTTGGCAAAGAATCAAGTTCATCATGCAAGGATGAAGCATATTGATGTTCAATTTCATTTTGTTCGGGGGATTATTGGTGAAGATGAGATTGCTTTGCAAAAAGTTGGAACCAAGGATAATTTAGCTAATATGATGACAGGGCAGTTCCAACGGTCAAGTTCAAGCATTGTGTGTGCTTGATCAATATCCTGTGAGTTTGAGCGCCTTGTGAGGCACATTGGAGGTGATAATTAGATGAGTGTCTTCTGATTGGCTTGATGAAATTCAAGTCAAGGTGGGGATTATTGTGAAATGACTTGAGTTTTGCTTGACCGAGACCGATCTAGCTAGAGCGAGAATGTTGGCTCGAGTAAGAAGTATTGCACTATAGAAAACTTGCAAATTAAGTGATAACGAAATCTAACTATGCAATTCAAGCCTCAGGTTTTGTCAACATCGCTCGAGCGAGACTAACTTGGCTCAAGCAACCACCGACAAGTCAAAACACTGACATTGGGATTTCAAGTTAGTTTCTACCAAGTATATAATATATTATTCAATTTTAGAGGTTTTTTTTTTTTAGAGAAAACAACTCGATTGAGAGTGTGTGAGTGAGTGATCTCTATAACCTTTGTTCATATCTCAAAGTGAAGAACTGCGATCATCGTTGCCTGTGAATGTAGGTATAAGCACCCAATTTTTGCACCCCCTACTCCTCTTCTTTTTTTCTCTTCCAAACTCTAAGAAATCCAAATAGAAGCCCAACATCCTAGGCTAAACCTAGTCCAAATTCAATCCATGACCAAAATCCGAGGCCAAGCCCATCAAGCCTAGTCTAAATTTAATCCAAGCCCAATCTAAGACGAACACTCTCTTACACATAACCAAAGTCCCTAACCATAGCCCCTGACCCATCTACTAATGACCCCCATATCCACCTAACCCACATCCAACACCCCATGCCTCATAGTCTACCAAACTCATTAATTGTCTTACATCTCTTACAAGTCATTAACTCTCTTACACCTCTTACAAAAAAAATTAATTCTCTTACACTCTTTTTGACCCACCAATGACCTCCCTTTTCCTCATCAACTTCTCTATTAATCACCAAATTTTCACAACCCCTTTAAAAATCTATAAATAGAAAACCATCACAAGCTATTTCTCACATCTCCAAAATCTCAAGTGAAAACCCTAGTTCTCCATCCTTTCTATCCTAAAACTCTTGTCTCCAAGTCCTATGAGTCAACCCCTCTATTCCTAATCCCTTGAACCTTAGAGTGAGTTAGGTTTAGGGTGGAAGCCTTAGGCTATACCCCTTTGTAAGGCAATTTCTCTTTGGACCTTGGAGCTTTGATCGAGAAAGATAGAAGGGTATGTTTTCACAAAACCTCTTCCATCTTCCAATTCTTTTTATTTCTAGTTTATTTCTCATTTCTTTGCTATTGTATATTTGTTGCATTTTCTTTTGTTTATTTGATTCCTTTTGGGTTCTAGTCCATTTCTAGAACCGCTTTTAAGAGTCCATCCTTTTCATTTGGTGGGTCTCTCTTCATCAATCTAATGGTGTAGAGGGACCCTCATTAATAAGGGAATGATGAACACTCATTTTCCTTCTCTTGTATATCCCTTTCTTGTTTTCCTCTTTGTTCCTAGTCTATTTCTAGGAACTTTTGGAAGGACTCTCCCATCAAGCATAATTTGGTCTCTCTATATCAAATCTAATAGTATAGGGGGGCCCTATTCTTCAAGGTTCAATAGAGTCTTTTTACATCAATCTAATGGTGTAAAGGGATCCCATATTACAATAAGGAGAGTTTTTTTTTTTTTAATGTACATATTTCTTTTCTTTATGTTCTCACTAGTGTGAATATGGGTAGGCCCATAGAGAATGGAAGCTAAAGCTAAACCTATCTTTTTGTTTTGTTTCTTCATTTGGATTCTAGTCCTCCTAGAATTCTTTGTGAAATCTCATCCCCTCTCTAACCTTCATAGGGCCTCATTACATCATTTATAATGGTATAAAGAGATCACATTAAAAAGGAGATGATGAGTCTTCAATTTCTATACTTATCTCTCTCTTTTTTCCCTTCATATTTCATTTTCTAAATTTTGGATGGATAAAGGATGGTTTAAGGAATTAAAATAGGATGTTGTCCGAATTGCCTCATGTCAAAGACAACGGTATTTGATCTCCCGTCAACGCAAATCTAATAAAATATGTGTTGGCAATAGACTATCTACTATCCATAATATAAACGCCCCTCTTTATGTCTTAAATTTAATCATTTAGTCTAGCCCATCTCTAACTTTTATTTGGGTTAAAGTTTGATTTTAGTTAAGTTTGCCAAAATCTACCTATGCTCCAAAGTGAGCCTAAACTACTGTATGAAAATCACAAAACATGATAAAATCTCAAAATATTAAAAACATTGAAATCTATAACCATATGATAAAAGAGCGAAGAGCTGGTGTTAACCAACACTTATCTTCCCAAAATATCCTCATTAAAACCCAGATTTTCAATCTTAAAGAACATTTCATAAATTTCAAACATACCCCTTCTACAAATTGTGTTTTCCTTCATGTTCTTAGCATCTTGTTCGGCTGTTATCTCTTCATTTTCTCCTCTTCCCACACATTAGTAAATAATACAACATCTCCACGCTTCAAGCAATTGTTCTCTGTTCGTCATCAACCTCTCTACATGTTGCCTCTTTAAACAACACAACATGCCCTCAATAAAGCTTTACTGCCACCCAGTAAGTCCCTTCCAGTTCCACCACCCTCACTAATTTTTCTTTGTTCTCAGCCTTCTTCCCACCACCTCTATCTATCTGATCCTTTAAATGATTGTTGACCTTCTTCTCCTCCTACAATTCTTCGTTGAAAGTTGTTTTCTATTTTCGAAATACCAGATTCCCGGTTGCAGATCTCGAATTCTCATCTCTTTGGCTTTCCAAACCCACTCTAAACGACTAATTATTCTTATGGGGAGTTTTCGCTGATTGTTTTTATTTATTATATGGGGCCTGCATATTTTGAGCATTGATTTCTTAAGTAGTTGATAGACTGGAGTTTAGTTCATTTCATAAGTAAATTTATTAGTCTGATAGTGATTTCGGTTTCTGGCTTCCACTTCTCTAAGTACTCACTATTTGTGTGTTTTTGTAGTTTTACAGGTTTAGATATGATTTTATTTTTCTTGTTTTGTTATTAACTATTGACTTCTTAGTAAAATCATAGAGGAGCCTTTCTTTTCTTAATTTTAAAATAATTATCCATACAAATCAGTATCAGTTTGGAATTTTGATAGTTAAAGATGGATGAAAGCACCAATATACGAGTGTTTTTTAATGGAGGATTGACAAAGTAGGAGAAAACCATTTATGATGTAAATCAGAGAGGAGCCTTTTCTTTTTCTATTTTGGATAATTCATTAGAGATGGATGAAAACACCACATAGTTTATTACCCCCATTTTATATTCTAATCTCTCTCATTTTCCAAAACCAGTTCTTAATGCCGAAAAATGGCATCCCTCTTTGTGATTATTTATCAATTTGTATGTGTTTTTGTTCTAGATATAATGCAAGCACAATGAGAGGCTCTTCTCAACATGCAATCCAAGGACAAGTTTCTCCTTCATAGGTAGCTGCGAGTCCTTGTGCTACTTCAAAGGATATTAACCAGGAAATAGTAATGATTTTATAATAGTACTAGTGAGTTTGTATGGATTATATATTACAGTTTATAATTTATGGAATTGGGTTTTTGTAGATCTATAAGGAGTCAGGAAATCTCGTTGAGTGCAAATTTAGAGTTGTTTATGTTTCCCGCCATCACCAGTTCCAGAAAGATCTGTCGTGAGTACATAAGATGTTTGAATTTAAAGAGCTTTTTAAAAAAAAATCTTAAATCAATATATAGTTTTTAACATAAATGGAATGATGACGTGCCTATATTATCATGTGTACAGGTTTCAAAATCATATGTTAAGTCATAAGACAAATCTTAGAGGTTAGATTTTCTCATGGCTTGCCTTTTCATTTATTGTATTAGGAAGGCCTCTATAGAAGTCATCAGTAGTTAATTTTTTTTGCTTGCATTTAGTGCAGATTTTTGTTTGATTGTTTGGAAGTTTCAAAATCATATGTTAAGTCACAAGACAAATCTTAGAGGTTAGATTTTCTCTTGGTTTGCCTTTTTCATGTATTGTCTTAGGAAGGCCTCTATAGAAGTATAGAAGTCATGAGTAGTTAATTTTTTTGCTTGCATTTAGTGCAGATTTTTGTTTGATTGTTTGGAACATCTCGACTAATGGGATGTTTGACATTTTTGAAAGCTTATGATATTCAATGTTCTATTTTGACATTTGTTAATTTCTTAAGGTATCTTATGCCCTTTTTCATTTCCTGTTCTGCCTTAATCGAGGAAGAGGAAGAAGAACCTTTCAGAATGGGTCCACAGATGCTCAATTTTTTATGATGATCAATATTTGAAGAAAAATGTTTGCAATTGTTATTATGACTGCACGTGACTTGTACGTGCAAAACTAACTAGTATGATTAAAATACCAAAATATTCAATTAACTCTCCATCAATACACCAATATAGCATGTTTGCTCATCGAACTACATTAGCTTCATCCCGCCAAGTCAAATATGTAGGCAGCCCTAACGGGTCCAACCCACTTAGGATTAGTTTCCATTTTTCTCTTAATCTTAATTTATTTTTTAGTTAGCATAGTTTATTATCATCCTTAATTTCGTTTGCAATTTCTTTAATTCACTTAGACATAGGGAGTGGTTTACCATCTCTGGATGGGTGCCCTATGGTGCTTAACACCTTTCCTGGAGCTTAATCGAATCACCTACCTAAAATCTCATTTCGGACCTTGGGCCTTATCCATTATATATTTGGGATCCTATTTCCCTTAGAATCAAACAGGTGGAGATTTATGCGTTTAGTGTCGTTCCTCGGTTTGGATTGACTCGAGCTAGAATGAAAGGCAGTAAATTCCAACGCTCATAGCAGGCTTAGGCCGAACCATGTAATTGCTTGTGTCCAATGTGATTGCATATATTATTCTCGTTTTTTTTTTTTGTTGTGTTTTGTTTGCCATCTATTTATTCAATCTAGGGTATATTCCGCAACAAATATGGAATGTAAACTATCAGGAACATGATTAGTGATATCCCATGCATGGTAAGAGAGTCCCAATAAACCAAGGTCAAACACACCCACACAAAAGGGAATATGATGTTGACTGAAACATGAAAAATATGAGATAAGTACCGATTAGTCACCCTAAATCAAAAATATCATCTAAAAGGATATGGTTTGAAAAGTTTTACCAAATAGGGTATGTACTCCAATATTACCCTTATCCGTGTTGGGTTTTATATGCATAGCTAAGGGGTTAATATGTCAAAAGCAAACCCTATTAGGTAATAAAAAAACAAAGTATGCATTTTTTGATAAATATGTTAAAAGCAAGTCCTTTTAGGTAATAAAAATGCAAAGCATAACCTTTTTGGTGAATCGCCCTTGAAAGAAAGAACAAACACCGTCTCTCTCCAAGAACCAACTTTTTTCTTGAATCCTCAAGAAAAATAGAGAAAAATTTATAAAAGATTTGAAATTCTATATTGATCAAAACTAAAAAATCTCCTTAAAACAATATTTTCAAGCATACAATAATCGTCCATATCCAAAAGCCCATTTTTAACCCTTTTGCATCCAAGAATAATCAAAACTCGTAACATGATGTTCCCTCTACCTAGAATCAAACAGGTTTCGATGAATCAACGCATAAATTAAAAAAGATGATGGTTACTCGCAAGCAACTCAATCAAAAGCCATACTAGATGCCCAAAACAAGAGAAATACAAGCAAATAGAAGGTGGAAAAACATTCTCCAGGATATGATCTATAGACCATAAAACAATTGCATCAAATAAAAATTGCACATTCTTGTTTGTGGGAATTAATGAACCTCAAAAAAAATAAAGCAATAGAGAGAAAACATATTTGTGCCTTTAGAAAAAAATAAATAAATAATAAAATCTGACAGCGAGGAAGATGACGATGAGGATTCCTTTAGAAAGGGGGGGAGGGGAGATGGCATACCGGCAACGAGAAAGACAATGACGAGGAGCCCTTTAGAAAAAAAATGTGTGTGGGGGGGAGGGGGGGATGGCATACTGGCAACGAGGAAGATGATCACGACGAGGACAAATGTAGCGAGGACAATGGCTGGGAGGAATGTAAGCTTGAGCAGTGCCTGGAGCCCTCGTTCTTTACCATCGTTCAACCTTGATCAATCCTTCATTATAGTAGGGTAAATATGACATTTTACAAAATATATGAGGATAAAATTGTCTTAAAAATTAAGATAAATGATGGATGCCTACATTGTAAAAATAAACTTTGAACTCTTATTTAAAAGGACTTTGCTATTAAGACCCCATTAGGGCCGAGACCATGCTCTCAGAGCATTGGATTTCAGGTGGGGCCCATTTCACATGGTAGGCCCCACTTGAAATCTCATGCTCTTAGAGCACGGTCTCGGTGGTCTCGACCCTAAAGGTGTCTCAGAAGCTTTATCCTATTTAAAATAGGCTCATTAATTAAAAATGCTAGTTTCTTAGACAATTAACCATGCAGTAACAAACACGCTTGCTCTACTAAAAGCTCTTAGGCCTTGTTTGGATAGACTTCCCAAAGAAGATAAATACTTTCTTAGGAGTTACTTCCTACGAAATAACTCTTGAGAAAGTCTGACAAAGTTAATGCGCGTGCCTATAGGTTGCCACATGTCCCCTTTAACACCCACTAATTGTGGTTAAGATTCACTCGCCCCTAGCGTTCATCCATCTACCCTTGGCTTTTTAGAAATTTTTGTAAAAGAAAATAATCTTAGGTTGACTAACCTAAATCACAGTTAATGCACACACCTATAGGTTGCCACGTGTCCCTTTTAACTCCCACTAACTGTGGTTAAGATTCACTCACCCCTAGGGTTCATCCATCTACCTTTGGTTTTTAAAAATATATTAACCTTAAGTTAACTAACCTAAACCATAGTTAATGCTTGCCTATAAGTTGCCATGTGTCCCTTTTTACACTTACTAACTGTGGTTAAGATTCACAAACTCATGAGGTTCAACAATATAACTTTAGTTTTTAAAAAGAAATATTAAAAAAATATTAACCCAAAGGGTTAAAAATTCTTAACCGGAGTTAAATATTGTTTTAATATTTTTTAAAAAAGCAATATTATATTATTGAACCTTAAGGATAAGTGAATCTTAACCATAGTTAATAGAAGCTAAAAGGGAACAACATGCAGCCTTTACGTCATAGTTGATGGCAAACCAAATTCAACTAAATTCTATACCCCCAAACAGCATATCATTTAGGAAAATCCTTAAGAGGTGGTTTTCATTTGGTTTATTAACGTACATATTTCCAGACATTCCGTCAACTTCCTGCAGAAGTCCATATATGGACTTCATGCGGAAGCTACCTTAACCTACTTTCTCAGAAAATAGAAATTTCAACTTCCCCTAATTTTTTACTTTCTTAAGAAGTAAAAATGAAAATGGCAAACCAAACATTTAAGTGGCTGACTTTTGACTTTCTTAAGTTAGAATTCGATAGAAGTCACTAGGAAAGTCTATCCAAACACCACTTCAATTTGTTTAGAATAAGCCAATAAGCACTACTTTTTAGAGTTTTCAAACGGATCCTAAGTTTGCAAAAAAAAAAAAAAAAGTACAATTAAAATGCCACTAAATCACTTACTAAACTCTTAATTAAGGGTTTTCGGACCCAACTAGACTCTCAGACTCCAAAACAGACCTAAAAATTGTAAAATATATATTTTCTAAAAATAGTAGAAAAATGACATCAAACTGTGTTTTGATCATCTAAACGCTCTCTTTTGTAATGACACCTCGAAGCCCAATGATTCCCATAATTGGACGTTCATAGGCCTTGTCGATAACTTTTCAATGGTATATAATAATAGTCATTCTGACATTCGAGCATAAAGTTGCACTCATCGAAATTAGGTCATGCAAAAATAAGCTACTTCCAACTATTTCAGAAATTCACCAACTGCCCGTTCTACGTATTCAACTGCTTTAGAAATTCACCAATTGCTTATTCTACATCAGAATCAGACTGCAAATGCTTTTACCAACATGGCTCAAACAATATCTAATGAAAGAATTTGGAGAGATAGCTATAGTAATTGGCATAAGAACCAGCCCTCGTGTCACGGTCAACTTTTTGCTTTTGCGAAACAATCGTGCGGCGCCTCGATCATCTCATGATCTCGGCAAGCCTTACACCATTCATTTATCAAACCGACCCAACGTCTCGTGCTACGATGTTACGACAAGGTACGACCCAGTACTACTGGGTCTCATCCGCTAAGCTACACTAAGCTGACTTACGCGTTACTTAATCATGTCACGCTCGACACTTGTCCAACACATAAGGTTCTTGTGTCACCGAGTTCCCGTCTCGCGCATCTTGCATGATGCTAAGGTTCCCCCGATCAAACTGAACATCTAACACGACCCGATAGTACTCTTGAACACGACTACTGGTCAACCCCATGCATCGCGGATAGCTTAGGAGCATCACTATCCCGTTCACCGAACATTGATGGTATGATGCCTACAACGCGATCCTCGATCCATGCCCGAGTATATCAACCATACTTCGCATCACTCCTAGATGACCATGATGCATAACACACGGTTAATGCCAAACTATGTTGATACCTCTTGCTGGGAGGCTCCGTGCAGTGCTAGGATGTCCATCTCCTTTGCACCATCCTTGGATGCTTTAACAACCATCCAAGGAGACTCTAAGACCCCCTTTAGGATCCTAGAAACCGCCCCCAACTCCTTTGGGGTTGCTCATTAAGTGGTCCCAGATATGCCACAAGGGAAGGTAGAGCTACGCCCTTCTCCTCAGGTGGATGCTAAGCCTTTAACCAATTTCCAGAAGGAAACATCTTATGTGCTGGTAGAGTCATACTGGCCTTTTTCAGAGCAACACATTGAATATCCACAAACAGTCTATACCATTGAACTCATATCAACTTTCTCTTTGAATGAAGGTACTATCGGCCCTACTTCCAACATGCCATGTGAGCCCTACAACACTTGCTCACATGTGTCTGATCAAACGTCAAACTCGAGCTACACCCCACAAATCTTCATGTGCATTTCACCCAAACCACAATACCTCGTACACAACATCAAGACACCTCTGTGTCCCTTCACTATGATACCCTAACATCAAGGCACCAACCTTGCACCACGCTACGCTATCGCTTGCATAATGTATCGCCTATCTCCTAGGCATGACATCGCTTGCCCATGCTCAGGACATCTCAGCCTATTATAACGGTCATAACACTACTTAACCACTTTGACCGTGACACTCAACCCTATAAGGTTCCAGCCGACCATATTTAATTAGGTCGAACAAGGCCTACTCAATATTCATTGCATTTTTTTTCATTTAGAAAAGGCCAATTCAAACGCCATTGAATGGTTTAAAACCCAAGTCCTCAACCCCATCCGTGGGCACAACGGTTGGGTCAAGAGATGCCCACACCTACTTATTTGCAGCATAATAATTAGGGCTGCACAAAGCCTGATTGGCCTGTTGGTGCGGCTTGGCTCGGCCCGGTTCAGCCGAATTTTAGGCTCGAACAGGCCAAGCCAAGCCTAAAAAACTAATTCAAGCCGAGCTCGGGCCAACCCTTGGGTGGCTCGGCCCGGTTTGAAGCCCAGCTTGATTGAGGCTCGGTTCGGCCCGAACTCGGCTCGGCTCGGCTCGAATATTATTACAAAAAATAATTTGAAAAATAAAAATTTATTTATATATATCATTATTATATATATAAATAATATGAAATATAAATTAAAAAAAAAAGTATTCAAGCCGCGCTCGAGCCAAGCCAAGCCCGGCTCAAGCTTGAATCAATTCGGGCCAAGCCGAGCTTCGAGCTAGGTTTTTGAATTCGGGCCGAGCTTTGGGCCGTGCTTTCAAGCTTTGTTTTGTGTCGAGCCGGGCTTCGGGCCTAGATCAAACCTTTTCAAGCCGAGTGGGGCTTGGTCAAGCCCGAAGAAGCCTGGCCCGAATACAACCCTAATAATAACGGAGCATAGGCCCAAGCCCAAGAGCAATTGGTCCATTCCTCGGATAGGCGAGGAGGGGATTATTTTCCATTCCAAGCAATAATCCGCTCCTCACTCTCACAAAGCCCTCCTTTAACCTTGAACTCTGGAACCTCATGATTGATTTCTAAAAATCAAGGGTAAATGCTTTAATCCTAAGCGTTAGTAATTCTTAATCACAGTTAAAGAGAGTTAAAAGGGGACACATGACAAAAAAAAAAACCCCAAAGATTAGGGGCGGAGCCACATGGGGCCCATTGGGGCTGAAGCCACCCCTGAAATTTTGGAGAAAAAGAAATTCCTACTGCTTCTAATAGGAGTCTAGTCATGGGAGAGGGGTGGAGCCGGGGACGGGAGGCTCTAGTCCCCCTAAACTTGCTAGAAAAAATATATACCTTACAAACGGACACAAACCAACACGATGGCCCATAAACTTGGCCGTAAAAAAATGGGGGGGGGGGGGGGGGCCGCCCCAAACCCCATTGTTAGCCCTCCATGCAAGAGAATCCTGGCTCCGCACAAAGCCCGATCGACCCATTTGTGTGGCTTGGCTCGGCCCGAGATCGGCTCGAATTTTAGGCTTGATCGGGCCAAACCGAGATCGGCTCGAATTTTAGGCTTGATCGGGCCAAACCGAGCCAAAAAAAAGACTTGAAAATTCAATCAAGCTAAGCTCGGGCCAACCCCTGTTTGATTCGGCCCGGCTCGATTGAGGCTCGGTTCGACTCAAATATTATAAAAAAAATATATATTATTTATAAAAATCATTATTATATATTAAATAATTTAAAAAATTATTATTATTATTATTATTTTAAAATTCAAGCCGAGCTCGAGCAAAGCCAAGCCCGGCTCTGATCGGGCCAAACTGAGCCAAAAAAAAGACTTGAAAATTCAATCAAGCTAAGCTTGGGCCAACCCCTGTTTGATTCGGCCCTGCTCGATTGAGGTTCGGTTCAACTTGAATATTATATATAAAAAAAAAATTATTTATAAATATCATTATTATATATTAAATAATTTAAAATATTATTATTTATTTTTTTTTAAAAATATTCAAGCGAGCTCGAGCAAAGCCAAGCCCGGCTCGAGCTTGAATCAATTCACGCCAAGCCGAGCTTCAAGCCAGACTTTTGAATACGGGCCGAGCTTTCAAGCTTGATTTTGGGCCGAGCCGGGCTTCGGGCCTAGAATAAACCCTTTCAAGCCGAGTCAGGCTTGGCCAAGCCCGACCCGAATACAGCCCTAGTCCTCCGACATCCAGTAGCACTAGCACCTCGTAGTAAAAGACTCGTAATCATCTCCAGCTGTAACTGGACTTCGGGGAGTCCGGTTATGCCACTTACGCTGCCACGTCTCTTTTTGATACCCCTTAATTGTGGTTAAGATTCACCCACTGCTAGGTTCACCTTTTTAGTTATTAAAAGAAATTAACAATAGGAACTGGTGAATTTTAACCTGGGTTAAATTTTGTTTTTAATATTTTTTTCTAAGAACTAAGGATAACCCTAAGGGTGGGTAAATCTTAACCACAGTTAAGGAGTGTCAAAAGATACACATGGCCGCGTCAGTGGCGTAACCGAGTTCCCCCGAGTCCGGTTACAACTGGAGATGATTACGAGTCCTAGTAAAAATAGATGGACTCTCTTCTGACCTCCATTACCAGGCAACAAAACCAACCACCATTACTGCTAGCCCTTTCTACAGAGAAGGAGTCCCTTCTAATCGTTCGTTGAGCTCTCCCTTTCTCTCTCCATCTTCTCTCCTTGGGGTCGACTCCTCTTGAAGCAACAGCTTTCTTCAATCTCTCATGGGTGTCGTTTCATTTTGTTTGATTCTTCGAGATCGCCTGAAAAAAAGATGTTTAGAGGAAATTTGGACTTGAATTCTGGTTCTTCTGATATGGGCAGTTGCGAAAATTCAGATTACATGCGGCTGAAGAGGAAGATTGCAGGTTCGATATCTCATGGTGTTGTTGGTTTTTGCTTTGTATTCGCTTTGTTCCAGCCGGCCATGGCTCTGAGACCTCTTAGAGAGAGGGCTCGTTCGTGGGGTGATGAGGTTAGTTCTCATTTCTATTCCTCTGTGCTTAATTTCAGAATAGTTTGTTGTTTTGGATTTATTTAATGCTAAATTTAGAACAAAAATGATGTAAATTATATTGAAAACCTCCCACATGTCATGTTGTATTGTGCAGTGTTCTTGAGTTTTAAAAAATGAAAATTTGGTTTGATTGATTGCTAATGCTGGTTTCTGTGGCATATATGATTTCAGTATGTGAGGTTATTCCTAGCTTGAATTTGTTTGATCCCAAAACTATCTAATCTCTATTGAGTACATTGAACCATATGGAGTAATTTGTTTCACTTGTGTATTTACTTTGAGGGGGTTGGAAATTTGAGAAGGGGGGGATTGGATTTTAATAGTTTAGAAAATGATTTTCTTTTCTGATATGTGATAAAAGAAGAAGAGGATGCCGCTATGTAAAAGTAACATACTGTTGTGAAGAGAATGGTGCCTTTCCATGGTGGACATTTTGGTCACTTATAGAAATAATAATGTATATACCCGTACTGAGAGGTTTATGCAGGAGAATATATTGCATCAGAGATGAGACACTCAGACTGGAAAGTAGACTGTTTAAGCCGAATGATCTCGGCTGTAGTGGGGGCTGTGAGTTTCTGTCTGACCTTTGACATAGAATTGGTGACGAAATGCTTCAGGGCGTTGAAAATAAGCATAGATCCGGAGATTCCCAAGAACAAGAATTTGATTCTTGCACTTCCAGGAGGTAAGAGAGTTTCTGATGATTATGTTGAAGCGAGTGATGGATTATCTAAGCACTATGGTTGGTTCAATAATCAATGAGCATAAGAGTCAGTTGCAAGTTGAAGTGAGGATGTAGAAAAGGAAAGTAGCACCTCAGATTGCTAACTTTGCAAATACCAAATGAAGGAGCATAGTGTACTGATCTAGCCCAAACAAATGATTGATGATATGCACTACAAATGAGACTACAAAACAATTTCCTGTATGACGTAGGATCTGGAAGGGGCTCTCTATCAGCTGGATATAGCTTAACATTGAGGTCGATGGGAGTGTGAACAATCTTTGAATCTATTGGCTATGTGTAAGAGGTAAGAGGCAACTACTAACACGTAGTTCCATAGTTATCCTAAATCTCAGTTTCGTCAAGGAGTGTAAGTAGCATCATACTTGAGAAAGTAACACTTTGAAAGACCTCTTTTGAGGCACTTGTGACTTGTGAGATTACACCACTTACAGTAACGATAATCACCAAGGATCTTCATCTTGAAATGTCACAAAAATTGACTTTGACTTCCACATACATCAGAACTAAAAATTAATAATAATAATAATAAATGTTCCTGGCATATAATAAAAGGATCCCCTGGTCAAGAGAGGAGTTCAATGTGATCAATGTGGGGTCATACTCTTTCTGATTGATCACTAGTATTGCCACTGCATCTCTACATTTCTTATTTTAACTCAAAGAGCTTGTTGTAAACAGCATGATAGTTATGACAGACATGCTTAGGCAGGTACGGAGGAGATTTCTTATGTACCAGCAGAAAAATGTTTTTCGCATTTGTGTAAAGAATCTCCTTTTTGAGGGTTGCAGCAAAACTGATCAAATTACAGACTGAGGTCATCATTCCTACTAGAGAAATTGTCTCTTCATAATTAATTCCATATTTCTGATGGCTACATTAATTAAAATGGCTTAACTCTCTGATAGTCATAGAACACAGACTTGCTCACTCTTCACTTTGTATGCTTCTTACATCTGATGGGTGTTTTATTGTTAAAAAGAGTTACAAGTTCCCTTCTATGTGCCCTTTGAAGAGCATCAAGTTCTTATGCATAGTTCGTTGTCAATGACAAATAACAGATGCGTCCTTATATATTTGAGGTTCAACAAAATGAATTAATGGAATGGAAGCTAAAACCATGTTTGATGCTTCATGGAAACTCTGATAGAATCAATGATGAAGATCAAACAATGCAGGCACAAAATAACCCTATATATAAGAAAATCTTAATGGATAGGGTTGATTAGTTCACATTAATCAAATACAAAGCATCACACCTCAAATAGACATATGCTGTGGATATTTAGCACTGCTAAAGGAAATAATGAAGTAGAGTCGCTCCTCTGAAAAGGAAAACACATTATATGGGTGTTGTGTACACACACATGATGTGTAGGTTTTATATATGAGATGTTTAGATGTTATGTGGTTTGGAAAGTGACATATATGCTCTATCTATCTATGGATATAGTAAGAGACATAAGTCATAGCGTGAGACGGTGAGTATTTTTTAAATCTTGGTATGTATATATTTCTTTCTAAAGGGGTGGCTCCTCTAGTGGTTGTGTCTCCATCAACTGGATAATCTTTTTTTTTTGGATCGATAATCAAGCGAAAATATATTAAAGAGAGGTGAACATAGGAGTTACAAAAGCATATCCAGAAAAGAGTTCACGAGCTCATGAACCTTGAACCGAAAAAGGATAGAAAAAACAAGCAAGTAAATCCCTAAAAACAAGCTCCCAGCCGCTCTGAACAATCAAGGAAGCAAAATGCCCAGATCCGATCCCACATGACTAATGGAGCACCAATCCAAAATCAGTGAGCGGAACCTAGCATAGATGCAAGATGGCGGGGAGAGAGAGTGCTCGAATTCTCTCCTGTTCCGCTCTTTCCATATGGACTACATTATAGCACCCGATAGCACAGACCAGATCGCCATTCTTGAGCCATTCCCACTAGCCAAATGCGAACAGGATAAGGATAAGAAGTTGTGAAAGGAAAAGGGAAAGACTCACTCCACTCCCACTCGGGAAAGAAATAAACCTCAAATCTCACGTGCAAAAGGACAATGCAGAAGTAGGTGATCTAACAACTCTTCCGCTTGGAGGCACATATAATATCGATTTGCCATCCTCCACAATCTACTTTTCAGGTGATCACATGTGAGAATTTTATTCAAAACCCACATTCCATAGAAAAAAAGATACTTTAGAAGGAATACCTAGATTCCACACAGTCCTATGAGGAAATGGATCAGTTGGGCTAGACCCAAGTGACTGTACTAGAGATCTCACTGAAAACGACCCTTGTTACCTTGAGACCAACTTCTACAATCGGTGCCTTGAGGTGACGGGGAATTTGACCTTAGACGCTCTAACAACCTACCGAAGTCTACTATTTCCCAATCATTTAACCCCCTCCTCAACTGTGGGCCTCATGTAACCCCACCACCCTCCCCACCACCCCTCCTATCGATGTAATCCCTAACAGAGATGTGAAATTCTTCTCAGAGACGTGAAATTCTTCTATATTATTTCCTTTAAGTAGTCAAGGTTTAATACTTCGGCGCTGGTGCAAACTTCGGTTATTGTGGACAGAAACACTTCATGGAAGTTTATGGAACTCCATGGCATGGTTTGAAATATCCTTGATGTTTCCGATATATCTTGGATATTTTTGATATATCCCTGACATCATAGGGTAAAAAATATATTTTACATGTATTTGTTTTGACAAAATATCCTTAATATATCTCAGATATTTTCGATATATCACCTGATATTTCCGATATATGTTTTATAAGTTAGGGTCATTGAATAAAATGTCAACAATATATGTCGATATTTATGATATATCCTTGATATCATAGGGTAAAAAATATATTTTACATGTATTTTTTATTTTACAAAATATCCTCAATATATCTCAGATATTTTTGATATATCGCCCAATATTCCGATATATGTTTTATAAGTTAGGGACATTGAATGAAATGTCAACGATATATGTTGATATTGTACCACCCCGATATATTGACATGGAGTATTATAAATTTTACACCATATCGCACAATATTAATATCGTCGATATCGTGCGATATTCTTGGGAATGTTGGTTTTTAAGCAATAAAGTAGAGCCAAATTCTGTTTACATCTTATTTACATTAAATATTATTTAAGTAATGATTTTAGGTTACACCCCCATTTGACTTTAATAAAAATTATCTTTAATCCAAATTCTTAAAAAATAAAAAGTCAACTTTCCAGTTCAAGAACAAGATCTGCTTTTTAGTGTCTTTTAGGAATTATGTTAAAATTTCAAGTTTTAAATGCTAAAGTTTTTCTCAAATCTTAAAATTTCATAAGTTTTACCATTTTAAAATATTGCTAAAACCCAAAAGTCCGGTGAAAAGTCTCATATTTTAGTCTTTAAAAATATTTTCATCTACAAGGTCAAAAAGTCAACTAACAATTCAGCAGAAAAAGACTTACATTTAAGCTTAAAATTTTTTAAGTATATTATGGGGTACCCTCCATTTAAAATACTCTCAAATTTAATTCCAAATGAATCATATCGATATGTTCCTAGGTATGAGTCGTACCTTATAGATATGTCTCAGGGAATGAGCCACCTCCATATGGGTATGGAGGTGTACAATTGTACATATCCATATCCCAGTGCCGGTGGCAGTTGTGTCTCACACCAATAGTATTCACCGATGGATGTGCTGCTACATCTTGGACCAGATGACTACCATCGTAATGTACACGAGTATCCATCCATGTATCATAATGTGATGAGCTGAGCAACACTATTGTACGTATGTGGAGAACCAGTACTATCACCAGTCTATTCAGGATAGAGATGACTTCGAGCCTCCGTGTAACTCCTTTTGGTGGTGATTGTAGTTCTTTTAGTGGGTTGAATTATTATGTATGTTTGTATTGTTATGAATTATGAATTTATGATTGATTGAGAAATGAATGAAACTTTTTATTTAAGTTAATTATGATTTATGAATATGAATCAATCATACATTATCGTTACTCCTCAGCGCACTTCTTTGCTTTCTTCTCATTGCATCTCTTATGTATTATTTAAAATATTTTTATTCTCAAAGGTGTATTAACATCTATATTAATATTTCTTGAAGATCCACTGTAAAATTCCATGTTTCGCCCCATTTGTTTGCCATTTTTTTCCCCAAAAATCACCGATAAACGATAAATCTCCGATATATCCCCAATATATCTTTTTTCTGCGGCTTGACATGTCGAGTGATATCAACATTTAGAACCTTACAGTCCACGGAGACTGTAAAAATTATGGAAACAATGGAAACATAAAGGAAATGATGAAAATCTAAGATGAAATTTTGGGAATTGATTAATGAAGCATAGATACACCCAAATTTCATTATATAACAAAGCACAAGTATATAAGATACCAAATTTAAGACTCATAACTACATAAGAGTTTCGATGTGGCTCGAAGTCATCAGTCCTATCTCTACCAAGAGGCTGATGATACTGTTTTTCTAGGTTTTGGCAATAGCCGCAATACTGCGCCCAGGACAATGATCAGATTCTTCTCCTATTGAGCAAGTGGTGTTTGAGGGACCAAACATGAAGATAGCATCCAGAGAGTGGTGGTCAAACTTATTCAATGGTGGCGGCAGCAGCAACAGGAAAGACAAAGATGTGGGAGGTTTCACAACAAGAAGATGCCAGAGTGAATGAGCTTGTGGTCATATTGGGTTACAAGGTTAGTTCATCGGATATTGAAGAGGTGACTTAGAAGTTGGAAGTTGGAACGAGTTGTTGATGGGGAATGATGACAAGGATGAGATTTTTCATCTCGAATCAGAATCCGTTCATTACAACCCTTCTGATTCACTATCTGGGTTCAAAGCAAGCTGTCGGATCTCAGAGGTCCTCCCAATTTCAATCCAACATTAGCTCAACCCAATCCATTGACGTTTCTCTCCTTGCTCCAGCTGAATCTTCCACCATTTCTACTACTGATCTCTCCAATTCTATGCAACAACAGAACCAACAATCAAAAACCTACAATGATACTTCATATTATGATCTCAGAGTAATTTCTGATGGGGCCATTGATGGAGATGGAACCCAACACATGGTCAATAAAACGAACACTTATGGAGGGCATTTTGGTAACTTTGTAATATATATATATATATATG
Organism: Tetracentron sinense; assembly: GCA_015143295.1. Classification (NCBI taxonomy): domain Eukaryota; kingdom Viridiplantae; phylum Streptophyta; class Magnoliopsida; order Trochodendrales; family Trochodendraceae; genus Tetracentron; species Tetracentron sinense. The sequence goes on along the minus strand of CM026567.1, from coordinate 29,816,651 downwards.
TATAACGTAATGGCCGGCAGTTCAAAAAATGGCAGCTCGAAGTCATTTAGGAACTTTGAGGCAGCAGCGAGTCCCCAAGTTATAAACAAGGAAGCTACCGATATAAAAAGAAAAATTATAAACAGAGCAGCTGCAGGCAATTTTCCCTTAAATCCCTATCAATCCCATTTTTAACAAAGTGAATCTTCCATATCGTCACCCACTCTTGAAAGTCTTGAGAATGGTATGTTCAAAGAAAGTGCCAAGACATAAATTTCTTTGATCTATGGTATAATCTCCAAGGGGCTTCTCTTTATCCCTTTACCTCAACAAATAGGATTGCTAGAATCACCTTCTACCCCACATTCATTAGGTTCAGGCCTTTGCAAGTTGAAGATCATAAAGGAGAGTTAATTCCCCGGCTTTGATGGAGTCACGTCTTACTTGTTACTCTTAAAGTCATAGTCTACAGCCTTTTTAATATCTAGGATCCAATATATAGATGTTGAGATACATTTAAAGGTAAAAAAAATATGCAAACTAACCATCAACCTAACCACATAATAAATAAAAAAACACTAAAGGCCTTCCAATGGAAAATCCTCATTACCTGAAGGAGTAGCCGTTTTCTTGGACTCAATGACAAGAACCATGAGTCAATGAGTGAGACCTGAACTTGTAATAAATTTTTATTAGTTAAAAGCCAATAATAAGCAAAATGGTATTATTGAAATTCATCAATACTAGACAGACCTGAAATGTTCCCCTTAGTATCATTCTGCATGATTGCTATGTTAATATAAATTAATTACTTTAGGTTAGTTTTTATTTTAAATTAGATTAGTTTGTTCTAGATAAGACTAAATTATTTTAATTTTATCTTAGCTCACATTTTCACTTAACTGAAACCCTTAGGATTTTTACATGTCAAGTTCGACCTGGTTCACTTGACCACGAAAATGATGATGCAGAACTGTTTGCTTCTTGGGTAAGCATTCCGATATCTCTCATGAACTTCCATAATGTCCATTTTCTCACTTCGGTTGTGGTTGAGGAGGGTATGGGTTAGAAACTTTGAGGCAGCAGCGAGTCCCCAAGTTAAAAACAAGGCAGCTACCAATAAAAACAACTCTTATAAACAGGGCAGCTGCAGGCCATTTTCCCTTAAATCCCTATCAATCCCATTTTAAGCAAAGTGAATCTTCCATATCGTCATCCGCTCTTGAAAATCTTGAGAATGGTATGTTCAAAGAAAGTGCCAAGTCATAAATTTCTTTGATCTATGGTATAATCTCCAAGGGACTTTTCTTTATCCCTTTAACCCAACATTTGGCATTACTAGAATCACCTTCTACCCCACATTGACTAGGTTCAGGCCTTCCCAAGCTGAAGATCATACAGGAGAGTTAATTCCCCGGCTTGGATGGAGTCACGTCTTACTTGTTACTCTTAAAGTCATAGTCTGCAGCCTTTTTAACATCTAAGATCCAATATATAGACATTGCGATACATTTTTTAGGTTTTGCGTTTCGTCATTAGGCAAGTTTATGGTCAATCATGTTTCATGGCATAATTATTTATGATAAAATTGCAGCTAAAATTTATGGTCAATCATGTTTCATGGCATAATTATTTATGATAAAATTGCATCTAAAATGTGATAAAGCATAAGTTCTTGTATTTTGGATTGTTCTTATTGATATTGGTTCTTGCAGAGGCTATTTATTAGAAGAAATGAAAACGATCTGGGTCCATATGATGCTTGGAACATAACAGGAACTTACAGAGGTTTGTAACTATCTTTTTGTGAGAAATCATCTAACTAAACATAGAGCTAGCTTACTTGTTTTACAAAAGCTGTCTATTTACACTAAGCCATCTCTCTACTTCCTGGAGTAATTAAATGGAAAGCGTTGTATTTAGGAAAATGTGACTTAGCAAATTACTTATGTTTTATTACTCCATGTAGGCAGATGTGGAACGGTATTTATTATTGATCAATAAGGGGTTCTTCTACCTTTCTTATTGTTCTTGTTTGTGTTTGATGTGCTTGACTGTCATTCTTGAGGCAGGCGACATGCCTTAAGTGTATGGATACCCAATTGGAGTCATGGTTTTAAAAATCGACACATGTCCTAATATTCCAAACTAAATGTTTTGGGTACCGACACCAAATCTACCGGCAACGTAAAAATTAATATATTTCCTGACAATATTCTTAATATTTTGTTACATTTAAAGTTACTCTCTTAGTTATATTAATAGGGCTGCACGTTGGTCGGGCCGGGTGAGGCCTGAACTCAGCCCATATCATCAGGCCCGAACCCAGCCCATCATAAACTTCTTGAGTTCGGGTTGTACACGAGTTGGCCTGAACTCGACAAGCTCAAACATAGCCCTACATATTGTTCACTTCAACTCCTATTTATACATTTTTACAAAGACTTGGGATCTTCTCCAGTAGTTGCTGGCGAGGGGATTGCCAACAACATTCTTGGTGCGCCAAATACCCATGTGCACGCCAATCCAAGTGTTGTGCATGCAAACCAATGCATTGTGCATAGGGGTACGTAGTGCTTTCAGAATGAATGTTGACAGTCTCCTTGCCAGCAACTACTAGAGAAGCTCCGGTGTCTTTTACAAATAGGTAGCATGCAAAATGGTTTCCAATTGAACTGGTGGAACAATAGAGAGAGAGAGGGAGAGAGAGAGAGAGAGTTGGTGAAGGCTATAGAAGAGACGAAGTGTTTCGGTGGGGGAGAGAATCGGAATTGCTTATGAGTTGAGGGATTCATGTTAATTCTTCGCCATAGTAGGATTTCCTTGAACATAATATATATACGTAAAATAGTTGGGGGACAGTATAATGGGACTGATGGAATTGCTTGTTGCACTTTGATTATATGCATCAATTGTCCATCTATGAAGATAGGCTCACTTGTTTCAGCCTTATCAGTGAGATCTTTCAAGTCTTGTGGTCAAAAAGGGGATACCAAGCTGTTGATGAGCTTGATGTGCCGAGTGAGCTCAGCTTGTTAAGATCATCCCAAACTTGGGCTCCACTTAGTTTGCTCAACAATGTCGATTGACTGTAATTGGATGTAGAGGATTGGAGAGGAAAACAATGGAACTATAACAAGTCCTCAAAATAAGACATTGGGTGTGTTTAAGCGGTGAATGATGAAGCTGCAAAAGAAGAGATTGGGCTCCATAATCTTAACCTGCATTGTAGATGTTGGTGACTTGGTGTTCTCTGTCAGCCCCACTCATGTTATAGAGAAAGTTTTAGTAGAAATATGAAACCCTAATTTTCTATGTAAGGAAGAAGAAAGATGAGAGATGATATGTTTGGGAGAAGAAGATGAATAGAGATTATGGTTTCTCTACACATCCTTTTTATACTATTATAAAGCATTAGCAAGGACATAAATACTCTTACTAATGTGTAGACAAGCTACTAAATAACATAAAGGACTATGGGCTTATTAACTTAGGCCCACACAACACTCCCCCTTAAGTGGGGCATAGATGTCTAACATGCCCATCTTTCCAAAAAGATAATAATGCTGATTAGATATAACTGCCTTTGCGAGAATGTCAGTCAACTGATCATCTGTCTTGACATGAAAGGCTGATTATTCTCAAAATCACATTATCCTGAATGAAATGTCAGTCCACTTCGATATGCTTGGTTCTATGATTTTATCATGCTGGACTTTATTGTGAGCAATATTAATGACTGCCTTATTATCACAAAATAGTCTCATCTTAGACCGAACTAGAAATTCAAGCTGTCATACGAATCTTGATCCATAACAACTCACATGCTTCATGTTTCATTGTAATGTATCTGCCTCTGCACTGGACCGTGCAACAACTACCTATTTCTTGCTCAAGCTCTGTCATAAGAATCTTGATCCATAACGGTCATTAATGTGTATTTTGCCTTTGCACTGAACCCTGCAACTACTGCCTGTTTCATGCTCCTTCATATCTAAGTTCCTACCTACCAGAGTATAATATCCTTAGGTGTATCTTTTGTCTGTCATTGAGCCCGCCTAGTCAGCACTTGTATAGCCTTCAACTCTGGAAAAACAACCCCTTACCAGGATATGATTTTATATAAGACCCTTCATTTCCTCCCACATAGCCTCTTTCCACTTGCTCTTTTTTAAAGCCTCTACAACACTAGAAGGAATAGACGCAAAAGACAAGAAGAAGGAAGACACAAATGCTGGAAAACGAGATGGTCTAGATGGAAGAGAGTTATAAGACACAAAGTTAGAAATAGGTCGAAGAGTGGTACATGCACGTTTCCCTTTGTGTAATGCAATTGGAACATCATCATTAGGAATAAATGGAACAAGCTTAGGAATAGACTTATCCGAAGAAGTAGGCTTTGAAGCTCCAGTTGCGGACTGAGGTGGCTGGTCAGTTGATATAACTTGTATTTTAGGGTTTCTGAAATACCTTTCATAATTTTTGCTAGATAATCATATTTACTGGATAATCATAATTTTTTTTCTTTTAGTGTGTTCTTCAAAAGTTTAGATTTGGTTCAAATCTATTTCATGCTACACCGGAACCTTTTTACCAAATAGAGTTGCTTGGGATCAGAATACACATGATATTATGTTGTTTTCCTCTTTTAATGTAATTTTAGGATACTTAAGAAAAAATGTTCTCTATGGTATAAAGTATCTCTTGGATTTGGAGAATGCACATGCATCTTTCTCCATTTACCCAGTTGGTCAGTAAAATGATTTACAACGTCGTGTGTTCCTATTTTTTTTTTTTGAATCTTAGTTTGTGCAGATTACTAGACAAAACGGTGAATGTCCCTTTGTCTGAAATATTATTATACGCTGATATAGTTATATGGGCCATGTGAGGTGCAGGTACTTGGAGTTTCCTAGATTTCATCAATAGCTCTTCCAGGTTTCCAGATTTCAGGAAATCTAGTGGCATTTCTGTCTTTGAATTAGTGAGTACGCCTACAAAGATTATGGGTGTACATTATGTACAGGTGAGGAGGCTGCTACATTCTTATTGGTTATGGTCATATGAGAGGCAAAGCATCTTTCATGTTAGCTTGTCTTTTATTTGTTCGTTTAGTAAATTTATTTTATAGAAGAAACTAGGGTAGGTCAAAGTGTCAAACCCTAGTTAGTAAATACATGTTTGCACATATGCATATTTTTGAAAAGACATGTATTACGTATTCTTTCAAATTATTGGAATTATATGCTTTCTTTTGGTTAGTTACGAATTATACCCAAATGTTACGGATATTAAAGATACGTTTTATAAAAAACTTTTTAAAACTGAAAAACCACCTTGTATGACCTTTTAAAGTAAAAGAAGTTGTTTACCAAAAAAAGTAAAAGAAGTTTTGCTAAAAATAGTAAAAGAAATTTGTTTCAACTCCTCCTTCCTCCCCAAGCAGCCTCCCATGAGAAAGCCAGCATCACTTCCCATAGCAAAGCCAGCAACGGCCTTCTTGGCGGAGAGGAATAATCTGTTTTCTGTTTGGAGTATCATCATCTTATTTTTAAGTTCCTTTTGGGCTCGGCAACAGGAATATTGTTCTGCTGTTCCAAGCTATCTATATCTATTTCTTTCGTTGACAAAGTTGTTTATGGTTCCTGCTCACTTCATCGTGCGAACGCATGTTTGCTTGATCTTTTAACTGATAAAATGGACCATGTAAGATGTGATAGCAGAGATGCCTTGATTGTTTCAGGAGATAAAATGGCCAACTTTGGTCAAAGCATGTTCTCTTTACTAAATAAAAATGCCAGTTTCATATTCTACATAGTTGACCTGCACAACATAATAGATAGGGGATGTGTAATGTGTGCTTGATGCATAAGTAGTGTTGCCTGTGCTTTATGTGATTGAGTGCCACATCGAGGGTGTTTGAACCCACAACAAACAACCCGACATGCGGGTCCCCTTGCCTACTACTTGTTAAAAGATCAGCCTGTCAGACATGTCTAGGCCATTGGATTGATGGTCCATGGTGGTATGATTGGGTGGTTTTTTGCAAGGTGACATGCAAGACCTGAATGTCAGGGTTTATATTTTGTGGACCTAAACACTCCATGGGGCACTCAACAGCGTGACACATGTAACATTGCCTATACGTCAAACATAAATTACCCATCCTCATATTTACATATATATTTATTATATCTTTACTAATATAAAGAGGATGATGACATGTTCAAAACGTTGATTGAAGTTTTATTTAATTCCAAAACTACCCTTTGCTCATACATATTCAAAATGTTGAATGAATTTTTGGTTAATTCCAAATTTGCCTTTATTCCAATAGGTTCAAACATTGATCAAGTTTTAGTTAATTCCAAAACTGCCCTTTACACATGGGTTCAAAACGTAGACTGAATTTTACTTCATTCCAAACCTACCCTTTACTAATATATAAAGACAATGGTACTTTAAAAGGTTGATTGAATTTTAACTTAATTCCAAAACTACCCTTTGCTAATATATAAGAGAATAATTAAGAAAGTTAATTAAATTTTAGCTTAATTCCAAAATTGCCCTTATTAATTTTATTACTATAAGGACTTTTTCACCAAAAAATACAGGGGACTTAAAAAGTTGATTGAAATTTAATTTAATTTTAAAACTGCTCTTTATTAATATATAAAACAATGTTTCATAACCGGACCGGCCGTCGAACCGGCCAGGTGACCGGTTCCCGGCCAACTAGTCTGGCTGGATCATATCCTTTTATTATTAAAAATATTTTTTTTCTTGGCCAAAATATCTAAGTTTTTTATTCACAAAATGCCCTAAAGTCAGGTTTTTATAGCCAAATGCCCTCAAAATTTTTCCTATAATCAGAATGTCCTAATATATTTTAGTTTCCAAAATGTCCCTAAGTCAAATTTCCATACCCAAAATGCCCCTCATAATTTTTTAATCCAAAATGCTCCTCAAGTTTTTCCATATTTCATTTCCTTTATTTCTAAAAGTCCCTCAAGTTTATATACCCAAAATGCCCTCAAATTTTTCTATAACCAAAATGCTCCTAAAAATTTTTGGTTCTCAAAATGTCCCTACGTCATGTTTCTATACCCAACGTGTCCCTCACAATTTCTTTTACCAAAATGCCCCTCTAGTTTCTAAACCCAAAATATTCTTTAATATTTTTTCCAAAAGCCCCTCAATAGGGTCCCCTCTGCCCAGTCTCTCTCCCCCTCCCCCCTCTCTCACGTGCATCGCACGTGTGGCCCACTAGTATATATATATTTGTATTTACTGCCTCTTCTATTGTACTGAGATTCATGTTAACTGTCCAATCTTCCATTTTCTACAACCATTACATTAGATGCCATCTCTCGCACTCGATGAGCTACATTTAGAATTTGATAACCATCAATATGGAAGAAGTTTATGAATTAAAGTTTCGTCCTTAATATCTACTAGTAAAAAGCCCATGCGATGCACGAAAAATGCTAAAAAACATGAAGAGTGAATATTAATATGCAAATTATAGGAAAAAAAGAATAATTATTAGGCAAAAGAGGCGAAGGATTTTTTTTATTTTTTGAGAAGTATAGCCAATTTATTGAATGATCTGGATTCATTGGTTGGACTATAGAGCAGACATTAAGGAAACCATTAATTATATTTATTTATTTGAAAATTGATATTTTTTAGAAGAAAATGAATTTGTTTTTATACAAATTAGTAATTAATTTTTGTCATTAATAAATTAAATTTAATAAGTTGTGCGTATTGGGTTTGAACTGTGGACCCTAGTGTAAATGGAATGAGAAAATAACCGAAACATCTCTCGTATCGTGCCCATATCAGTCTTGTATCGGCTTGATAAGCCCAATACGGAGTCCATATATGAGAGTTTTTTTTCCAGCGTACCAGGTAGCTCCAAATAGGATACGTATCGACCTGTATCAGCCCATACGTGCTGAAATTTTAACAATGATTATAACCTATTTATATGAAAAAATGTAATTGAGTGCACTCAAAATGATTTATCTTGTTTTGAAAATTCTCATCAATCTTTAAAACCCACTCAAAATATTGGAGCTAATGAGCTTAGAACCCTCTAGTGTAGGGATTAATTAAAGGAAAGGAGAATTTTTTGATTGGAAAAAAATGGAGTTTTCTTGGCAAAAATAGATGACTTCGGTCGACTATGGTTCATGCTGACCGAAGTCATGTAATTTATATAAAAATATGTAACATTTTGGTCCATATTACTGAAATTTTATCAAAACTATCGAAATATGCCGCTAAAACTCTATACTAATTACACTTCAAGTGGATATCATTTGTTAGCTAATGAAATGACACGTGTCCATCAAAGTTTACCAAAACTTGTCGATTTTTTAAACTAAACAGATTGGTTTCATGTTGGTACCCATGGAAGTGGAAGCGTTTCGTAGGAAAAATTATGTAACGTGTCGATGTTTTAAACCGTGCCTCCCACTACTTGGCTTTAATCATACATAATGTGTTGTTTTACGATAAACTGTATATATTTTTAGTAGAAGGTTAGGGTCTTACTTTTATATCTTCACATCAAGTTTGAGGGTGATAATTTAAGCTCAACAATGCATAATGCATTAAAGTTCCGAAGATGGCAAAGTATAAATTTTTCTTATAGGCTAATGTCTATAAGTTACGTTTCCTCGTGTCTCACTTTGATACATATAGGTTTCTTAGAGGTGTATATGATGGGATTCGATAAACAACTAAGGCATAAACATATTATCTGCTTAAACAAATTATATGGAAGTTCCACAACTAAAGTATTAATATGTAATCTTTCTCCACATAACAACACATATCTTATTGTTTTCATGAAACAAATTATTTGGACATTCTTGTTTTTCTTTCTTGTTATGATCTCTATTTTATTATAAAGATTTATTCATTTTTTGCTTCGTGTACAACAGGGTGTAGTTATTTTCCATGATGCATTTGGCAACGAACATGAAATTGGAGGTGCTCAATTGAGGGTAGAAGGTGTACATATATGGCCTTTTAAACAACTTCGAATGGTAGCTAACTGGTAAACCTCTTGCATAATGTCTTTTACAAGTCAAAAAATTTTCATAATACATTTGTCATTCCAGATTTTCTTCATCTTATTTTTGTTTTTACAGAAATGCTAGCCCCAGACATAGTTTTCCAAAGATGCAAGGTGGTGGCAACAAGTATCAAACCATCTCCCTACTAGAGGGTAGCAACACCACGTGTTGCACCCACTCTGCGTCTTTGGAAAAAATTCAACAGTGCGTCTAGGGTTAGCACTCCTCTTGTCTTTAATATGGAAGAGCTGCTACTTCATAATTTTAGCTTTATTTTACTTGGTTATTTAATAACTGGTGTCCTTTGAATGGTGCGAATATATATATATATATATATATATTGGGCAATGCTATGTCCATTTTCCTTCTCATTCACTTTTCTCTTTTTTGAACAAGAAGACATAAAAATGTGGCAGTTTTTTGTGAGGCCTACCATTTTTTGTTGTCTTGTTCAGAAAAGGGGAAAGTGGACCTAGCAACATGAAAAATTATCATGACAAAAATGAGGATATACAAGAGGGGAAGGAAAGGGGAAAACAATGCCGGGTCGTTGAAGAGCCATCGACCAGCGGGAAAAAGAAAAAAATCTTGATCAAAGAGGGAAATATCACTAAAAACGTCGTCCATCTAGCATGAGTGATGCAAGACAATGCAATAAACCTAGAATGATATGATTGAGAGATCAAAATTGAATTGTGGTAATAAAGAAAATCATAAAATACTTAGCATTCCACAATTACAATAAAGAAAGCCCAAAGGGAATTAGTAATACCCTAGTTCAAGTCACAATCCCACAACAATGGATTTTCAAATTTGATTTGGGTGATCGTAATGGAAGTGGGAACTTCCACTAGCTTAGGGACATTAGGTCAATAATCAATGTGGTTTACTTGTTTGATTAAGGATTTCAAGAACTATTGATTTGAAAACAAAGAGAAACCGACAGTAATATTGAAACAAATCACAAATCTAGGGTTGGGATTCTTTTGGGGTTGCTGGTTTTAGGGTCTAGGAATTACAATAAGGTTGTGGCTGCAATATGGGTGGGTTGTAAAGGTTGCAATAGTAAAGGGTTAATGAAAAAGGTGTTATAACAGTCAAAAGAATAGGTATAGGGGCTGCTGTTTGTAGGATATGGAAGTAGAGGGGCTGTAGAGTGAAGGGCAGCAAGGGGACAGGTGTAGGGGTGGCTTTAGGAGGGTTTGGGAAAGGCTGGACAGCAAGGAGGGGCTGTGAGAAGGCTGGACAGCAAGGGTGTTGGCTGTCTAGGGTTTGGTTTGGTGGGGTTTTGCAAGAAACAACATAAAATAAAGAGATAAAGAGATAAAGAAAGGAGAATAGTTGCTGTGAACAGGAACTCGTGAACAATACCCGTGAACAATACCCGTGAATAGTGATTTGAGAGAGATAGAGAAGAAGAAAATAGAAAGATTACGTTGGAATCACTCCAAGATTAACATCACACCATTCCCATCACAGGATATTCTAAAAGCCTTTAGCTTTCATATTTCATACCTAAAAATTATGTGTTTTAGAAAAGAGTCTTTACAAATTACAACTATTTATAGAGACTCTTCAAACCTCCTATGAAATCTAGGCCATTAAACTAATCGATGGCAAACATAATAAAACCTAATAACATGTAATAAGACTAAAGTACCCTCAATTACTTAAACTAACATTATAACTCACTAGTACCACACCTAGGGGCCTATTTATGCCTTATAAAAGTCCAAATTAAATCCTAACCTAAAGAAGACATGCTGAATTCTTCCCATGTGCACATCTTCCTAATGTGGGGTCTTCATGATGAATCCTATGTGCACATGAGGCCTTCAACGCTCCAAATCATCCATCAAAAGCTCGAACCAACCCCATGTACATGTCGTCCATCTACAACGAAACATGTGTAGGGACTCTCTTCCTCCTTCGCTCATACACTTGCACACTTGATGCTCCGATGTCCACATCAACGAGGCTTTCTCAAGCCTATTTGTGATATTAAAAATGTTTCTTATGGAAGATATTTTCCTGTTAGAGAATATTAATATATAATCCGTAAATAGTAAATAATATAGTTCAAGGGTCAACGATAACTTTGTTGCCTAACACTTAGCTTCTTAATAAACACTATCGTTTTCTCTTATTATTCTTCTCTCCCTTCTTTCTTTTTATTGTTGTAACTTGCAAATTTCAAGCTTAATGTTACTTATGAAGATTTGAATTTTCATTTTTGTTAACAAAACATAAGTTGACTCTTTCCTTCAGAGTTTAGGAAAAGTTTTGGAAACTGTATAGTTTGCTTTATTGTCTCAACTCTCTATTCTTAATTTAAAATTTCTGGTAATAGTATGTGCCGTACACTTTCCAGCCAATCCATCTTCTGGTTCCATTTATACATTTACATGTCAAATTTGAGATGCCACATGAAACTTCGGTTTTAATTGTTCCTTGCTTTTATTTTGTAGCGGAAGACAAGAAGAGCTGGGTCAAGAAGACGATTATTTTTTGGCTAATCCATATCACTTGGTATGAGTCAAATGTTTTTCAATTCATTCAACTAATTGTTTTTGTTCTGATTGGTAACTAAGCTTTAAACTATATATATATGTAAATCAATGTGCTAGGGAAAAGGAATTTGGCAGAGGGAAAAACAAAATTACATATCGCTAGATACAAGAGGTTCCATCTGCGGATAAAATCTAGACTTTTTATTGTCGAACTTGTTCAAAATGGAGGATCATTCAAACAAAAGCCACACCGGGGGTTGGTGAAGTTCGCTAGCATCCCGGGTTTGCTCCTTGTGGTTGTGTGTTCAACTCCCACTTGTCGACTTACCCTGGTCTCCATAGGGAAAATTTTGAGTGGGCCGGTGTGGACACCCAAAGGGACTAGTCCTTGACTCGAAGGGTTTGGAACACCCTCCGTCAACCAAAAAAAAATGTCACTGCATGTCCTCGGAAGAGATCAATCCACACATTAAAAAAATCCTTCTGTTTTGCTCTTGGCTGACTTTGAAAGAAGCATTTTCCATAAAATTCTACCCTTTTCCCGAAGGGATATCTTGGCCATCCAGAAAAGATCTTCCTCATTTCTCAAGGTTAGTCCTACAACAATTTATTAGTTGGTCGATTGTTAGGATTTTTCAAGATCTATTGCCTGAATGAAAGTTTTGCCACTGGAGGGATCGACGACTTCAAGATTTTCTCAAATAGAAAGCTTTGGTCCATATCGTCCAGAAGAGGTTTATTGGATGAACATACGGAAAATTCCCCTTTTGGATCTTCTTTTCAAATCCATATATCCTCTCTGTTCACATGAACTTGTCTCTTTTCCATTCTCATGTGAAAATGAATAAATTTTTGAATATACTGACTAAGACTTATTCCAAAAATTGGGCACCAAACTGTTTCGTCTGCTCTTCTTTTGAAATAATGATTCACCCGGGGGCCAGCCTGTGGACTAGACTGTAGACATACAATCATATCTGCAAAGCTGCCCCATCATCCCAGTATTTGATTTTCTGCCATTTGACACCGCATAGTTGTTATGGTGACAATTCATTACTCCTTTTTAGAAGCCTTCTCGCAGGTTGAAGTGATTGCGCAGGGGTCCCAACTTTGTGACTCCTAGTTTGGTCCATGCCACCCTTCTTCATAGAGCTGATTCTTTTTTATTGAACCTCCAAAGCCATCTGCCTGAAGTACTCTATTCAATGTCCTTGGATCTCCTGAAACCCAACACCCCAAATTCCTTGGGTCGACAAACCCAGTCCCACCTCACGAGCTGGAATTCTATCCTATTTCAAAAGAAAATCTTGGACTTTTATCGAGCTGATTTGCTATTGAAGCAAGACCCAACTTATCATTTATAAACACATGTTTGATGATGATTCCATGGCATAAGCGAAAATCAATTTTCAATTGGTTTCGTTGTATCCTCCTGATGATCCATTGGATGCATCTTGCTAGTTGTATGAAGTTAAGCTAAAATATCAATATTTATGTACACATCTCGTTATGTTTTATCCCTATTCTGATCTTTGTAACAAATTTAGTACTAGTTCTGTATTTCTCATATGTGTTGAAAATTGAAATAAGTTGTAATGGGAAAAGTATATGTTCAGAGATGTTGAAATAGATGGGGTTATGTATGTAACTAATACTTTCAAAAGGTAGTTTTGTCTTGTTTCACTGATATATTACTTAATGTGATATCTTTGATTAGTTTGATGACTTGTACACAAATTTTTAAAAGTGAAGCTTCCTCTTTTATACACAAATCTTCTAAAGTGAAGCCTCTCCTTTTCACTTAATGCTATTGTTTCATTAACTAAAATGCCCTTAACAAGTGGCATGGGAGCAGTAATGTTTCCAGAAGAATTAATGGTAAATGCCTATGTTAAAAACTGCATATACATGTTTTCTTATATATTTTACAAGACTCGTGCTTAAAGTCTACAAGTCCTGGTTGTCTGTGGCCCGGCCTGGACCAACTCGGTTGACATGTATAGAATTTGGGTATAAGGTGGGTTTTCAAGATTGAGAAGTGAATTTTTTTTCTCATACTCTGAATTATCATTGTTGAGAAGGATTTTGAGATTTGACTTATATGTGTTCTTACTTTGAACAGCTTGGAGTTTTCTCATCTCAGGTGTTTCAAGAGTCTCCTCGAGATAAGATTTGGAGAAGGAAATACTGTAATTTTTGTCTACTTTTCCTTAAACGATATATTAATTTTATTGTTATGTAATAATGATTTTTATCATTTTTTATTGCAGCACCTTTCTATGACATGGAGAAACAATGTAATTTAGAATTTGTGGCTCAAATTTCACGTGTCTCATCCACTCAAAATGGTAGTTGAGTTCAATCCACTTCTGAATTATTTTCATTTTTCTATCATTCTTTTTGTTTGAATTTTTTTTTTCTATGAATTTTATTCTCATCTTTATAATTAGTTCATTTTACAGTAGTACCTCAGCTGGAGACCCAGACCAAGAATTGTAGCTTATTAATCTTCATAATATAGTACCTTCATCAATCTTCATAAAGCAGTGTTTCTGTTTTAGCATGCATTGAAAAGAGCTTCATATGGGATGATTTGCATGGTCCCTCCTACATCTTTTTGGCATACCAACACCTTGTCCAAACTCCGAACCTGCAAAAGATTGCATTATGCAGCCATAGTTATTTTTTCTATGTAGGGTGATTCATTTTAGAGCGTGTTGTGGCACATCTAATCTGTTTAGAAATTAAAGAACTTCTAATCTTTGTAAAAGTATGCATATTCTAAATTTCTTTATATGTGCTAGTAGATGGAGATCGTGAGCGTTATCATTTAGATGGATTAATGGAGAGTTCTGCTGTGGATGATGATGGAGAATGCTTCTCATCCATAGTATTAAATGGTACTTCTGTCAACATTGAGGTCTACTACAATAAAGCAGTTAACTATACCTTGATGGTCACCTTTGTATCCTTCATAAATAATGACTTCTTTAAGTTCTTCATCTGATCAATGTCATTTTGTTCTGAGTGGAGTCCTTAACATCTTCATGCATCAGGTTTCTTTCCTTCAAGTTCTTCTGTTAATTCGACAAATGGAACATAGCAACACTCAATCTGTAAGTTTGTCTCAAACATATGTTGAAGACCTTCTTAGTATATAATAGGCAGCGTGATTTTACAATGTGCAAAATATTTATTCTATTGGTCAATTTCATTTTTTGCCAATGATTTCTTAAAAACAGAGCTATTTATGATATTTTATCAATTTTTCCAGGGGGCTGCTAAAGTATCAATTTTAATGATTGGGCAACAGGCAATCATGGATGCTTATCTCTGTCTTCTACATCTAACTGCAGGAATATTAGTTGGTAAGTGTAGTAAATGATAGTACCAGTGTTTTAAGAATTTACCAGAGGAGGTTTAAAATTCTCAGAGAATGTTGCGACCCAAAATACCCCCTAAAAGATAGGAGACTTTTGGCATGTGACCTAAATCATATCATCCATCCTGTGAGAATACACAACGCATACAACTAGCAAAAAGAGAAAATTTCTAAAAACTATAACCTATACATGTATTCCAAGTGGGTGTATCATTTAACAAAACTATACAAAGTAAAGTGGACATGCCCACTTATCAAAATACAAGTATCACTCCCTCACCACACTCAGCAGTTGTCTAGATAGGGCTGCCTATCCAAAGCTTTATCCTCGAGTGGATGATCCATCGCAGGCTCATGCTCGTAGCACTCTTTCCTCGACCCAAGGCTCAGGAAGATGTGTCTCAGCAGGACCTGTCGAAGTCAACAGTTCAGCTAAGTTTGGAATACTCAGCATATACAAACCACTAGATAATATGTCACATGCTTTCATATAGGCAATTCATAGGATACACATGGACTGAAACACATAAGGAAATTTCTTTTCAAATACACGTGCGATACTTTGCAAAACACATACTCTTTTCACATATCTTTTACACATGGCTTTTACACTTGCATTTGGATCATTTCACTTGATTACACATGACTTTTATGGGAGAGTACACATGACCTTTCTAATGCTCTACCTAGAGTGGTAGAAGTCCATTAGCATTCACATACACATAGAGCATGCCTAATGCTCTACCTAGAGTGATAGAAGTCTATTAGCATCTTCATCCACCTCCCGGTGGATATCTTTGCACATAGTTTACCCGAAACAAATGCCCAATGCTCTACCTTGAGTGGTAGAAGTACTATTTGCATTCTTCCATTACACATAGCTTCACTTGAGATCATATGCCCAATGCTCTACCTAGGTTGGTAGAAGTCCACTTGCATACTCTCAATACACTTATCTTGCTTAACATTCTTTTTCTTTACTCTTTTCGGATACACATACACATGAGAAATCCGATCATGCAATACACGTGATTCATAAGCAATTGTGAGTGAACATGGTAAACAATTGAAACACATAAACACATGGCTCATGCTTCCTTACTTCATTTGAAACCATCACATAGTCTAACACATAGAGTAACACACTTGAATTCATCATCACATAGCTTTCATCATTCATTCTTAGTATAGAATACATCACAATTGAATTAGTAGGATTCTCTACTAATCCATCTCAAAACAGAGGAAATTCCATCAAGAATTCAAATTAGGATTATGAGCACAAAAGCTAGTAGAGTGTATCTACCTTTCCTAAATCGCTTTCTTATAATTTGAGAGCTTGAGAATTTACTTCGTGGATGAAATCCAAGCTTTAGCACACCAAGACAGTGAAGAACAAACATTAGAAGTAAGGATTGAGCTTCTCTTTGATCTTGGAAGACACATGAACAAAACCCTAGCTTTTCCCTCTTCTTCTCTTCTTAAATGCCTTCTCAAATCTATCTTTAGGTTTTGGTAAATCCTAACCCACGAAATCATCTTCTATTTATAAGCCAAGGGTTGCCAAAACCTTTAAAAGTCCTTACAAAATATCCTCCAAGGTCGGTTACACTATTTTGGGTCGGTTTGAGCATTTCTGGGCAATTTCGTCGACAAAATTAGGTCCCCCGACGAATTTCGTCGACTAAATTCGGTCCCCGATGAATTTCGTCACCGAAATTCTCTAACTGGGCCTATTTTTCCCCCTCTCTAGTGTTTCGATCATGACTTTTGATTGACAAATCTTAATTCTGACTTATTCATGGTCTAAATAGGGCCTAAAGTTGACTGTTCAAGAATTACAGCAAACCTTCAGGAATTACAACAGACCAGTCTTCGGAAAACCCATATTTGACTTCACTTTGACTCAAAATCTGGAAAAGTATTAAACATGAACATTGAAGAGGGTTTCTATATCTTTCTAATGGCTCAAGAATCATTCGATTCTGATCAGCGGTGACAAAACTAGAGTTCCCTAAAGTTGAGGGTATGTTAAGACATTCCCCTTTTTAACACTTATAGTATTTCATACTCTTGTTTCTTCATTCCAAACACCCATGAACAATTTCCATACATACTTTAATTCATTCCAAATACCTCATTTAATTTAAAAACATGAAACCATAATTACATTAAGGCTTTAGGCCTTGAAAAACACTATTCACAGCACTATTCATAGCCTAGTGAACTCGGTTCCGGGGCTCTACAGAGAAGTTCTATAGGTTCCGTATGACTTGTACTTCTTTGCCTACTGGTAAAATCCTTGCAATTATTTTTTTGTTTCAGGTTCAAGGTTATTGTTCAGTGTAGGGAACAATTGGGGAAATGTTGGGTTAGAGGCACAATAATTGACTCTTTTACAATAATATCTTACTTGCATAATTTCATAATAATTTACCCTAAAGCTTGCAATGTCATAAATATTACAAAATTCCCGTCAAGCTTTAGAATGATTTCCTCATGCCTAATTTGCCAAGAATGTATGCAATTGGAAAGACTGTTCCTGAGAGGCTGAGATTAATCATATTTCACTAATTCTGTGGAAGATGGAGGAAGCATTTTGCTAATCAGCTAGAGGACGCATTTCGCGATGCCCATTTGATTAGCCTGTGGAAGATGATTCCAATGGTAATTTTTGGGAGGAAAGGAATAATGGGGTATTCGAGTACGTGTCAAAGCCTAAAGAAAATGTTTGGTTAGAGTGTCTTAATTTATTTTGCTTTTGGAGTTCTAATGCAGGGTGGGCCAGAGTCCCCTTTGGCCTCTGTATCCCCATTTATGATGTGGGTTAGCCTTTTCCTCAATGTCACTCATGTAAGGGTAGGGGGTCTCAATGGTTTTTGTGTCTAGCCTTTTCTTTCGTTGATTGACGCATTTGTGAATCTTGTCCTATAATGTCTTTTCCTTTGAGATAAATCTATTTGCCGATAAAAACAATATATTTCACTAATCTACCCCAAAGCTTGCAGTGACATAGATATTGCTACTCCCCATCAAGCTGGAGAATGGAGATCTTCTCGTGCCAATTTTATGAAGAATGTATGCTTTGTTTTCCCCAAATGACTTGGTTACCATACTTGCAAACTGATCTTCTTACTTGAGAAAGGGAGTAAAAGTTACTCTTGGTTATCACTTTGCCCCCAACACAGATCATTACTGCAATAGTCTCCTGTGCAACTCTGAAAATCTTTGTTTGCTGATGTGTGGAGAGCTGACTGATATTACACTTATTTATTTTGTGTAGTAACTCTAAACTAAGAAGATAAGTATATTATTATTTCTTTTCTACCCATTTGACCCAATTTATTGGAGTTGGTCCTAGAAGTTTCAGATCATACAAAATGATGCACCAATGATCTGATATCAAAATAAGTGAAAGAAATAGAAGACCTAAATTGAGTTTTCGACTCAAAATATGTATCAAATGATTTCAAAAATTCAGAAAATCACCATAAAAATTTGGTCTTTATGCCAATACAGATGATGGGCTCAAGCAAATCTAACATGATGGCATCAGTACCAAGAAAATTTCAAACAAGAATAAAAAACAAATTTTTACCTCCATATACTGGGCAAGATGATTGGATTCAGGAGAAAATTGAGGGTTGTAGCTCCTGTTAGAGATAGTATATGAGATCAATAGAGTGGTGTAATAAGGTAAAATGAGCATCTCTAGGTAGATTTGGATTTGAATTAATTAGATTAGAAAAAAATTAAATTTGATTTGATTGAGGTTTCCTTCTATAAAGGTAAAATTAGATTTGATTTGATTGGCGTTTCCTTCTATAATAGGACTATTGGATTATCAATTTAAACCCGCTTTGGGTCCTTTAAACGATTTAAGTTAATTTTCAGTTTCCGTATGGTATCAAAGCGATTGATCCTTTGGTGACCTCTTAGGTCTTGTTTTTCTCTTTCCGACAGGTGGTACTGCCACTGCCCGCAGTGTGAAACTTTTGATTTAAAAAGAATAAAAAATCCTACCATCCACCTCTATACCACTTCAAACCCCAGTTCTCACTCATGCCTCACGATGTCTCATTTTTTTTCATTTATTGAAGACCTCTCCAAGTCACTGTAACGACCCCAAAACCCCACCTTGGACATAATGGGACTTTGGGTCCGTTACATTTTGTAAACCTGCTCAATCCCAAACATGCAAGGCAAGCTAAACAAGAGTCTCCAAAATAGCAATAATAAAATTTTGATATAAACAAACCATCTAGTAAGAGATCCAAAATAATCCCAACTCAAGATCCGATCATCTGAATCCAAAACAGAACCAAGTCTGGAGCAACATCTACAAAAAGTATATCAAGACTATACCAAACTCTCTCAAATAAAATTGAAATGAAACTAATAGTAAGGTTAACTATCTATGTCCATTGCACCATCCTCGAATGGTTCACCTATCTCTTCTTCTACGAAATCCTCTTCAGTTCAAATAGCTGCTGCTCGCTCCTGCTCTAAACCTGACGATAATAACAGGTCGACTGAGCATTGAAAACACTCAGCGGATATCAAATCTAACTAACAATAGCAATAACACATGCACATGTTCAATATCCATTTCATGCAACAGTTACATAATCAACGACAGTTTCATATAACATGTACATAATCAGAGTGCGTAAAGCATGTGTGCATATCATGGCAATATTTGACTCGTGTACTTGTGTGACACTTGTATTTGAACTATGAATGTCATGCATGCTTGTTTCCCATAAGATAGTATTTTTGTTCTTTAAGTCATATCCATGGAGATGCCTCAACGGTAGGCGTAAGCCCCCTGCGCTCTTAGTGATCCAATATCCATGATAATTATCCAAGATTTGAAATCTTAAACATGGAGAGCACACAAGGTTTCTCGGCGCTCCTTGAAATTCATGTACTTGTATTCTTGGACTTGTAATTCATGCACTTGTATTCTTGGACTTGTAGTTCATGCACCTGCATTTCATGCAACATATCCATGCAATGTCCATGTCATGCTTGTGAACCTGTGAGACTTGCAACTACCACACATGTGAACTTGTGCTTGAGTGTCGTAATCAATAGTCAAGCTCGGTTATAACTTAGATTCCGTTCATCCACCAAGAAACTCTGCCAGGATATATCTACCTGGTTAGAGAATTCTCGACCTGGAAGACTTCCTCTAAGCTTTGACCTACCCAAATGTCGATCACCATACAAGATAGATATGCATAATTTATCAAAGCAATAATCATTGTTGAGTCAATAGGATATAACAAGTTCCACAATTCCATCATATACAATTTACATTTCTTCACAACAAGATATCAATGGCTCAATAACATTATTTCCATATTTAGCATTTCTAAGCATTTGTATTAACACATTCCATTCATTATTTATGTACAAGTGCCCTTCCTCCATTTTTATCAATCATCCATCCATCCATAAACCTTAACCATACAACGAAACCTATCCTTCATCATTTCCACTCATCCACATTCAATAAAACAAGGTCAATTATCATGATACTACTTCTATTCCCATTTCCATATTTATTAATAGCCTTTAAAACACATAAAATAGTTCAATTCCAACCTTATGCATAGTAATCTCCATAATCATGCTAGAATTCAATAAACTTGCTTTCATCATGATAAACATTTCATAATCTTGTCTTGATCATAATAAATCATGTCATAACACATAATAGGGCTAGATTGGAGAGGATATGGACTTCATTTCCTATTCCAATTCCTTAATTCATGCATAGTCATGTAAATCTCTTGATAATCCATAAATATTTCTAGTTTAAACATATAAAACATTACTAAGGTTAGATTAGAAGAGATATCAACCTTAGGGATTGTTCCCTAACATCCAAATCGCCCTAAGGAAGCATTGTGGTTAATCTCCAAGCTTCAATCTCCTTCTTCAAGCTAGATTTTTTCTTCTTGAGCAATCTCCCTTTGAAATCCTAGATTTTTCTCTCCCCTTTTTACCAAATTAGGTTTAGAAAAGTTAGAACCCTAAAACTCTCGAAAAAGAACCTCTATTTATAGTCTAGGGGTTTAAAACCCTAATTTCCGTAACTTTTTTTTAAAACCTAATACGCGACCAGTGATCGATCATTCGAATATTGCGATCAATCGCAGCTCCCCAGTGTGATCGATTGCACCTATGATGATCAGTCACATAACACCTAGAAAAATTTCCCAGAATTTCGACTGAGTGCGATCGATCGCAAACAGAAGAGAGAATCTTCCCAGTTTTCAACTGAGTGCGATCGATTGTAGGTATTCTGCGATCGATCGCATGCACTGTTTTTCCACTTTCTTTTATTCGCCTAGGCGTTTTAAGCACTCCAAACTGCTTAGACATAATTAACACATGCATAACAACAAAACAAAAGACTATTCTACCAATTCTAATTGAATTAATGGCATGAAGGAAAGTTTGTGGCTCTACAGCCACCAGCTCCGACAGACTCATAAAATGAGCGGGATGCAACAGAGATGGACTCCACAGACTGGTAGTGAGTTGGTAACCTCCAAGTACAGTTGGATGTTTTAGCTATTCTTCATCAAATCTCAAAGATTATGGAAAATTAAGGGCTGATATTTGTAATCAATTGCATGCTCTTGCTCGAAAGGACCATGCAATTGTGGGAGGGTGATAGAGAATGGAGTAGGACAATAAAGTGTGATGAGGTGATTTGAATTTGAGTTGATTAGATTAAGTAATATGAGATTTGATTTGATTGAGATTTCCTTTAATAATAGGAATATTGAATTATTTATTTAAACCCTCTTTGGGTCCTTGTAAACGATTTAAGTATTAATAATATTCAGTTTTCTTTAGCTCCTATACCATGATAGCTACAACACACAAAATTAAAGTACCTTGTACATTTGAGACAAAAGGAAAAAAAGCAACGTACAGGAAATACATCTATAATTCTCTACAAAATACATATAAACATGCAGACAGGTATTCCTTGATTTTCTGTCATGCATGAAGGTGCACATGTGCATTTTCTCAGTATAAATGCGGGTAGGCAGGTAATACAGACTCTTATGCATGCTTGTTTTTATGTATACGTCAGTATATGTATGTTTCCCAGCTATAACTTTACATTGCTTTATTTGACTTTTATTGCATTGATGTTCTGGGTCTTCAATATATTACGTAGTTCAGCTAGATGTCCATGTGTTTGTTCCAATGTTACCTAGTTCGTTGGTACGCTGGGTGAATTCGGGTTCGCAGTTCGCAATTCACCACTCTAGAGTGAACCCGGTTCGCTAGGGGTAGGATGAGATAATTTATTTTTTGGTTTGTTTAGGTTCTTTAGTTTGGTTCGCTAGCTTGGTTAGCTTACTTATATATATATATATTATATTTTAAGCAAGTAAATAATATATTACAAATAATTGTCTTGAAAAACCATTTAAAAAATGCCTTTTTATGAGCAGTTCACGAACTCAAAGTATAAATTGGTCGAATCCAAAGAAAAATTCGGGTTCTTGAAACCACCGTGTGATTTGCTCAATTTGATGAACCAATCCGAACTGAACTACAAACTAGTTCGGGTTTGCTCCGGTTCGCGGTTCGCTCTAGCATACATCGAACTTGGTAACCCTGGTTTGTTCTCTGTCTTGGGATTGATCTGAAAAGTTTGCTGACACTGTTCCTGAGTTATTGGATGTGCTCCTCTTACGATAGTATCTGCTTCTTATACCTGCACAGTGCACAGCAGCACTGTTTATGATTCTCTTCTTCTCTTTTCTTTCATCACCTCACCATTTTCTTTTCCTGATTCTAGCCCATTATTTATTTTGTTCTTCACCTGCATTAAGTACGTTTCCCAGCTATAACCTTGTATTGCTTTATTTGACTTTTATTGCATTGATGTTCATGGTCTTGGATGGATTATGTAGTTCAGCTAGATGTCCATTTTGGGTTTGTTCTATGTCTTGGAATTGATCTGATAGATTTGCTGGCACTGTTCCTGAGTTATTGGATGTGTTCCTTATGACAATATCTGCTTCTTAGCACAGTGCACAGCAGCACTGTTTATGAAATACTTCTTCTATTTTCTTTCATCACCTTCCCATTTTATTTTTTTGATTCTAGGCCATTATTTATTTTGTCGTTCACCTGCATTAAGTAAAAAATTGCTGCTTTGTCTTACAGAATCCTTGTTTAATGCATTTGCCACTGCTGCTTTTTTCAAGTTCGTTGTCTTCTCCATTTTTGAGATGAGATATCTTCTTGCAATATGGAAGGCAAATAGGCCTTTTTTGAATAATGGAGAAGGTTGGGAAACAATGAGACGTGAGCTATCAGTTCTTTATAGCCGTTTCTGTAAGTACTCTTGCTGAATGGAAGTTATTATTTTCTGCATTTGGAATGCAGTATATTTCTATTCGAGAGTGGTAATTTATTTGGAGTAAATCTGATAGATAATGGTTCATTTTTACAGCATTCCAAGTCCCACCCCTAACCCCACACACATGCATTCCCTAAAATATTTAATTTGTTTTTTCAACATGTATTAATGTCTCCACTCTTTATGTTTGAGGATCATAGTTTAAAGTATTGGTATCGGTATGTGTATTGGTAAGTCAATTTTAGGGCACATATGATTGATACACATCAATACATTCGAAAAAAAAACTAAGATATGCATGGAAGCTTAAAATAAACTTTATTTTGATGCAAAAATAAGCTAAATACAGTCTTACATTATCATTAC
The DNA here is from genome assembly GCA_015143295.1 of Tetracentron sinense. Taxonomy (NCBI): domain Eukaryota; kingdom Viridiplantae; phylum Streptophyta; class Magnoliopsida; order Trochodendrales; family Trochodendraceae; genus Tetracentron; species Tetracentron sinense. Next base: position 29,792,924 of record CM026567.1, on the reverse strand, counting down.
AATCATTCATATAAGATATAAGTAGGGGCGGAGCCGCGGGGGGGGATTGGAAAATGCATGTAGATTTAAGAAAAAAAAAATAGTATTAAGATTTTGTACATAGTGGCCCCCCCAAATTATGATTTCATGGCCCCCCCAAATTTCCAAGTGCGCTTCGTCTGTCTCCTTTTAACTGTAGTTAAGTTGAATCAAATTAAGATTAATATTTTTTTGTTCTTGTAAAAACTAAGATTAACCTTAGGGGTGAGTGAATCTTAACCACAATTAGTGGGAGTTAAAAGGGACACATGACAGCTAGTATATCTTCCTTTAACTATGGTTAAGCTTAATATTTTTTTTTCTTCTAAAAACTAAAGTTAGATTGATGAACCTTAAGGGTGAGTGAATCTTAACCAAAGTTAGTGGGTGCTTAAAAGGTATGCGTGGCGGCTGTAGAGGCCCGTGCATTTTGCCGAAAATAATAATTTTCCTTATATATAAAATATAAAAAATTAAAAATATAATTAACAGAACCATTAGCCCAAAAAACAAATTCAGGGGCATTGTGTTAAAAAGGGACATGTGGCGGCTATAGAGGCCCGTGCATTTCACTGAAAAGAATAAGTTTCCTTATAAATAAAAAAAATATAATTAATGGAACCATTGGCCCAAAAAAAACAATTTCGGGTTACTTTGACCCCCCCAAGGAAAAATTCTTGAATTCTTGGCTTCGCCCCTGGATATAAGAATACATTCATCATAGAAGCACGTGTACGCGATACATAAATGCATTTAAAATATCAAATAGCATAATTACAAAAACTACAAGCATTAGTTAGTATTGAAATTAATTAAGGGTGTGTTTGGTTACGTTTTTTAAGAATCATTTACGGGCTCAAAAACTTTTTTCGGATACTAAAACATGCTAAAACTCAGTTGGGTGACAAAAAAAAGAAAGTGTTTTTCAAATATAAAAACAATTTTTTAATTACTTTTTTTTTGCCGAAATAGGTCTAACATGTTTTTGGTGTCTTTTGGAAATGTTTCTCCTCTTTGTTTTTGTGGGTTTTGATCAAGGTTGTAAATGTCGATATCGCACGACATGTAGCACTAGTGGGATAAAGATATATCAGGGATGGGGGGATGTGGCAAAACATGGAATTTTGCCGTGAAACTTGAAGAAATGTTAAAATAGATATTAATACACTTTTGAGAATAAAAATATTTAAAAAAAACAACAATGTACAGAAGAGATGCAATGGAAATGGGACAAAGATGTGCCTTGACGACATGTATGATTGATTCATATTCATTATCAACTTAAATAAATTGTTTCATTCCTTTCTCAATCAATCATAAATTTTTAATTCATAAGACGCATAACAGTACAAACATATATTATAATAATCCATCCTACTCCAAAAACTACGATCAAAACTAAAAGGAGTTATACAGTGGCTCGAAGTCATCTCTTTCCTGACTAGGCTGGCGATAATACTAGTTATCCACATATGTACAATAGTGTGCCCAACTCATCATATTATGGTACATTAATGTATACCCAAGTACATAATAGTATAATGTTGGTAGTCATCTGGTCCAAAATGTAGCAACACGCCCACTAGTGGATACTGTAGGTATTGAGGCCCTACTGCCACTGCCACTGCCACTGGCACATTAGGTTGTAGTTGTACACTCTATAACCCATATGAATGTGGCTCATACCCAAAAACATACCTATATGGATATTGGCCCTCTAACCGTGCGTAGCTATGTTCCTGAGAGCACAATTGTCACTGACACAACCACATAAGGCTGTACACCCCCATATTCATGTTCATACGACTCATACCCAGAAATATATCCATATGATTTTTTTGGAATTTAAATTTGAGAATATTTTAAATGGAGGATGCCCATTATATGCTTAAGTTTGTTTTGTAAAGCTTGAACGTAAGTAATTTTTCTGTTGAACTATTAGTTGAATTTTTTACCTTGAAAATATTTTTGAAGACTATTTTCACCGGACTTTGTGTAACGACCCCAAAATCCCACCTTGGACATAATGGGACTTTGGGCAGTGACATTACTTATCTATGCTTGATTTCAATAGCAATAAGGCAATAACTAAATGACAACTCTTCCAAAATGGCAACTATAAAATTTCAATATAAACATCTCATCCTGTATATCAAGCGAACCAAAATAAACCCAACTCATAATCTGATAATCCATAAAACTAAGTCTAGAGCAATATTAACTGAAGTATAATCAGTCTATTACAATTCTCTCACAATATAAAATTGGAATAAAACTAATAGTAAGGGAACCAATCAAGGTCCCGAACTCCCTCAGCAAAGGGATCACCTTCTTCTCTCTCTTGATAATCCTGTTCAACCCAAGCCATTGCAATATGCTCTTGCTCTAAACTTGACGACAATAACAGGTCGACTAAGTATTAAAAACACTCAGCGGATATCCAGTCTAACTAACAATAGCAATAACACATGTACATATTCAATGCGACAGTTATATAATCAATAACAGTTTCATATGACAATAACATAATCAGAGTGCGGAAAACATGTGAGCATATCATGTCATCACCTTGACTCGTGTACTTGTGTGACACTTGGACTTGTACTATGTATGTCATGTATGTTTGTTTCTCATGAGATAGTATTTTAGGTCTTTATATCATATCCATGGAGATGCATCGATGGTAAGCATAAGCCCCCAGAGCTCTTGGTGATCCAATATCCATGATAATTATCTAGGACTTGAAATCATATCTATGGAGAGCCACACGGTTTCCTATGCGCTCTTTGTAATTCAGTGTCCATGAAAATGATGCACATTGTCCTTGTCCTTATAATTCATGCACAGTGTCATTATCCTTGTAATTCATGCACAGTGTCCTTGTAAGATGATGCACAGTGTCCTTGTCTATGATGCAGTGCCCATGACATGCTTGTGTACCCATGAGACTTGTAAACTACGACACATGTGAACTTGTGCTTGAGTGTCATGATTAATAATCGAACTCGATCGTTACTTAGATTTCGATCCTCCGCCAAGAAACTCCGTCAAGGTACATCTACCTGGTTAGAGAATTCCCGACCTGGAAGACTTCTAAGCATTGGCCTACCCGAATGTCGATCACTAGACAATATAATTCGGGCATAATTTATCATGGCAATCACAGTTAACAAGTTATCGTAATTCAACATTTCCATGACATGAACAATAATAGTAATATCATAATTCAATTCCCATCAATTCATTCATTCACCAAAATCCTTTTCCTTCAACACTTATTCCCATGTTCTATTCATAAACCAAATCAAAATCATAATAATTCAATCCAACATTTCCACCACAATTTCCATCCTCCATTTCACACACACACACACACACACACACATATATATATATATATATTATTTAGCATCCATATTAACAATATAGAAGAGAGATCATGCTCCATAAAATTCATAAACACATGTAAAGTCCCCTTTTCAAGTATAGAATTACCTATTTCCTCCAATATCATCTAATCCATATAATATCATATAATCACACTTATCAATCTCACCCATTAGTATTCAATCATGCAAAAAAAACAAGACAGCCAAATTAGACAAGATATCGACCTAATTTCATGCTCAATCTCATAAATCAATGCATAATCATGTAGACTTCTTGGTATTCCATACACATTCTTGTTTAAACATACAAAACATTCAATAGAGATAGATTAGAAAGGATATCGACCTTAGGGATCGTTCCCTTCGATCCAAATCATTCGAGGAATGCTTGAGGTTGATTTCCAAGCTTTTTCCTTCTCCTTTGAGCAATCTCTACCTTCACAAGTAAGCAATCCCTTAGAAACCCTAGGTTTCTCCTCTACTTTGCCAAATTAGGGTTTGAGAGATTTGAGAATCTCAAACCCCCAAAATAGAAGACCTATGTATAGTCCTAGGGTTTTTAAAAACCCCAAACTATCCTTAAAATCTCGCAAAAAGGGAAAAATCTGAATTCTTATACAGGCGGTCGATCGGCTATGATGGGCGGTCGACCGGCTGGACTTGGAAGACCCCTATTTTTTCAAAAAATCCACCAGACGGTCGACCGGCTAGGTGGGTGGTCGACCGATGGCCTTGCACACCTTCTGATCCCCTTCTTTCCACCAGTTGGTCGACCGGCTAGTCTAGGCGGTCGATCGACTGAGCCATTTCTCCATTTTTTTCTTCTTTCCTTTTCCTTTCTTCCTACTTTGGCTTAGTGTTTTCACTATTTTTAAACACGCATAAATGGTAATTAACACAAATCACATCACACATAAATAGTTGACTAATTTACCCTTACTATTTACGAAATTAAAATCGAATTAGATTTGGGACTCTACACTTTGGGTTTTAGTAATGTTTTGATATAATAAAGTTTATTAAATTTTAAGATTTGAGAAATACCTTAGTATTTGAAAGTTCAAATTCTCAAAAAGGTGCTAAAAAGCGGATTTTGTTCTTGAATTGGAAAGTTAACCGTTTATTTTTTAGGAATTTGGATCTTGGATAATTTTTATTGAATTCAAATGGGGGCATAACTATATATATATATATATATATATAAATATAAATATCTTAAGTAAATGATTTAAATGATATTTATGGAAATAAGATAGAGTGAGCCAATGAGTTTCACTCTCATACCTAAAGGCCAAAGCCTTTTATAAAAAAAATATTCAAAACACATATGTTGATTGATATTGCACGATATCGAGGATATATTGATCAATATATCCTCGATATCGTGTAAAAAAAGCCTGCACCATATAGATGTGTTGGATCCATGCAATAACGACGATATATCGTTGCTACTGTTAATATTTTGTTCCTTGGGTGCATGAGTAGTGCGCATCGTAACCATGGCTATGGCTTAGAAGTAGACCATCTTAAACAGAACAAAACTCTTGACACCACATTTGGTTCTTAGATTTGGAACGTTTTTCTTGAAATATAGATATACACAAGTATCAGAAAATCTATTTTATAGGATTGCTTCTTAGGGCTTTAGAGGGTTCTTAAGCTAAATCCCATTATTTTGATTTTATCTAGGGTTTAGTGTTTCTGTGACGGTTAGGATACTAAAGCTAAATCTTACAGATCAACAAGTAGTTTCTTCGTAGTCCATTATTTTGTGGGGAAATTACTCAATTAGTTGAATCTTACATTGTAATTCTTATGAGATCCTCAGGACCTCAACATGGGCCACACCAGTTCTTGGAAACAGCTTTCTTTCAAATACGTATTTATTTGAAAACATTTTTTTCTCACATTGAATTAAGGATGTCCCTATACTATATTTGCTTTTTTAAGTTGGTATTAACAAAGTATTATTTACAACATTCTTTAACATATTTCTTTAAAAACTTTGGTGTCTTCCTTCATCCCGTGCATTGCACTAGTTATTTGCTGGTATCACAATATGTCGGTTGACATTGAGAAATATTGATTGACATGTGAGATTTTTTTTTTTTTGTATCAATTCTTCACCAAATTCACTTGGATTTGGGTTGTTCTATCCTAAATCAATTGAAGTGTAGTGAGAATATCAAGTAGAATGCGTGTAACAAATTTGATTTTGAAAAAAGCGACAATAGATTTATATATTTTTTAGTTTTTAAGCTTAATAGTAGGCCAATCAATATTTATTTTTAGTTTTAGTTTTAAAGCTTAATAGTACGCCATTCGATCTTTGCTCATGTGCACAAATGTCACGATTTTACTCATCTAAGGAATCAGTAAGCCAATCGAACACTGGTTTACTGGCCTCCCTAAAGGGGATTGACATATATTCCCGATGCAAAATGGAACTACCACTTCAAGAACAAACCAATTCAAGCCCGAGAGAGTACCCCACAGGCCCAAAGTCTTTCATGTTTTGGACTTTATGAAGATAGCTAGCCAGTTCCTGAATGGGTTGAGGATCATCTTGAGTGACAGCAATTTCTAAACCCCACAATCATACAACTCCAATAATTCTCAAATATCATTATCTCCACAGTTACCAATCTCTTTGGTAGCACCACTCAACCTCGTAAGTGTAGCTTGTAGGGACTGCTTATGATCCCCCTAGGGCAGACAACGTAAGGTGGTGACGTGCACAATACACTTCTTCTCGTCACGCTATGAGAGCTAATGGTATTTAGCTGCAATAGATACAATTTCACAAGGAAGTAAGGAACAAAGTTGCACTCACCCAAATCAGTCCTTTGACTTCATACTCCTAGGTTGATGCAGTCGTAGGTTTACAACATTGCCCTCTTACCATCCTTTTCTCCAGTTGCTTAGAATTTCCTGGAGGTAGCAATGAATACAGAAAGTTGTTTTAATAAAATTGATTGTAAGGAGAGATAAACTTATGTCTTATAAAAATAGTAAGGACCTAATCCGTGCCATCTAGTCCTAAGCACTTCATAATAGAATAATCATTTCTGCACTTCTGGTTTTTGAGTACCTGATAGCAGTATCTTTTCATTCTTTACTACGGGTGAATCCTCATCTTCCCTGAAATATTTGTAAATCCCTATTTGTTAATTTCCATCTAAATTTTTTATATACTTGTCAATTATGACCATGATTAGGATACAGATTCTTGTTTTTATTTACAATGATTTCAGGTTCTTTGATGCAATAACTATTTGTGGTGAATTTATTTACTAAACATGAATCATTTTTTTGCAGACGGGATGCTATTGGGAGGAATTCTAGTCATGTATGAGTTTCGTAATTTTCTGCGGCCTATTATTCTCCTTATGTACTCCTTTTGGGCACCTCAAATAATCACTAATGTTGTTCGTGATTCAAGAAAACCTTTACATCCTCATTACATATTAGGCATGACTGTTACTCGTCTAGCAATCCCATTATATGTCTTTGGTTGCCCAAAAAACTTCATGCGCATCGAACATGACAAGAATTGGTGCATTTGTTTGTGTGTATTCATGGGACTCCAAGCATCAATTCTTCTTCTTCAACATTATCTTGGATCTCGGTGGTTCATTCCTCATCAGGTTTGAATCTACACTGATTATGTCCTTTTGCAATAAGATGTCCCTATTTTTATTGCTTTGGGCAAAGTTAATATAAGATCTCTCTAATGTACATTGCCACCAAATGCATAAATGCTATTTTTAAATATCAATACCGTCTTAATATTTTTTTAATGTGTACCACATTATTGTCCCCTAGATACTCTGTCAGTCATCATATTCCAGATTGATTTCCTATAAGAATCCATTTCACTGTGGATTTATAGGATTTACATACGCTTGTGTCTTATTATTCTCATGCCCATCTTATGGCATATACTAGACAATATGAAATGCACTATGAAAACAAGACTTGAAAAATTCAAAAATAGGAACTTTGACTGTAAGATAATAAGAGCAGTTATTAGCCGACTCCACATTACGATATCTAATTGGCTGCCGTGTCCCTTTTAACCCCCTTTTAACTATGGTTAAGCTTAACTAAATTAAGATTAATATTTTTTCTAAAACCAAGGGGTGAATGAATTTTAACCACAATTAGTGGGTGTTAAAAAGAGAGATGTGGACCAATGAGGACCTAGCAAAATGCACGGTCTAAACATTTTCCATATAATAAATATATATTTTTGAGAAGCTTCTGCAGTTTATAGGGTTATCTTTATTGAGCAAACATTTGTCAAAGCTGATCATCCCTCTACTGTATTTAATCTGCTTGTAATTGTTTTTGTCCCATAATAATTGACAAATCATTGAAAACAATAAGATGAGTTTGAATTGTGATTCTCGAAGTTCATGAACTTTGATGACACTGTGTTTTGACTCCTGCCCAATTTGTATTCAGCTTGAGGATGGACTACTTGGTTGAGACACTAATTTTTTCTCTTACAGTGTCAACTAGTTAATTTCAGTAGAATTTTTATTTATTTTTGGTGGAATTTCAGGAGATCAATACCGCAATTAGTTATAGGGTTGGTAAAATGGTAATTTTCCATTTCCAATAAATAAATACAAATTAGGTGAAAAAATCATGGAAATGAGCTTTTCTTTGAGATTCCCAAATTTTCTCATCTTTTTTCTACTACTATCCTTTATGAAGTACCAAAATGAAAAGAACTTATTCATTCAATCCATGGGGTGAAAAACTCAAGTGAAAATTACAATGCTCACTAAGGGCCCTGAACTCTAACATTCTCCTTAGCTATCTATTATTGTATGTAAAAAAAAAAGGGGGGGGTGGGGGGATTGGACTTTTAGGTGGCGTTTGGTAACACTAATCTAGAGGTAAAACTCCTACTTCAAAAAGATGTAGACATGCAATTAACCTTCAACTTAACAATCTAAAGTTCATGTAAGCACAATTTTCAAATAAGCTCTACCTATTTAGATTAGTGTTACCAAACGCCACCTTATTTTATTTTTATTTTATTTTATAGAGCACGCTAGCTACAGTTGCATGGCTTTCTCTTTATGTATTGTGGAGTATTAGTAAATGGTAGTACCTGATAACTTTAGATGCTCAAAAAAAAAAATCACTGTAGTATGGTGAGACTGAGGTCTTTAGAAATGTTGTTTACATCTCCATCACACTCACTTCTTTTACCTTAAATAAAAATCATGAAGACTTGCTTTCATGGAAAACTCACTTTTGGTATGATGGTTGGCAGATCCTACCTGAGAAATATAATTACTATAGAAGGTTTGATCAGGATACAAATGATGCTACCGACTGTGTCATTTGCATGACTGCCATCGATCTCATCCAAAGATCTAACGACTGCATGGTAATCTATGGAGATCCCTGTGAATCCTTTATCTCTTAGTCTGTCATATTTAACTATCTATACAAGATGATATTTCTTTGGAGCTCTCGACTCAAATCAGATAGGCAAATCCTCTTACAGGTAACACCATGTGATCATTTCTTTCACTCGGGTTGTCTGCAAAGGTGGATGGACATAAAGATGGAATGCCCAACTTGCAGGCGTCCACTGCCACCAGCCTAAGGAGGTCCTTCTTCCCTGTTTGTATATTATTTAGAATCAACTGACATTGCCCAACCCATAAATTTTGTGGTAATGATGGCTTCTCACAAAAACTTTTCTTTCAGTTTTGAACTTTACGTATTAAAAAGAGCCAAATATATTGCATTTTCCACCTCTTCATTTCTGTTCTTGAGTTCCTACTAACCGGAATATTTCAGTTTCAGGTGTGGCAGAGCACCCATATTCTGCATAATAACATCCTCACAAGATAGCTGAGATATAGTAACTGATTCAGAACTGTCAGATGCCGCACCGTAGTTTGTGAAAGCATAATCAATGTATTGTTTGTATGATGTATATATTGCTTAGGTAGGAAACTCCTGCATTCATGTGCAATGCCATGGATGCAGCAACAGAGTTAACTATTGCCAGGTTACAAAAGAGATGTCTTGGATATACTTCATCTGGGTAGGAATCTGACTATGCTGTTTATGGCACATTACTGTTCGATGCATTTTGCTGTGAATCAAATTAACCTTCAGTTTTGAACCAAAAATAATAATAATAATAACCTTCAGTTAAATTCTCTCAATGCCTCTTTATAACTGGTCGTCATGGCCAAATTTTGGCGAGGTCATTTCTAGTTTCTATATTACAAATATATGTACATATTTGAGAGAAAGCTGAGCTTTTTTAAACATATTTTTTTCTTATCCGATGACTAATTTGTTGCACCGGATTTCCAGAGAAGTCATCGATAATTTGAACTGCTACAATGCTAAGACAACTGTCTTGAACCCATGAGTCCTTTGTTCTGGTTTCTGCTGAACCAGATTACAACGTCGATCTATCCACTACCAATCCTTTTGGGGCTAGTATGATTTGCATTTTAGCCTAAAAATGGCTACATATTTTTTCATCGAAATTAAAGCGTTTAATTCTCACTAAATCTTCCCTTTGGATTCGCATTACAGCTTATCAATTCATAGTCTTCTCAAGGTAACCAAGTGATGTAGCGACACTTGTTACTACCACCTTGAGACTTCGGAAGTTGGAGACTGGGCTAGCATTTTTCTATTTATAAATTGAAAGGTGCCTCGAGTCTTGACATTGAATGTAGATTAGCGCCGTTTATATTAATTCATAAAAGTGTATTTTTTATTTGAATAAGTCTATGGGTACTCCGAAAGTGTACTCTCAATCATAGTTACCAAAGCAAAAAGCGAAAATAAGAAGCAACATGAAAGCAAGAAGCGGGAAACAAAACTCAAAAATCTTTAAGAAATGAGACGAAAAATGAGATATATGTGCCTCATTCCTATTATATTAAGACGTACAATCATATCTTTGATTTTATCTTATATGAGATATTTGTGAAGAATTAGGTATCCGAGGTTTCAATTCAATAACACTTGCTCAAGATCTATAAGGCTTTAAACTTGGGTCTATTCAATCACGTCCTACATAGCCCCCTTTATCACTAAATGAGATATGATAGAATCGAGAATGAAGCGAGTCTTTGAAATGAGCTTCCGAGGAAGTGAGCTTTTCACCTTGTACCTAGCTTTTCTGCAACTATGCTCCCAAGTATACTCTCAAATCTGAAGTTACCGTTTAACTCAATTATTAAACTGTTAGGATTAGAGTTGATGTTACATAAAAAACCAAAATAAGTCAAACTAAATCATGACCCTTAGTAGTTAGTTATAGACGGTTAAGATTAGAGAGTATATTTGGGGGTACCTATAGATAGACGGACTTTTAAAAATTTTCCCTCCATAAAATTATGTTCCAAAAACACATTTTTTGCTTGAATTGTTCTGATTCAAAACATTCACTCATTTTTATATCTCATTAACAACAAATCACTCCCTCCCTCCTTGAGAGTGATGCTAAACTACACCTAAGTAGGAGAACGGATGCAGGTATTCTCCGATTCATATCTGAATCCGTTTACACGGATAATTATCGGAATAGATATCTCTGGCGGAGCATATTCAGATAACAATTTTACTATCCATTTATAATCAAATACAAATTCAAATACTTTTATATCCAATTCCATAAATATCCGATCGATTATATAATATATATAAATAATATATTTTAAGTTTAAAAAACTAAAATAATCATTAAAATATATATATTTTTTACATAATTTAATACATTAAATTGTTATTTTTAATATATATAGAGATAAATATTAATTTACTATTTTAAAATAAAATCTATATATTTTTAAATATTAATTTACATTTTTTTAAAAGACTTCTTTAAAACTAATTAGATAACGAATCCGAATATTTTAATCGAAGTAAGATACGGATATCATATTTCACTACCCATATTTATTCTCGGATAATGAGATATATAATTGGATATAAATTCAGATATACCAATATCCGCTCCATTTACAACTGCGATCCCAATTCTCAACTCTCACGTGCGACCGAGTGGAATACATAGAAGGGCGAGGGCATTTTGGTAATTTAAATCGACCATGTTGCTGTCGGCCATTTAAGACTTTCGAAAGGCTTTGCATGCAAACTCTCGTTTCTCTGCCAGCAAAGGAGAGAGAGAGAGAGAGAGTGTTGCTTTCTCTGCGACCATAACAGGTGAGGGTTTTCAGTCTCTTTGATCTCCATCAGCTTGTTTTGTTTACTTTACTATGCCAAGATTAGATTCATGAATCTGTGGATCATGTACCTATGTGTTATTCTTTGATTTTGACATGCAGATCTTATTCTAATCTTTATAGTTTTTCATTCATTTTAAAATATATTCGTCTTGTATTTTTTGATCGTTTGATTGCTGTTTCTAGTAGAATTGCTTTTTTCTTGAAGTAAATTACTGAAATAGTTACTGGTTGTACACAAGTTAGTTACTTTTTAGTTGTACCAGTTGGGTGTCCACATGCAAAGCTTATTTCTTAAAAGCTTTATTATCACAATTACAAATGTAGAAAAAAAATCTACTAACACAGTGAGAGAAATAACAAAATTGATGGAATATGACAACTCAATAACATGTGCTATATTTAGCAGGATGTTTGTTTTGTGTCAAAGAAATACAAGTACATATTATTTACTTTATTATGATATTCAAATTTATCCAAAAAAAATCTATTACCTATGGTTGTTCCAAACACTTTGAGCGATCTAATATGCACCCATGTCAAAGACCTTGATTCTTGAACTTGATTTTCCCGGTACTCAATGTCTCATATAGTCATATGTTGGATATTGTCTAGGTTGATGCCCTCAATGTTTTACAATTAATAGAGATGTTCAAAAACCTTGTCCGAGAACTTGTATAGAGAAGGATTTCCCGCGGCGCTGCAGTTCTTCTGTGGACATTCCGTATCCTTGTTGTGTCTAGGTAGCATTGGCTTGAGAGATAATTGAGGAAATTGGTGCTGTATAACTATTCGAGGGATTGCTTACTCACCATTGGATTGTCTTCAATAAGATAATTAGAAATAACCTTGGTCCACATTCCCCAACATCAGATCTCTCTTGAATTAGCTTAATCTCTACAAAGAATACAGTTATCACTCTCCCCACCCCTGTTGAGATCAAACTTTCACATTATTACTTTTTATAACAAGAGAAGAAGTCAAGAGTCAGTTCAATTTTGATTACTTTGTATGACTTTTTCTTGGATCATTGTAATTATTAATTTATTAATGTCACTAACCCCTTGTTTATTCTCATCTAAATTCTTTTTTTAGTCAAAATTTGGGTTTTCAAGAATCAAATTGTTAGATATATTAATGAGTATTATGTTTTTAATTTTTATACTTACTATTTTATTTCTTTATTTTCCCCGATTTTTCTGACCCCTACCGAATTATTCCCGAACCTTGACTTTGTTACTATGGTTGTAGGAGTGTTTTCCAACACCCAAAATGAATCCCCTTTCGGTCGTATCAATACTGTTGCGTAACGCAATAGTATCGGTCGTATCAACCGATATTGTTACGATACGTAAACGTATTGCACTATACGTTGGTTTTTCTTACCAAAAAATTGAAAAGTTAAAGTATTGACCTATATCGAGTATGTCTCGAAATGTGTCGACGTGTTGAACCGATACACTCCATACACAATACAATAGAAAAACCTTAGTTTGCGTTCAGGTGTATTGGTATTACCGGTTCAGGTGTATTGGTATTACCAAAAACTGATACGTATTGAAACAATACGGTCGATACGTATTGATATTTTAAACCATGGGTTCGTGGCAATTCTTATTTCGGTTTGAAAAAAGTTTGTGAATTACTAGTCATTTAATTTTTTCTCTTGCTCGATAACATTTGGATGATGACGGTACCTGATGCTTCCTCTGTCTGTATCTTGAGACATACCTGTTTTTTGTTGTAATTGGGTGTCAATAGCATGCCCCTGACTGCACCAAACCACTCCTGTCCCTTAATTGATGATTATTACTATATTAGTTACATTATTGTTTTATAATTTCCGTTATTTCTCTTTGTACACGGATAGACCATTGGGCTAGGAACTAGGCCTAATTCTAAAGAACACTTGGTTCTGTAGAATTTGCAGCTAACTACGGTAAACTAATAGGATTATACTATTCTTGCTCCCTTTTTAATGCCTGGTTAGTTGTTTCTTTGCAGATCATTGTATTGGGTTGCAAAAATGGCGGATGCATTGCAGCATCCATCGATATTTCAAAAGATACATGGGCAATCTTACCTCTTCTGTAGGCTTTCCCCCAACTTTCAGGTCAGGGATACTGGTATACACAATCTGTCTGGTGCGTACGCGAACAGGGGCCTGCAGAGTCCTCTACTCCCGTCATGCCAAGGCATTGGTCTATCACTTGTGTTTCCTCTATCGCCAGTTTTTATACAAGCTCCATCAGAGAAAGGTGCAACTGGTTTTATGATCGATTTCCTCATGGGAGGAGTTTCTGCTGCAATCTCCAAGACTGCGGCTGCTCCAGTTGAACGAGTAAAGCTCTTGATCCAGAACCAGGATGAGATGATCAAGGCCGGTCGACTGTCTGAGCCCTACAAGGGAATTGGTGACTGCTTTGCCAGGACAGTGAGGGATGAAGGAGTCCTTTCGCTATGGAGGGGCAACACTGCCAATGTTATCAGATACTTCCCTACCCAGGTCAATTCCCTCAGTTAATGTTGTGATAAACCTGTTCACCCATCAGTTTATAGGGAATCATAGTTTAAGAAAAAAAGTTGTTTCCATTTCATTTTCTTGTTTGTGCAGTCTTATTTGTTGTGCTTTTGTTTTTAATATTTTTGAACCTGCATGCAAACCAGGCCCTGAACTTTGCTTTCAAGGATTATTTCAAGAGGCTTTTCAACTTTAAGAAAGACAGAGATGGCTACTGGAAGTGGTTTGCTGGGAACTTGGCATCAGGCGGTGTTGCTGGTGCTTCATCTCTCCTATTTGTGTATCCCCTGGATTATGCCCGAACACGTCTCGCCAACGATGCTAAGGCTGCCAAGGAGGGTGGTGAAAGGCAGTTCAATGGTTTGATTGATGTCTACAAGAAAACCCTCAGATCTGATGGAATTGCTGGACTTTACCGTGGATTTAACATCTCATGTGTTGGTATTATTGTATACCGTGGTATCTACTTTGGAATGTATGATTCTCTAAAGCCAGTAGTTCTGGTTGGTGAGTTGCAGGTCCGTAGAAGCAAGTAAACTTAGGAAGTGATACATAAGGTTTCTGATTTGCTAAAACTGTATAGAGTTTGTAGTTTAATCATGGTATGCTACTTTGTTTAATGTTTGCAGGATAGTTTCCTGGCAAGTTTCCTACTGGGATGGGGAATCACAATAGTTGCTGGGTTGGTATCTTATCCAATTGATACCGTGCGTAGAAGGATGATGATGACTTCGGGAGAAGCTGTCAAGTACAAGAGCTCATTGGATGCATTCTCTCAGATCATCAAGAATGAAGGTGCTAAGTCCCTCTTCAAGGGTGCAGGTGCAAACATTCTTCGTGCGGTTGCAGGTGCTGGTGTACTGGCTGGTTATGACAAACTGCAGCTGCTTGTCTTTGGCAAGAAGTATGGATCTGGTGGTGGTGGCTGACTTGATCACGGGACACCATTTATGCGGTGGTGACGGTCATGGTGATGATGACGACGAAGAATGATAGTGGTAACTTTGCTTTTTCTTCTGAAGTTTTGAGTAATTTGAGTTGCTTTCTTCATGTATATATTCATAGTTTGTTCATGATATTGTTTATTGTTTAATCATGGTATGGTTCCTATGGTCTAATGATAGACAATTTGCCCGATTGATGCGTTGCCATTTTTGCCATGTTTTTCTATATATCCAATTTCAGTTGTTTATCCTTCTGTTGGTTGTCTTGTTTATCCTTATATATCCATTTTCAGTTGTTTATCCTTCTGGAAAATTGAAAGTAGTTCGGATGCCTGGTTATCTCTTCTTTTTGTCTTTTGGTTGTCTTGTGTGAGGAAAAATAAATTCCCATTTAGATGAGTCCATTACACTTCTAGTTAGGAAGAAGGGCTTGTGCAGGAAACTCAAAATATGAAAATCTTCCTAGTGTCTACAACTTGGAGTACTCGGCTTTAATACTATTATGGCATCTGTTCGTCTGCCCATGGTCCTCCAAAACCTTGTACATCAACCTTTCTTTCTCACCTCTATGGAAATTGAGCATTGGTGAGGATATGCTATTTCGGTACCGACATTTTATCCCGGTGTTACGGTGATAGGTACACTGGCAATTTCTTTACCAACATTTTTGTATGTACATGCGAGTTGGATGCTAAAATCTATCACCAGCAATTTCTTTACCAACATTTTTACATGTACATGCGAGTCAGATGCTAAAATGGTATACATTTTGCCTAGAAGATTTGCAGTCCGTTTGTTATAATTGTTGCACAAAGCTTATGAGTCTGAGTTTGGTGAGGTCTATCACCTTGTGATTTGGATGATCAGAGTAAACTGATATCAGAATCTGACATCAAAAGGCATAGTATTTGATGATCGTCGGAACTGTTTACCAGAGGAGCTGTTTCAGAAGAGCTAAAAGGATGTAAGTAGGGTTGCAGTGCAGCAAAGCCTCCGTCTTCACCACCTAGACATCCTTTTAACATGGGTAAAGTGAGCAGGACCAAACGCCAAACCTAGGGTTTGGGACGGAACCATATCATCGGTGTTCTTTCCTGAATTTTTCCCTATGGCCAGAGCATTTGAGGGCCAGGATCTATTCAAATGGTATTTACAACTGTTAAATCCATTCAGTCGAATTGATCCTAGTCTTCCAAGTTCCAACTCTCATGGTCCCAGGGAAGAACACAGACGATTTGCTCCCCCTGAAAAAAAAAACTACTGCATGCTAAATGTCAATAAACCCATGATCCAGACTTATCTATCGAATGGGAGAGAATTCAGATCTACCTTTACCCGTTGCAGCTTGGAAAAAAAAATCTAATTTACCAGGTCGCTGTCATAAAATTTAAAAAAAAAAAAAAAAAAATTGGTGGAAGAAAATCAAGGCCTAGTTTTCATCAAAAATGGGAATTTATTATTATTATTATTATTTACATAGAATTTCATATCTTTTTCAAAAGCTTGGATTTGAGAACAAAAGACAGAAGAATTTCCAATTTAGTGCCCTCTTCCCAAAAGCCAACTGCTGTCTTCACCCACCACCACTACCACCTCCATCGCTGCTGCTTCCACTACCACCTCTACTGCCTACACCACCATCTCTCTCTCCCTCTCTCTGCCTTTTTTTTTAATTTCTTTCTTGGCAACAAAACAATAGTAAGAAAACCGCTTTCCTTCTCTTTTCCTTTTGGTTCCAATTTTCCCAGTTTTTTATTGGCAACCAAACAAGCTGTTAGGGGTGTCATTTCATTTGGATATAAAATTTTCATTCCATAGACAAAGGTCGTGTTTGAGACGAAGAAACTCACATTTACTGAATTTGTTGAGGTAAAAATAGCAAATGAAAACAAGAACCAAATTACAACTACCTTACCGAGACAAGAAGCTCGCTTAACGACAGTCTCTGGTTTAGAATCCAACTTAAAGAAAAGGTTTTTGCTAGTTCCATCACTTCCAGAGTTCTTCCATAGGGATACCACGATCGCGAGCAACCTCACTGAATTGTCTCATTTTCTGCACCGCGACAACTGTGGCTCTGGCATTGTTGAGAGCATTGTTACTCCCGAGTTGTTTCCCTAAAGCATTCTCAACACCTGCCATTTCTAGAACAATCCTTACAGAACCCCCAGCAATCACTCCAGTACCAGGAGAAGCAGGTCTCAGCATCACCTTTGCTGCCCCATAATCTCCATCAGATCTGCCATTCATTTACTTAGCAAATTTAATTAAATCCGAATAACACACATGGTCACAGAAAATAAAAAGAATCCAAAAATAAAAACATAGAAATAAAGCTAACAAGTAATTTTCATACTAGGATTTCTGAAATCCTGATCAAAATAATATCTTCAACAAGAATAGAATAAGGAGCCACATTCGGTAATCATGGTCTACGATACTTATAGTAGTATCTAGAGTTCTAGACTATATTGGAAAAATTATAGAAATTCTCCATGAGATATGAAATATATTGAACCCCATTTTTTTATCGGTAATATCTGGTTGTCCAAAAAAGGTCCGACTGGTTGGAAAGTTAAGATCACCCACTAAGACCAGATTGTTGGTCTAGTGAATCGTCAAGCTGGGCAGCAAAACATACCAAGAAGGAGGCTCAATGAAATCAAAGTCAGTAAGAAAAGTGAAGTCATGACTCTCATTATGTAATATCTTCCATATGGCAGCTGAGGTAGCACACCATACCAGGTCCACTGTTTCAGCACCTCACCCTCATCCCATGCAGCAAATTTCAACACTCCCATATGGGAAAAAGAAAGCCCTCTTTTTGGCCAATTTTTCTTGAAAATATAAGACAAAATAATGGTTACCAGTGACTGTAAAATCCAATCCCATACACAGTAGGGTGCTGGACAGTCTCGACTCTCAATTGACACCCCCCCCCCCCCCCCCCCCCCATTTGGTTAGGAAAAGAGGGATCATCCAGAGAAGTCATCTGGACAGCCCGTCCTGAAAACCTTTCCCCAACTTGTAATTGTATCATTCTCATCTGCATACAGTTCACAAGACAAGTATTTCTAATCCCAATAGAAGAAAAAGATTAACACTGTTACACACACACACACACACACACATATATAATGGAAAAAAAAAAAGATACAAATGTTGAACAGGAAGTATAAAGCACATACTATGAAGAAACATAACAAGTGACATGCAACAAATGATCAAGTTACAAATTTCAAGTTACAATCATTTGACAACACCATACAATGTCTCAAAAATCATGATGGCTTTATTAGATGCACCAATATTTTTATTACAGAGGTCATCAAAATGCCATAATTAGTGCACTACTGCACTACCTCATGTATCTTCATCAACTAGTATATATTCTGAAGGTTTATACATCTTTATTAGATTTTCAAGTGTAGATCTTCCATAATGAAACCCAGAACTTCTTAGGAGTTTACAATGTGCTTTCACATTTCTAGCAATGATCGGATAGGAGCAGGGGTGCTTGCAGAGCACTGTGATGCAGCACATGGTTGGAAGTTTCTGTTGCAGCACTTTAATTCCCAATCGTTTACTACCCTTTTAGATCTTGACCTTTTGGGATCACATTTGTCTTTGAGAATCACACATCTAAACAGGTGTCCTAATTTATTTCCACATTGATCGAATCGGAGGATGGTTTCTCGGAGAGCACTGTGATGCAGCACATGTATAAAAGTTTCTGTTTCAGCACTAAAGATTTCCCCATCATTTTCCCTCTGTTAGAGCTTGAACCTTTTTGGGAATTTTCATTCATCTATAAGAATCACGTGTCAAAATTAGTGTCCGGAATCATTTCCCACATTCTTCTCTAATGGTGTGATAGCTAGCACGTACTAATTGATTAGCTTCAGATCCATGTTGGAGTTAATCATGATTAAGGAAAGGTTACATATAACATTAAAGTTCACATTCCTAAGTGACTAAGTCTCTTGTGCTTCATATCACTTCACGTGTAACTACAATTCATCAAACATAAGGTCACTTTTTTCTAACAAGCCCAACGTATTGAAAAGGTTGTCAATACATCTTCACCTCCGTACAATGCTACCATATTTGCTCCACCAGCAAGCTCTCTCTCTCTCTCTCTCTCTCTCTCTCTATATATATATATATATAGAACACTCTCGCTAGGGGTTAAGTTTCCACTCTACTTTCTCACAAGATCGGCTTTCCAGATTCACATTGACTTTCTATTTCAGAAAGTCTTCTGAAGATAAAGAGATAAGACTGTAAGATCAAAAATTACCTCTGCCATGAGTGAAAATTCACTTGATAATGCAAATCACAGAAAGAATCCTTGGTAAGCCAATTGACTAGGATTAATACATGGACAAGGTCATATAGAATGAAGAAGACTAAGATATCCCTCATCATAAAATAAGTATCAAAACCATATCATAATTCTGTCAACAGTTCTTTCAAGGTGGCTTGAAAAAACGACTAGAAGCCTAATCTGACCTAGAGCTCCGATAATGTATCAACCAATTGATCCTTGAACCACATATCTTGAACAATTGTATCAACCAATTGATCTCTTTACCATATAAGAATTAGTTTGCCTTACAAAGAACCCTTTCTGCCACAAAAGGATATCAGTCTTAACCAGGTTCTTTTCTCTACTAACTACTGAGATACTCAATGAACATCTGCATAGGGAACTGAACTTCAACTTCTGCACCATTCTCAGTAAACACCTTCTCGAACCATACAGCGTCACTTTTGCAAGGTGTGTATGGGTTTATATCCTGTCCAGCACTTGATGTTGTGGCTATATACTTTCCACTAATTTCCAGTCACCAGATCAAACCCAACAGAAGTACAACAATCTAACATATGAAAGTCTACAGAGGTTGACCTCCCTCTGCCTGCATTAGAGTAAGTTAAGATCTGCAAAATCCATTTTAAGAGGAAATGGTATCTATTTCAAGGATCGTCTTAACATCCTTAGGTGATAGTAAGATGCATCCTTAGGTCATCTAACAGAGTCTGCTTGTCAGGTCTTAACAAACATCAAGTATTGCAGTCGGACTAATTCTGATCGGTCAAATCCACGAGCAAAGTTTGAAAGAAGGGACTACCTAAAATTTAGAGGTATAGAAGCAAAGCCGTAACTCATTCTTGAGCACAAGAAACCACTTAAAGCAGAACAAAGGAATCACCTAACCAGCCAATCACCTAACCACCTCTTCCTAGCCACCCCTCTTCTCTTCTCTCCCAATTACAACATTGCTGGTTACTTAAA
Organism: Tetracentron sinense; assembly: GCA_015143295.1. Classification (NCBI taxonomy): domain Eukaryota; kingdom Viridiplantae; phylum Streptophyta; class Magnoliopsida; order Trochodendrales; family Trochodendraceae; genus Tetracentron; species Tetracentron sinense. The sequence continues at coordinate 29,772,513 of CM026567.1, read as the reverse complement.
TTCACAGCACCAAATTCAAAAGTTCCCACTCTGTTGAACTTGGTTGAGGTAGACTGCTTTAGTTAACTCATTCTAAGCTGGATTAATAAAGCAGTACAGCACTCATATATCTATAATATAACAAGTTTCAGGCATTCAAAGAAATTATGTGATTCAATTATCTATTTCCCTAATAAAATCCTAAGTAAATTAATACCCAAAACAGTAAAACTCATGATTCTAACACAAATTCAACAAAACCCCAACAGATTCAAAGATAAAATCACAAATCCCTCCAAATTACCAACCTATGAGGAAACGTGGAGTACTTAGTCAGAGGCACTGTAATAATATTCCTCCTAGCATTCGTCGCCGATTTCTGAACCGCCGCGATAACCTCCTTAGCCTTCCCAACACCAACCCCCACTTGCCCTTGCTTATCTCCCACAACAACAATAGCCCTGAAATGCAATTGCTTCCCACCTTTAACCACCTTAGTCACCCTCCTAACCTGAACCACCCGTTCATCAAACCCATCTCTCACCTTCTCCTTCTTCACTTTCCCCCCCAACCCAGTTGTTTTTTTCACCTTAGAATCCATCACATTGATGTTATTACCAAGAACACTCATTCCACTATAAGCAGGACCGTAAATTTCTTCATAAGCAGCAGCAATTTCGTCCTCAGACTCTGGTGGGCCTTCGTCGAAGGCAGGAGGAGGAACGTAGCCTTCTGGGGGTTCGATGGGTTCAAAGGTGAAGTTATCTTCTGGGTTTACTTCGTCGAAGAAAGTGGTGTCCGTGTCATTGGAATTAGCTTTGATGGGTTTGGTTTTGTGGGGTTTTGAGGGGAATGAGAAAGAAGCTGTTGAGGGATTGGGTTTGATTTGTGGTAAGGAGAAGAAGCTGGTTTTGATGGGGTTTGGGGATAGTTTGAAGATAGTGGGATGGGGTTTATGGATAGAGAGAGAGGAGAATGAAGATAGAGTAGTTGCAGAGACGGCCATGGTGATGAACTGTTCTTCCACTCTCTCAATTCCCTTCTTTCTGTAAAGGGTATGGAATTGGAATCTTATCCCAAAGGATTTAGGGTGGCCTCTATCCCCAATTTTTCAAAATTATACTTACCATACACCAAAACACCAGTAATTTCATAACATTTACTGGCAAACTAAAATTTAAAAAAAAAAAATATATATATATATATATATATTTTACTAGTGGACGGCATGTGCGATGCACGTGAGAGAGAGGGGGAAGGGGAGAGAGACTGGAAGAGGGACTCTAGTGAGAAATTTTAAAAATATTTCTTTTTAAAATTTTAACTTAAAAAAATGGAGTACTAAGTTGAAATTGTACCCATAATGCATTATTCTATTTTTTCTCTTCGAAAATAGTTACAACGTAACCGAAGACTAAGGAGGGAGCATGAGAGAGGATAAGGATAAGAATTTGAAGGAATTATGGAGATATTGAGGGATTATTGTTAATTGTAAAAAAATATTACTTTAATACCTCTACTAACTTTTCTCATGTAAAATAAGATAACATAATATCTTAATTTATTTCAGGTGCAGATATAGGCAAAAAATAAAAAATATGAAAAATTCACCCTTATATCATAAAATTGTAATTCATTAGGAATATTAGAAAAAAAAACAACCAATTTTTTAACCAGGCTTCTCTTAAACTATACCCATTCTCCATTCATTTTGGTAAATGGTAAAGACACACATTAGGCCAACACACGCCTGAGCTTATGAGACTTAGGTTCATAACATCCTTACAAAATAGCCTATTTCTTATCAAGAGGAAGGAGCCTTATAAGCTACAAGAGGAGCACATCCATTAGACCATTACCGATGTGAGACAGCCCATTACCCATTCATCATTCATAGCTACAAACTGATCCGTATTCGAGCCAGCTTGGCTTGATTCGAAAACATATCCGAGCTTGAGCTTGATTCGAACTCGAGTTGGCTCAAATTTGATTTTCAATGTTATATTGGTTTATTTTATATCATTTTAATAGAAATATTTATTATTAAATTACATTACAAAATACTATATAAAAAATAATTTATTCCTCACAATAATAAGATTTGATGACAATTCTTCAGTCCAGAGAGGTTTTCGGCTTTTTGCTTTTAACTTCTTAATTTTTTTGGTTATTATTATTTTTTAACCTATTTTATTATAAGTTAAAAGGTATTGTAAATTAAATTTTTTTTAATATATATATATATATAATAGTATGAGCCAAGCTCAAGTTGAACGGAGCCCTAATGAGCTGACTCAAATCAAATATCGTATGACTGAAACTTTGACTTTATTTCAACTTTCAAACTCAAAATAAAAGCTTGGATTGTTTAAACTTTAGAACCCAAATAAAAGCTTGCTTGAAATGTCAGTTTGAGCTTAGCTAATGAGCTGAGTTGAGCCAAGGCAACAAGTCAACGTGGTTTTAGTGCATGCCTACACATGTAGTCCAAGTGATGGACCACCGGTTCACTTATTTGATTAAGGAAAATAATCCCCTCCTCCGGGTAAGGAGGGGACTATTGCTCTTTGATTAAATGGCTAGGATATATCCTCCCATCACTAATATTTAAGTGCTAGGTACATTTAATAAAGTGTGTGTTTTTAGAGAGTGTGTGTGTTAAAGCATCTCCAAAGGTACTCCATTTCTTGTTCTATTGCCAAACTATAATATTTGTAATAAAAAATTATACTCCATTGTTGAAAATGGATGTGCCAAAATATAGCATATAGCTTATGCTATATTTTGGCACACCTTTGACATTTTGACTTTTGATGGGTTTTATTATTTGCCCTCTAATTGCTATAATTTTTTATTTTACCCTCCAACGGTTATATATGGGGTTTTACTATTTTGCCCTCCAACATTTATAATGTTTTACCATTTTATCCTCTAACGAGTATATTTGTTTTTTTTAACTATTTTATCTTCCAACGGCTATAATGTTTTATCATTTTACTCTCCAACAGTTATATTTGGTTTTTTATCATTTCGTCCTCCAATGATTATAATGTTTTACCATTTTACCCTCTGACGTATGATTATATTTAGTTGAAAAAATCAAATTGACACAACTAATTTGACACAGGCCATTGGAGCAACTTGTGCCAAATATAGCATTTTGACATTGTAATTGTGCCAAACAGACCATTGGAGATGCTCTTAGTTATATGATATCATTTCAATCAAAAAAAAAAAAAGTACAATTAATAGGTGGGCCATTGATTTACAACACAAGTCTAAGGGGATGGTGTGCAATAATTTTAGTACCGTTATAATTCTATTTTTTTTGTCCATTTTATTGTCTTTTTGAAATGAAGAAAATCTCCTATAAATTATAATTTGTCATACAAAAAATTAAATCCTTTACGGATCGATCAAATAAAGAAAATCTAATATTTAAAGAACGATTAATAGTTGACAGGATTTGGACTAACATTTTCCATGCTTCGAGCTAGCTTAACACACGTATACCAAGTCCCTCATTGGAACATTGGCTAAGGGCATCCCTTGTTATAAGGTACTCTTATCGCTTAGCCCTTCCAATTTAACAGGTTGCAGTCGCCTGAACCTACCATTTCTAGGCCCACCCCCCACCAAAAGAAGGCACAGAGTAGATATTGAAATACTCCTTTATTTAACTAATGGAGGAGATAATTTATTGTAGACACAAAAACATATAACCAGCTATTACATATGAAGTTCCTTTCTTCTTTTCTTTACATATGCACATAAGGAAGATTTTCAGAGTTCTAATAGTTCTAAAACTTCTTCTATTCTATTCATTTACCACCTATCAAAATCAAAACAAAACCATATTACTAAAACCCCAAAAACATAGAGCCATTTAGATTCATTTAACCACAACTGTGTTGTCCCCACCAAAATACATGTGGTCGCCCGTCAGGTCATTGTAGAGAGAAAGATCATAGTGATTGAAGTCTGGAAGCATATCGAGTTCGCAGAAACAGTCATCGAAGTCTATCACAAGTGAACCATTATTGGATGAAGAAGCTTCTACCACTGCTGTTTCCATATGGGTAGAATCATTTCTAACTTCCTCAAACTTCTTCACTGCAGAAGCATCGTAGGGCGCCACGATCATCTGGCTTTTATCCTCTTCCTCTTTTGTGTCCTCTTTAAGTTCTTTCTTGAGAGGTGCCAAAGATGCTTCTTCTTGCTCCTTATTTTCATTGTTAAGAAGTGCAAACATTTCTTCGTCACCGTCGTCTTCCATTTCTTTCTTTAGAGACTCGGAGATTGGTTTTTCCTCCTTTTTAGCAAATATGAACTGCTTGCACAAATAGAATTCAAAGTTAAAAAAACAGCCACCAAGTATGCCAAGGGAGAAATAACAGTTTAAGCATTGCAAACCATGATAACCATGATGATGTCCCATAAGTTTCATGCCCATAACACATGAAGCAACTACACAGTAAAAGTTCACTGTTTGATTTGTATTGACTCCGTTTATAATTTAGGACAACTTTTTCTTTTTCGAAAACAAAAAAAGAGAAATTCAGTGTAGTTTCTCTATACTATTCATATTATGTAGGGGCTACCATCATAGAAATAAAAATCGCCGAAACCAATACGAAAGTGGCAATACGTATAGGTATCGTAATCCCCTATATGATATTTATACTGATACGAAACAGGCGATACGTATCGTTCATTCGTTTATTAGTTATTCGTGTTTTAATTCATTATAATTTTGTTTGCTAATTTGTTTTTGAGTCACTTCCCATGACTTTATATTTGGTTCTTATAACTCATTTGATATTTTTTAATTTTAATTAATTTTTTTCTTTAAAAAGAAAATTGTATATGTATCGCCCGAAACCGATACGTATAGATTTTAGTTGGGACAAATACATTCCTTGAAACCATATTTAAAACTCACCTCTTTTGTTTGTCTCTCATTCCCTTCCTATTCCACACCTCAAAACTGGAATCCTTTTTTTATATTTTTTGTGATTAAGAACTTGATTTTGGATTTGAATTATCGAATTGAAGAAATCTACATCAAATTCTTCATTTCGTGAAAACCTCATTTGAAGTGCTCAATCAGGTCAGTTTTCTCATTTCTTTTATGAAAATCATGTTTGCTATAACATAAATTAGTAAATGCAAGTGAGTTCATGAACATCTACTACCTATATTTCTACGTTTTCTACATGGTATTAGCATTAGAAGCATGTTTCTACTCATCTACTGCCTCATTTTATTTTTATTTTTATTTAAAATGATTTTTTAATATAAAAAAAAGTATTGGCCCAAATCGATACATATCGATTTCAGTTGAGACATGTACAGTCCCCTCGATCTTCAACATCAATATACTGAGCAGGACACAAATGGAGTATTACAACTCCTAAATATGTGACACATATTCAAGTTTCAGTTGTAGTAGCTTTCTCAGAGAAACAAGAGAATTAGCCAATAAAAACTTAAATATCAGAGGTAGCAAAATGCATAGAACTTATGTGCAAGAAAAACAAAACTAAAAAGCATTCCCTTTTGTTCTGCGAATCAAGTAGAAAACAAACTCCAATTAAAGTGAGAGTTTTGTTGAGGAAAGTTCGAAGAACTCATACTAGGATGAAATCAACGAGAACTCACACTAGGATGAAATCAACGGAACAATACGCAGACCAAACCTTCAGATGCCCACAAAATCTTTCCAACAGATATCAGGGTATTGAGTTCTCCAGTTTCAGATTTTGCTAGACAAAAGCTTTTGTACAGAATCATCTATCAGAAAATTGGAACTTCCAAGTAATTTTTTCAATTATCTTTGTGTTACTAATTTACTTATTTGTATTGTTTTCCATTACAATGCAGATATGAGGACTCGACCTCTACTTCCTTACTGTCTTAGCACAAGATGCAGCTTGCTGTTTCAAATGCTTTCTCATCATAAGCTTAAGAACACGTGCACAACACCTACTTTGTCCCACTATATAACTAATGACAAATTAATCACCAAGATATCACCTTGTACGTGTCCATTAAGTTCTGCTCTTTTGTATTTTTACTAACCCTATTTGTCCTTTCCTCCACTGCCTTCCAAAGGATATAGTCATAATTATAAATAAAAAAATTAGCAGGGGCATAATGGTCATTCAGCTAAATTTCATTAAAATATTTTAAATTTATTTTAATTAAAATTTTTTTTTTTTGGGGTTGGGGACTGTCAACAAAAGATGAAGAACTGAGGTTGTGATACTCTGAAGATTGTGGTAAGGAAGAAAACTCACAATCTGTTTGCTTTCATCTTCATAGAGAATAATAGTGTCTCCACTCTTCAGATGATTTTGCTTCACAAATTCTCCTGTATACAGAGATATTAGATGAGAGAGAGAGAGAGATGAGATATTTGAACTGCAAATAAACTTTCAGATTGAGATTCAGTAAGTGGGGTTACCTGTGTTCTCCAACACATACATCCTGCTCTTGTTATTTGGCCAGAACCTAGCTCATTAACAGACAGAGACTTGGTTTTTAATGGAAGAAGCTCCTATTCTAAATACATCTTATATATAAAGAAACAGATTTGAAAAACACACACAAAAAGAAGAAAATCTAATAAAAATACTCATCTACCTACCTGTATCTCATGTACCAAACCTTTGTAGAACCAACCTCTCTAACTGCAAGTTGGATACCCTCTTTTATTGTTAGCCTTGGAAGTTTTGCCTCTGCATCTCTCTGTTATTTAATATTATAATAGTAATGCACAAAGAACACATTCATTCAAAAAGGGATCTGCAGAAGTATCAATAAAGACAGGAGATTATCAATCCTTTAAAAAAAATATTATTTTAGATTAAGTTCATCCCATCAAACACAAATTATTATTTTAATGAAATTGGGTTTATTTATTATTTTTTTATTTTTATTTTTTCAAGGATAGAGAAGTCAGGAAATGGTTAGTTATTGGGCAGTATGCAACACTCACTATGTTTCAGTGGCTCATAAGAACAAATCAGGTAGAAGATAATGGAGGGTTCTTTACTTCTTTCTCTTTTTCCAATTTATTTTCTCAGAAAAAAGAAAGAACAGGAAATCAAATAAAAAAGGAATTCTAAGTAAATACTCATGAAAACTTCACCTTTGGGAGCACAACCCTTCCAAGAGAGCTAACATCACTGTTCTTCAACTCCTTCTGCAGTACAAGTTTCAGTTTCTGTCCCAAAAGAAATAACAATTAAAAAGATTATGAACAATTCCAAAACTCTAAACAATAAAAAAATAAAAATAAAAAAACAAAAATCAGAGAAACCCAATTCAAACGTACTCACTTTGTTATCTGGAGTGGAAAACGTGAAGATCTCTTCCTTATCATTGTTGTTCTGAGTAACAACAGCATTCAAAGCTAGTTTCTTGCTAGTAGATCGACCAGAAAACATGAAGCTAGAAGAAACCCCAGAGGAAATCTTGTTCGCAGTACTAATCTTAGTAGTCTGCCTTGCAATCTTCCTCTTGCTCCTCGCTGCCTTAGTTATCAATGAATCCCATGGCTTCAGCTCTTTCACTCTCGACAACAATGGCGATTCCCAAATCCACGAATTCTCTAAACAATTTCCCCCAATTTGTTTATCTGAAGAACACCCATCAAAGTAACTTCCCATAATCGAAATGGGTACTCCATTATCGACCCCATTTTGCTCAATCCCCAAAGGAAACACTGGAAATACAGGTGGGGTAGCATAATCCGCAGAGAACACAAATGGGTGTTGCTGTAATTCGTTATGTTCTTGAATAAAAGACTGAGAAGTTGAAATAAAGGTCTGAGATTCAGGAGTTGGGAAAGAGTGAAACTGAGAAAGACCCATGTCGGAATTCAAGTCATTTTCTTCGATTCTTGGGTTATTTTCATGATTGAGACTCATAAGTGGTTCAAAGAAGGTGGTGTCCATGATGAGAAGAAGAAGAACAAGGAGTGATTGTGACTGAGATTGTGATTGTGATCAGAGAAGCTTTTTTCTTTTTCTGTTGCGAGTGAGGACAAGGCATGGGAGATGGTGGTGGAGGAGGATAAATGGGGAGCAGTGGAAGAAGAACAAGTGGAGGAAGAGTGAGAGAAACGCGTCGAGAGATGCAGAGGGGTCGGTGAAGAAGGAGGCCATGAGAGAGAGAGAGAGAGAGATAGAGAGAGAGAGAAAGAAGGAACAGATGGAGAGAGCAAAGGCAGTGCCGACTGGGTAGAGCTGGTTGACAGATGGTGTATGAATGGTGGTTTTGGGATACCCATCTGACCACTCAGGGAGGAGAAGCTCGAAACTTGGCGCTTCTTTGGTTTAAATGTGGCGGAGATGGAGTAATGTTGCACCCAACACCATGTCCCCATGTACCTTCATGCCCAATTCCGACTTCAAAGCCTTTGTAAATGTGTCGGGTTGGGGCTCGGGCTTGGATGATTAAAAATCATCAAAATTCAAGCCAAAGTTCATTCCCTAAGCCATGTAGTAAGTCCCTGACCCAAATGGGTCAAATTCAGGTTCAAAAACCTCTTGTCAACGGGTCACGCCAGACATCTTATGACTTAGCTCTTATAATAGGGTGTGACCACTCTTATGAGAGAAGTCATGACATCTATTCTTCATGGGTGACAACTTGCAAGCAATCCACTCTACTAACCACTAACTAATTTGCTAAAAAAATACAAAAAGTAGGTTCAAGCCAAGCCCGACCCATTACACCCCTAACCATCTTTGCCAAGGTTAGGGGTTTTCCATTGACAAATGACACCCCTATCACTGACCATCTTTGCCAAGGTTAGGGGTTTTAGGCAAGTTTAACTTCTTATATAAATAAAGGGTTTAAAGAATGTTGTAAAGAGAAATGCTAAGCATACTTTCACAATTCAAAAACAATTTCATACTCTCCCTTTTACGTTGGTTTTAGGCGAGTTTAAACTTCTTATAAATAAAGGGTTGAAGGATTGTTGTTAGGAGAAATGCTAAGCATACTTTCACACTTACAAAAACAATTTCATGCTCTCCCATCTTTTGATAATAAAAAAAAAAATTTGTGATAGTTCACTTGTGGGCCCCACAAAAAGTCAATTATTTTATTACCAAAAATGAGTAAGAATATGGAAAAGAGAGTATGCTTAGCATTCCTCATGTTGTAAATGGTGTTGCTTGGCAAAAATTATGGGGATAAGTATCGTTTAGTCACCCTAAGTCAAAAATATCACCTAAAAGGGTATGGTTTGAAAAGTTTTACCAAATATGGTATGTAACCTAATATTAACCTTACTAGTGTTTGGGTTTATATGTATACTTAAGGGTAAATATGTCAAAAACATACCATTTTAGGTAATAAAAATGCAAAAACATGTCTTTTTTGATAAATTTGTCAAAAGCATGCCCTTTTAGGAAATAAAAATGAAAAGCATACCCTTTAGGTGAAGCGCTCAAAATTATTCAAAACGTAACCCAAAGATTGAGGAGATAAGTATAAAGATTTCTTTACTAATAAACCGAAAACCTAAAAGCAATTGAATCATCAATTGGGTTTCCATCCATGTTTTCGGCTTTTATGTTACTTGTGTTTAAAGTAAATGAATTTTGAAAATCACATGTGAGAGCGGCATTTAAAATAAAAATATGTAGAGAAGGTATATTTATCAATCTTTAAATTGAACAACTGTCGTCATTAAGAATACATGTGAAGAAGGATGTTTTTGTCATTTTATGAAATATTTCTAAAAGGACGTTTTTGTCAATTTGAAAAATATATGTGAAGATTGGGTATTATTGTTATTTAAAAAAATACATGTAAAGAGTGGTATATATATATATGAAGAATGATACTTTTGTCATTTTTAAAATATATTTAAAGAGACAATTTTATGAAAAAATTACATATAAAATTTTTAATTAATATTATAAGTCATTTTCCACAAAAGCTACCTATCTCTGTAAAAAAATTTACTTCCGGAATATTTTACTTCCAAATAAACATGGGAAAATCACATTTTCCGTAGATTCGATTTGTTTCTCCCTATTTTACATTTAAACAAACGGAGCCTAAAATTAAAAGTTGAGTCATTAAATGCAAAAAAAAAAAAAAAGTCAAGTTCATATAAAGATTCTTTATATATACTAATTTTTTATACGAAACTAAAAAAAAATATTTATAAAATTATTGAGCTTGGTCTATTAATACATGGAAGTTACGTGAATTTTTCCATAATCATGGACAATGTGAAAAATAACATTTTCTCTAAATCCAGAAAAATGCATTAACATAAGGAGACAATTAAGATTTATTTTTTTATATTTTGGGGAAAAGAGAGTTAATTAGATCTTCAAGTAGATTTTTCAATATCAAGCCCTTTATTAAAGAAAAACAGTCATACACCATCAGATGTGTATAAAATTATTGCAAGATCTTGAACTCTACTTCTTTCCCTTGTCCTGGCATAGGTTAGTTGTCCTATACAAGTTTCTTCCAAAGCATACCACTTTTTGGATGCACATGATGATATATATCTAGTCTTTTGTGAAGTACCGCATGAGTGGATATATAGGAATCAAAATCATGATTTGCATGTAATACCTAAGATAGAATTTCTAGTTACAAATTGGGATAAAGTCTCTTGAAGCACAATATTGAATATTGATTGAAGATATAGCTTTCAATATTTTATCAACATATTTCACAAGCAAAAATGCATCAACATATTTCACAAATAAAAATGGAAAAAGAGTCTATAGAGATATGGAATGTGCATGTTTTATCAAATACAATCTCTACAAAATAATATGGATGGAGCCTCCAAAGCTTAATTATTTAAGCATTATGAGATTAAATGGAGAGGCCTACTAAAATTCAACCCTTACATGGTAATTAAATAATTAACTTAGTTACTTGGGAAATTAAGTGAGCAATCTACTTTACATGTGAAAATAATTAAAACATGCTATTTGACTTACCCATGAATATTAAGCATGCAATCTAATTAGAGAAATCTCTTAGATAGAATCCTTACCGAGTTCAGAATAGGCGAAAACTTCATGCAATATTGGTAAGAATGACCCAAAGTGTATGCCAGAAATCATCTCTTTCTCGACATTTGATGAAGAAAGTGAGCGGCAAATTAAACTTCGTTTCAGGATTGCCATGAATGCCTTCTATACATTAAAACTCTCAAATACTTGTAATTTTCTTTTGGCTATAAAAGGAAGAACAACATGTGAAGAAAATTCTCAGGATTGAGTTCTAATCAAAGGATTTTTGAAGAGGCTCTGGAACAATCTCCCCCAACCGTAACGATTTTAAAAAGATAAAAAACAAATTATGCTTATTTAAAACAACCCTAATTTTATAGCGGATACACCTGTCAATGTTGTGCGCAGACTTGTCAACCGTCTCGAACATAACAATAAATCTCTCACACTTGGCATTTCTTTTAGAGAAGACAATTTAGGAAAAGTTAATATAGTCTCAATGGAATTAATTAAGTGTGTGCAAAAATTATTTTTAAAATGCAAATTACATGGGTGTAGGTGTTAGGAATTCTTATCCGAAAAATAAGTGCTATTTTAAAAACTTTAGTTAATAAGATCTATTTCAATAGGGAAAATTTCGAGTGGGTCGGTGCAGACACCCCAAAAGGACTTGTCCTTGCCTCAAAAGGTTTGGGACACCCTCCATTACACACACACACACACACAACAAAAATCTATTTCATGATCAGTTAGGTCTTATTTGTCAAGAAATTTGTTTTATTATAATGAAAGTTAAAAGTCATATTTCATGATGACAAAGGGGAAAGTAAGGACTTTGAAAAGTTTTAACGTCAATTCCAAAGTGCTTTCAATTTTTTAATTAAGAACATGTTGAAATTATGTCTTCCCAGATAAAAGATTTAATTAAATAATCAATCTTTTTTTATAAAAATTTTGATTTGATTATAAATTATGATATTCAAATTAGAAAATGAATTATTTCATAATGAAATAAATTAATAATAAATATATTACAATATATAATTATAAATTAGATTCTAATTATTCTAAGTAGAATATAATTATGAATGTCAATCATATTTTTCTTTGTTTATATTTGAATTTAGAGATGCGAAAATAGGAATAACACTTGATGTTATTAGAAATGCCCCTAAGTAGAAATATAGATGCACTCCTATGAAGGTGAAAAACGTACTAGAGAACCGCAGACCTTCTCGGAAAAAGAGATCAAAATGATTATTATCGAAATGATCAATTGAGCAATCCAACATGTAATTTTTTTTTTGCATTAATGTGCTCTTTCATTAATTAATATAAATATCAATTAGTCTGCCATATATTTTCCTTGACATGAATATAATGAGATGGCTCCATCTGATCTGATTCATTATTTTGATTATTATCTAGAGCAATACAAAAGTCTTCAAAGAAAAACCTACTAGTACTGGAGGAAGACCTCCTAAGAATAAGAGACATGGGACTAAAGAGAGTAAAAAGGATCTTTTGTGGACAATTAATCCTTGAATTTGAAATCACTGCTTATATGGCATTGGCCTTAATTCATAAGAATATTATATAGTCTTAGTAAGAGGAGAAATGGTTAATAATTTATCAAGTGTGAGATATCACATTGTTTGAGGAACCCTAGATGTTGTCAGAGTAAGTTGTTCTTCCAATAAGCGTGATGACTTATCATCATAAGATTGAATAATGAAACATGAGTAGGAGTATAGCCTATAACGACAGAATTGTCCATCCAATAAGTGGGATGACTTATCATTATAATGAACAAATGTTCCACTTCAAAATCTTGTGTCAAAGAACATGGAGGTTCAAGTCCTCTTAAAGGTGTAATATTGAGAAGGCTCTCATTAAAGGAGCAATTCAATAAGAGATTTTGGATCGAATTGATATTGATATAATGATAGGGCCGAGCCAAGGCAGGGCCTAGGTCTTACCAGGCCCGACCCCCATTCACCAGGGTGAGGCCCTAGTCTTCAGAGGGCCTGAACTGACTAGGCCCAAGCCCTACCCTCAATGGCCAAGGTTAGGGCTAGGGCCAAAAGAAAAAAAAAATTATGTTTTGGTGACTTTTTTCTACATTGATTGCTAATTTGACTTACACTTTGTTACGAGAGACTAATATTGAAAAACTTACTTGCTACTATTGAATGAGTAGGTATGTATTTATATTCTCAAAGAGAGATTCATTTACAAAGATTATAGAGGTCTTGAAGATTCACATGGTTTTGCAGAATGACAAGTTGCATTTGTTATGGTTGTGCAAAGAGGTAAGTTCCCTTTGTTAGAAAGATATGAGATGAGGGTGAATATCTCAAGAGATTGCTATGATCTTTTTAGATATTCATCATATACAGTCAATACTCCCCCACAATGAAGAAGGCATCAAATTAGTCCTTGGAATTTAAACCCGGGGTCTGGATAATGCTTTGGTGAAGATGTCGGCCCATTGGTTGGTGTTGGGATGGTGAGGAGAACGAGGAGATGGGGCAGATTCTTTGGCAGTAGGACTGGAGGATGCCATTGCTGTATTTGACAGATTACAGAGGAATACTGAGAAAGAAAAAATAATTTGTTTTAGCAGAGAACGTGTAGTTGCTCTGATACCATGTTATATGAGGGACTAATATTGAAAAACTTCCTTGCTACTCTTGAATGAGTAGGTATGTATTTATATTGTCAAAGAGAGATTCACTTACAAAGATTATAGAGGTCTTGAAGATTCACACGGTTTTGAATGACAAGTTGCCTTTGTTATGGTTGTGCAAAAAAGTAAGTTCCCTTTTTTATAAAGATATGAGATGAGGATGAATATCTCAAGAGATTGCTATGATCTCTTGAGATCTTCATCACATACGGTCAATACAATTCTCCTCATTTATTCGGGCTTGAGACCAACAATGCAATTAAATTGTTAGTATGAGTGCACTCCCCAACTGCTATCATTAAATTGTTAGTATTAATATTATTATATTTATTAAAAAAAGTTACAACTTACGAGTAGTAACATTAAAGATGATAGAAAGAGACAACACTATTAGTTTGTTACACACACAAAGTAAGTCTTAGCATTAGATTTTTTTTTTTATTATAAAAAGGAAAAACATTATAAGTTACCATAGTAGAAAGATTATAGAAATATGCTACATTATAATGTTAGTATGTTACACATACACAGTGTAAGACTTAGCCTCTTATGTTATTATAAGTATTAAGTTTTATATTATATATGTAATATATCATATATAAAATTATATATGGTATACCATAAAGAATGGAGGGCCGGGCGAGTACTTACCAAGCCCGGCCCTCAAATAAGAGGGTCTTTCAAAATTAGACCCGGCTCGGCCCTAGGGCTACAAAGCCCTCTATTTTGCGGGCTTTGAAGGGCCGGGTCGGACCCTCATCAAAGGGCGGGATTGACAACCCTATATACTAAGTATATGCTAAGACACTTTTTTGAGATTTCATCTAATCTGTCACGTAGGAATTTGTATATCTTGTTTGTATATATAACTAATTAATGTATATTTCTATTCATGGATAATGTCTTTTTTATAAAGAGACTTTATTTTCCCTTTATCATTTTTATTTTGGATTAGAGATATCATTTTACCTACATTAGTAGAGTCAGCCGGTCAGAAGTTAGCTTGGGCAGTGGAGCTCTTGCAACTCATACCCAGGTGGGATTAGATCCCTAGACCTCCTCCATTGATGGTCACACCCCTACCACTCACGCAAGAGGCAGGGGTGTTCCCTTTATCGAATCTCCCAAAATTGAGCAATCTAAGAAAGCTTTCGCGGGTAAATTTCTACTCTTTCAATATTTGTTTCAGACAAGAAATAGTGAATTCTTATCAATATATAAATGTATAACTTATCTCCTTAAAACCACCGTTCATTGGTCTTCCTTGCATATCTCAATCGACTCTATATTATCATGTATTGGGGCTATTCTAGATTATATCAATGTGCTCGTCTAGTATCGTCCTTATTGTCTTCCACTCATCCTTCTCAAGAATGGCATCTCCATTAAGAATGTTTTGTGAATACCTAATTTGTTTAAGAACTTAAATTAATATATTAAAATGATTGATAAAGCGAAAGCTTATAGGGTCACTTCTATAATTGGATAACCAGCACTAAAAACCATAAAGACATTTGATTCTCTATCAATCACAATCGGTTTTAACGTTGTTTCACAAAATCTACCTCTCTTCATTTTATTTGTCATTCAGTGCGAGTATATATTAGGGAAATATTATGTTAGGGAAATAATGATGTAATATCTATGAGATACATAAGATCTCATAGACAAAATTGAATCATCATCAATCAATGATTTGATTAGATTAGGTTTCTATCTTGAGGTCAATGTAATCTCTATATAATCCCTATTGGAGGAGGTCATTGTAATTATTCAAGAATTCTTAATAAATAAGAATTTCTACATGGTATTAGAACGGACGATCCACCGCCTATTTTGAATTTTTTTCCCGCTTTTCTAGCGGGTGGTGCCGCCACCACCCGTCGGGTGTGAAACCTTTGATTTTTATTTTTATTTTTAATAAAACTCTCATTATCATCTTCTATACCAAACATAGAACTATTTGTCAACAAATTATCAAAGAAAATTAGCACATTTATAACTTTTGCCATCCCTTGATTCTAAGGGTAGCATCCTCCTCAATCTCTCCCTTAGTAATAATGAAATAAATAAATAAAACGCGATAAAATCCATTGTAGGGTATTTTCAAGGAAAAGTTTAACAAACACCTCATCTCACATCTTTTTTTTTTTGGGAACTCGGGTGTCCTCAACCCTTTGGGTCAGGACTAATCCCTGAGGGTGCAACGTGAGCCCGCAACCCACCACACCATGTAAGTCCAGGTAAACCCGTGCAGGGCTGGTTTATATCCTTTCATGCTGTATTTTCTTCCAATTTACACGAACTTGCTTACTTCTCACTTAATGTAGGAATGAACAATATTGGATTGGATTGCCGATGGATCAATTATCTTCATTTTTGAGAATTTTAGGAATATTTTTGTCCTTTGGGGGTGATTTTTGACTTCTACCGAAAATAAGGTCTTGAAAAAATGAGTGCTAACCATTGGGATTTTGAAAATTTCCACCAGAGTCCTAAGAGGGACCTCAAGTTCATAACTTTAATGTTTCCTTCTCTATCTCAACATTGAGCCAAAGGAAATTACATTGAATTTTTCTTTCCACCATTGTTTGAAGATGGCAGTAAGCATTTACTAAACAAGTACCTTACATAGAAGAAGAAAACAATACTCTTATAACAAATATTCTAAATCTATCTAAACAAAGGAAAATGTCACATAGAGCTTGACTGCAATCTAAGAGCAAGGTGTTTGATGTCGTGTCAACTTGAGTATGATAGAAAGGCCCAGGGGCTGAGTCAGGATTTTCTTGCAGCTAGGGCTAACAATGGTTAATTGATAATGTTAGTAATTTTATTGCTAGGTTTGTGAAGATTGATTATGCAAAGTACAAAATAATTTTGGTCTAGGAATGTGTGTGTTGGATCCTTTGGGGTCGTAGCCTTCAATTGTTTTTTTTTAAGACCAAGTTGATACGCCATCTCATTTGTTTGTGTTCAAACAATTTTGATTTTTTTTAAAGTTAAGGGGTAGCTGCTCCTTTGCCCATGACTATGCCCTCTTAAATTAAATAATAGGGTGTTTTACTTAAAAGAGCATGCTTTGCATTTTTATTACCTAAAAAGGGCATGCTTTTGACAAATTTATCAAAAAAGGCTTGCTTTGCATTTTATTACCTAAAAGAGTATGCTTTGGACATATTTACCCCTTAGTTATACATATAAAACCCAAACAATAATAAGGGTAATATTGAAACACATACCCTATTTGATAAAACTTTTCAAACCATGCCCTTTTAGGTGATATTTTTTATTTAGGGCTACTAAACAGGACTTATCCCTAAATAATATAATATAAAATTTAACTCTTAAGAAAAAAGTTCAGCTCCCTTGCCACATGCCTATGCTCTCTTAAATTAAATAATATAAGTATAAATTTAGTTTTTTTTCCCAAAAGTTACAAGGGGCTCAACCCCCCTTCACCCCTGACTCCGCCCCTACCCCCAGGTTATGTCCCTGAAATATCAACGGATTTTAGATTTTTTTTTTCAAAAGTTGAGGGGGAGCTACAGCCCCTGTCCCCCATGTGGCTCCATCCCTGGAAAGGCATAATCACCAGGTATGTTGCAATGGCAGTCCTCTCACATAAGATGAAACATAAGCCCCACCACTGCATAATTTGATGCATTTCTTGCCTTGTTCATAAGACACCGAGCAAATTTAAAATGACATTACTTAGGTAGGTCATTGTTCTCAAAATGCTAAACAGTTCAAAGATTTGGTGACAGTTTAACTGCTTGTGGTATTTTTCGGTAGTTGTATACCCCAATGCCGCGTTTTCTCCCTAGCCGACCCGCATCAACATATTGTACAAGAAGCGGGCAGGGCGCATACTTGCTGTCCCCCAGGCCAGCATGAAGAACCTTCATTATAGACAAGCAGACATCTAATCCAATGAAATCTGCAAGCTCTAAAGGCCCCATTGGATGGTTTGTGCCTAGCTTCATCCCTGTATCGATGTCCTCCTTTGTTGCCACCCCAGTATAGAGTGTGAAAAATGCTTCATTTATCATGGGCATTAGGATCCGATTCACGATGAAGCCAGAATAATCTTGAGAGCATATAATTGTCTTGCCGAACCTGTAAATTCAAAATTCACTGGCTTAGTACATGAAAAACCAAAGTACAGGTGATCAGTGTCTCCGGGAAAAAATGAGATACATGTAGAGGTACATGTGAGGATTGGGTGTATGGTGGGCCAAGGAAAAGCCAATAATTTGTGTTTAAGTGAATAGGGTGTTTCTGAAAGCGTCACCTCTCTGCCAAGGCTTTTATGGTTGAAAACGTCTCATCTGACGTGTCTGCACCTCTCACAATCTCAACCAGTTTCATGATAGGAGGAGGATTCATGAAATGCATGCCAATCACCTGCAATAACAAGCACTAGTGGGTGTTACTTAAAAATATGAAAGCCCGTTGATTTCGGTATATACTGCATTCTAGTAATGAGCCATAGAGTTAGAAAGCATGCTTAAACAGTATAACAAATTTATTTATATGCCAATTATGCACCAGGAATGGCAGTCTTTTGTTTGAAATTCTACATTTCTATTTTTTTTTATTTCTTCTCAAAGCATCCAAGGTTTTAGTTTACACTGGTCCTTTTGTGATGACAATAGTGTAGCATCCAGGGGCAGAGCCACATGGGGCCCGCGGGGGGGGGGGAGGACTGAAGCTCCCCTTGAAATTTGGAAAAACGATATTTCCTATTAGTACTAATAGTGGCAGAGCTTGGGAGAGGGGCAGAGCAAGGGGGACGGGGGGCCCTAGTCCCCCTAAACTTTTGAGAAAAAATATATTCCTTACAAACGGACACAAACAAACACGATTGCCAATGAACTTAGCCCCTCAAAAAAATATATTCCTTACAAACAGACACAAACAAATGTGATTGCCAATGAACTTGGCCCACAAAAAACAAAACTATGCCCCCGAACCCCCATTGTTAGCCCCCCTGCAAGATAATCCTGGCTCCGCCCTAGTAGCATCATAAATTATATTATCGTCTCATGGCAGTGTACTATTGTAGCTTTATGCTCCGTTTGTTTCGAAGTAAAATAGAGGAAAACAAATGAATTTCACGGAAAATGTTAGTTGTCCTAAAGAAAGTACACTTGGAAAATGACATTTTCCATGGAATTTATTTGTTTTCCCTTATTTTACCTCAAAACAAACAGAGCATTAGAGTAACCTCCCCCATATTACTGGATCTTATAAAGAAGCCATATTTGATATTACTAGAAGTTATAGAGAAACATAAAAACAGGCAGTTCAATACTGACTTGATGTTTCAGAGTAACCTATGCAAAATATTTAAGAACTAGAAACTACACCATAAGTCAAATACAACAAGGACAGAAAATGAAGTAGAGCCTATGGATGGATTGCTAGAGCAAGACTTCCTCCAAAAGCCTTGCTAAAATATCCCGTATTTCATTAATTAGGTGTTGGATCTCTTTTCTTTATCAATAGGATAAGGATTTCTATTTTGTTTTGAGAAGGTTTCTCATTTTGCTCAGAATTGAGAGATAGGATAGTATTTTTTTTTTTATTGTGTTATTTGTCAGGACATCTTAAGGTTGTTAAAGCTCATTTGCAGATGCATCATTATTGTTGTTCTCATTTCTCTAGTCTCATCTTCTTGCTTAACTATGTTCCACTATTAATATTCATATCAAGCTTCTATTGCAGATCACTGAAAAGGGTAATTTAACTGCTTATGCAGTCTATGCTAATTGAAATCCTGTGTTTTGCCGTAGAGGCCCTATTAAATGCATCGGTATTTTCAACTACGAGCTTACCACGATGTTTATTCCTACCCCGTGCAGTGTTTATGTTGTTACACTTATATGTAGAGTACAAAATTAGCACTTGACAAGCCTAATGAAGACATGTTCATGGGCCTCAAAGTTTATATCCATAGGCCCACAAGTTAATTAAACAAGGAAAGTCATCACAGAGTCTTCTAGAGTCTTTTATTGGAAGTTTCTGTCACTAACTAAGCTCTAGAAAGGCCATTAAGGATTCTTGGAAAGTTGTTAGTCATTCATTAGATCTCTTTGGAAACTAGTAAGCTTTTAGTTTTCCTAAGTAAGACTTTTATGAGTTACCTTGGGACTCGAGTGTCTATTAGATTTCCTATGTCCTAGTTTTTATTTATAGAAGTCCTAAGAGTATAAACAGGGGAGACTATGACAAATGCAAGGCATTCGAGATTTGAAGATTGATTGAAGAAGTCTTTTAATATGGTGTAATTCCTTACTTTGATGGTGTGAGTCCATCACTTGGAAGCCTAGGTTGGTGAGACTCCAAATCTAGAATCTCCACAGAAGTAGTGTTACTCTACTTAATATCTTTCTCTATTCCCCTTCTTTATTTGAGTTAATATTTATGTTCTCATTATCAACCTCTCATCCTAAAAACTCATCATTCTTGCTTCCAACCTATATCAAGAGACGACTAGAGGTATCGAATTGAAGGACTAGTGAACTACAGTGAGCAGATCTAATAGTTCTGTTTGCAGTTTAGAATGTTCACCCATATAGAAATTCAATAATATCCGTCATTGGATTAGGTTTAAAATAATTTCAAGAACAACATGAAATGCTATAAGACTAGCAATTAAATGCTACAACAATTACAGTTAGCCATAATTACTAAATTAAAGCTCAAGTTATTATTTCATCTTCACCCATGATAGCACATAATTAATTATTATTTTTGTAAGTAAAAACGGATTTTCGTGAAACACCTCATACAGAAATAAATTTACCATCCAAATTAACCTTTTCCACAGGGAAACTAGTAAACAGTGACTAAATCATGAGGTCAAACAATAAAATCAAATTCAATTTTTTGTTGTACTTTGTATAGCTAAATTTATTATCAGGTATTCTGAACAAAACCTGGGTTGGCCGGCTAGTCGCAGATGCTAGACGAGTAATAGAGATGGAACTCGTATTAGAAGCCAAAATGGCAGAAACTTTTACAATCTTGTCTAGATCAGAAAATAATTTCTTCTTAACAACTTCAGATTCAACAATGGCTTCAATGATAACATCTGCAGATCGAAGCTCTTCCAAATTTGAAGCACACCTAATGCGTCCCAGAGCATCAGTACCTACTGCCTGACATCCACGATTTAGAAAATCATTATGATTTAAAGAGCTTAATAGCATCAACACACACGAATCCATGACAAAACTAGGTTCATTATAAAATTGTACAAAGTGTTCTTAAAACTAAAGCAAGGAGTATGGATGCTAATTCTGACAATAGGTGGCAGTTTATCAAACAAAAGAAATTAAACTAATAAAGAATATAAAAATCAATCCTAATATGTAGCAGAGTTACAAAACATGCGTATGATAACCCCATTAGTCCATTACTAAATAATACGAAACTGTTGGATCTTTCCAACATACACTTGATGGCCAATCAACGGCATACAAAAGCTCAATCTTACGTGTAATACATACGAACAAAATATTAATCAACTTTGAAAGCTTCATCCTTGCTTAATTCACCATGCTTTAATTAACTTTGAAAGATCAATCAGGGTTTTCACAAAATTCAAAACCGTGACCATTGCAAGACCACCAACAGATATTTTAATTCAAGCAATCAAAAATCAGTACCAAAGCTTAAAGTCTTTAACTTTAGCATGACATCAAAAACATGTATAGTGATTAAGAAGTACATATGACTAAAGGGCCCATTTGTGTTTTATTTCACTTTTTTTTTTGTGTCGTCATTTAGGGTTAGTAATGGCGAGTGACCCTCCTACATGCCACATCACAGAGGGGAAAGTATCTCACGGAGCATCATCCGAGATCACCCTCACAAGAGGGCCACACCCATAGTGACAAAGTCGAGGTTCGGGGATAATTCGGAAATGGTCAAGTTCGGAAAAATTCGGGAACAATTCCGAAAAAAATAAATAATTATAAAAAGATATCTAAAAATTTGATTAGATAATATAGGAAATAAGAAGTTTACTTTGTCGAATCAGACGAATTATTACGAAATTCACAAATAATTCATGAAATTTGGGAATAATTCGAAAAATCCGCGAATAATTCGGCACACCTAAATTTCGCGAATAATTCACAAATTTTACAAAAATTCGAAAATTTTTGTTAAAATGGGCAAACCATGCTATTGAAGCAGAGGGCAGGTGTTTTATTTGATAAACAATCACAATTATTTAATTCAAAACATCTCCAGATTGTACAACTGTGTTTCTGCCATGGACAAATTGTCAGCAGTCTGAAGCTAAGAAGCGAATTAAAGAAAATCAAACAACCCCAATAAACTTATCTCTTTATAAAAGCTGTAGCAACAATCCAAATAGTACTTGGATTAAAATTAAACAAAATTGATGGTATCTGAAGTTCATCCATCCATGAGACTGTACCATCAAACAAGAGGCTAAGAAACTAATATCAAAGCAACCCCATGATCCAAAAGCTTCCAATAAACATGAACAGATGAAATTGAAATTAGAAAGATAGATAACTAAATTAAGGGGATAGAGAGAATCGGAACCTGAGAAAGGAGTCCTTTAGAAACGAAACGTTGGATGGAATTGGAGATTGATTTGAGAGCTCCGGTGAGAGCAAGGGAGTCGGAGTCGTGAAGCCAAACGTCGATGCCAGAGACGGCAGCGAGCTGAGCTATGCCAGACCCCATCTGGCCGCTTCCGACCACCCCGATGACCTTAATCTCTGCCATCGCCACCACCGTTGAATATTTACTAACTTTCCAGAAAAAGCTTATGGCTTTATGAATTTCACTTTAATTACACGCCAGGGCTTTGGCCTAATGGTAGTGTATCCCCGGCTTTAGGCTTTAGGGGGGGTTCAATTCCCGCGAGGGTTTATACTCTCCACCCACCCACTAATCCAACAAATACTAACACCTAACCCGGCGTTGCGGCCTAAACGTATCTCTCCATACCAAAAAATGAAAAGAAAAATTCACTTTAATTAATTTATTTATTAAATTTCACGTTTTTTTTTTGGTAACTGGAAATTAATATTTTGAATTGTGGAAGATGGCCACAATTATTCTTCTCCAGTTGTAACCGGTTTTGCCAAAACCGGTTACGCCCCTGAGGTGGCCACATGTCTCTTTTGACACCTGATAACTATGGTTAAGATTCACTCACTCCTAAGGTTCATCTACCTATTCTTGGTTTTCAGAAAAAATAATAACTCTTTTTGTTAACTGTGATTAAAATTTATCAACTCGTAGGGTTAATTTTTTAAAATATTTTTTTCTAAAACCCAAATAGAGGTAGGTGAACCCAAGGGGTAGATGAATTTTAACCACAATTAAAGGGGTTTAAAAAAGAACATGTGGTGACCATAGGGTTGTAACCGGTTTTGCCCAAAACCGGTTACAACTGGAGAAGATCATCTGTCATAATTTATTTCGCTCAACTCGTCGAGATGCAAATGATTTGTTTATGAGTAGCTTGTTGGTTCGACCCAGCTCAGCTCGTTTGAGCCAAGCTCAAGCTGACATTTTACAAGCTGCTAGTTCAAGCTCGGCTCTCATCTATAAATAATTGAGTTCGAGTCGGCTTGGGAGTTACTATTTCTATTCCCATGGAGATTATGAAATTAATAATGGTGTCATTTCCAAAGGTAGTTCTTTATTTTATTTTATTTTTGGTTCGACGTTTAGGCCGTAACGCCAAATAGGTGTTAGTATCTGTTCAGTTAGTGGGCAAACTCCTAACCCTCTCGGAAATGGAACCCGGTACTTCCCCCCAAAACAGGGGATACACTGCCTACACTACCACTGGGACAAAGCTCGATAAGAGAAATGGAAAATGGACCCAGGGTCAGCTTTCGACCCTGGATCTTATTGGTCCATACTTCCTTTTTACCACCCATCCATTGTGGTTAGGATTCACTCACCTCCAATCTAACCATGGTTTTTAAAAAATCAAAAAAAATTATTAATTTTAATTTAATCTAACTTAACCATGATAAAAAAAAAAGGTGTTAAAAGGGACACAGGGACTCGGTCAGCTTAGAAGAGGGGACCCAGAAGAGGACCCCAGGGTCCTCTTCTTGGGACTCATTTGATATAGCTGCTAGGTTTTTCCTAGTTTGCAAATAAAATATTATGTGTAAAACTTTTGCAAATTAACTCATGGTTTTGCAACAATTAGATAAATAACCTAACCTTACTTTTATTCAACTTTCGTTTGAAATTGTTACTAAAATGACTATTGTTACTGAAGGACAAAGATATATATAAATTTAGTTTGATATTTTTGTTTTTTTGTCTTTCATATTTAATGAATTACCCCCTATGAAAATAACCAAATACCCATATTTTTAATAAAATAATATTGAATACATAGGGGTAAAAGAAATTAGTGAAGGTTAATAACTTCACTAGTCTTAATGAAGGGTATCATTCTTTTATATGTGTATATATATATATATATATATATATATATTAGCAAAAACCCCGTGCACGAGTTTACCAAAAGAACATTTAAAAGATGAATACATAAATAATTGATAATGTGGTCTAGAAATTAATTGATGAAGTATTGTTAATATAATTGACCTTCCACGACTATAGAAATGGATGTGTGATTATTTGGGTTAAAGAAAGGGTGTCTTATGGGTTAAAACACAAGTACTTACGTGAACGTGCTCTTATTTTTTTCTAACTCTTTTTTTTGGCTTAGGGTTAACATTTAACAGAGACAAACCCAATCACACATATGGTAATCACATATGGTAATCGCTAAGGTGCCATAAGGGTAGATCCACACCCACTCCAAAAGGACAAACTAATGGAGTGGAGCACATCAACTAGGGGTGTAAATGAGCCGAGCCGAGCTCGGGCTCAGCTCATTGGAATTTTATAGATGCTCAAGCTCACTCGTTGGAATTTTACAGAAGCTCAAGCTTGGCTTGGCTCGTCCACAAATCGTTGAGCTCGAGCTCGGCTCGGCTCGATAATTTTTTTAAAAAAATACATTGATAAGCACTAAATTCAATAAAAAAATTAAAAGGTTTTTTTTTTTTTTTGGGGGGGGGATGTCATGTGACTCACGTGAAAGTCTAAGTTAAAACTTAAACAGAAATAAGTATGTTAATGTATACTAAATATATTTTACCAAAAAAAAAAGTATACTAAATATATAATATAAATTTAACTTTTAAAGAGTATTATTATAAAATTAATCGAGCCGAGCCGAGCCGAGCTGAGCCACCTATTGTTCAGGCACAGCTTGTTTATTTTTTGAGCTCACTTTTAAGGCTTGGCTCAGCTCAACAAGCCCAAAGTAAAAGCTCAAGCTCGGTTTTTTTTGAGTTGAGTCGAGTCGAGCCAAGCTGGCTCGACTCGTTGACAAGGTGATTCTACCGGCAAACGAAAGGAACACCCACACTCACTCCCACACACATGCCACACACAGACACCCACAACCCATGAAACTTCACCCACAGACACGTCAAAACGGGTACAATTTGCTGTTGTTCAGAACGTTGGCTTTAAATTTTACTGTAAAACTCATCCAATCCCGCATCAAATGTTTCCAACTTCACAAACTTCCTTGACTTTAATTGGTTCAGTAAAATGGGGCAGAATTCATCATAGATTTGGAAACAGATCAAAATATAGGTAAAATAAGAAACCCATACAACAAAGAAATCAAGCTAACATGTTAAAATTGCATAAATAAATATGACACTTGACGAGAACCATCGACAAAAGAACAGATAACTGCTGGATTCTGGTCCAGCATATGCAAGGAAATATGAGCAGATAAAACAATCAAGCAACCTGGTCCAAATTTCCTTCTTGAGACAGTGAGCTTACAATGTACCCTTCAGGAACTCTCGCACCTGATATAATGTCTTAAAGCCAGTCTTCAAACTTTACAACAGCTTGAGCCAAAACCGTAATTGTATCATTATCCAACTTATTGTCATTACCAACTTTTGTGTTTGGAACCAGACCAGCATCCAATAGAATATGCTCAGAAGTTGGGGTCCATAACCCAATGCCTCCCCAAGAACAGTCTTCAGCGTAGCTTGTTTAGACCGAGCTCCATCCTTGGCATTTTTAGATGACTCAGATGAAGGTTGAGCAAGCAACATTCTTTGCATCCAAGCCGATCTCAAAATGTTCAGACGATGAATTTCCTGGAGATGGTTTATGTAACCATTCAAGCTTCTTCCCGATGCTTCTGCCATTTACCTTTCGAAACCAATTCTAAGTGTTTCGTAAATAAAATGATCCACGTCAAAACCAGATCTTCCAAACAGAAAAGTTCCTGGAGATGGATTATGTAACACCACTGATCTCATCGTGCTCAAATGGTGAAGTTCCTGGAGATAGCTTATGTAACCATGCAAGGTTCTTCCCGGTGCTTCTGCCATGTATCATTCAAACCCAATTCTCAGTGTCGCATGAATGAAATACCCGACATCGTAACCAGTTGTTCCGAAAATTTCTACCACACGTGTAAAATACCCATAAAAGGTCCTAGAGTTTTCACTTCTGATATTGATTGGCAAAGATGAACCTCCATACCCTTGGAAGTCCTGCATATTAATACTGTAATCTGTTCGAGGATAATTGAAATCCAGCGAAAGTGAAATTCTGCATTTGGGGCACTCTGACTTGAATTTGGCGAGATCTTCCATCAGTAAAACCCAAGGACATAGTCACTTGAGACATTTTCTTAGTGTTGTGCCATAATCTGAACTTGAAAATACTACACTCTCCTAAACGGAAGGGCTCATCGCATCTTGGTCCAGCTCCTCTCTTATTATCATAACCCAAATAGTCTTCTCTCTTAAAATCAGTGCACTCGGTCAATGGCAAAGTGTGCAGAGAAGCAAGCTCCTCGAGATTCCAATGGCAAAATGGCGGAGTTGTTTTGTGGTTGACATGGATTTCTCTGTGGGGTCGAAGCATACCACTTGCACTCCTGAAAAGAAGATTCCTGATTTTTAAAAAAATTAATGGAGAGATTAACTTAAACTAAAAGGGGAAAATAAAATGATGGAATCTTTGAGAGGATGAATACTTACTTGAACATGATAATACCGCCAATGACTGTTACTCAGAGATAGGAACCCCAAGCGGTGGAAAAACTCAAGAGATGAGTGAGCTAGTTTAAGAGAGACAGGGAGCTTGGA
Organism: Tetracentron sinense; assembly: GCA_015143295.1. NCBI lineage: Eukaryota > Viridiplantae > Streptophyta > Magnoliopsida > Trochodendrales > Trochodendraceae > Tetracentron > Tetracentron sinense. Next base: position 29,745,622 of record CM026567.1, on the reverse strand, counting down.
CGAATATCCGCCGTCTGATTTAGTTCCGAAGGTTTTTGGAGAGAATAGGATTCCAAAGGTCAGGAAAGCTATTGCCACCAGAAATCAGGAAATCAAGCCATCACTCTCTTTTGCAATAATGGAGATGCAGAAGCGAGGGGGTTTCCTTCGTGATCATTCGCAATTCAGTAAACCAGTACAAATAGTGCTGGTAAATGGACTGAATCTAACAATTTTATGGTTGGATAAATGATGAACAGATAATTAAGAGAAAGAGAAAAAAAAAAGAATAGACATATGTAGTTGAAGTAGTCCTATATTATTTAAATATAGTGCTAGTATTATTTAAATAATGAACAAACTAAAGTAGCCAAAAGTCCTACTAAGTCCCAAACACAAAAGAAAACTTAAAACCCCAAAGACAGCATTTGGTGTTGCTTACACATCTGAAAGTAGAAATGAGAACTACACCTCTATATGAATATCGTGTATCCAAAGAAACTCAATCTGATATTGCACATTAAGCTAGAAATTGCTAATCATTCATCAAGTAAAGAAAATAACTAAAAGGAATAAGAAACAATGAGATGGTAATATAATTTTTAAGCAACTAAATAGTATGGTTCCAAATAAAATAGTAATCCGCAAAAACTTTATAGATGTTTTAACAAAGCAAAAGTTTGGTTATTGACGATCATGCATCCATTTTGGAAGGTGTACATTCATCTTCTGAATCCCTGCATTAATAAATAACAGTGTTGAAGATCAATAGTTAGTATGAGTGATGCTATTATAAATTGTAGGAAGAAATAATTATAGGAAAAATTGTATAGTTTAGTACCTTTTGTGCGTTGAATATGAATTTGATGTACTTGAATCTTATTTTTTCTAATTTCGGCCTTTTAAGCTGTTGTGCATATTCGTTATGTTATATATAATGACAATATATAATTTGTGAGAAAAAAAATTCAAGTATCGTCTTACCTCAAAATGAGATGGTTATGTTCTAATTCATCTAAATCAGATGAATTGTCTTGAGCATAATGACTATCAAGACTAAGTATCTTTAATTTAGAGTACATCGAATGTTTGTGAAATTAGTACAAAATAAGAATGAAGTAATACTTGAAATATGGTTAATCACAATACATAAACATTTGTGAATAATTAGTAAGAGAAAAAAAAAAAGCAATTACAAATTTGTTAGCTTAATAGAAAGTTTTACCTCGACCACATCGGGAATTTTAATATGATTATCGTCCTCTGATGATCGGCGAATTGAGTTCCCTCCAATGATAGCTTTTTTCCAAGATTTTCTCGCTAAATAAATTGACATGAAAATGATAAAGTTTATAAAAATGATCAATGTAAAAAAAAATAAGTAAAGGTGTAGTATATATGATGGGAATAAAGTGTGGTACAATAAAAAAAATTACCTCTATCTGCATATGAAGTTTTGAATGAAACCGTATTTGTACACATTAAGAAGAAAGAAACAGTTATAAAGACCATTAACTTAATAGAATGATAGTCAAGTACTATAAAAAAAAATAAAATTTGTGTTATAATATACCTTGCGTAATAGGTTTCTGCATTCCTTACTATAACATAGTTCTTCAACTTTCGTGGCTACAAATCCATTATTGACAGTTGAGAAATGATTTTGTGGAGTAATGAGTATGTCAAAAATCATTTTTTTCCACAGACAACTCTTCAACTTTGAGTTAAATGTATCATTTTCAGATTGCTGCATAAAATTAAATAATACTATTAGGATATTGATAAATTGTTAATAGTAAGAATTATAATATTGTTGTACCTGTAATTTTAATTCATTTGGAATTGTGGTTGTGCATCTGAAAAGATTTTCTGCTTCTCTGTCTGACAATATCATTGTTGTTTCTCCTATGAAATCTTGTACTGAAATACGTGCACAATATCTGGAAAAAAAAAGTAAATGAAGTTAAGATAACATAGTTTTTTATTAAAAAAATATACTCAGAGTTAACAATTATACCTTAATATTACATCTGGTTCAAGAATGTCACATTCTAAGCAGTATGTAAAATCATGAAATGAGTGTACTCTGCTGTGACAAAAAGTGCATGCTGAAAAACAGATTGGATGATTTGTCTATATTTGAACAATTGTTGTTGTGAGACTATAGAGAATAAGCTATTTTATTTTTAAAAAAAGTGTTATATTTTTTGAAGATAATAATTGCGGATGTTAGGATGGCCAGGAAGGCGGCAACCACCCACATTGGCACCACTGCTACTGTACCTACCCGGCATTGTGAAAGCCGCTGTGAAAGTTAGGATGGCTAGGAAGGCGGCAACCACTGAGAGAGTATTAGCCACCTGTTTCATATCTGTCTTAAGGGTTTTAATTTGGCCCCCAATATGCAAGAGGCCTAAGCTTGAGAGAAGTGTCGACCTCGAGATGCCTTCCGCCTTGCCAGGTTGCCTATATCACAGTAGAAAGTCAGACAAACGGTTAGATAAATATAATCATTTGGAGTCATATCTGAATCATTTCAAGATGTTTTTGTTTTGATTTTAAGTATACATCATGTACTAGTGTTTTCCTTGTACCTGTCGGTGTGAAAACTCTCATTCTGATTCACAGACATCTAAAGTTGTGAGGCTCTTCTTGTTCTTGGCCCTCAAGTCCACACATCTATTTGTTATCAGTTCTCTCTCCATCTGATAATAACGGAACGTTGTAGCTATATGAAGAGGAGTGTTTCCTTCACTATCTTCTGGTTTAAAAGATTCCTCATCTCTGGCATTTTCAATAACTTTCTACTAGTCTTGTGACTGCTGTCTCTCACAGCAAGATGAAGAGCATTCTGGCCAGTGTTATTTAGCAGCTCGATCGTGTCCGGGTAGTATTTGAGTATAGCCCTAACAGTCATGCAATTGCTGAACAGACAGCATCATGTAAGGGATAGTTACCATCGATGTCTTGTACGTATGCAGATGTAGTATCCTTCATCAGAAGGATACGTACATTCTTATTGGTATTTGCTGTTCCTGCTGCTGCTGCATAATGAAGGGCAGTCTTCCCAGAATTATCTCCAAAGTTGATGAGTTCAGGCCTTGTCCTTGCTAGAATTCTAGTGATCACTGTGGAATATAATAAATCAAAAAATAAAAATGAATGTATATGTAGGAAAGTGCCAGTGTCAATCATCCAAGATGCACTCACCCTTTTTCATGAACAAAAGTAAACTCTTGCGTTTAGGTTTCGTGCTACTCTTCGATAAGTCAACACTTGTCCCATTTAACCTTTAACTATGATTAAAATTCACTAACCCTTAAGGTTCAACAATCTAGCCTTAGTTTTTTAAAGAAAAAAATACTAACTTTAGGAGTTAAATTTCTTAACCATAGTTAAAAAGAACAATTAAAGAGGCTTTGCCAGACCAAATCCGATCCCTTAAAAGGGAAATGGGATTTCATCTGGCCCCCATCCCACAGGGCAACATGTGTCCCTTTTAACATCCCTTAACTGTGGTTATTCAGTACTAACCCTTAGGATTCAACCATGTAGCCTTGGTTTTTAGAAAGAAAAAAATATTAGTCACTAGACCAACAGAGTTAAAATTTCTTAACCAAGGTTAAAGGGGCTTTGTGAGTGGCCCAGACGGTTTTAGTCTGGTGAGGGCCAGACCAAATCCAATCCCCTTAAAGGGAGAGTGCCAAAGGCCAACAAGAGGAGAATGGAGTCAGTTGCCTAGCATTCCTCAAAACTAGGTTTTTGTGTTAGGGCCATCGCAATTGGGGGAGTGGAGCTACAAAATCCAGATAATTATGGGCCTTTCTTGGCTTGATGGTCTTAGGCCCACACCTAGTTTATCTTAAGGACAGGCTCAAAATTTTTGGTCCCACGTAGCCAAAAAAATTGTTCGAATGGGGTTGGGTGTCTTTCAAAATTGCCCTTTACTTATATGGGTTTTAACTAATGTAATTGAACCGGCTGTCGAACTGGTTGGGTTGCTGATTTTTGGATTGCCTGGTTCAACCATGCTCTTTTATTTTAAAAAAATATTTTTTCTTTTTCCCTCTTTTTGGTCGGTTCTACCGATTTTTACCAATTTTGCCAATCCCCGTTCTCTGGCCGGTTTTGAATTGATTCTGGGTTTGGTGGTTAGAGTTCATATTTTTTTTCTAAAAACCAAGGTTAGATGGTTGAACCTTAAGGGTTAGTGAATCTTAATCACAGTTAAGGTGTATTAAAAGGGACACGTGTTGACCTGCGGGATGTAACCGGACTCCAAGGAATAACCGTAGAGAATTTCAAGTCATATATGATGTGCGGGATGTGACCCGACTCCGAGGAGTTTGGTTATAACCGTAGAGAATTTCAAGTCATATATGATGTGTGTGTGTGTAAGAGAGAGAGACTCACCCACACTTCTCGCAAAGATGGCAGCATGCAACAGATTCCGACCAAATGAGCCGTCTAGGTTGAATGATTTTGGGTTTATGATTTTGCACAAAACACCATACAGGCAGGCCTCAGCAGCAAGATAAAGAGGACTCTCGCCCACTCGGTTAACGGAAGAGGCCATTGCAGGGTCTAAATCCAATAAGAGCACTGCCACTTTCCTGTAGCTATTTCTCAGCGCCTCATGGAGAGCGGTGTTGTTCTCCCAATTTTCCATCCTCCACAGTGGTTTGTGAGTGGTCGTTATCTTAGCGTATTTAATAAGGAGATTAATTACAGCGATGCGACCATTCCACGCAGCGACATGAAGAGGAGTGTGCTCACTTGAATTTTTCTGATGGAGAAGTGGGGTGGAGAAGTGGAGCATTTTTCGAGGGCTGCTTTAACGAATAATACATGCCCAAATCTCGCTGCTACATGGACAATATTGTTCACCTGATGTGTCCGAGAAGTAAGATAATCCTTGAGTTCGTTCCCTCCATGAGTAATATGGAGGAGAAACTTAACATTGCCCTCTCTAGCTGCTTTGAAGAGTTCGCGATCCATGGCTTAGCTGTCAAAAATAGACATTGATCCAATGAGATTGATTACAATTAATATACGGAAGAATCCGATTGAACACCAAAAAAAAAAGCAACAAAGATAGTCTAGTTGATGTTAGAATTTCTCAAGTAGCAAATTTATTTGAAGACGTATCAAAACATAAAGGACAATCAACTGGCTCATCATGTTCAAAAATAAAAGGGTTTTTGCATATTTGCGGCTACGTTTGCATATATATTGTTATGTATAATAAATTTGCAAATTAGTTCATCATCTTTCAACACAAAGAACCTCAACCCTTAGTTCCGTTGGACTTTCAATTATAACTGCTTTTCAATGACTATTATGCCCTTAAATATTTTATAGATCTAAATACCCCTTATTACAATTTACAATACCAAACATAATTATCTAAGGAGACTCATGGATTGCTTTTATAAATAGGGTGAGATTGCATAAGACACTTTAAGACTTAAGACTAATGTGAATGATTATAAATTCTACTATTATCATCATTTAAAAAATTAATTTATATTCTTAAAATTCACACGAAAGATTTTTAATATTAAAAATTAACATAGTGGAGGCAATGACTGTACTGATTAGAAAGAGCAAAAACGTCTCCATGGGGTCGGGGAACGAACTATTGCTCTTCGCCCTCACAGAGCCCCTTTAACTGCCCTTGAAGGCATGAACTAAGGTTAATAAGTTTTAACCTGTGTACTTATTTTCTTTTTAATTTTTTCTAAAAACCAAGCCTACCAAGGTTAGATGCTTTAATCCTATGGATTAGTAAATCTTAACCACAATTAAAGAAAAATAGGGACATGTGTCACAACGATATTATAGTCTACCAAATGTCACAAGGGTATTAATTACAGTGGTCACTTTGTAAACATTTTTTAATGCAATTCAACATAATAGAAATAGAAGAATGAGGTTCTTTGTCTAGCGGTTCAGTTGAAAAATGATGAGTTGTTTGCAAATTTGGATAAACTTTGCAGCTTATATGCAAAAACCCTAAAGTAAAAATGCCATCATTTGACATAGCAAAGATTATTCACAGCTTTTACAAGCTGCGCTTGTTCGGTGGGTAAGGTTTGATTGTGGGGTTTCAACAGACTTACGTTAAAAACTAAAAACTCAATTGCAGAAGAGCATTAGTCATGGACTCATATCTCCATTATCATCAGCAACACATAAGGTTGCGAGGATTATCTCCAGCCCCACATAAACCTTTTTAGGGAGTTCTAGCTAGGGGTGTAAACATCACCTTTCGAGCTCGTCTCGTTTCATGTGTAGTGTAGACCTGCTCGAGCTCGATTAGAACTCTGAGAGATTAAATCAAGCTCAACTCATCCAATGGTTATCGAGCTCGAGATCGAACTCGGTTCTGATCTCCATCTTGAACTCTTCCATCATCCCTATCTTCACCAAACAACTCAAAATCCCTAACTCCCTAACAATAACATATAATCCCTAAAATCCTGAGTCTAATGCCCCAATCAACACTAAATAACCTCTTAGCAATTCAGCATTTTCTCACATGTAATCCCCAATATTGATCCCAAAAAAAAAAATCAAGAATGAGAGAGAGCGAGACCTACAGGTGAGTTGTATATCTCCAACTCATAGTGTTCAGGTAAACTCACATTAATTATATCTCTGACCATGCAACTAAAGAAACCATAAGAGCAAGCATGATAAAACAACTTCCGCCTATTTAGAAAAAAAAAACAGTAAAAGAAAAGACAACTGATGCCTTGAATATATACATAACCCAAAGACTGAAGCAACAGAGTTCTTGAACATGTAAAATCTTCAACATTAAACAAAGCATGGCTATAATTTACATCAAATTTAAACAAAGCATTCACAGGGAACCTCCAATTCTTTACAGAAGATGAGGAAAATTTGGTAAAAGAAAAATAACACAATAGGTATATAAGAAATATAGCAAACCTTTGTTGAAGAAGAAAACGAACCCAGGAGAGTTGGTGTTAATCTGTAACAGGAGAGAGCGAAGGAAGATAAACAGAATAGTGCTTAGAGAGGGAGATAAATGAACCCCCAAATCGCAGCTCTTTATGGGAGAGAGAGGTACGGTCGGCTTGTTGGAAGAGGAAAAGATTTTTCTTGATCTTCTTTCTCGGAAAGGAAAGAGTTTTGAAAACTCTTAAAATTGAAACGGTATTTATGTTAGAGAAATAAATGAGAGATGTAGTAGTGGGGAGAAATAAATTAGAGGGATAAAGCTTCTACACCCCTTAGTAGGGGTGCAAATGGGTACAGGTCAAACCGTGAACCAGACCAAACCGACCACCATGGTCTGGTTTGGTTCGGTTTTTTAAAGGCACGGTTTGGTTCGGGGTCATATTTTACTTGAACCGATTTTCTGCGGTTCGGTCCTAGTTTGTTTCAATTTGAAATAGAACCGAATTAAATTTAGAACCGAATGTGGAACCGCGAACCGAATGTGGAGCCGAGAACCGAAAACTGTATGAGACCCGAACCAAACCGGTTCGGGGTCCTATAAATATATATATATTTTTTGAAACCCAAGTACCTAACCCTAATATCCCTTCCGCCTGGACCGCCTCCACCTTCCTCTCTTTGTTCCGGCAGCCCCCACCCCCACCGCTCCACTCTTTGTTCCGGCAGCCCCCACCCCCACCGCTCCACTCTTTGTTCCGGCAGCCCCCACCGCTGCTCTCTCTCTGCTCCATCGCCGGGAGAAAAGGTAAGCCGCTGCTCTTAGTTACTTTTCTTTTCTTCTTCTTCCTTCTTCTTTGATGTAAATTTGTATATTAGGTTTTTTATCGATGTAAATCAGTGAGAGGTTTTTTTCTTTTTTCTTATAAACCCATGGCCCGTGGGTAGAACCAAACTGAGGCTCTATGGTTCGGTTCTGGGTCGGTTTTTTTAGAACGGTTCATCAGGTCCCAAAAATTATTAGAACCGAACCAAATCGAACCGTGTACACCCCTACCCCTTAGGGCCGAGACCATGCTCTAAGAGCATGTGATTTCAGGTGGGGTCCACCATGTGAAATGGGCCCCACCTAAAATCCCGTGCTCTTAGAGCACAGTCTCGGTGGTCTCAGTAGCAAAGTCCAAAATGAGAGATATAGTGGGTGACATGACATCAAAAACACAAAAAGCTTATCAAATAGGGGTGTCACCTTGGCACTCCTATTTTTTTAGTATTTTAGTATATATAGTACTAGTATGGAGCCCGGAAACACTCAAAGAAAAAAATAGTAAAAGACATACACCAGAAAATAATGGAGCTTATCCAAACAACTATTGATTTTAAAATTAAATGCAAACAAAACAAATTTATATATACAATAAATGAGGAAAAACTAAAATATTAACAAAATATGTAAAAACATGAAATAATTATTCAATCATAAATTATAAAGGATTGATCAAATCCACTAAAGATTATACTAGCAATTTGGCAGATAACTGAACTTGACAAATTATTTGAAAAAAATGATCTCCATCCATCTCAATTCATATTTTAAGAAGAAAAATCTTATAATTATAAATTTTCACCTAAATTCCTTGGATGGGAAGTGATACCAGTATGACATATATCTCCCTTATTGTCAATGCCTTCGTAAAATTAAAGAACAAATTACCTATTCTATTTTCCAGTTAAAACATTCCACACCATGCCAAAGAAAGTTAACTTACCAACAAAATTCTTACAAAATAATCCTAATAATCTAGTTGAGATGGGACCCTGCACGGTGACTTTTGGAACTAACGAAAGCCTTCTATATTGCAGACTTTGAAGAGCCAACAGCCTAAGACCTGTGGCTATAAAGGATGAACGGCTGGACTGTACCTAGGCAATCTCACACGATAGTAATATAGGATGTGTGACAACATTTTTCCTATCCTTGGTGTACACAAATAAATTCCTGAAATAAAAAAAACATACCTTTCATATTTTTTTTTATCATTTACAAAAGAATTGGAGGAGTAAGTATTGTTTGTTCAACCAAATGTCATATGAGGGAGAGAGAGACAATGGAGACTGCTATATGTGGGCTCTTTTGCCCAAACATGTCTTAAACACTAAACTAGGTATTTATTCCATATGTCACGTGCTCCTCCTTGAATGTATTATGATTGGAATTCTGAGCAGAAGCAATCTCTAGCAATTCCAACTCTTAATTATCAAAACTTAAAGACACATGTACAAATATATTTATCAGTATTGCAACCGCAACTCAATGTAAAACACAATTAACCTTGATTTCATATATATTTTCTATTACTGTACACAAAACTGTAGAGAAGAATTTGAAATTGCAACAAAACACCTTTCCATCTCCATGGGCAAAATGTTTTGAAATTCTCATGAAAGTTAAAATTGCTTAGCACTGACGAATTAAAATCATGGCCAACAAATTTCGCCTAGAGTTTTACATAGAAAAAAGTGTTCTACTTCATCCCACTTTGGTGGCCAACTCTTTTGCTCCCATTTTGATCAACCCGTTGATAAACCTCTTCACTGCGTTGGTCGGACCCTAATTCATCCTAAAAACTTTCCCTGGTTTCACGTAAGTATGGACTGAGATTCTCAGCCAAATCATCCAACACTTCGTCATCAGCTCCACCTTCCTACTAATGTCACCATCCTCAGTGTCACATTGATCATGCCATGATAGAGATAAATGTCTAGGGAGAATGAGAGAGGATTATGGTATGAGCTTGAGAGTGAGTGATCTTCCTTTTATATAGATGTAGATAAAGAAACAATTAAAGGTAAAGAAAAAAAACAAAAGGGAAAGATAAGAATAAGGAGGCATTACGTTCCAAAGCAAAATTTTAAGTTGTAACGTAAGAGTGGCCAAGACTTAGAAGATGATCTTATAGCCTAGATCCTTTGTCATGGTGGTATGGGACGCTATAGTGGTGAGAGCTCAGAATCTAAGGGATAACCTCGATGAAAGTTAATCGTGACACGTTAAACACAAGTTCACAAAAAGTTGGTAAGTCTGCATAAGTACATGCATCTGGTAAGCACTAACATGCATCTGCACAAGTTTCATGAGTCTGCATAAGTTCATGAGTCTGAATATGTCAAGTATGATGATATGATATGTCCACATATTTTCCGCACTCTGATTATGTAAGTATGTTATGTATTATAAATTTGATTAAGTATGCATGTTATTATATTATTAGCTAGACTTTATATCCACTCAGTGTTTCATTGCTCAACCGAATTTTGGATGTCAGTAGGTTTAAATTCGGAGCGAGTTGTCGAGCCGTGGATCAAGGAGGAATATCTCGAGAAGCAAGGAGATGATTTCCAAGAGGAGGAAATTGACTTGGATCATTATCCCTATAATTCAGTTGTTATTTTATCGCATTAAAGGGTTGTAAGAGATTTTTAATATTGATGTTGCTTAGGTTTGCTATTTGAGATCATGGTGGATAATCTGAAATATTTAATTTTCAAGTTGGTCACACGGTTATGGATGATGATCTATTTGACTATCAATGACTTTATTATTGTTAATAAGGAGAAATTTTCAAACTCCCATTTAGTATGCCTGGTAGGCTGTGAAGAAAAATTCAGTGTAAGTAGTGTCATGGGCCCAAGGTCTCATTTGACCAAGATGGGATTTTGGGACGCAACAGCTTTGTAACAAAAAGCTTCATTTTTTCAAAAATTTGTGTATTATTCGCGCATTTTTGAGTTGCCGCATTATTCGCGAATTATTGGAATCCCAAATTATTCGCGAATATTCCGATTTTTTTTAATTATTCCTGAAAAAATTACACTTTGTCTATTTTTTAATCAAATTGCTCGGTATATTTTTATATTTATTAATTTATTTTTTAATTTTCCCGAATTATTCTCGAACCACAACTTTGTCAATATGCGTGACAGTATACCCTTTCAATGCAACATAAGAAACAATAAGAATAAAAATTTAGAAATAGAAATAAAAAAAGGAACTTCCAATCAATTAATTGCAACTATGAGAATGAATAATTGGCTACGAAAATTGAATATGTACCTTATTCCTTTTTCCGATACCACCCATTCCCAACAGCTTGTCTTAAAATAAAGAAATCAACCTGAACATAGAAAACGATCATCAAATTGTGATTCAATGGATACAAAAAAATTAAGTAAATAGAGAAAGCAGATATCGAAACATTTTCTTTAAAGATCACGTTAAAGCCCTATATTGTTCAGTATATCATCAATTAACCTAATGGATTACCTCTTAGGCAGCACATACATCACAAAAATCCCAAAAATTAGATATCAGACAATTGATGAAATTTTCCGTAAAAATGGTATTCATGACTTTAATGAAAATCCATATTCAACTACGATTCAAACTATCCAGATTCACCCAAACTCCAAGATTGGGCTCTTAATAGAGTGCAAAATCCATGAATCAAACAATCCAAGTTGATGAGACAAAAAAAAATGAAACGGATTCCCAAAGCAAGTGGGAATCAAACCCACTAAAAATCTACAGTTCCACATTTGACAGGTTCAATCCATTAAACATTGATGGGTCCAGCAAAAAAATGGTTGATTCAAAACTCTAAATATCTGACTATAATTTTGTTAAAAATAATATTCTCATTACTTGTCAAAAACAAATCTGAGTTCTACATTTGATAGGTTCTTCCCCTATACAAGTCTAGTTCATAATTTGAAAACTAACAAGTTCGTTCTTCTTTTTTTTGTCCTTTTTTTGTTGTTGTGCAATATCATTTAACTAATGCTAATGGTGAGAAAGCCCCTGTTGGCCTCATCAGTCATCACCCCAAGGCTGAGTTCTACATTTTTTTTTTGATCGGTAAGCCAGATATAATATAGATAATTATAAGCAGTTTACAGAGATGTAAACTAGAAAAGAGAGCAAACTGAAAAGGAAAACAATAAGACCAAAATGAGACTACTAGCTGTCCTCAAGGGAAAAGGGCATCCCTCACTTCTTGACCCATTGAACTAGGAGAGCTCCAATCCACAATCGAACGCCGCACTCGTGATAGGATACGCTGGCCAGAAGAAGAGGAATTATCAAATACACGACCATTCCTCTCCTTCCAAATCGCCCAAGAAATGGAACCAGGCAAAAACATCCAGATCGATTCCTCAGCACCCACCAAAGGCATCAACTGCCAACCAGATAAGAAGCTTAGAAAGGAGGAGGAGAAGACCCACTCCACACCCATCCGAGCCAAGAAGTAAGCCTAGACCCCAAAGACAACCGGACAGTGAAGGAGCAAATGACTCACAGTCTCTTTTGCCTTCAGGCACAAATAGCATCTGTTAGCCAAGCTCCACCCCCTCCTCTTCAATTGATCTGTAGTTAGTATTTTATTTAAAGCAGCAGACCAGAGGAAGAACGATACCTTAGTGGGAACATGGTTAGCCCACACAACCTTATGAGGAAAGGAACGCGAAAGTACAGGGTCAAATGACTGCAAGAGTGACCTCACTGAAAATCGACCATTGTTGCTACGGGACCACGTCCTACTATCGCTAATCTGAGGTCTGGGGGAGAAGGGACTCAACCGGGCCAACAGTCTCTGCATATCCCCGACTTCCCAATCGTTCAGTGCCCTTCTCAAGCGAGGACACCAAACTGAATTGCTACCCAACCGCTCTGCATACTCAGCTACTGACGCCCCTTTGTTGAGAGCCAAGGAGAAAATGGAAACAAAGTCGTCTTTAAGCCTCGACGGGCCACACCAGACGTCAAGCCAGAACTGGATAGCCGCCCCATTACCCAACTGGAACCTAATGAATGGTTCTAACGACTCGGCAACACCCATAATACCCTTCCAGAGGCCCACCCCATGGGATCCCCTAACGGCCCTAGATACCCACCGAGAAACCAGTCCATGCCTAGCCACTACTACCTGGCGCCACAAACTCTCCCTCTCCTCGCCGAACCGCCAAACCCATTTCCCTAGTAGCGCCTTATTCACCACAGAGAGAGAGGCAAGGTTAAGGCCCCCAGCCGCTAGCGGCTTACAGAGTTGAGCCCAAGCAACGAGGTGATATTTACGTTTGTCACCTCTCCCGTGTCATAAAAAATTCCTCTGGATGCGTGTAAGTGTCACAGCAACAGAACGAGGGAGGGTGAGGCACGAAAGGTAGTAAGTTGGTAGGCTCCGGAGAGTGCTCCGAATAAGAGTCAACCGCCCACCTTTAGAGAGGAAGCATGACTTCCACCCTGCTAGACGAGCTGAAAACCTTTCGATAACCGGGTTCCAAACAGTTGTGGACTTGAAAGGGGCCCCCAATGGCAAACCAAGGTACGTGGAGGGAAGAGACCCTCTCTGACACCCGAGGCAACTGACAAGGACATCTATATGGGGGATATCACCTACGGGTATAATCTCACTTTTACTCAGATTGACCCTAAGGCCTGACACCGCCTCGAAACATCTCAGAATACACCGAAGATTGATAAGTTGTGAGCAAGAAGCACCACAAAACACTAAGGTATCATCGGCAAACTGTAAATGCGAGATGCTGAGTTGGTCTCTCCCCACGGAAAATCCCGTAAGGGCCTGTCCAATCGCACAGGCCAACATGAGACTCAGGGCTTCAGATACAATAATGAATAGTGTCGGAGACAGCGGATCTCCCTGCCTAATCCCCTTGGAGCTTCGAAAAAACCCTTTGGAGCTACCGTTGAGGAGGATCGAGAAGGAGGCGGAGGAAATACAAGCTTTAATCCACGACCTCCATTTGGGCCCAAAGCCCATTCTGCCCAACACATAGAAGAGGAATTCCCAATTGACATTGTCATAGGCTTTTTCCATATCGATCTTGCAGATCAGCCCTGGGATATTAGACTTCAGGAGTTCATCCACACATTCATTAGCAATAAGAACACCGTCCAATATCTGACGCCCCCGCACAAATGCCCCTTGATTAGGGGAAATGAGGGTTCCCAAGACACCTCGAAAACGAATGGCCAGCACTTTGGCTAAGATTTTATACGCGCTGCTGACCAGACTAATGGGGCGGAATTCTTGCAAGTCTTGGGCCCCAGCCCGCTTTGGGATTAGGGTCACGAAAGTATTGTTAATTGCCCATATCGAAAGACCCGGATACGTGGAGCTCCCGCAAGACTGCTAGAAAGTCCCCATCCACAATGTCCCAACAAACCTTATAGAATTCAATGGAGAACCCGTCCGGGCCGGGGGCTTTGTTGGATGCCAATGATGCCAATGATTGAGTTCTACATTTGATAGGTTCTTCCCTATATATGTCTAGTTTATAGTTTGAAAACTAACAAGTTCTTTTTTTCCGTCCTTTTTGTTGTTGTTGTGCAGTATCATTTCACTAATGTTAATTGTGAGAAAGCCCTTGTTGGCCTCATCACCCCAGGGCTTGATCCTGGTTCTCCCATATGAAAGGGACACACCATGCCATTGCACCAGGCAGCAGGCAGCAGGTGTTAACAAGTTCTTTCAATGAATGGACAATTCATTAAAAAATTATAAATTAGATAAATATTAATATGATCATAACTCAACTCTATAGCAAGTTCCATTTTGTCAAAGCAAAAGTTGTTGACAACCCCAGAGGATTGACATTACTGATACTGTACTCCATCAGTTTTTAGAAATAGTCTCAGGTGATGTATATCTATATGAGCACGGCCTGTCCATAGACCATTTGAGATGGTTATAGTGTTGCATCCTTTTATATCTACAAGGTTTTTATCAAAGACTGTTCTGGATTTTATAAATTGCAGTTAAAATTTCTCTCTTTTGTTTTTATGGTTTTCAGAAAAAAGGATTATGAGTTTTTTGTAATAGCATCATTAATTTGCAATATGAAACAATGTCAAGCAACTCCTTGAGTTCAAGAAAAGTGCCTCTTCGAAGCCAAGATTGACAAGGGGTAGCCATGACAAAGATGAGCAAGAAAGAAGTGTGAGCCAACCTGCCTATCATCCAAATATAGAAAAAGCTACGATTTTTTGTCCCGAATAATATGAGACTTTTTCGTTGTACAATTAATTTACGACCTCATGTATAACCCTTCTTGCATGAATTACTTCACGACCTCATGTGTAACCCTTCTTGCATGAATTAATATATAGTAGGCACGTTACTACTTTGCTTTCATGTATTTTACAATTTTAAATGTTTTTAAGTTGTAACGTAAGAGTAATTAAACCTCATGTGTAACCCTTGCATGAATTAATATATAGTAGGCATGTTAGAACTTTGCTTTCATGTAGTAATAATCTCAATCTTTTCTCAAATTGCCATGTGTCCACGCTTTCATGGGTATGAATATATGAAGGGTTAACGAGCTCTAATAAAATGGAGTGGGGTCCAAAAAAAAATTTAATTGAGGAGAGAGAGAAAAAAAATTAATTGAGGAGAGAGAATAGGTGACACATGGCATCAACATAAATTATAAAGCTCCCATCCCTTGAATTTAGTTTGATGATGTGGCTTCACAAATGAAGAGAAGTCCTACGTGGCATCAAGATGAAGACATAGGTGTCATCCATAGAGACCCTCTAACTGTGTTTTATAGTAGTAAACTGTGTTTTATAGTAGTAGTATAGATATAGATACTAGCAAACACCCCGTGTGATGCACGGGAAGTAATATAGACATGGAGAATGGAAAAAAATTTTGAATCATCAATGAGTCCGCACAGTACATCCCCCTTTTAACCATGGTCAAGAAGTTTTAGTCCCTAGGGATTAGTTTTTTTAATATTTTTTTTATAAAAAGTAAAGTTAAATGGTTGAACCCTAAAGGTTAGTGAATTTTAATCACAATTAATTATGATTTAAAGGGTTACGTGTTTACATGTGGGTGTGAAAAAAAATAAGGAAAAGGGACTGTAGGGTCCTCTTCCAAACTGATTATCCAAATTGAAAATTGTTTGCATGGAACTAAAACTTTTACTTTATTTCACTTTCCCAATGTTTTTTAATTTGATTGGGGGGTCAATTTCGAAGACGACATTGCGGACCTATAATCAAAAATTCAAAAATAATTTTTGCAAGTTATAGAAGAGCAGTAATTAGGGGACCCACATTCCAATATGTAGTGGAATGTCGAGTTCACGTGTTCCTTGTAACTATGGTTAAGCTGAACTAAATTAAGATTTAAATATTTTTTTTATTAATTATTGGGTAAATTACACTGACCTCCCCTGAGGTTTGGCAAAATTTCAAAAACCTCCCCTCTTGTTTCTGAAATTACACTGCACTCCCCCTGTGTTTCAAGTAATGGTAACAAATTCCCCCTTCCATTAATATGTTGTTACTAACATTGACGAAATTAGATGATGTCATGGTTTAAATATTTTAAAATAACCAAATTACCCTCAAAATACCAATAACACAAAAAATGTTTTTTAACTCATTCTTTAACAAAAATATTTCAACATCAACGTAAGCAAGGCGTGTTGGACTTTTATGTTCTGTTTGTTTCGATGTAAAATAGAGAAAAACAAATCAAATCTACAAAAAAAAGTCAATTATGTGCGCTTGGTTGCTCGTAAAATCTTTTCTTAAGTTTCCCCACAAGTCATTTTCCCGTAAAATCTCTGTTTCTTAAAATATGTTTTAAAATTTACAAAATTACCCATATGCACTAAGCAAAATTTAATTTTTTTAATATTTTAAATTTTGTTAGTTTTAAATTTCTATAATTTTTAACTTATAAAAAAAATTTCAAAAAAAATTGTCTTATTTTCAAAGAATGAAACCAAACAACAAAAAATTTGTTTTTAAAAAACAAATCATATTTTACCATAAAAGTTTTTCCTTCGTAAATGGTTTACACCGTAAACAATTTGCGTGCAAACAAATGGAGATTTAGTGACGCTATAGGAGTACGTCAATATTCTTTATTTTGAACATAAACTTAATTTTGATCCAAAAATAAACACTGATTAATAAAATATAAATTAAGTTTTTTTCCCTCAACTATTCACACGTACACAAATGTCTTTCAAGCATCACATTCACACGGGTTGCTCACCAGAGAAATAGGAAGAAGATCCACTAGCACCAAAAATTTCACAAGCCTAGTGAAATGAGGGTAAAATAGTAAAAGTGAATTCCCAAATTAACAGTATTAACTTTAAACACTAACAGGGGAGGTCAATGTAATTTTAGAAACAAGAGGGGAGGTTTCTGAAATTTCGCCAAACCTCAGGGTAGGTCAGTGTAATTTACCCTATTATTTAACAAGGGTTGGATGGATAAACCCTAGGAGTGGGTGAATGTTAATCACAATTAATAGGTGTTAAAATGGGAGTATGGACCAATGAGAACTGACATTCCCCTACATAATGGAAATGTGGGATCCGCCAAACATTTCCTTTATATTAATATTAATATCATTCTTATATTAATATTCATTAATATGTATTAGTTATAAATAAATATCTTGAGTTACATACATAGATTAATATTGCTTAACATTCTGTTAACAGAATGATTATTTTCTACTAACCTCTCAAGCAAATAAGAATGATACAACCAATGAACTCCTGACTGAACTTTACATGGCAAGGATAAACTTCAAATAAATTGAGCTCAATTTTGTTTTTTCACCTATTACATTAATGGTTATTAAGTTGTACATGAGGAGCTCCTGTTTCAATTGGATCACCATGTCCCGCTTGAACACAATCCACAAGGGCCTATCCTTAACCAAGGTCATAGTCACCGGGTTTAGTCACAACATAGTACCGGCCATCCCAAACACCTATAGCATTGCGTCCAAAGCCAATGCCACAATTAGTGGGGCGTTTCCGTTTGAGGTGCCAGCAATCATTGATAGGATTTCCAGTCCCAAAGGAGAACAATCTCAAGTTTCTCCTCTCTGTGCTGGTGTGTATATTCTGGGTGGATCAATTACATTGCACACACGGAGGTATACTCCCATAGGTAGGCCGACCGGTTCAATTCCATTGCACACACAGAGGAAGAAAACAGACTACTAACTAATGTTTAATCGAAGAAGAAACTAAGGAGGCAGAAAAACGACTACAAACTACTGCTTATAGAGACCAAATTATATAGCACTACTTTAGATTTTGTTTCATAGTTGTAGAACAAACCAAGTGAATACAGTCAAATTTCTAAATCAAATATAACCAAACACAAATACAGTCAAATTTCTAAATCAAATATTAACCAAACGCATGGAGTAAGATTTCTAAATAACATACTGAGATATCTATACGCTATAGCAATCAGATATCTACACGCTATAGCAATCAGATTATTTTTTAAAAAAAAGTTGTAATAAATCTAACTCACCTGCACTGAGTGTTGTTGGTGGAGATTGAGAGAATGAAAAATTTTCATTCACAAATCTGAATATATTCAGATTTTTGCTTATGATTTTAATGATTCCACACCTGATTAAAACGTAAAAATTTGAATAAATAGAACTCACAAGAGCTTATTGTTGATGGAGGATATAGAGATAAAAATGAGGGAGGACAGGTTTTCTGCTACCTACTAGTGATCCGACGATGTTAATATGACAATAATCTCTTGAGAGGGTGTGTCGTTAGGTTGTTGTCGTTTAGGATGGGATGTGAAGAAAATCCAAGAGACTGATGAAGAAGAAGTTTATCTATCCAAGGGCCATACTGTGAAGATGAAAGAGAAAGAATGAGAATGGAAGGGGTCAAACGGTGCTTATGTGGCTCAGAATGAGAATTATATGGTTTTTGAACCATTGAAGAGTGAAACGTCATACACACGACCTGAGACCAATTGGAACCCCAAAAGCCGCACCCATTTCTTCCTTTATCTTCACTACTTCTTCTGTCTATAGATCCCTCCCACCCAAGGACTCCTTACGGGCTGCTCTCATCATCAAAGCTTCATCTCAGCACCTAAATTCAGATCAAAGTTGAAGCCTTTTATTCAGTTTGTTTGTTGGTTTGAGTTTTTTCTTACTTTTTTCATGGTTTCCGGCAACTAGGTTTGTGTTGATTTGGAATTATTTGGCATCGCGAAATGAATTTGTTCTGTATCAACTGTAATCGATGCACCTGCAGATGTCTATCACGAGTTACAACGTTGTAAGCATCTCGATTGTTCTAAAGTTCAGGTTTGTCTCTGTCTTTTATAATTATATATTATAAAGCTTAATTTGCAACTAATTTTCTTTAATGAATTGTTGGTTCAATTTGGTAAATTTTTCTAAATTATATCCTCAGACCACATTTTTAATGAATTATAGAATTAATCAATTTTTTTTATTAATTGCACTTCTATTGTTGTGATTTTCTTCTCTGAAAAAACGCTTCTATTGTTGTGATTGTCTTCTCTGATTAATCAGACTTGAATGTCAATTTATTATTAATTTTATGTATAATTGATAGGATTTTGTGCTTAATCGTTTATTTAATTAGGATTGTTTATCTTTAGTTTTATGAAGTAGTGGCTATTTCCTTCTTCACTCCCTTTTGTAATTACTCCATTTGTTTTATCTTCTTTCTTGTGATATGTTCTTGCAGCCATATACAATCAATGGTGCATAGGTTGTGTTGCTGAATCCTTGTCCCAATCCAAGCCTTCGAAATCAAACAGTGGAGCCACATGCAAGGTCTACAAATTAAGCTTAACGGAACCCAATGCCCAATCACTATTGTACGTCCATTATGTGCTTGCACCCCTTAGCCATGGTTGAATCCATGGTCCGCCATACGATATATTCATCTACTAACTGTTGATTTGATGGTTGTAAATTGCAGCAAAAAAAATTGATTAATCAAAATCTGTAGGAAAGCTTATTTATAATTCTTTGTTCATGTACTTATTTATATTATTTGTTAAAAAATGTCTTCTCTCCTTATTTATTACTTTATGTTTTTGTTTTAATAATAAGTAAAATGAGATCTTTTTGTAAAGTCCATGTTTTTGTATTGGCATATTCCGGTGTCAAAACAAGTGAGTCTAGGTGTCTAGGTGTGTATCTTGTGTCGTTGTCGTCAAGCATTCGCGAACAAGCGAAGTTGAAGACTGTTGAAGACTCGGGTTGATCATTTCCTTCATAGGATGATAAGTGACCTAGATACCATACTACCATAGGTGGGATTTGACCTAGAATTATCCTAAAATGATGCCTTAAGTGGTAAGTGACCTATATTAACCATACGGACCCTAGATGATGAGATAAACAGTGCAAAACTTGTTTTAAAATCTGAAATTTTTCAAAAAATCAAAGTTGCTTGTTTTGGGTGTATCTCACAAACCGTAACTCGGATTTTGCCCCATAATATGTCAAAACAACCACGTCGAAAAGAGCTACAACTTTCGTGAAGGGTGTGAGACCCGAAAACGAAGTTTGAAATTCAGGTTGGCACCTCAGGGTCAACCCTGACCATTTTGGGTCGACCCTGGGTATAGAAAAATATGTATGGTGTTTTTTGGCAGAGAGTGAGTTTTGTGAGGGTCGACCCTGAGGACCATCCGGTCGACCGAAAGGCATCATCCGGTCGACCGAATGTGCCCCATGGGTCGACCCTGATATGGGATTTTTCCTATTTTTGTTTTTCTTGCTATTTTTCACTTTTAGCAACTTCCATACTTAGTTTTTGAGTTCCCTATTTATGGTGAACCCTTCTAGTTCGTGTAGTACAACTTTAGGAGAGTATAGAGACGATTTTTAACTCCTTCTAGAGTTCATAAAAGCTCTGAAATATTATTGTTCTCCTCCCTTTTGTTAGTACATTAAACCTAGAGATTACAAGCCAAAAGTTCCAATATTGCTTGTTTGGACTTGTCCTTTGAAGGAGTTCATCTAGGTATTGATTTATATCAAACCATCAACCCGTTCTGGATAAAACACCTTGGCCGAAGTATTCCGGAGCATTTCCAAAGGAGATCGATCTGAGAAGGATCGTGGTAGAGTGATTTGGTCGGTAGAATCCGAAGCCGTCATTGACGGAGATCGATCGGAAGATCGTGGACTATTTTAGAGACACAAAGAGAAGTACGAGCGGTTGCGGTTGATCACGGGACTTGAGAGTACGTGATGACTTTTCGAGGCGTGAAGGATTAAGAACTGAAGGATCGTGGAGTCGAGTCTGAAGGAGTCAAGTTCGAGTCTTGTAAGTTCTTGTTCACTTTGTCTTAGTGGATTCTCATGGCTGAACTAGGTCCCGTGGTTTTTCCCAGAAGGGTTTCCACGTAAAAATCCTTGTATAGTGGTTTGCGTGTTTCTCTAGATCTCCACACTTGATTATCATCTTCCTTTAAGTTAAATAACTTAATTTAAAATCATTAAAAATGGTAGACAAACTATTAGGAAAACTTAACCATCCTCTCGATCTTGTAGATTCTCAACTTAAACATAGATTTGGGATTCATCGAATTTCATTTTTCAATTGGTATCAGAGCAGGTTCACTTACTTTTTAGTGTGATCTTGTCTCATTTTTTTCGGTGAATATGAATCTCCAAAGAGAGGGAGGATCCATCTCTTGTCCCCCATTATTTGATGGGAATAATTATACTTATTGGAAAGCTCGAATGAGAGCGTTTCTAAAATCATTAGATGAGAGAGTTTGGTTCTCCATTGAACAAGGTTGGATCCAGCCAACAAAGACCATAAATGACCAGACCATCCCTAAACCTTCTTCTGAATAGACCAATGTAGAGCTTGAGAGTTGTAGATGGAAGAGTAAGGGTCTAAATGCAATCTTCGCTACTGTCACTCGAAGAATTTCGACGCATTTCTACATGTGACACTTCGAATGAGGCATGGAACATTCTTCAAATTACCCATGAAGGGACTACAACTGTCAAGATCTCCAAACTTCAATTGCTGACCTCTAAGTTTGAAAAGTTGATAATGGATGAGAATGAAACTTTTGATAATTTTTATGCAAATCTAAGTGACATTGTCAATTCTAGCTTCAATCCATCCAGGGGAAAGAATTCCTGAGTCCAAAATTGTTAGGAAAATTTTGCGATCTCTACCTGAGAGATTTCGATCAAAGGTTACTGCCATCGAGGAGAGCAAAAATGTTGATGCTCTCAAACTTGAGGAGTTGGTTGGTTCTCTCCAAACCTATGAGTTAAATCTGAACTCATCTAAGAAACCAAAATCCATTGTCTTAAAATCCGTCAAGGAATCCATAGATGGTTCAGATAGTGACTCTAAGGATGAAGAAGAAGAGTTGGCTTTATTTGCGAAGAAATTTAGAAAATTTTTAAAACTTAATAAGAGATTTAATCTGAAAAGACAAAAATCCCTTGAAAAGCCCAGGTCCAAGCACTTTGAAAATAAGAAATCCCATGGTGTTCAATGCTATGAATGCCAATGCTATGGCCATATTGCCGCTGAGTGCTCTAATAAGAAAAAATTTAAGGGCAAGGCAAGGGATGACAGTGAATCTGAATTTGAGGAATCAGATAGTTCTTCTTGTGAGGAGACTAGGGGTTATGTGACCTTCACTGCATCTTTGTCTGGAGTTAAAGAATCTTCTTCAAAGGTTGTGAGTGACCAACACCATAGTGATGGTGATGATGGTGAGAGTCTGAATGACTCAGATTTTGAGGAAGACCTCGAGGAAGTCTATGATGAACTATTTCAGGAATGCCTAAAGCTGAAAAAGGTTAAGTTTTCCATGTCCAAAAAGATCAAATCTATTGAAATGGAAAAAGATGTCTTAAACCAAGTGGCTTCAGGGTTGAGAGCTCTTGTGTTATAGCTTGAGGAAGAGAAGGCTTCCCTCTTTGCCAAGACTCAGCTACTTGAATCTGATTTACATGTTTGTCTTGATGAAAGGACAAGTCTTGAAATCAAGTTGGCTGATCTTAAGCAAAATCAGAGGTATGGAGATGAGAAGGGAACTCCATCCACCTCGAACACTGAGCCTGGTGCTAGAAGGCACCCTCCTGCTAAAGGGAAAGACCCTTCTACTCAGAAATTCATTCCTACATGTCATAGATGTGAAGTGAAGGGTCATATTAAGCCTCGATGTCCTAAACTTCGAAGAATGCCCAATCATGATTTTGAGAACCGCAACAACTTTAATAGGAATCTTCAAAGGAGAGTTGAGGTCCTAGTGGAGAAGTCTAGGAGTTTGTGTGAAGATATGATGAAGATGGCTCACAATTCTAGACAGTGGCATGGTCATGACACTCCTCATGCTAGATATAGAGGAGGTAACAGGGAGAACCATAATGTCCGCCATAATTCTAGGACTCAATCTTGGAAAATGAGGAATAGGAAGAAGAGGCAAAAGGTCATACCTATCTCAACTGAAACGGTTAGAGACCAAATGGTCAATCTAACTTCTAAAACCGTTTGGGTGAGAAAGGAAAACCTGAAGGGCTTCACTTAGCCCATGCCTGTCATAACCTAGGGTGTGTTTTTAGCGTTTTATCTTGTCATAGTGCTATGCTATTTGTATATACTAGTATTTTTTTTCTAGTGTTTATTTGCTTTGGTATGTTTTTCTGTTTTCTTTATTTTGAAAAATCCAAAAAACATTGAAAAACCATAAAATCCAAAAAGATTTTTTTCATGTTGCCCTTGTTTGACTTGCATGATCTGCATTCCTTGTGTGATCTTTATTTCTATACTTGTTCAGGGTTGAACATGAGTTTGTTGCTGATTGAGGATATATCACTTTCATAGTCTCTTGGTTAGGCTGAAAATTAGACCAGTTTTATCCTGAACAGTTAGAGACTTATTCATGTGTGTATGCTTTACAAATTTCACATACACTTTGACTGATACTGTTGAGAGGTCTATTTTCTAATCTGTAGATGTTTGACTTATCCCAAGAGTGTGACCTTGGATGACCAATCTAGAATGACCATATTTGTTAGTCATCCTCATTTTGTGTATCCTCCATGAGCTTATATTGTTGCAATGAAAATGACTACCTACTGGGATAGTGTGAAAGTCACTATTAGATGCAAACAGTATGAAATGACTACCTAGGCGGACAGTAGGTATCTATCTGGGTCACTAGAGTGAAAGTCCCTACTACTAATAGCTAGGACTACCTACCTAGATAGTGTGAAAGTCATCATTGCATGAAAAGATATGATCAGATAAAGATCATCAAAAGAAATCTTACAAACTGGAGGTATTTGACCAAAAATAAAAGAAAAATATTTAGTCAAATAAAATGGATAAAGGAGCACTAAAATGTAAAAAATCATATCTAGGATCTAACTAGGTTTGACTTCTATGATGTATATCTGTGGGATTCCCCTTAGTGGTTAATATCATACCCTTGGAAAGGGAAAGAAACCTTGATCTAGTATCTTGTCAGATCACCACTATACACAATGCTTCACTTTTGAACTGTTCACTAAATGTGTCGAAGTGAATTGACTATGCTTTAGCATTCCATGAGATTTAGTTAGATGAGTATCCTCAGTCAGGCTAACTAATCATGTTCTTCATTCGATTTGTAATTTTAAATTACTACTGTTTAGAATGCTTTTGATGCATGTTTGTGTGACACATGATATTTTTTTTTTTTGTGTTTTCATTTGTTTGGTATGGGCCTTTCTAGCATAAGTGCCCTATTTTTGGTGGTATTCTTGATCTTAGGGGAAGAAGATCAAGTTGAGTTGATGAGGGGGAGCTGGTGATTGAATTCTTGAGGGGGAATTTGTGCTTGATTTGTTGAAGGGGAATTTATGTTTTATATTTCTATTTTGTTCCCCGCTCTTTATGTCCCCTTATTGTCTGCATTTGATTGTTGTGATTGCCTTGATACTCCACATGTGTTAAATTGATATATTTTTTTTGTGATATTGGCTTCATGACTACCTTTGGCACTTGTGTCAAAAAATGGGAGAATGTGTTGGGTACAATTTCCCTAGTTCAGTACATTCCTTGCTTCACCTGTGGTTACTTATTTTCATATTCCACACATGCCTCACTGGGTGTTTTGTTTTGAGCATATGTAGGTGCAAGGTTGCAGCAGATAAATTTGATTGACAAGAGCTTCAGTCTATTGATTTAAAATGATTTGTCAATTGGTGTCATATAAGAGTGTTGGAGTCATGTAATGCCCTAATTCACCATTTTGATATGTTTGGGTGAGTTTGTGTCAAGTCATGTACTTCAGTTTAGTTTTGGGTTTTGCCACGGAATTGCCAAATGGGGAGATTGTAAAGTCCATGTTTTTGTATTGGCATATTCCGGTGTCAAAACAAGTGAGTCTAGATGTCTAGGTGTGTATCTTGTGTCATTGTCGTCAAGCATTCGCGAACAAGTGAAGTTGAAGACCGTTGAAGACTCGGGTTGATCATTTCCTTCATAGGATGGTAAGTGACCTAAATACCATACTACCATAGGTAGGATTTGACCTAGAATTATCATAACATGATGCCTTAGGTGGTAAGTGACCTAGAGTAACCATACGGACCTTAGGTGATGAGATAAACAGTGCAAAACTTGTTTTAAAATCTGAAATTTTTCAAAAAACCAAGGTTGCTTGTTTTGGGTGTATCTCACAAAACGTAACTCGGATTTTGCTCCATAATATGTTAAAACGACCGCGTCGAAAAGAGCTAGAACTTTCGTGAAGGGTGCAAGACCCGAAAACGAAGTTTGAAATTCAGGTTGGCACTTCATCGTCGACCATGACCATTTTGGGTTGACCCTGGGTATAGAAAAATATGTATGGTGTTTTTTGGCAGAGAGTGGGTTTTGTGATGGTCGACCTCGAGGACCATCCGGTCAACCGAAAGGCACCATCCGGTCGACCGAATGTACCCCATTGGTCAACCCTGATATGGGATTTTTCCTATTTTCGTTTTTCTTGCTATTTTTCACTTTTAGCAACTTCCATACTTAGTTTTTGAGTTCCCTATTTATGGTGAACCCTTCTAGTTCGTGTAGTACAACTTTGGGAGAGTATAGAGAGGGTTTTTAACTCCTTCTAGAGTTCATAAAAGCTCTAGAATATTATTGTTCTTCTCCCTTTTTTTAGTACATTAAACCTAGAGATTACAAGCCAAAAGTTCCAATATTGCTTGTTTGGACTTGTCCTTTGAAGGAGTTCATCTAGATATTGATTTATATCAAACCATCAACCCGTTCTGGATAGAACACCTTGGCCGAAGTATTCCGGAGCATTTCCAAAGGAGATCGATCTGAGAAGGATCGTGGTAGAGTGATTTGGTCGGTGGAATCCGAAGCCGTCATTGACGGAGATCGATCGGAAGATCGTGGACTGTTTTAGAGACACAAAGAGAAGTACGAGCGGCTACGGTTGATCACGGGACTTGAGAGTACGTAATGACTTTTCGAGGCATGGAGGACTAAGAACTAAAGGATCGTGGAGTCGAGTCCGACGGAGTCAAGTTCGAGTCTTGTAAGTTCTTGTTTTGCTTTGTCTTAGTGGATTCTCATGGCTGGACTAGGTCCCGTGGTTTTTCCCGGAAGGGTTTCCACGCAAAAATCCTTGTGTTATGGTTTGCGTGTTTCTCTAGATTTTCGCACTTGATTATCATCTTCCCTTGAGTTAAATAACTTAATTTAAAATCATTAAAAATGGTAGACAAACTATTAGGAAAACTTAACCATCCTCTCGATCTTGTAGATTCTCAACTCAAACATAGATTTGAAATTCACCGAATTTGATTTTTCACTTTTATTTTTTTTTAGTGATGGATATCATTTACCTATGTTAGTAGAGTCAACGGTTATCATTTACCTATGTTAGTAAAATGAGATCTATTTGAAGTATGTATGTTGTAACCTTTATTACTAATTATTATTTTTTCCTTTATATAATTTGGTTAGGAAATGTTGCTCAATATGGTATTAATTCTCGTTTGTTGGAATGCCTAGTTGTTTTCTCTTGCAAAATATTTTTTTATATTGTACTATTACTTTTGAACATTACTTTAAATACCCACCATGTGTCTTGCACGTGCAGCCTCAACTAGTATTTAGTAAACGAGTCGAGCTTGAACACCGTTTTCGAACTCGTTTAGTAAACGAGTCAAGTTGCTTGAACACACCCCTGCTCTGCTTGATAAAAGCTCGGTTCGATTATATATACATATTAACCTACTAAATTTTTTTAAATATACTTATTTCATTTAAATATTAAAATTAAGTATATATATTATATACTAGTAAAGATTAATAGTATATAATGTATTTTATATGATAAGAATACTCTTTATAAAATTATAATCTTATACTAAAATTTTAGTTAATACCGTGATTTCTTAGCCTAGGATAATAAAGTGAATTTTTTACCTAATATAAATAGTTATATCCAATAAAACAAGCTGCTAGTGAACTACTCGAGCTCGGCTCAAGTTCGGCTAGTAAAGCTCCAGCTCGTTTATTTAATAAACGAGTCAGGCTTGAACATGATTTCCGAGCTCGATTAGTAAACAAACAAGCTTGAACACACCACTACTCGGCTCAGCTCAATATCACCCCTACTCGCTGGTCTCCTTCTTCTTCCTTATGTTTGGCTTTGTATGTGGAACTGAAAGAGGGATTGGGAGATCAAGGATGGGGTGCGCATTTGCTTTGACCGGAAAGAAATGCTCTCAAGTCGTATGTGTACGACCATGCAGGAGAGAGAAATTGCGCAGGAGGTGAAAATTGGAGAAAATCATCAGGCCCTATATGAAGGAATATAGCGGCGGTTCATAAAAAACGCTGCCTATAGTGATTTATTCAATGGCGATTAGTAATAAACCGCTGCTATTATAGAGTTTTTCACAGTGGTTATACTAAAACCGCCACTAATATACAAGTGGGAATGATCCAGGCAGGAAGCCAAAACTGGTGGAGGGAAACCTTTTAACGACAGTTACGTAATAAACCACCGTTAGGCCCGTTACAAATGTACTATATACAGCGGTTTGTTAGGCCCTTAATTCCCTCCCTAACATTAACATATAATCCCTAAAATCCTAAGTTTAATTATTTAAGCACATACAGAATGTTAAGTTTCCTCATAAAATACTCCATCTACTGGACCCAATGATTGTAGTTCTGTCCTTCGAACTTGGGGACAATATTGGCTGGTACAAATGTTGGAGTAGAACTTGTCATTTTGCTATGATTTAATATGCAAAAGGGAGTAAAATATCTTCAAATTGTTGCACATATATATATATATATATATATATATATATATATATATATATATATATATAACCGAATCCCGCAAGTTGAGAGGCACTCGACTGAGAGTCTTTCTTGAAGTTAGTCGAAGTCTCTCGTATGTAAGGGAAAAGCAACCCTATCTCCGGGATAAAACTCAACTCGGATTCAACCGAGCAATCCCTACGAGTTTGTACTACTCGGCAGATTGTGGTGCACCAAACCTCTTTTATAGTATGCCCGAATAAATAATAAAATTTCACAATAGATTGAGTTTATGAAAAATCCATTTCAATAGAATAATTAATCTAAAAACATTGGAACATGATTTTTAGTCTAAAAAATCATTTTAGAAATCAGTCCAATTAATTAAACACTTTGTTTAATTACAACAACCGTTTAATTGAAAAACAATTAAATCATAAGTTAAATATATTTATTTAACTTAACAAAACCGATTAAATCATTAATTTGTTTTAATCCAGAGTAGTCAAGGTAAGAGATCCATTTAAGTGGAAGGGGTTAAGCACCCCGGGACCCCCATTCTAACATGGTTACCTACTTATTAGGCATAAGCCAAACAGCTGAAGTCATTTAAAATTTCCTAAGTGATTTTAGATTTGCTAATTACGCACAATCAAGCACAAAGTAGGGTAAAAATTCTATCCTAAGTTGGGGTCGAACCTTGGCTCGGGTTGCCTATTTATCCGGTTAGACAGAATCAGACCCAGTAGTAGTTCGGGGATGTGACGGATTTATACTCATTTTGAAGTGATTGGCAGTTATGACTCGTGCATGAGTTGAGGGAAGCGGAGTTGAGATTATGGAATCTCATTCCGGAGTTTGGTAGCGTGCCTAGGTGCTCATGGGAGAGCGTTAGGGGGCATTCATTTATTAGGGTAGATTGATCTTTTTTTTGGATTTTTTTGTTTATTTGAATGTTTTTGTATTTTTATATTTTTCAATTTTTTTATATTTTTTAAATGGTAGTTTGCACTCATTTCGGAGACTAATATAAGTGATGTGGCAAGTTTAACTATGGTTAACACCAACCTAGGTGTCCGGGGTGGGTGAAATGTAAAATCTAACGGGCCCTCGGAGGGCAACGAACCTAGTTAATTAAATTTTTTAAAATATACTTATTTCATTTAA
Organism: Tetracentron sinense; assembly: GCA_015143295.1. Taxonomy (NCBI): domain Eukaryota; kingdom Viridiplantae; phylum Streptophyta; class Magnoliopsida; order Trochodendrales; family Trochodendraceae; genus Tetracentron; species Tetracentron sinense. The sequence continues at coordinate 29,716,369 of CM026567.1, read as the reverse complement.
ATATTAAAATTAAGTATATATATTATATACTAGTAAAGATTAATAGTATATAATGTATTTTATATAGTAAGAATACTCTTTATATAATTATAATCTTATACTAAAATTTTAGTTAATACCATGATTTCTTAGCTTAGGATAATAAAGTGAATTTTTTTACCTAATATAAATAGCTATATCCAATAAAACAAGCTGCTAGTGAACTACTCGAGCTCGGCTCGAGTTCAGCTAGTAAAGATCGAGCTCATTTATTTAATAAACGAGTCAAGCTTGAACATGATTTCCGAGCTCGTTTAATAAACAAACAAGCTTGAACACACCACTACTCGGCTTGGCTCGATATCACCTCTACTCACTGGTCTACTTCGTTTTCCTTATGTTTGGCTTTGTATGTGGAACTGAAAGAGGGATTGGGAGCATAGTCACAAAAAACTGCGTTTTTTTTAAAAAACTGCGTTTTTAAAAAAAAAACTCCATTTAAAATGCGCATTAATACCCTGCCGTAGAAAATGGCATTTAAAACCCGTTTTTTGAATTAAACACGTATTATAGTTTTGAAACCCGTATAAAACGAATAATACGAAAAAAAAACACGTTTAAAACGAATAATACGAAAAAAATAGATAATCTTGAAATTTCTTTGGAATGAAAATTATGTAGATATTGATAACTTTGATGCGCTTTTGAGCAATTGATGAATATAAATGAGTATTTTTATTAATATACGTATTTTAGTCTTATTTTTAATCTTGATAATTGATATTTTAATGAAATTTAATGCCTTGATGGAATGAATTTGATGTTAAAATAATGTTATAAATTTATTAATGTTGCTTATAGTTACTCTTTATGCATATTATCTCACCAAATTGTTAGATATATTAATTTGCATCGTTTCTAATTTTTATAATTATAAATTTTTTCTCCGTTTTTTTCCTGAAGTTTTCCCGAATTTTTCCGTACTTAACCCTTGCCGAATTATTCCCGAACCCCGACTTTGTGACTATGATTAGGAGATCAAGGATGGGGTGAGCATTTGCTTTGACCGGAAAGAAATGCTCTCAAGTCGTATGTGTACGACCATGCAGGAGAGAGAAATCACGCAGGAGGTGAAAATTGAAGAAAATCATCAGGCCTATATGAAGGAATATAGCGGCAGTTCATAAAAAACGCTGCCTATAGTGATTTATTCGATGGCGATTATTAACAAACCGCTACTATTATAGAGTTTTTCACAATGGTTATACTAATATACAGGTGGGAATGATCCAGGCAGGAAGCCAAAACTGGTGGGGGGGAAACCTTTTAACGGCGGTTACGTAATAAACCGTCGTTAGGCCCGTTACAAATGTACTATATACAGCGGTTTGTTAATCCCTAATTCCCTCCCTAACATTAACATATAATCCCTAAAATCCTGAGTTTAATTATGTAAGCACATACGGAATGTTAAGTTTCCTCATAAAATACTCCATCTGTTGGACCCAACGATTGTAGTTCTGTCCTTCGAACTTGGGGACAGTATTGACTGGTACAAATGTTGGAGTAGAACATGTCATTTTGCTATGATTTAATAAGCAAAAGGGAGTAAAATATCTTCAAATTGTTGAACATATATATATATATATATAACCGAATCCCGCAAGTTGAGAGACGCTCGAAAGAGAGTCTTTCTTGAAGATAGTCGAAGTCTCCCGTGTGTAAGGGAAAAGCAACCCTATCTCCGGGATGAAACTCAACTCGGATTCAACTGACCAATCCCTACGAATTTGTACTACTCGGCAGATTGTGGTGCACCAAACCTCTTTTAGAGTATGCCCAAATAAATAATAAAATTCCACAATAGATTAATTGAGTTTATGAAAAATCCATTTCTATAAAATAATTAATCTAAAAACATTGGAACATGATTTTTAGTCTAAAAAATCATTTTAGAAATCTGTCCAATTAATTAAACACTTTGTTTAATTACAACAACCGTTTAATTGAAAAACAATTAAATCATAAGTTAAATATATTTATTTAACTTAACAAAACCGATTAAATCATTAATTTGTTTTAATCCAGAGTCTAGGCCAACCATACAATTTTCTGTCATAATTTTGGTAGCATATCGGTATATGGACCGGAATGGTCCATTTAGTTGAGTCCGTTTTGACCATCTCAGTTTGATCAGTCAAGTTGGTTTAGTCCATAAACCAACCGGTTAGACTATCTGTTAAAAGGGTCCATTAGGATAACACTAGGCGGTCTGATTTAGCCATCTCATATCGATCTGTCAAATTGGTTCAGTCCGGAGACTAACCGGTTAGACTGGTCTGTTCGAGTGGGTCAATCTTATAGACTACCAAAGAGGCTAACCCTTTCAGGCTTGCCACTATGATTGGGCTACATGTAGCACCAATCTGTGATTAACCATTTCTGGAATCACACACTGTTCTATTCAATTGGATCTAGTCCAATCTGAACAACAAACGGACCTATGGTTCGACCTTTTCTGGTGGACTGGAAATTGAGGTCTTCTTCCTCCTTGGACTGTCTATCTTCTTTCTCTGGACGGACTGGAACTCTAGTTCTGGGTGTGAGCACAGGAATTCACCGCCTTTCCTCCCTCCCGGCACTAGATGTCGATGTCGGACCTGAGTGCGAAGGACGCTAAACTCACTCAACAAGCGAATAGAAAGAAAAGAGTCGCCACCAACTTTGTTTAGGAGGGATAGCAGGATCCCAAGTTAGTCCAGAATAAGGGGCCTATGGTCCAGAGTAGTCAAGGTAAGAGATCCATTTAAGTCTCAGGGAAGGGGTTAAGCACCCCGAGACCCCCATTCTAAGATGGTTACCTACTTGTTAGGAATAAGCCAAACATCTGAAGTCATTTAAAATTTCCTAAGTGATTTTAGATTTGCTAATTAAGCATAATCAAGCACAAAGTAGGGTAAAAATTCTATCCTAAGTTGGGGTCGAACCTTGGCTCGGGTTGCCTACTTATCCGGTTAGACGGAATCAAACCTAGTAGTAGTTCAAGGATGTGATGGATTTATACTCATTTTGAAGTGTTCGGCAGTTATGACTTGTGCATGAGTTGAGGGAAGCGGAGTTAAGATTATGGAATCTCATTCCGGAGTTTGGTAGCATGCCTAGGTGCTCATGAGGGAGCATTAGGGACATTCATTTATTAGGGTAGACTGATCTCTTTTTTGGATTTTTTGTTTATTTGAATGTTTTGTATTTTTATACTTTTCAATTCTTTTGTATTTTTTAAATGGTAGTTTGCCCTCATTTCGGAGACTAATCTAAGTGATGTGGCAAGTTTAACGATGGTTAACACTAACCTAGGTGCTCGGGGTGGGCGAAATGTAAAATCTAACGGGCCCTTGGAGGGCAACGAGCCTAGTTAATTAAATTAAATAGGCAAGAGGTAGGGTAGGACCACCGGGCCTAAACCAAATGGGGTATGGTTCAGATGCCCTACCTTGGATCCGTGATGATCAAAGGCCCATAATAAATTAAGGAATTGATTTATATACCACAATATAACTAACCATGGTTAACCGAAAATGAGATTGGGTCGGGGCCAACTCTAAAGCTACTGTGCCCCCTATGATAAAATATGGTCAATCAACTTTGGCCCAGTAGTTAAATTTGAGGCCAGGTCTGGTTAAATATGGCTTAAAAAACAAAGTTGAAATTTTCTTGAGGGTCTAAAGGTGGTATACTAATCTAGGGTCAATTTAAAGATTAAATGCCATTGCCAAAGAAAAGGCCCTAAAAATGCTCTTGGCCTCAAAAATTGAGGCCCAACTCAAGCTGACTCCGAACCACTGTTTTCTCCCTACTAGCAAAAAGCCAATCCCAACTCTCACAATTAGAAACAAACTAATACCAAACTGCTCACTGGTTTTGAAATGAACACCTAAGTACTGGATTTTAATCAAAATACAACCAAACCTGCTTTTAACTAGGGTCCAACCCAACAAAGAAAACACACAAGTTTGGTGTTGTTATTGAATGAGCCAACTCCTGACTTGAGGTTTTGAAAATAAAAGTTCCCCTGACTTCAGATTTTAAACCAAATTGAACCAGACCTGACCTTATGTTTTGGCATAATCTTCCTCTAACTTTAGATCTCAAATTAACACAATGAAAGAGAATCTGACCACTAATCCCGAAAATCACACAACAATAATAAGAATAAAAATAAAAGTAATGCAGGGGAAAGAAGAACCATACCTGCGATGGTTGATGGGAGATCGACGATGGTGGTGGCTGCGATTCACGTCGGCGATGGATGCACAGGTGTGATGGTGGAAGATGAACTCTACAGAGGAGAAATGGATCTGATCGGAGCTGCAACTTGCCGGAAGGGAGCTTCACCGGAGGTGACGAGCGACTCCCTGATGGAACTGGTTTGGCCAGAGGTGAGTGATGCTGGCCGGAACTGTTGGTCGTTGGTCGGAGCTTATGATAATGATGAAACTGATCGGAGAGACGGGTGAATATTGCCGCCGGTGAAAGCAATCAGGTGGCTTCACCTCTTGGCGCCTTGTTGCTGAAGTTCACCGAAGCTTGAAGAGGTGACAGGGTCGTGGTCTGGCGAGAACCAGAGATGCTATTGCTGCTGGATAACGGTGACAGGCTTGCCACCAGTGAAATCACAAATAGAAAAGGGGACGAAGTTCCTCTAGTACGAATCAGATCTGATTCGGTTTTGCATGCTAGAATTGTTGGCCGGAATTGCAGACTTGCTGAATGGAGATGGCGAGGCCGGAGGAAAGTGCTGCAGCCAGGAATGATGGAGGAGATCCTCTTGATCGCTGGAAATGGACTGAGCTAGAGTAGCCGTTGTGGCCGATGAAACTGAAGACTGAGAGGGGAGGGGAGGGGAGAAGAAGAAAAGAGCCGCTTGCCCTTTCTCAAAGAAGAAGTAAGTCGTTTTCTTTGAATCTTCTCTTTGTTTTTATACGGTTTTGGGGAAAAAACAGATTTGGGTTTGCATATGGGACATGTGAAATGGGTTTTGGGCTTGGATAGGGTGATGGGCTTCGATGCATGAATGGGCTTGGATTTAGGAATGGTTATGCAATGAAATGTTGTGCTTGGGCACATAGGGTTTAGGGTTAGGACATACTCTCTTTCTCTCTCTCTCTCTCTCTCTTTAGAAACTTGTGAAGTCCGCAAAATACAACAAAATTAAATTAAATTAAATTAAAAATATACAAAATAATATAAAAAGATAGAATTTTCAAGGTGTAAAAATGGGGTGTTCATAGTTGTCCCTCTTTATTGGAGAGTGCTAGCAATTGAACGGCAAAGATTGAATTCACCCATATTTTTACACACAAAAACCAGTGAAACTAGTAAAAAGCAAAAATAGAAGAAGGAAAATTCTAACCCTAGTTAAACTTGCTAGAAACAAAAGGGTGGAGTGATGGGTAGTAATTTAAAACCTCATTATGGAGGATTGTTGGGGAAATGGGTGCAAATGAGACATGGACTGAAGGGAGCTCATGAACACTACTGCATGGAGACTAATATAATGTTCAGAGTGAGAGTACTACTGCATGGAAATTGAGGATGAAATGGATATGATGAAAGACATTGCCTCGAATGTCAAAAGAAAGGATTGAGGGTGGCATCGCTTAGAATATCAATCGAGTAGATTGAGGGTGACATCGCCTAGAATATCAATCGAGTAGATTGAGGGTGACATCGCCTAGAATGTCAACCGACTGGATTGAGTGAGACATCGCCTTGAATGTCAACCGACATGATTGAAGGTGACATCGCCTTAAATGTCAACCGATAAGATTGAGGGTGACATCGCCTAGAATGTCAACTAACAGTATTGAGGGAGACATCGCCTTGCATGTCAACTGACAAGATTGAGGGTGACATCGCCTTAAATGTCAACCGATAAGATTAGAGGGAGACATCAGCTTGAATGTCAACCGACGGGATTGAGGGTGACATCACCTTGAATGTCAACCGAAAAGATTGAAGATAACATTGCCTAGAATGTCAACGAAAAGATGGAGGGTGACATTGCCTTGAATGTCAACTGAAAAGATTGAGGGTAACATCATCTTGAATGTCAACCGACATGATTGAGGGTGACATTGCCTAGAACGTCAACCGAAAGAATTGAGGGTGACATCGCCTAGAACGTCGATCGACAAGATTGAGAGTGACATTGCCTGAAATGTCAACTAATAGGATTGATGGGTAGTCAATCCGATGACAAGACTGAGGGTAGTCAGTCCGATGACATGCTTGGTGGGTAGTTAGCCTGATGACACACTGATGACATGATTGGTGGGTAGTCAGCCCGAAGACAGATGTTATTGACATGATTGGTGTGTAGTCAGCCCGATGACATGATTGGTGGGTAGTCCGCCCGATTAGAAGTGTGACATCATCTGAGGATGCCAACCAGATTGAAAATTGATAATGACAAGATTGGGTGGTTGTCAACTTGATTGGAAATGCCAATAACATGATTGGTGGATAGTCAACCCGATGAGAAATACTGATGACATGATTGGTGGGTAGTCAGCTCGATGAGAAATGTTGATGACATGCTTGTTGGGTAGTCAGCCCGATGACATGATTAGTGAGTAGTCAGCTTGATGAGAAATATTGATGACATGATTGGTGGGTAGTCAACCCGATGACAAATACTGATGACATGATTGGTGGGTAGTCAGTTCGATGAGAAATACTGATGACATGATTAGTGGGTAGTCAGCCCGATGAGAAATGTTGATGACATGATTGGTGGGGGTAATTAGCCCGATGACATGAGTGACATCATCTGATAATGTCAGTTGGATTGAAAATTGATAATTTCTAAAGTTGTTGCCTGATTGAAAATGACAGATTTCTAAGGCTGTCGACCCAATTGGACAGATTTCTAAGGCTGATGTCTGATTGGACAGATTTCTAAGACTGTCGCCCAATAGGATGATGACAGAGTTCTAAGGCTGTCGCCTGATGAGAGATGACAGATTTCTAAGGACGTCAGCCCTGATCGCAAATGGTAGATTTCTAAGGCTGTCGGCCCTGATCGTAAATGACAGATTTCTAAGGCTATCGACCCTGATTGGATAAGAGGAGGGACATCATCTGATGATGTCAACTAGATTAAAAATGACAGATTTTTAAGGCTGTCGCCCGATTAAAATTGTCTGGTGTGCAGCTTCCACTAGAGACCTCCTGGTCTTACCTAGCTTGGCGTGTACGCGACTTTGTGTTGAATTTGATTCAATTGTTGTGTAGTGTGTGTACTGCAACTGTCGTGTAGTGTAGTGTGTGATGCAACTGTTGTGCAGTGTAGTGTGTGTGATGCACTGTTGTGTAGTGTAGTATGCGATGTCACTGTTGTGTAGTGTGTGTTGTATGCGTGATGCAAATGCAACGGTTGTGCAGTGTAGCATTTCTACTGCAATTGTTGTGCAGTGTAGTGTGTGCTGCAACTGTTGTGTAGTGTAGTGTATGTGAAGCCACTGTTGTGCAGTTTAGTGTGTTGTGAATGCAACTATTGTGTAGTGTAGTGTGTGTGCTGCAATTATTGTGCAGTGTAGTGTATGTGATGTCACTGTTGCGTAGTGTGTGCTGTACTACAACTACTGTGCAGCATCTGTGAAAGAGTTTTGCTAAATTTTGACTCGACTAAGTGAGCGCAACTATAGTGCAAAGTGTGTGACTCGACTGAGTGGGTGCAACTGAGTGCAACAAAAGTGTGATGTGTGTGACTCAATTAAATGTGTGTAATTGAGTGCGACAAGAGTGCAATATGTGTGACTTATTAAATGTGTGTGATGGAATGCAATTAAGTGCAGTATGTGCGTCTTGATTAAGCAAATGAATGTGTGCAACTTGTGTCACCTAGAGTGTAGTGTGTTGAATATGCATTGACTGGATTGGATGATGTGCATGTATAATATGTATGAGATGCAAAACTCAACTTATGCAGATGTGCGGATGACACAGTTAGACCTGGATTAAACCAATGCGGTATTCATGGGAGACACACAAATTGGTAAAGAGCTAGGAGGTATATGACTCGCTCTTAGCATCCTGTCCTATGCTTGCCGGAGATTGGAGGTTCTGAACCTTGCTCTAGCTTCCTGTTTGGTACCTTGAGCAATCGCTGAGATGAAATTGATCTAATCAAGCCAAAGGACATGACAAACATTGAGACCTTGATGACTAAATAAAAAGTAGTTGAATATTTCTTGGAAACACTCTACAAGTTGAATGTTATTGGTCATGACTTATTCAAAAAGCCTGATGACCGGATTGAAATTAAATGGATTTTTCATAATGAGAATGCTTTCTTAGCTTATTGGATCTAAAGGTAGATCACCCTCACATAATGATTGAGTTTTATCCTCAAAGGTAGAATATCACGCTACCTTGTTATGACATTGGTAAAGCCGAGCTTTAATCCTTGATGTGCTGAATCGAGCTCTACCTGGACCAGAAACTTTGGATTCGCTCTAATGATGAGATTTTTCAGCTAATACTTGAAAGCACTTTATCTTGATCTCGAGGATGTTTATGCTGAATGCTCGATGTTTACAATTTTTCCCTTTTTTACTTTTGGAATGACCAAATCATGAGGTTCGCATACTTTTTGCGCAATGAGACCGTTGCCGATTTTTACTCATGCCTACTAAGTTGATCAATTTTATCTTTTCCTTTTTTCCCTCTAGTTGCAAGACTAGGATTAGGGTTCGCGTAATTTTTGCGCAATGAGGCCGTTTCCGGTTTTTACTCATGCCCACGACTTTCTTGAGGTATGATTCTGCTTCGACTATAAAATTCTTCAATTGGTGCTCGAAGTTTCTTCGACCTGATCTCAAGGAACCTGCTGTTGAATGCTTGATGTTTTCAACTTTTCTTTTTTTTACCCTTGGAATAACCATGCATAACTTTTGCGTAATGACGCCGTTGCCGGTTTTCACTCATGCCTGCGAAGTTGATCAATTTTATATTTCCTTTTTTTTGTCCCTAGTCGCAAGGGGCTGAGTTCACGTAATTTTTGAGCAATGAGACTGTTTCAGGTTTTCACTCATGTCCGCGATTTATTTCAAGTTAGGTTTTGCTCCCGTCAATGCCATCGATGCTTGTATTTTGCTTTGAATATTGTCTGATAAATTGCATGCACTCTTAATCTCTAAAGAACCAAGGTGGAACAATTCACCCTGTGTCACATTATTTGGTTTGCTCACTAGAAAGTTACCCTATATACATATATTTCTTAAAATATATTCTTTATTTATTTTGTTAGTTTTTCTACCCGTGAAACCAATGTCTTAACACTGGCTCTATCAAGGGGCAGGTCAGTCCAAATCGGTTAGACCAACGGATCATTTCGTTTCACCAATGACATCAAGTGATGTCAAAAAAATATTTAACATTGATATAATGTTAAAAAATAGAAATCAATAACATGGGTTGCTTACTTTCCTTTTTCTTGTTATCAGATTGGATTCGAGAGATTTAAACAATATTTGATCATAATTTAAATCAAAAGAATGTAGCTTGTTAATTAAAAAAAACACTTATCATTGTACAATTCGATTGAAATAGTCAACTCTTATCGGTAAAAAAACAAAACGTAATACAAGTTTTGGTCTAAGACATGCAAAAACAGTAGTGCAATGTGTTCATGGTATTAAAAAAAAAAGCATGATAGAAACAACCTTATGAATTACCAAGCCCACTAAAATCATCAACACTGTTTGTGAAATGAAATTTGGTTGAGTGTCAAGTGGCTGGTTTAGGGATGGCAATATGACCCGCCTGTAGAGGCCCCGAGCGGTTTTTTTTCAAATAAATCAGGGGCGGGGTGGGAACGGTATAAAAAATAAAGACCCGACTCGGTTTCGGAGCAGGGGTGGTTTTAGTATACCCTGCTCCGGTGCCCCGCCTCGCCCCGGAACCACTTTAATAAAATATATATATATATTATATGAAAAAAAAAAATGCAGTAGGGGTAGGGTGGGGAGGGGTGGGGATTTTATAAGTGGGGCGGAACTGGTTTCACCATATATAAGCCCCGGTTTAGGAAAGGGCAGGGCGGAGCAGCTTTATAATCGGGTTGGGGCCAGGAAGGTAGAAAACCGTCCCGCCCCGCCCCGCCCCATTGCCATTCCTAGCTGGGTTTCATCATCATCCACAAATTTTCAAATTTTCTCCAATGATATGTATGCAACATTAAAGTATAAATTAGTGGTATATCACATATATACAACACCCTTATTAGATATTTTTATGAATACTTTTTTTTGGAAGGTAAGCGAGGGTTAGGCAGACACGTACCATAGAAACATAGGCAAGATTTGATCTCAGGTCCTTGGTACGACGCCAAGGGACTTTACCAACTAAGCTAGCTGGCACCTGTATTTTTACGAACACTTGATAATTAGTATGCATAAAAATTACAATTAATCAGAACACATTTTAAGAAAAAGAGATACCTCATAGATTGAAAAAAAAAAAAACTCAAAATAATCTCACTTTTTCAAAACCTATAAAAGAAGTTAAGAAAATACTAATTGACGGTGTGTTAGAATTTTCAAATGCTCATTATCATACAAATATTTTTCAATAGTTAAATTGCAACCCTTAAGGTCCCTACAAAAATGTGGGAATTTTTTTTTTTGTCTCAAACAATATGAAATAAATAAAATAAAAAATTTAAGAACAATGAAATTTGATCATAACCTTTTAGCAACACATTTATGCAACATATATTATAAAGTAGTACAACGCCCCCTATTTAGATATTTTTATGAGTACTTTATACATAATTACTACAATCAATTAAAATATATTAAAAATGAGAAGTCTCAAAGATTGAAAAAAGTTAAAATAATCTCACTTTATAATCAAAATATTTAAAAATAATAAAGAAAAATCACAAAGATTAACTTAAGAATATGAATTATTAATATTTGAGATTACTATATCAAATTAAAAATATATATTTAAACCTTTGAAATCAATAAAAAAACCGTATATGTTTCAGGTTTAATAAGTTTTTGCAACTCCTTTATAACATGCCAGATACGAGTGGTGCCTCACCGAGTTCGAATTCATATACGGCAAGACAACCTCCTCTCAGTGTCCTTGTGCCCCTTTTAACATCCTTTTAACCCCGATTAAGCTTGACTAAATTAAAGATAAGTTTTTTGTTTTGTTTTTTTCTAACAACCAAGGTTAAATTACTTAACCCTAGAAGTGAGTGAATCTTAACCACAGTTAATGAGTGTTTAAAAATGATGCGTGGACAAATGAGAGCCGACCATTTTGTTACATAATGGAACCGTTAATAAGTTAAGCATTTTCTTTGTAATATCAACCTATGCCAAATATTAAATACTAGGCATTAACCCACTAACTTAGAATACTAACACTATTAATTGTGGCTGCAGCCGAACAGATGATGCACCAACTCTCCTTAGCTATTATTTTTAATTTGGTAAGAACTAAGAAGCTACGCGGTTATGTATTTTTCAGGTAAGAATTTTTGTCTATGAAGGTACGCGTTTTTGTTTGGGTAAAAACGCTACGTGGTTATGCTAGACTATCCTTGAGTCTATTCAAAGGAGACCTTGGCATCGAAATCATAGCATATCTCTGTTGCTTTTGGCTTTTTGGGTAGCGTATCCTTTGAGTCTATTATTATTTAAGATGGCTTGCAAAGTTGATAGAATTTTTTTTTTAAGTATGAAGTTGTTGGAATTCTTTGCTCTATTACTGCTTTAAACCCTGAGTTTGAAACTATCTTTAGCCCACTTATGGGGCTCACACAAAATCCGTTTTTAAGATTAGTTTTAAAATGGTGGCCGACCCGGGCAGTCAGACCGGTTGACCCATGAACCAAACCCTTCATCGGTTTGTTTGAACCTTCTATAGGTCAAGCATAACCCGTGTGACCCGGACGGTTTTTTTTGAACTGCTTAAGTCATTGCAAAAGTCAAATTTAAACCTTTAAAAATTTATATTGTTTCACTAAAAAAATATCTGTAGTGCATCAATTATGCAAGTCTAAACTAGGTTTATAGGCTTCTAAGGGTAGGACAGGATTCAAAATAATATATTAAATTAACAATTATTGAATATAAAAATGTAAAAATAAAAAATAAAGGTGTTTGAAACAAAACCTACGGGAGAAAGAAATTAACAATAGTACACCTGAAGAAAGTGAAGTAGAGGGATTCTTTAATTGATTCATTGTTTTAAAAAAAATTCTAAATTTAATTTTTTATTATTAAAGTAATATTAACTATACTTGACGCAACTTGTCAACCTAATTGATTCGATCCCCAACCTGAATAACTTACACGAGTTGGTTCCATCCCTGCCAGGATAGGAGCCTTCCACATTCCCTATCTGAAAAGGATATACACGCAAATTCATTCCTCAATCCCTGTCAAAGACCAGCTGGGGCAAGACGATGGGCTAAAGCATTGGTTGAACGTTGGGAATAAAGCAGGCTCAACAAAGGAAACTGACGCATAATGTCTCGAATATCATCCACGATCACCTGCACCTCTCAAGGCACCAAAAAGGTGGTCCCATTGATAAAGGAGACTAAGCCAAGAGCATCAAATAAAATGATGATCTGATTCCAACCATGGAAAAGAGCCCAGCCGATACCAGTGCGGACAACCACTGCCTCAGCCACCAGAGGTGACCCACCTCGTAAAGCCTGACCAAATCCTCCCAAAATGCACCCTCTATGATCATGGGCGATACCTCCAACCCCGGCTATCCTGCCTTCCTCCTTAGAAGATCCATCTACAAATAGCTGAATGGCCATCTGAGGAAGACCCCAGATGTTCATCCCTGCACGACGACCACCATCAGAATTCCCACACTTGAATCGATTTGGTTCGACTCGAAGTACCTCATCCACCGGCTGGGTGGCCTGAAGAACGGAGCGAAGGGGATCAACATGACCCCCTTAGAATAAACTAGTGTTCCTAGCCTTCCAGATACTCCATGCTATGGATGTTAAGAGATTGAGCATCCTGACTTTGTCATTCGACGAGAGATTTAAACTTACCCAAGATGATCACCACTCTTGAAAACCTCCACACGAGCCCAGAGTGGACCGAACCCCTAACTGAGAGCCAAGCCAAGTACATCGAGCATGGTCACACTCTAGGAGCATATGAATAACTGATTCTTCTCTGCCACCACACAAGGGGCAGCCTGAGTATTTAGAAATCTTCCTTTTAAAAAGCTCCCACTTCACTTCGAGATAATTTGGGCCAACCTACTTCCTTGATCTAGTGACCAATTTGATTTTTAAAATATAAAATATGAATAGGAAGTCTAGTTGAAGAAATGAACCCAAAGTATGCTTTATGGCAAGGTAGTTTATATATTACAAAATTGAAGGGTATTTTTGTAATTTTCAAAATACCCCTCTCAAAAACTCGATATTTGTGTCATACATGTGATGTCTTGTTCATTTGAAAATTAAAAAAAGACGAAGTATAGAAATTGTAGGAATGCTAATGAGAGTGGAGAATACTAACCTAATTTCTCTCTTCCTAACTTTTTTTTTAACTGGACTGCTATGTGTCCTCACTTTTCCCAGTGTTTTTGTTGATTAAAACCAAGAAAGAGTGAGGGTTTAAATGTAGCTTTAACTAGCTGCAAAAGTAGTTAGCTAACTGAGGACATGTGTTGGTCCGGTAGAGAAAGTGCAAGAGAGAAAGTGAGGCTAGCATTCCCCAATGAGAGTATGCTTAACATTTTTTTTTTTGGTGATGAGGGTATCCGGGCCTCTTAGAGCACCCGACTAGTTCCCCCGGGCACGTGCAGAGCCCTCTCTCCACACGCACCAGGAAAGTCGAGATAAATCCGGAGGGTGGCCAACGAGAGTAGGGAATCGAACTCAGGACCTCCGCTTCGTGAGGCGTGGTCCTGGCCATCAGCCCCAACCCCCGTTGCTTTTCTAAAATTTCATTCTCTCTAGCCACCTCTTTGTCTCGCACTAAAACTTACATCTAATCATATCATCCATATCTCTACCATCTGATTTAGGGACCACTTCCAGCTTCATACTTTTTTATTTTAACGTGTCATGATATCATTTACCTACTACTTACTAATTGAAGTTACTGGTTAGTATAACTCCTGCAAGCCACATGACTCTCTGGGACATATCCCAGTCCTCTCTTCTCATGAGAAGCAACAATTGGGAAAACCCCCTAATTTTACTAAACCTATTGTACGTCCTAGCAAGCGTCCATATGGAATCGACTAAACAGTAAATGATTAGGTAACAATGAAAGGGGCACACCAACAAGTAAACTTGACGAATATAGTTCTCATTCCTAAAATCCCTCATCCTCAGCACTTGGGTCAGTTTAGGCCTATCAGTCTTTGTAATGTGATCTATAAGATTTGTGCTTGGATTTTAGCTAATAGACTTTGTAATGTGATCTATAAGATTTGTGCTTGGATTTTAGCTAATAGACTGCGATCCATTTTGGGGAATTTAGTTCATCCAGCTCAATTGGCCTTCCTCCCTGGTAGAAATATTTTGGAAAATGTCTTGGTTACTCACGAGATGCTTCACCATTTGAAGAGCAAGAAAAAAGGGGGACTATTTGATGGTGATCAAATTAGATATGAATAAGGCTTATGATCGGTTGGAGTGGAGTTTTTTAGAGCAAATTCTCCGGAAGTTGGGCCTTTGCGAACGATGTGTGTCTACGGTGAGATACTCTATTGTGATTAATGGCGAGGTTCGAGACTTAATTCATCCTTCTAGAGGGCTCATACAAGGTGACCCCCTTTCCCCCTATCTATTTATTTTGGCTTCTAATGGTTTATCCCATCATTTGGATAGGGCAGCCTCTACAGGTGCTATTAGTGGTATTAAAGTTCATCGGACCAGCCCATCTATTTCCCACATGATTTTTGCGAATGACTGTATACTATTTTCCAAAGCTAGTATTGATGAACCCTTGGGATCAACTCCATTTTGGGTGAATTTCGTAAAGCTTCGGGTCAGCTGATTAATTATCAGAAATCCGGGGTTATTTTCAGTCCTAACACTCCTTATAACTTTCATCGGCGTATGGCTCATCGTCTTAATATGAGAGTTTTGGATCATGCTGGAGTTTATCTTAGGCTTCCCATGATGTTCGGAAGGTCCAAAAGAGAGTTATTTGCTCATATCTCCGAGAGGGTTAAAGCTAAACTACAATCTTGGAAAGGAAAGTTTTTAAATAAGGCAGGGAGGGAGGTCCTCTTGAAGGCGGTCATTCAAGCAATTCCGTCGTATGCAATGGGCTGCTTCGAGCTACCCATTTCTATTTGTAAGGAGGTTGTGTCCTTAATGGCTAAATTTTGGTGGGGGCAATCAGATGGCGGCAAGAAGACTCATTGGGTGTGCTGGGATACACTGTGCAATAGTAAAGAAGTGGGAGGAGGTGGATTCCGTGAGCTTTCTGCCTTCAACTTAGCTCTCTTGGCTAAGTAGGGTTGGTTGATTGTGTCGAATCCGGATTCTATTTGGAGCCGGTTAGTGAAAAGTATTTATTTCTCTCATGGGGATTTTGTGGGGGCTTCCATAGGTTATCGCTCCTCTTGGGCTTGGCGAAGTATTTTAGCCAGGAGAGCTGTCCTTCAGTCCGGGTTGCGATGGCAAGTAGGTAAGGGGTGGTCCATTGACCCTTGGGAGTCGGCTTGGATTCCATCTCTGGTTGGGTTCAGGGCTCCCTCTCCCAAGCCTCCAAGTTACGTATGGAGTGCGGTGGCTGATTTTATTCATTCTCAGACCTTTGGTTGGAATGTTCAACGCCTTTCTCAGGTGTTTCTAGTGGAGGTCGTTGGCCATGTATCCAGGATTGCGTTGAGCCAGTCCGGGGCTCCTGATAGGCTTGTTTGACACTTTGAGAAGAATGGTGTTTATTCTGTCCGGTCAAGGTACAATTATCTTCGTGCTCTCTCCCCTTCCGACAGATCATCTCGCTCCTCTTCTTCTCGATCAGTGATTTCGAAGGCTGGATGGAAAGCTGTGTGGGGTCTTGAAGTATCTCGTAAGATAGCCTGGTTTATTTGGAGGTGTCTATGAGTAAGGGATTTTACTGCCTTTTCTTCCGATTCGGGCCCTGCGGAGGAATAGCACTAAAACGACCTTTTGATCTCACTGGTTGACTAAGAGTTGCCACCTATTTTATTCAAAGGGAAATAGGACCCAAGTGGATAGATAGGGACCTACGGTCTCGGTCAAAGTCTAGGTAAGTGTTTCGTTTAAGTCCCGGAGAAGGTGTTAGGCACCTCGAAACCCCCACCTAAGACGGTTACCTACTCCCTAGGTTTAAGCCAAATTAAAGTCAAGAAAAATGTCTAAGTATTTAGATGATGATAATTCAATAAAAAGAGAAACCTAGACTAGGGTTGAACCTGGGTTGGGTTGCCTACATACCCGCCGAGGTGGGATCAGACCTAGTATAGTTCGGGCGATACCTTAGACCCGTACCGGGGTTAGGGGGTGTGTGTGTGTGCACCGGAGTGACTTAAGATTAGCTCGGGGGCTAGGGTTGGTTAGCCGAGGAGGCTAAGGATTGCACTAGAGTGGCTAGGTTGCACTGGAGTGGCTAAGAAGAAATTAACCATGATTAAGACTATTAACCATGGTTTAGGGTGTCCACCGGAGTGGCTAAGGTCTGGTTTAATAAATGAGCACACCACTACTCGGCTTGTCCCAATATCACCCCTACTCATTGGTCTCCTTCTTCTTCCTTATGTTTGGCTTTGTATGTGGAACTGAAAGAGGGATTGGGAGATCAAGGATGGGCATTTGCTTTGACCATAAAGAAATTCTCTCAAGTCGCATGTTTACGACCATGCAGGAGAGAGAAATCGCGCAAGAGGTGAAAATTGGGGAAAATCATTGGGCCCTATATGAAGGAATATAGCGGCCTATAGTGATTTATTCAACGGCGATTATTAACAAACCATCGCTATTATAGAGTTTTTCACGGTGGTTATACTAAAACCGCCACTAATATACAGGCAGGAAGCCAAAACTGGTGGAGGGAAACCTTTTGACGGTGGTTACGTAATAAACCGTTGTTACAAATGTACTATATACGGTGGTTTGTTAATCCCTAATTCCCTCCCTAACAATAACATATAATCCCTAAAATCCCGAGTCTAATGCTCCAATCAACACCAAGTAACCTCTTAGCAATTCGACATTTTCTCACCTGCAATCCCCAATATTGATTAAAAAAAAAGATTATGTAAAATTTGAGATTTACGATTGGAATATGCTTTGAAGGAGAAGAAGGGCTCACTGTAGGGGTGGTTATTGAACATTAAATGTTCGTGAACTACTCTACTCGGTTAAAAGCGTAAACGAAGCTGGGCTTGAACACCCCTGCTCGGCTTGATAAAAGCTCGGTTCGATTATATTTACATATTAACCTACTAAATTTTTTAAAATTTATTTATTTCATATAAATATTAAAATTAAATATATATATATATATATATATATATATATGTATATTATATAGTCGTAAAGATTAATAATATATAATGTATTTTATATGATAAGAATATCCTTTATAAAATTATAATCTTATACTAAATTTTAGTTAACACCACGATTTCTTTGCCTAGGATAATAAAGTGATTTTTTTACCTAATATAAATAGCTATATCCAATAAAACAAGCTGCTCGTGAACTACTTGAGTTTGGCTAGTAAAGCTCGAGCTCATTTATTTAATAAACGATTCAAGCTTGAACATGGTTTCTGAGCTTGTTTAGTAAACGAACAAGCTTGAACACACCACTACTTGGCTCGGCTCGATATCACCCCTACTCGCTGGTCTCCTTCTTCTTCCTTATGTTTGGCTTTGTATGTGGAACTGAAAGAGGGATTGGGAGATCAAGGATGGGCATTTGCTTTGACCGGAAAGATATGCTCTCAAGTCGTATGTGTATGACCATGCAGGAGAGAGAAATTGTGTAGAAGGTGAAAATTGGGGAAAATCATCGGGCCCTATATGAAGGAATATAGCGGTGGTTCATAAAAACCGCCGCCTATAGTGATTTATTCGACGACGGTTATTAATAAACCGCCACTATTATAGAGTTTGTCACGGCGGTTATACTAAAACCGCCACTAATATACATGTAGGAATGATCCAAGTGGGAAGCTAAAACTGGTGGAGGGAAACCTTTTGACGGTGGTTACGTAATAAACCGCCGTTACAAATGTACTATATACAGTGGTTTACTGAACACCGCCACTAATATTGTGCCTAGAACAGTTATGGACGGCGGTTCTATATAATCGCCATCCTATATATGTAAGCGGTGGTTTTTACTAGCCGCCGCTAAAAATTCGCCACTAAAAGCCCTTAGTTTTGTAGTGAAGGTATGGTAAACACTATTGAATTTGAGGATGCAACAAGTATGAATACTGTAGATGGCCAACAATAGCAAACTATACTGGTAAAGATTGAGGATCTTTTCAGCAATAGAATTGTGAAGCGAGAAAAAGAGATAATGCTACTCTTATTGTCGAGAATTGGAACTACATTAAGATTTTTTTTGACAAGAGAAATTCTAGATTGACTAACCAACAAAATTAGAATGTATTAGTTGATCAGCCAAAGCAAGTCAGTGATGATATTCTTATTGAAGAGCCACAAGAAGAAGATGGTTTTCAACCTGTGACTTAAAGAAGAAGAAAAAACAAATTAGTAGACACCACATCAACAATTGATTTTCAAGGAAGAACAAAGAGGAGGTTAGGAAACCTACTCGATTTAAGGAGTAGTTTTATAGTTTCTCATCGCTTGCTAGTTTAGGGGGAAGGCTTCATGTCCCCCTCTCAATGGATATAATTGAAATTTTAATAATAATAATTGACAGTCTTAGTCGAAAAAATTTACAATAAAAAAAAAAAAAAAAAAAAATATATATATATATATATATATATATATATATATATATATATATATATTATCCTTTTATTTGGTAAACATGGGTATCCCGGGCCCAAATTCAGACTAGTCCCACGTGATGCATAAGTAAACCCCCAACTCATACATCCAATATTGAGGGGAGCCCAGGTTTGATCTTGAGACCTTCGGGTTTAGGGTTTGTCCTTTGACCACTAGGCTACACCCCGGAGGGTTATGCTATCCTTCACTTTCACTCGTCTTTTTTACCCCTATGTATTGAATATCATTTTATTAAATACAAGGGTAGAGGGAGGGAATGGCAATTTTCATGGGCACTACAAAATTTGAAAAAGTACGTACAGGGGAACAAATTTGTTGGGAGACAAGTATGAATGTGAGCTTCTTATTGTCTCACTCTGCTCCCAAATGACTGACATGTCCCTACTTTATGAACATTGTCAAGTATTCAAAAGATTAAAACAAATTAATGAATGTTACCAAATTTACTATCTTTGTGAAACCAAATTGATTAGTCTTTGTGAACCTTTGGTAAACTTTACTAGCCCTTTTACTCTTTCTTTAATCCTTGACCAACTCTCACACAGTATGGATATTTTGGTCAATTAAAAGAGGAAATGCATAATATAACAGACAAAAAAGTATTCTAGGAAATCAGGACACCTGTCAGTATACTTATATGTTTCTTCTTCTCCTTCTTTTTTTTTTTTTTTTGAGGAACTGGTATACAACACTACATTTACTTATACTTATATGTCTCTTCTCCTGCTAGATGACCTAAATGTCCTTTCTTTTGTGAGAATTTGTCAAATATTGAAAGAGTAGTAAAGAGACTTGGTGATTCTTACCAAATTTACTAGTATTTGTGCATTTGTGTGTGCATGTCTACACATGTAGGTATGAGAATATAAGTTACAGATGGTCTACACTGTACTAGAGCAACTTAGAGATTATGGCTGAATCACATCTAGAACTTAAACATTCAATCTTTTTATTATGTATGAGACTCTGTGTGTAATGGCTACAAAGTGTTCTTCGGGAAAGATTGTGAAAGTAATTGTTACATATGGTTTGAAAGCCATTATCATGTACCCCAAAACCACAGTTCCTTACTATTAAGATCTAGAAAAACAAGTTGAGAACATGTAACAATGGCCACCCATATTGCATTAACAAATCTCCCTCTGTTCTATATTACTATACCAACCCTTTCACTTCAACCAAATCAAGAAAAAAAAGTCTATTAACTCCCCATCTGATCTTCTTCTTTGAGGAATGTAATCTGTATCTCCAATGACCCCTAACCACAACCTGGTATCAAATATACAAGAGAAAGGAAGTACTTTCAAGAAAAAAAACTTACTAGACCAAGAAATGCACCCAATTTTTTTATAAATCCTTTCTTAAGGAAACCATTCAGCACTGTGTAGTTGATGATGATGATGCTGGAATCGATGAGACGAAGAGGATCCAGGTTCCTCACAGAGCAAACAGTTTTCTCAACCTTATAAAAAAAATGACAGGTTGTGGTGTTTGCAACTGACATGATCGCTCCGATCCAAACTCCGATCCCATCAAGTTTCGATGCCGAATTCCACCACGTTTTCGCCATGAAGTTCACTACAAAGATGAGTAAACAACAAAAACCTAACTATAAAGACCCATATATATGATTAAAAAGACTAGAAAATCAAGAATGATGTTGATTTGCTAGATCCGAGAAGTGACCAAAGATCCAAAATTTGTGAGATCAGACCAAGCACCGATTGATGCATTCCAATAAATAGATGGATCTGACGAAGCAACTGGTTCGATCGGGTTCTTGCAAGGAACATTGCAATCCATATTGTTGCTCATTCTGTTGTTCCTTCCTTCCATTTTCACATCTCCCATTACCATCCCCGCATCACCATTTCTTACCATTTGCTGGTCTCCAAAGGGTAATAAGGCCTGAAACTGACTAGCCGATTGGGTTTCTTTCAAATCACCTAGAATCAGTTTTTGTTGCTGAAGACTAGAAGCAATCAAAGAGCCCCTTGTTGGAGAAGTAGAGGTAAAAGATGAAGATCCAAAGAAAGAATAATTTGAGAGAAGAGAATTCGATGTAACCACATCTTCTATTTGTGGGATATGATCAAACCCCGTTCGGTATCCGTCCTCTTGAGCATCACTAGTCATAGTCGCCGACGAAAAACCCAACCCTTGAGCATTCAATTGGGGTTGGAGATTATATCTAGTACATGATGTCGGTACCATCTCCACATTAGAAGTTCTTGAATTGTACATAGGAAATGGGAGGTTGATATCAGAAGGATTATTGGGTAGGCCATAAAACAAAGGATTACTGTAATTCGAAGCGGCAGAGACATCGATCTGAGGAGGAGGTGGTGTAGGAGTAGGATCGGTAGAGGCAGCAGGCTTCTTTAAACGCTTGTTCTTCCTGCACCCGCCGCCTACCGGAACATTACGCAGGATGCCGCCTCTAGTCCAGTAACGCTTACAGTCCTTGCAGAAGTGTCTTGGTTGAGATAAACTGTAGTTATTGTAGTAACAAAACTTGGTGTTTGAGGAATCACATCGAGGACACTTTAATGGCTGCTCTTGATCTAGTTTCTCCATAACCCTACCACTAGAAGCCATCAACCCCGTCTCATCTATCTGATTCTGCACCAAAGCAAAAGAGGAGGAAAGAAAGAATACAAGCTGTGAAGGGTAAATAAAAACCAAACAGAAATATTCTCATCCAAGAGCTAAGAAACAAAAGGGTCATGTTATGTCCAAAAATAGAGAGAAAGAGAGAGACAGAAGAAGAAGAAGGATCTGGTCTAAAGCAACACCAGATTATAAACAGCATTAAAAAAAACTAGATTAGATTATTCAGAATCCAAGAACCGAACACAAATGATCTCACCAGGTCCAAGGAAGAACATTACAGATTCTGCATCACTACGTAACATCGCTATGCTAGATAGAGGGAATCCCTAGCTAGAGACCAAGACCCAATACACTAAGACAGCAAATCCCACTGAGGAGTGCTAGTCCTAGAAGACGCATATTCCAAAAAATTTCCATACTTTCACTAGTGTGAGTGCAACACATGTGATTTCTACACTTAAGGCCTTAAGAAAAAGTAGTGAAATTTGGCAGCAAATGTATTTGTAAATGATGTTGAAAAGAATTAACAAGTCACTGACACATAAAAATGATCCGACATAAGCTTAGTATAGATAATAAGAGCAACTCAAAATAAGCCTTTGACACGTGACAATTTGGTAATTACAAAAATAAAGGAAGGTATTTATATAAGCAGTGATTATCCGACTCCGCATTCCTCTATCTACCTAGTCAACGTCGTGTCCCTTTTAACCCCTTTTAATTATGGTTAAGCATAATTAAATTAAGATTAATATATGTTTTTTTCTTAATTTTCTCTAAAAAAATCAAGGTTGGATGGATGGATGAACCCTAGGGGTGTGTGAATCTTAACCACACTGTAATTCTCAAAATACATCTATCAAAGGTTTATTTTAAGTTGTTTCGATTATCTATTCAATCAGAGCTCTTATTCATATTTAATCTCTTTAAAATATTGGCTTGTTGGTTCTTTGTAACCTTGGGTTACAAAGAGCGTTACTAATTTTTTTTTCAAATGAGGAAGTTATGGCCTAAACTGCTTCGGTAATAGGGAAAAGTAGCGATACATATTGCAATCATATATAGTAAGATTTTGAAAGTTTTGCCTCTCGACTAGCATTTACTACGAACAAGAGCTTTGGTTCAAGAGATAACATGGGCTTTCCAAAATGTCTTATTACAAGGTAATTTGGGAATTACAAATATTAAAAGAGTATTTTTGTCATGTAAATTTTTTTATGTAATTCCTGCAATGCCCCTGCCAAGGCATATTTTGGGGAGCTCCAGCTATCTCTTGATCCATAAGTCTTGTATATAGTTAAACTCTTCTTAATCTCACTTCTTTTTATTCAGTTTTAATATAAATAGGAGCTCCAATTCAAGAGATAATCGGGGCTCATAAAATATACCTTGTGACAGAGGCATTTTAGGAAGTGCAAAATAAAATAAAAGATTTTATGTCTACTAACATTTTTATGTAATTCCTAAAATACCTGTACCAGATGCATATTTTAGGAGCTAATTATCTCTTGAACCGAACTTCAGATCATATTTAAACTCTTTTTCACTCTACTATAATCAAAATATTTGTACAGCTCATTCATGTTGACGAATGCTAGCCCCAATCATTGAAATTTTTGAGAAAAAATTTTGAACTCTCACTAGTAAAGTGACATGTGTCGCTAATAATATTGTAACTACTAGTTACTTTACACCCAGTTAAAACAACAGCTCCGCTGCTTGGACTCTCGATCAAATTATTAAGATCATTCAATCTCTTGATTAGTGATGGCAACATGGTTTAGGTCTCCCTTTGTGTCGAATCAAATATAAGTTAGGTAGGATTACCTTCGACTCAAATTTGACTCATTTATAAAAGGAATGAAAATTAAAGACAATTAAATTGGACCCAACTCAATAGGGGAGCCTCAAATGAGTCCGACTCAACTACAACCACGGGATGCAGCAAAAAGTCTATAATGAACTAGATTAGACAATAAACGAGGACTGCAACGTAGATACCAAACATAAACTTTATTTATTTATTTGGAGAATGTTATGTCCATTTTCCTTCTCATCCACTTTCTCTTTTTTTGAATAAGAAAACAAAACTATGTGGTAGCTTTTTGTGTGGTTCACCGTAATTTTCTTTTTTCTTGTTCAAGAAAAATTAAAGTGAATGAGAAGGAAAGTGGACCTGTCATTATCCTAACTATTCTGATTTGGCAACACTGGATTAGGTATTTGCTGCCAAATCTAGTTCCCCTGTATTCATGTTTGCTATGCCTACAAAAAGTTACATTCTATTGACGTGTGATAACATCATGTTTTGAACAACGACATTTGGAGACGTGGCGAACAAGAAATGGGTTGCAAGACATTCTATTGCAGCCCATCGTTGCAGCAAATTAGTCGTGCTCACCTCAACCATAACCCACCCGCCTAACTTGTTTTAAGTTAAATAATTTAATTGATTGTATTTATCAAGATTCAAAAACCTAAAAACTTAACTCGACTCAAGTTAGTTGGGTCGAGCAACTAAAAAAAACTTGACTCGGTCCAACTCGGAACATATATATAATAACTTGAAAACCTAAGTTAGAACTCAAAGTACGTTGGTTTTACGGCCTCAAACCTAAAAACTAGGTTTAACAGAACTCATAGTAGGTTGTGTAGACCCTAAAAAATATGATGCAAAAATAATATGACGTTGAGTTTAAGTTTTAAAAAATGATAAAAATATCCTTATGTGACTCGATCCAGTCTGGCGAGTCGAAAAACTCGGCTTGACTTGACTGAGTCACCCGAATAGTATCTCTTTCGAGTTTTAAGGTGACTCGATTTGAAATTCAGTCTCGTAACTAGGCGAGTTACTCGGGTGATTCGCCGAGTTTTCAAACTACGGTATTTTCTATTGTAATTCTTTGAACTTAAAATTTATACTTATTTATGTACCTAAAAAAAAGGTATATGACTAGTGAAATTGACTAATAAATTAATTAGGTATTGTGATGGTCAGAGGTTCTATGAGCCCGACCTAGTAATAAACAATTTGAGATTATAGAACTAACCCTTGAGTCAAAAACCTCAACCCTAACCTATGAAATGTTAGACATGTTCAAACAGGTTTACAGGTTGGGTCAAATTGCCAATTAACCTTACTCTTTATGGGTTTGATCAAGATGAGTAAATTGGGTAGTTGATATTAGGGGTATTGTTAGCTACATTTTCTTTTAAACTCACTTTCTTTAAAGAGAAGACATGTGTTATTGTCTTCCATAAGAGAAAGACACGTGTTTTTTATATGATCCCTTGATCATAAGTGTTATAGTTCACAAATTAAAAAACAAAAAAGAGAAAACAAATAAGAAAGCCAATTCAAGGTGGTTGAAACTCCTAAATTCAATTAAGAACTATAATAATCCAACTCCAATTCTCAAAATGTAATCTATGTTTATAACAATCTCTTCCTACAATTAAAGAAATAAACAAAAGAAACAATTCTATTTGTTATACTTCTCTCTTCTTATAATTAAAGAAATAAACAAAAGAAATAACTAAACTTGCTAAATTAAATAAGAGAATAATGGGAAGTTGTTAGGGTAATTAGAAAGATTTTGGAGAATCTCTTAAGAGATGACAATCACTTTAGGAAAGTTGCACGGGATGGGCTTGGGATGCTATTCAATGTATCAAAGTGTATGGTAATAAGGTGCACATCAGTTTTGCACTTACACTCTGTTCACTCATAAAGAGTATGTTTTCCACTAACAAAACTAACACTCTGTTCACTCATAAAGAGTGTATGTTTTCCGCTAACACTTTGTCCACTCTTAAGAGTATTAACAAAGGAAGTGGTGCTAGTCAGCTAGTATGATATTAGATACTAAGGCACTTGTCATAGGCTATACATTTCGTTTTCTTTATTCTTTTTTTTCTTTTTGGTAAGGTAGGGTGTCTCAAACCCTTTGAGGCAAGGACTAGTCTTTTCGGGTGTCTACACTAACCCACTCGAAATTTTCCCTCCAGATACTTATTTCTATTCTAAATGATAAAAGTTCCAAGCAAAAAGAGACAAGAGGCGCCATGTGAGAGTCTATATCTCAGACCCCCAAAGATGAAAGACCACGTTATGTGCAGGGGACTATCTTTGTGCTTGTTCTCCCTTCTTTCAGCTCCGTTTGGCTTGGAGGAAACTGCTAAGATTGGGTGTCACCTGGACACCCATGTGGAGGTCACAAGGCAGCTCAGCTCCTAACAAAAAGAGGAAAAAACAAGCATTGTTTGGGGGAACAAAACGGATTTTGTAGTCTCCCAAGGGATTTTCACCTTCCCTACATCCCAGAATTATTCCTCCTTTAGTCCCCTTACCATACACACAAGTGCCAAGAAAGGAACATTGTTATGAGACGTGGCAGCCATGCAGATGCTTAGATTTTGGACCCATCATCCAATGGGTAACATCTAGTCTATCTTTTGAGGGTAAATTACAATGACCTTCCTTCTCTGGCGGGTCAAGTTGCCGCCGTTAACAACATATGATCTTTTTACGATTTTACTCCAAGTTACTTGACTTTAAGAAGGGTTTTTCTGTTGTTTTACAATATTTAAACTATGATATCATCAAAATTTATTCATGTCACTAACAGGATACTAATAGAAGGAGGAATGAGAGAATTTGTTATCAACAACTAAAATAGAGAAATGGTTGTATAATTTCATAATTTAGATATTTTCACAATTTCGCCAAATCTTAGAAGAGTTAAATATAATTTATCGATCTTTTAAGAGAAATGCTTGTCCAAGCCATCATTTCAATCTAGGAGATGTTTAATGTGGGACCCATTGATGAGTGGGGTCCTACCTAAAAGGTTTGAATGTTAGCTTAATTATGGATGTCCTGGTCCCAAAAAAAGATAGTCACAGGTTATGCCAAAGATGTGAATGCTAAGAGGAAGGTTGTGTTTGTTAACGTGAGAGGGAAGGTGGGGTTTGGAGTTTGGACCGTTTGGTCCTTGCCAAGAAAAAAACTTGAGGGGATGGTGGCCGTCAAATCAGGGGTGGAGGTGGGTCCTTCCCACCCATACTAACCTCCCCACCACCAAGAGTTCGGGTGGGCAAGAACGTTAGCTGTAGCGTTGTTGCCGGTCACGTCTAATCATCCAGCCGGGCCCATCCATTATTCATGTGTCAACAAGGGTGGACCCCATATATATATATATACACTATAGAAATAGGATACCTAAGTGGCATCCTCTTTGATCTCCATTTTAAGATTTATGATGCCACATCATCACCTAGTGAGAGCCATAAATATCATTTCTTAACTTCTCATTTTCTCTCCCTATTATTAACTCTCTCTCATGGCCCAACAGATTCTTCTACTCAATAAAAACCTCTCCTCTCTCCCCAAGTCCCAACTCCATTTAAGTGGGATTCATAAATACCCTCTCTTAACTACCTTCTTTATTCCTTTACAAGTGTCGATACAATGGTTGAGTATTTAGAAATCCATGATTTGAAAGCTTCCTGCTTGACAAGAACTCAAAAAAATCTGAAACTTTTCACATATTATAACTTCCCGATTACTCTGTATCTCTCTAATATATGGATCTCCTCATGAAATAATTAGTTTACATATTATTTTTAATTCATTATAATTTTGTAATACTTTTATAATTATTTTTTAAAAAAATGTTCACTCCCGTGCCGCACGGGTCTTTGCTAGTGTGAATAGAAGGTAAAACACGGTCGGGTGATTAAACACAGACGGCAACAGCAATGGGCAACACACTGTTGCCACTACCAGTAGACTAGAGATTCTGTTCTGGCAATCAGGAACGAAACCTAACGCCCACTTTAGGTAAACTAGGGAAGTTCGTAGATATGAAGAGAGACTGAGTCACGAGCAGTAAGAGAGAGAGAGGTGAGTCTAGTCCTGTGACTTCTTAAGGCATGTATCTATTGTTGGCCTCTATGAGTTGTGTATTACATTTTAATCAGGAAAAAAAACAGACTTTCTTCTCTGGTTTATTTATTACTTATTTGACAGTAATCCTCTCCTCAGGGAGAAGACTATTGCTGCTCGCTCTTACAAAGTCCCTTTAACTATCTCAAACTATAGTAAAAAAATTTATTTTTCTAAAAACCAAAGATAAATGCTTTAACGGTAAGGGTTAGATAATATAACCATAGGTAAAGGAGTTCAAAAGGGGACACATGGCAAGAAAAGGGAGACGAGAGGCCCTCTTGGGTCCACCAACTAGGAGGTGATTAGTTTCCTATTTATTTATATTTTTAAGTTTATTCCATTTCCTCTCACTCAATGCACTGATCTGTGTGAAAAGATTCCTCTAGTACCACGGAAATGTTAGCTACAATCATTATTTATTGTCCCATAAAAAAGAAAAGTTAAATATTTTTTTATGAGCCATGATCAAAGTATTTACCTTTCCTTTTTATGGAACGATTAATATCCAGTTATGATCATTTGAAAAAAAAAATGTTTTTAAAATGTTGAAATGGTAGCAATCAAGTCTTGCACCCACAATAACAATTTGGAAATCTGCATTTGGGCTAGCACTCCTCTATTATGTAAGGTTAGGGCTGTGCTGTATCTGGTTCTAACCTAAACCGTGGCCCTAATGCTAAGGTGGCAAACTTTCATTCCTCTTGCAAAAGCTATAATTCAGAAGACTTAGGCAGCTGTTCCATTCTCCTTCCCTTCAAATCATGGACTATTTCATATTGAGTTTTCAAGTGCTTTCCTATTCTGTGGAGCCCTTAGAATGTTAAGGAACATTGTAATGTTTTTAAATACGCTATCCAACAAATTTCTTTCATTTGTCTTGCCTTCAGCTACCGCCTTGTGGTGCAGTTGAGTTAACAAAAAAATAAAACAAATTTCTTTCACAGTGAGATTATATATATATATATATATATAACACCATGTTTTTAGTACTTTTTTCTTCAAGTGGAGCATCTCAACATCTCACCTGTTGTTACCAAACAAGAAAAAAATACTCATATAGATTGAGTCTACAACGTTTGGACTGATGTGAAGAACTATATCTCTCAATCACCAGTCTATTTGTCTTTCATATGTTTTAATCTATATTTACATTGACATAATATTTTGTTAAGGAGCAATGATATCAGAGGTTATTATAATATCACCACAATACAAACCAATATTGGATAGGACTTTGTTTATGAGACCGTCTTAGGGTCGAGACCACCGAGTCCGTGCTGTTGAGCACGGGATTTCAGGTGGGCCCCACTTTCACATGGTGGGCCACACCTAAAATCCTGTGCACAACAGCACGGGCTCGATGGTCTTGGCCATAAGACGGTCTCAGAAGCATTTCCCTATTGGATATGGTATGCGTGTGTGTGGTCTTCTTTACTCTTGACTGTAGCTTCGCCTTGTGGTTTTGGTACCTTAACCAAGAAAAAGATATGATATGCTCTAGACGACATATAATCGCTCTAGATTCTAGACCATCAATTTAAAACCATAAGCAAATTTTTGTTCTTTCTTCTAATTATTTGCATTGATTATACTGCTCCACATGCATTTGAGATGTATTATATCAAGATTTCTAGGAGCATTAGGTGCACTGCCATTGTTCAATTAACAAGAAGAGGTGCTGCCCTGACCACATAATCAAACCCACGCATAATAATTAGTGTCATTAGAGTCAAGTCAACATAATTTCATTTGATTTTGGTTGCTAAGAAAATCATTCATCTAACGAAAAAGTTTTCCTAGTTCTAATCCATAGGTCTTCGACGTTATATTAATTAAATTAAGGTCCTCGAATGGGTCCATGGTCTCCCAAAAGACAATCTAACTTGACATCAGTCATAATAGATGACAATCTAACTTGACATCAGTCATAATAGATAACAATCTACCATGTGTTGGGATTTTAAGAGGAGGGCTTACTAGAGGTTCTAGTTTACCATGTGTTGAGATTTTAAGAGGGCTTACTAGAGATTCTAGTAGCACTACCCGCTAGAACGTACAAATACACACACGTATATATATATATATACTAGTGGGCAGCACGCGATGCACATGAGAGAGAGAGAGAGAGAGGAAGGGGAGAGAGACCTTAGTAAGGATATTTTGGAAAAAAAAATTAAGAAATATTTTGGGTATAGAAACTTCAGGAACATTTTGGACAAAATAAAATTGTGAGAGATACGTTGGTTATAAGAATATGACGTAGGGACATTTAGAAAACCAAAAGGCTTTAAGGGCATTTTAGGTATATAAATTTGAGAGATATTTTAGAAATAAATAAAATGAATTAGGGCAAACTTGAGGAGCATTTTGGGTTAAAAAATTTGTGGGGGGGCATTTTGGGTATGGAAGTTTGATTTAGAGGCATTTTAGAAACTAAATAATATTCGGGACATTTTGACTATGGGAAATATTTGAGGACATTTTTGGTATATAAACCTGACTTAAGGACATTTTTAAAAGAAAAAATCAATCGTTTTGTATTTATATATGAGTAAGGGTAATTTTGAAATTAAGGAAAAAATAATCAACATTTTTTTAACCCTGCCTTCTCATTATTATATGAATAAAGAGCAATTTTAGAATTAAGCACATACTTCAATGAATCTGTTGTCTTATATATGAAAATGAACAATTTTGAAATTAAGAAAAAATCAATCCACGATTTTAGCAGACCATTCTCATTGGCATAACAGTAGTAGAGAATTTCAAGTCTACTATAAATAGATGAGATCGAATCATAGCCAATCGCAATTGAACCCGGGGAGAGTTCAATCACACCCACAAGTCAACACGTGTCCTTTTTAATCCCTATTAACCATGGTTAAGATTCTATAACTCTTAGGGTTCAACAATCTAACGTTGGGGTTTAGAATGATTTTTAAAAAAGAAATTAACCCTTGGGTTAAAATTTATTAATCTTAGATTAAATTTTTTTAAAAAAATCAAGGTTAGAATGTTGAACCTTAAGAGTTAAAGAATCTTAACCACAGTTAATAAGGGTTAAAAGGGACGTGTTGATTTGTGGGTGCGATTGAACTCTCTCTGAGTTCAATTGCGATTGGCTCTTATTCAATCACTAAATAGATAGATAATAAATAGATAGATGAGTAAGGAGTAGTTTGGGAATCAAGCGCAAACACAAATATTTTGCCTTATATATATCATGATAAGGGTAGTTTTAGAATTTTGAAAAAATCAGTCAACGTTTTTAACTCCCCATTCTCATTATATTAATAATGAGTGGGCTGCATGTGTGATGAGAGATAAGGGAGGGGGAGAGAGTTTGAGAAGAGGGATCCTAGTGAGGGGTATTTTGAAAAAACAATTAAGGAATATTTTGGTTATATAAACTTGAGGTACATTTCGATAAATTTTATGAGGGACACATTAGGTATAGAAACATGATGTATGGACATTTTGAGAACCAAAAAATATTAGGGGCATTTTGGGTATAGAAAAGTTGAGGGCATTTTGGTATATAAACTTGGGGGATATATTAAAAATAAATAAAATGAAATATGGGTTGAGGTGCATTTTGGGTTAAAACATCTATGAGAGATATTTTGGGTATAGAAATTTGACTTAAGGGTATTTTAGGTATAAAATTTTAACTTAAGGGGTATTTTGAAAATAAATTTTTTTTAGAGATGTTCTGGCCAAGAAAATAAATAAAAATTTAATAATAAAAGGACATGATCAAACCAGACCGGTCGAACCAAAAACCAAACACCCGATTGATTCGACGATCGATCTGGTTATGAAAACATTATTTATTAATAAAGATATTTTTTTAAATGAAATTAAATTTCAATCAACTTTTTAAGCCCACTTTATTTTTTAGTGAAAAAAATTCTCTATATTAATAAAAACTAAAATTAATAAAGGGTAATTAAGGAATTAAGCTAAAATTCAACCAACTATTTTAGGTATCATTCTCTTTATATATTAATAATAAATGGATAGTTTTAGAATTAAGATAAAATTCAATCAACCTTTTTAATACCATTGTCTTTATATACAAGTAAATGGTAGTTTTAAAATTAAGTACAATTCATTAACATTTTGAACCAATATGAGAAAAAGAAATATTTTAAATTAACTAAAATTCATTTAACATTTTGAATCTATAGAAGTAAAGGGTAATTTTAGAATTAAATAAAACTTCAATCAACGTTTTTTAACATGCCTCATCTTTATATTAGTAATAATATATATATATATATATATATAAACATTCTAAAATGTGTCACTCACTACAAGTTGTAGTGAGTGATCTCTTTATTGGACACGTGACATGTTATTTGAGGGCAACAGATTTTCTTTGGCTGAGACTCGGGTATCACACTCGGGCAAGCCTTTTCAGCTGACTCATGTAATGGTGTTTCACCAAGAGGGTGATAATGTACATCTTGCACATTTTATTGGGTAGTACATGCACAGCTTCCTAACTTGCCATGTGTCCTCTTTGACACCTATTAACTATGTTAAGATACACCCACCCTTTGGGTTATATAATCTAATCTTAGTTTTTAGAAAAAAATATTTTTTAAGAACTTAACCACATAAATGAGTCCAACTAAAAAAAAAAAAATCACATGAATGAATGAATCATAACTGAAGTTAATTTTTAAGAATATATTTAAAAAAAAACTAAGGTTAGATTATTTAACCTTAGGAGTGGATATATCTTAACCACAATTAATAAGTGTCAAAGGACACATGGCGAACTGAGAAGGTGTGCATGTACTACCAATAGAATGTGGGAGATGCATGCTATCACCTCTTTGGTGAAACACCATTACACGCGTTAGCTGAAAAGGCTTGCTCGAGCTAGTGTATTACTCGGATATCTGCCAGACGAAATCCGTAGCCTTATTTGAGATATCGATTCTGACAATTGGATGCTAAAATGGATCCGTTGAGAAACAGATGGCAAAAAAATAATCCAGTTGAATCTTTGTAGGCCATTCAATCAAATGTAGAAATATTAGCTATTTTTATAGATTTAGTCTAGGGATACGCCCAAAGTGTACTCTCAAATCCTAAATTTTCATTCATCTCAATTATTAACAGTTAGGATTAGAGCTGATCTGGCATTTGAAAAGACAAAATAAGCCAAACTCAAATCCTAGCCCTTAGTAGTTAGTAGCTTGCTATAAACGGTTAGGATTAGGGAGAATATTTGAGAGTACCCATAGACCGACTCATTTTTATAACCTAGGTAGGGTCTAATGGTCCTAATTAGGTTAATGTTGACAAATTAGGGTATAATCAAACAAGATTTTTAGAACATCTAGGTTGATTTTTGTCACTTGTCAATAAATCTATTTTTACATCCAATGGTCATATTCGTAAAAAGACATGCCGCATGTCAATCTTTTAGAGATGTGAGCGGCACCTTTTAAACTCATTTTCTCTCTCTCTATATATAGACAAAGTTATGTGGATTTCATATGTATCCTGTTATGGATCCCAAAATCTCAATCATAGCTATTCCACCTATTCTTGAGATGGCGTAATCCTTTATAATTTGGGAATAATTTTTTTCCTTTGGACTATTCTCTAAGAAAATGAGATTTGTTTATATATTTATTTATTTTTAAATATGCATTAGAGTTGTAAACTGAATAGTTTATAATGAATCTTAGTATCAGTGAATTTAGAATTTAAGAATATTTTGGAGAGTGCAAATATAGTTACAAATACCAATGTTTTTAAAACTAGATCGGCGGTCGAACTGGTTGGATGGCCAATTCCTGATTCAATCGGTTCGATCGTGCACTTTTATTAATATATATATATTCCACTTTTCCTGGCTGGTTATCGTTTCTAGCAGTGTTTAACCTTAATTTTCCGGTTGAACTGATTGGATCTGTCTAGTTCTACCAATTTTGAATGCATTCCAATTTTGGGAGTTTCAGAAACAACGACCTGACCGGTTCCCAATTTTACCGGTTCCCAATTTTACCGGTTCAACTGGTCGGTCCGGTCCAATTTTAACAACACGAACAGATACTGATTTGGATGTGGGTTGTTTATATGAAGCATGAATTTAGTGATGGTAGTTGCGATTAACGGGTTAGTAAATGGTGAGTCCTAAGTGTATCAAAAGAAAATGTTGGGACTTAATCTTAGGACCATCCTTATGATAAGAGCAGACTTGGGGCCCATATCATATCGGTTTCAATAGATCTTACATGGGTCCCATTTCATGATTTATCCAACTCTATGTATGAGTGCCATATCCTAGGCAAAACATCACCAAAGATGTTGCCAAGAAAATAGGTGAAAACAATGAAAAAAAAAATATCTAAGTTGCATTTAAAAAACTTATTTTTTCTTTATTGTCAACCTATCTTCTCTTTAATGACAAGGCACCTTTTTTTTCAATGGGAGGCAAAGCCCATTAAAATTTCACAGAACAGATCCTAGGGGTGTTAGCCCCTAATATTACATCATTTCTAAGAAAAATCTTAAGATTATTAGGGGGATCAGTAAAAGTCTTCAAGGCAAAGGGAAGAGATAAACCATGATTTGCAAGCCAATCCGTCAAGAAATTTCCTTCCATGTACACATGCATCAATCTACATTCCTAGGACTTCAAAATTAAGTTTTAAAGGATCATGAGGATCGCAAACCATGTTTTCCTTCTTCAAAATCAAAGCAACAGACTTAGAGTCCGTTTCAACAATTACTTGTTTGTACCCCACATTCCAATATAACACCCTGTTTTGGCTTATGAAAGAAAAGGAAACCAATGACCACCCCTTCCTTGATCAACTCTTTTTTGGCTATCATGTCTCTAAATGACCAAAATACTCTCATTTGACCCTTGAGAGACACCTTGAAAATTTCGCATCTCTTAGATTTTCTAAAACTTCACCTTTTTTGCTCTTATCTAAACCTTAGACATTAGCTTTTTTTAGTTATCTAATTGTGAGCATGGGATTTTCCAACCCACTTTCACAATTATATGTTTTGACTTGAGTCGCCACCTATTCATTCTTAGGGATAGGTCCCGGGTATTTGTTTGTTTGGATAAGGCAAATGGTCTAATCAGAGTTAGGGTAAGTGGTTCGGTTAAGCCCTGAGGAAGGTGTTAGGCACCCCAAGACCCCCGTTTTATAACGGTTACCTACTCCCTAAACTTAAGCCAATTATAATCTCAAAGTTTAATTAGAATGTCCAAAGTTTTTAAGTGAGTGCTAATCCAAGAAAAATAGAAAGCTAGATGACTAGGGTCGAACCCGAGTTGGGTTGCCTACGTACTCACATGGTGAGATCAGACCGAGCGTAGTTCTGGCACTTGAGCCTGTGCCGAGGCTAGGGGGGAGTGTGTGTGTGCATATGATGGTCAAATGGTCTAGCCTAGAAGGCTATGGTTTAGTTGACCGGGGAGGTCAAGTGCACAAGTGTTAAGTCTAACCGCGGTTAGAGGGTATTTATCCATGGTTAGATGAGCTAACCAAAGCTAAGGAGGTCCTACAAGTCTCTTTTTGGTCTTTTTGTATTTTTTATATTTTTTGAGATTATTGGGGATATTTGAATGTTTTTTATATTTTGGTTATATTTGAATGTTTTTGGTGTTTTGAGATTTTATCATGTTTTTGGTATTTTGAGATTATATCATGTTTTTGAATTTTCATATAGGTAAGGTTTTGACAAACTTAACTAAAGTCAAATTTAGTCCAAGAGTTTGGCTAAAAGATTATAGTTTAAGACATAAAGAGGGATGTGCCTTATGAATAGTAAATGGTCTATTACCAACACTTATTTTGTTGGATTGATGTTGATAATAGATCAAATATAATTGTCTTTAGTATGAAACATTTTTAAGAATGTCCTCTTTAAGTCCTTAAACTATCATTTATCTTAAGTCCTTAAACCATTACCTATCCATTCAACATAGAACATGAAGGAAAAATAAAGAAATGAAAGAAAATGAAAACTCATCCTCTCCCTTTTAAGGTGGTTCATTTACACCATTATTAATGATGTAATGTTGCTCTAAAGAATGTTAGGGAGGGGATGAGCTTTCACAAAAAATTCTAGAAAGAGAACTAGAATCTCAAAAGAAAACAAAATGAAAAAGAGAGGTATAGCTTTAGCTTCCACTCTCTATGGGCCTACCCATATCCACACTTGTGGGTACATAAAAAAGAAGAAAATATGTACATGGAAAGGAAAATAAAAAAGGAGCATCTCCTTGCCTTTGATATGGGGTCCCTCTACACCATTAGATTGGTGTAGAGAGGCCCAACTATACTTGAGAAATGAGAGATCAAGAAGAGAGAACCAAATAAAAAAAAAGATAAAAAAGAAGAGAAAATGAAAGAAGAAGTGCCTACTCCTCCAAGAATTCTTCTTCAATGCTCCAAGGGGTAGGGTTTTAGAATCCACAAAGGAAGAGAGTTAGTGAAGAACTCTAAGCTTTTAGTCTTAGAATTCTTTCCAAACTCTAAACCTTAGTTTCTTCTCTCTTCTTCAAACTCAAGAGAAACACAAGTGGGTGAGAACCTTCTAGGGGTCTTGAGAGATGGATCTAAGGGGCTAAGGGATTGGTATTTATAGGAAAACTAAGAGGTTGGGTTGTGTCTTTTACATGGGGGATAAAAGGAGCTAGTGGGTAAAGACTTGAGTGTTGTAAGGTGAGTTGATAGATTGAGTATTGTAAGGAGTGTAAGAGAGTGTAAGAGAGTTGGTGGGTTGAGTGAACTATGAGTTATATGAGTATGGGTTGTAGGATATAGGGTGTAAGAGAGGTGTAAGAGAGTTGGTGGGTTGAGTGAACTATGAGTTATATAGGTATGGGTTGATGTAAGAGAGGTGTAAGAGAGTTGGTGGGTTGAGTGAACTATGAGTTATATGGGTATGGGTTGTAGGATATAGGGTAGGTGGATATGGATATGTGGATTAGGTCTTATGGATTATGGGTTATTAGTAGATGGGTCATGGTTTATGATTATTGGACTTTGACTATGACATTTGGGCTTGGGCTATGGAAATAGGCTTTGGCTTAGGCAATTGGGTGATTGGGTATTTGGGCTTGACTACTTGGGTTGGGTAATAAAATTAGGTAATTGGGTT
Source organism: Tetracentron sinense (assembly GCA_015143295.1). NCBI lineage: Eukaryota > Viridiplantae > Streptophyta > Magnoliopsida > Trochodendrales > Trochodendraceae > Tetracentron > Tetracentron sinense. The sequence goes on along the minus strand of CM026567.1, from coordinate 29,679,642 downwards.
CGATTGAGTTGTCTAGGTATAAGTTTGGTCAAATGGGCTTGGGCCTTGGGTATACCTAGGGCTTACTAAGGTTAGGCTAGGGCTACCTAGGGTTAAGCTTAGGGTTAACTAGGGTCTTAACTAGGGTTTAATCATATGGTTAAGAGCTTACCTAGGGTTTGGAACTAGGGTTGATCTAGGGTTTGGACCATAGCTAAATTAATTAACCACGGTTAAGGGGGTGTAAAAATAGGGTGCTGACAGCTGCCCCTCTTTGTCGGAGAATGCCAGGTTGGCAATTGAACGACAAAGACTGGAATCAACCAATTTTTACACCGAAGCCGATGGGATGAAAGCAAGCATGAAGAGTAAGGGGAGTGAACCCGCGTCCACTCCAACGGAAATGAGATGAGGGTTGATCACACAACCATTCACTGGAAATGAGGTGAAGGTTGATCACACAACCATTTCACCGAAAATGAGGTGAAGGTTGATCACACAACCATTTTACCGATGATAGATGAGGTGAGGGTCAATCACACAATCGTTTCACCGAAGATAGATGAGGTGAGGGTCAATCACACAACCGTTTCACCGAAGATAGAGTGAGGTGAGGGTCAATCACACAACCGTTCAACGATAATAGATAAGGTGAGGGTCAATCACACAACCATTTCACCGATGAAGTGAGAGTCAATCACACAACCGTTCACCGAAGATAGATGAAGTGAGGGTCGATCACACAACCGTTTCACCAAAGATAGAGGAGGTGAGGGTCGATCACACAACCGTTTCATCGAGGATAAATGAAGTGAGAGTCAATCACACAACTATTCACCGAAGATAGATGAAGTGAGGGTCAATCACACAACCGTTCACCGAAAATAGATGAAGTGAGGGTAGATCACACAACCGTTTCACCGATGATAGATGAGGAGAGGGTCGATCACACAACCGTTTCACCGATGATAGATGAGGTGAGGGTCGATGACACAACCATTTCACCAATGATAGATGAGGTGAGGGTCGATCACACAACCGTTTCACCGAAAATGAGGTGAAGGTTGATCGCACAACCATCTACCGGAGATGAATCAAAGCAATGATGGGTGCAAGATTAGCGTCACTGGAGGCGGTAAACGACACCCGGTCACACGACCGCATCCGCATACCCCTTGATTAGTTAGCTAGTCGAGTAGAGTTAGACTTCACAAAAGGCCGCAACTGAAATCGACTGTTCCAGTGCTCCTTTAATAGTGAAGGGGAAGCGAAGTCACAGACAACTGCCCGATTGTCCGAGAATGATAAATGAAGGTAAAGACAGCCGTCCGACTGCTTTACCTAAGGTGGAATGCAACGCTGTAGACAACCGCCCGATTGTCTGCCAGGGTAGCAAGATAAGGAGGGTAAAGACAGCCGCCCGACTGCTTCACCTGGTAGCAAGCCAAGATTGCGTAGACAACCGCCCGATTGTCTCACTGAAGAGGAATGCAACACAGTGCAGACAACGGCCCCATTGTCTGACTGGATAGCAAGATAAAGAGGGTAAAGACAGCCGCCCGACTGTTTCACCTGGTAGCAAGCCAAGATTGTGTAGACAACCGCCCGATTGTCTCACTGAAGGGGAATGCAACACAACACAGACAACGGCCCCATTATCTGACTGGGTTGCAAGATAAAAAGGGTAAAGACAGCCGCCCGACTGCTTCACCTGGTAGCAAGCCAACATAGTGTAGACAACCGTTTGATTGTCTCACTGAAGGGGAACGCAACACAGCACAAACAACGGCCCCATTGTCTGACTGGATAGCGGACTAAGGAGGGTGAAGATAGCCATCCGACTGCTTCACCTGGAGAGATTTGAATAGGTTGCTGATAAGAATAAGCACGAGTTATAGAGAGTATGACAATGAGTTTGAAAATTCGAATGAATTAGATATGAGGGAGCGAGAGTTGTGACCCTGAGCCATTGCATGTATCTTTGCCTCTCTGTATATATCTGACCTGTTGAACTAGATTGCCCCCGGCTCAGATGGTCCAATTGTTGGTACTTGCCCCCTAGGGTGTACTGATCTTTTTTAAAAATCTGTGACATCCAGGATAGTCTACTGACTTTGCCTTGCCATGGTTCCAGTGTTTTCCTTGCACCAGCGAGAGTGAACAGTCGACTTTGAGCTGACTCTACTGGGGAATGGACTTTAACTGATTATGAATTCACACGACTTGATAAAAGACTGATGGATTGACTGACAGGTGATGCGAACAACTTAAAAAGATTGATGGACTGACTGACTAGTGGTTTGACGGTAGACTGACGGTTGACCAGCAGACTGTTTATAATGAAATTGACCACTTGTATGTGTGTTTGAGATTGCCTGCAGTGGGAGACCTAGCTAGGTTCCTTCGCCTTCAGGTAACATTGATGAAGCTGTGGTTGATCATCTTTAAAATAGATCTGCATCTGTTCCTGATTGATTGATACTCGCACTTGTATTAATTATGCTTCCCTATTTTGCTCCCGAGTTTCTCAGCTTCTCACCGCGACTAGGTTGCACATTTTGATTTTTATCCCTTTTTTGCCCCTGGGCCTTTTCAGGTTTTTACCAGGACTGGGTTCACGTAATTTTTGCGCAATAGTAGGATTGATGATTCCTTACTATGCCCGTGAAATTTGATTTATCCCTTTTTTGCCCCTGGACCCTTTCGGGTTTTCACCAGGACTGGGTACAAAAGTTTTGCATCTTCTCATCTGTTCTTGAACCTTTCTCCAATAATTCTCCAGTCTTCTCTCATCATCGCCTGTCGAACAATGAGGACGAATGCTTTTGAACGTTAATGCTCAATTCCTTTCAAAGATCAATGAGGGCTTAATGTTTCGGACGAAACGTGGTTTGGCTAGAAAGGAGATATGGCTCAAATTTACTGTTTCCGCAAGGGTAGGGCACCCTATGATACTTGTTCAGTGTCGGGGTGGAACCAGCTTCTGAATGCCTTGTCCTTTGGTGAAGCTTTGCTTCGTCGTGGGCCAAGTACTTTTTTTTTTTTTTTTTTTTTTTTTTTTTTTTGTTTTTGTTTTTTTTTTTTGCATGATTGTCTTGTATTGTTAGCATTTGCTGTGTTATGACCGAACTTGATTTCAGGCTGCCTACGTACCCAAATAGGGATCAGGTCATGACGTAGTTCGGCTAAAAAGCCACTCTGTTGTTGTTTTTTTTGCTGGTTGTTCCTCTTGTATTGTTCTTTTGACTTTCACGGGGTGTCCATGTGTGGATTTTGAAAGAAAGGCTATTAGGCTCAAAGGTCTAACTAGCGGATATATATAGCATAGGTAAGCGAGGTATAGTGAGGTTTATCAAAAGATGGCCTCTTATCATTTCCTTAATTGGTCAAGAGCATGTACGTTCATTGCATCGTCCTCATTTCAGTTGGTTGGGATTTGACGGCTCAAAGAGGTCTTCGTTGCCCCTGTGTTACTCTTGCCTTGGTTCATTCAGTCTTGAGGGAATATCTATCGATTTGAACACTATGATTTCCATTGAATGATCAATTTCCGTTATCAAATTGTCCCTTATGGGCATTAGAAACTAGTTCAGTTCCCAAATTAGGCATCTCAGAGCACAATAGAAGTTTGATTTTAAAAAAAACTATTTCGTTGCATTGCACAAAAAGGGTGAACATACTCGATGTAAGACAAACATGACTCAAAGGGCCACTGGCTACTCGACTGACTCGGACTAGACGACAGGACTGACACGGGCCGACAAGCCGACTGCAAGACATTGATAATGAAATGAAACAAATACACGACAAACATAGAGTTTGCTTAAAATTCGACTGTAGGGGCTTCCGGCTGATGCGCCTTAGTTCCCAGGAGTAGCATGATTAGGCAGAGGGACTTGGGTGATGTCGGTGTTCCCTGGTGCAAAACAAATTGCTTCTGTCTCCAATAGGTCCTGGACAGCATGCCTTAGGTCATAGCACCGATCTGTAGGATGCCCCGGTGATTGATGATATCCACAGTGCTGCTCCGGCCTGTATCCCTTTGGAAGGTTGACTGGTGGAGGCTGAGGCTCCTTAAGTGTGATTAGCTTCTTGCCCAACAGAAATGGGAGAAGTGCCGACAAAGAGTACGAGATCGGTGTGAACGCCCGATTTTTCCTTTGTTCAAATGTCATTTGGTGGGAGAGGAGTTTTCCCTGGTTTTGTTGAGCTTGCTGAGGCTGCCGAGCCTGCTGGGGCTGCCGAGGTTGTTGGGGCAAGTTAGGGACTCGTATGGCTGCAACCATTTGTCCATCATTTTCTCTTCTTCTGTTATCCTTTCTCGGAGGTAAGAGAGCACGAGAAGAGGATGCACCTTTTGACCCCTTGAACAAGTCAAATGCCCCAACGTCATCCATCGTTGCCTCAATCCGGGCGCCACATTTGGCCATAGTACTGAAGTCAGAGATCGGTTGTGCGGCCAGGAGTGTCTTAAGTGGATGCTTAAGAGTACGGAGGAAAGTGGTCACTTGCTCCTCCTCAGGTAAAGGGGTGCTCATTTTTCCGGCTATTTCTCTCCACCGAACAGAGTATTCAATGAAGGTCTCGTTATCCCTCTGTGACATTCTTTCTAGGTCTACCCTTTGCGGGACTAGGTCAACATTATAAGAGTACTTAGCCAAGAATGTCTCACACAGACCCTCCCATGTCCTAACTTTGTTGGGATCGACCTTAGTAAACCACTGCAAAGCTGCACCCTTTAAACTTTTCTGAAATAGTTGGACCAATAGCTTGTCATCATGTTCCAACTGGAACAACTCTCCGCGGTAAACTCTCAAATGCATCTCGGGACATCCCTTCCCGTTGTACTTTTCAAAATCAGGTATTTTAAAATCTCTGGGCAATTGAATCCCTGGGTGCATGCACATATCTCTGAAATCATTAGATTTGCGGGTTCCCTGAGCTGTCCTCACCAACTCTTCTAGCTTCTCAATTCTTTCCCTGTATACATCGGGAATCTGGGTTGTGCTGGAGGATATGTGAGCGGACCCAGTATGAGGATCTCCACCGGCCCTGGCTTCCTCCTCCTCAAACTGGTCTATGGTAGGTGGTGTGACGTGAGGAATGGGTTGTGGTTGGACAGGTGGAGGCGGTATGTTGAAAGTGAATTCCGATGGTGGATGAATATGTGGTTGAGGGATGTTGATGGTATGTAGTGGTTGTGGTTGAACAAGTGGTGGGATGACGATAGCAGGTGGTGGAGGGATAAGATTGGTGACATGTGGCGGATTGGTTTGTGATGGACCTAGCATATCGACCGATCGGGGATTTGAGGAGGAGAGAGCATGTGTTATGGCCCGCATGAAATCATGCACAATGTTTTTCAGTTCTTCTATATTTTGGGCATTCTCAGCTATTTTTGCCTCAAGATTTGGGGCTTGTGGTTGTGATGTTGGGGTGTCAGGATCAGTCTCTTGGCCGTCTCGAGGGTCCATTTTGCTTTTCAGATACGTGCTTGACTCAAGATCTGCTCTCCTGAAATGATTGAAATGTACGGAGTAAGAGTCGGAATAGGTAAGAGTGGAGGAAGACTAGAAAGCATGTAGATGACCTAGCAAGATCTAATTGATATAGGGACTATGCCCCTAGTCATGCAAGAGAGAGGAATTTTTTATTTTTTTATTTTTGATTTTTTTTGTTTTTTGGTTTTTTTTTTATTGGGTGTGACAAGGCATATGTGATCCGATAGGGCAAACGGATGGAGGTCGGACATGCTTCAACTCGGGCTGTTGGGAACCGTGGACCTATCAGGTCAAAGGTAGAGGTAGGTCTGGTGAAGACCTATTTACCTGGGATTTGAACCCCATATGCTATGTCAAGAGGTAAGGTATGGTGTATTTTATTACAAGCACAACAAAAGGCTCAGTACATGCCCCCTGGATGGGTGTTTATCTGGACAAAATGTCCTGAAGTTCAGTCATGATTGTGGGGCAGGTATATGGTACAAGCAGGTTAGGGTTTAGAATATCCCTCCAGGGTGGGCTGCTTGTAGACTATACCTCAGCCTATTCTATATGTATGCATGCTAGGGTAATGCAGGGTGTTCCTAAAGGATGAGGGATCACTTAACACCGTATATGCGACTCCCCGGTATAGAACATACCTGGGACGATTGGTGTAAGCGGGAGCGTTCAGAATCCTTCCCTGAGAGTAGTCACCCAACAAGAGTAATTCCGCGGACCTCCAAGACTGTTAAGCCCCTGTCACTGAGGATAGTCATCCAGCAGCCGTGAGTGTAATAAGCCTGTCTAATGGGTATTAGGTTGTTACACTAGTATGCTATGCATGAAATGCACTGTACAAGGAACATCCCAAAAAGTATAAAGAATCGGCACTTAATTAAATACTTAGGTATTTTAATTAATTTTGAGATCATTTGGCTTAAATTTAAGTTTCGGCTTGAACCTCATTCCCCAGCAGAGTCGCCAGAGCTGTGAGCATGAGATTTTCCAACCCACTTTCACAATTATATGTTTTGACTTGAGTCGCCACCTATTCATTCTTAGGGATAGGTCCCGGGTATTTGTTTGTTTGGATAAGGCAAATGGTCTAATCAGAGTTAGGGTAAGTGGTTTGGTTAAGCCCTGAGGAAGGTGTTAGGCACCCCAAGACCCCCGTTTTATAACGGTTACCTACTCCCTAAACTTAAGCCAATTATAATCTCAAAGTTTAATTAGAATGTCCAAAGTTTTTAAGTGAGTGCTAATCCAAGAAAAATAGAAAGCTAGATGACTAGGGTCGAACCCGAGTTGGGTTGCCTACGTACTCACATGGTGAGATCAGACCGAGCGTAGTTCTGGCACTTGAGCCCGTGCCGAGGCTAGGGGGGAGTGTGTGTGTGCATAGGATGGTCAAAGGGTCTAGCCTAGAAGGCTATGGTTTAGTTGACCGGGGAGGTCAAGTGCACAAGTGTTAAGTCTAACCGCGGTTAGAGGGTATTTATCCATGGTTAGATGAGCTAACCAAAGCTAAGGAGGTCCTACAAGTCTCTTTTTGGTCTTTTTGTATTTTTTATATTTTTTGAGATTATTGGGGATATTTGAATGTTTTTTATATTTTGGTTATATTTGAATGTTTTTGGTGTTTTGAGATTTTATCATGTTTTTGGTATTTTGAGATTTTATCATGTTTTTGAATTTTCATATAGGTAAGGTTTTGACAAACTTAACTAAAGTCAAATTTAGTCCAAGAGTTTGGCTAAAAGATTATAGTTTAAGACATAAAGAGGGATGTGCCTTATGAATAGTAAATGGTCTATTACCAACACTTATTTTGTTGGATTGATGTTGATAATAGATCAAATACCATTGTCTTTAGTATGAAACATTTTTAAGAATGTCCTCTTTAAGTCCTTAAACTATCATTTATCTTAAGTCCTTAAACCATTACCTATCCATTCAACATAGAACATGAAGGAAAAATAAAGAAATAAAAGAAAATGAAAACTCATCCTCTCCCTTTTAAGGTGGTTCATTTACACCATTATTAATGATGTAATGTTGCTCTAAAGAATGTTAGGGAGGGGATGAGCTTTCACAAAAAATTCTAGAAAGAGGACTAGAATCTCAAAAGAAAACAAAATGAAAAAGAGAGGTATAGCTTTAGCTTCCACTCTCTATGGGCCTACCCATATCCACACTTGTGGGTACATAAAAAAGAAGAAAATATGTACATGGAAAGGAAAATAAAAAAGGAGCATCTCCTTGCCTTTGATATGGGGTCCCTCTACACCATTAGATTGGTGTAGAGAGGCCCAACTATACTTGAGAAATGAGAGATCAAGAAGAGAGAACCAAATAAAAAAAAAGATAAAAAAGAAGAGAAAATGAAAGAAGAAGTGCCTACTCCTCCAAGAATTCTTCTTCAATGCTCCAAGGGGTAGGGTTTTAGAATCCACAAAGGAAGAGAGTTAGTGAAGAACTCTAAGCTTTTAGTCGTAGAATTCTTTCCAAACTCTAAACCTTAGTTTCTTCTCTCTTCTTCAAAGTCAAGAGAAACACAAGTGGGTGAGAACCTTCTAGGGGTCTTGAGAGATGGATCTAAGGGGCTAAGGGATTGGTATTTATAGGAAAACTAAGAGGTTGGGTTGTGTCTTTTACATGGGGGATAAAAGGAGCTAGTGGGTAAAGACTTGAGTGTTGTAAGGTGAGTTGATAGATTGAGTGTTGTAAGGAGTGTAAGAGAGTGTAAGAGAGTTGGTGGGTTGAGTGAACTATGAGTTATATGAGTATGGGTTGTAGGATATAGGGTGTAAGAGAGGTGTAAGAGAGTTGGTGGGTTGAGTGAACTATGAGTTATATAGGTATGGGTTGATGTAAGAGAGGTGTAAGAGAGTTGGTGGGTTGAGTGAACTATGCGTTATATGGGTATGGGTTGTAGGATATAGGGTAGGTGGATATGGATATGTGGATTAGGTCTTATGGATTATGGGTTATTAGTAGATGGGTCATGGGTTATGATTATTGGACTTTGACTATGACATTTGGGCTTGGGCTATGGAAATAGGCTTTGGCTTAGGCAATTGAGTGATTGGGTATTTGGGCTTGACTACTTGGGTTGGGTAATAAAATTAGGTAATTGGGTTCGATTGAGTTGTCTAGGTATAAATTTGGTCAAATGGGCTTGGGCCTTGGGTATACCTAGGGCTTACTAAGGTTAGGCTAGGGCTACCTAGGGTTAAGCTTAGGGTTAACTAGGGTCTTAACTAGGGTTTAATCCTATGGTTAAGGGCTTACCTAGGGTTTGGAACTAGGGTTGATCTAGGGTTTGGACCATAGCTAAATTAATTAACCACGGTTAAGGGGGTGTAAAAATAGGGTGCTGACAGCTGCCCCTCTTTGTCGGAGAATGCCAGGTTGGCAATTGAACGACAAAGACTGGAATCAACCAATTTTTACACCGAAGCCGATGGGATGAAAGCAAGCATGAAGAGTAAGGGGAGTGAACCCGCGTCCACTCCAACGGAAATGAGATGAGGGTTGATCACACAACCATTCACTGGAAATGAGGTGAAGGTTGATCACACAACCATTTCACCGAAAATGAGGTGAAGGTTGATCACACAACCATTTCACCGATGATAGATGAGGTGAGGGTCAATCACACAATCGTTTCACCGAAGATAGATGAGGTGAGGGTCAATCACACAACCGTTTCACCGAAGATAGAGTGAGGTGAGGGTCAATCACACAACCGTTCACCGATAATAGATAAGGTGAGGGTCAATCACACAACCATTTCACCGATGAAGTGAGAGTCAATCACACAACCGTTCACCGAAGATAGATGAAGTGAGGGTCGATCACACAACCGTTTCACCAAAGATAGAGGAGGTGAGGGTCGATCACACAACCGTTTCATCGAGGATAAATGAAGTGAGAGTCAATCACACAACCATTCACCGAAGATAGATGAAGTGAGGGTCAATCACACAACCGTTCACCGAAAATAGATGAAGTGAGGGTAGATCACACAACCGTTTCACCGATGATAGATGAGGAGAGGGTCGATCACACAACCGTTTCACCGATGATAGATGAGGTGAGGGTCGATCACACAACCATTTCACCAATGATAGATGAGGTGAGGGTCGATCACACAACCGTTTCACCGAAAATGAGGTGAAGGTTGATCGCACAACCATCTACCGGAGATGAATCAAAGCAATGATGGGTGCAAGATTAGCGTCACTGGAGGCGGTAAACGACACCCGGTCACACGACCGCATCCGCATACCCCTTGATTAGTGAGCTAGTCGAGTAGAGTTAGACTTCACAAAAGGCCGCAACTGAAATCGACTGTTCCAGTGCTCCTTTAATAGTGAAGGGGAAGCGAAGTCACAGACAACTGCCCGATTGTCCGAGAATGATAAATGAAGGTAAAGACAGCCGTCCGACTGCTTTACCTGAGGTGGAATGCAACGCTGTAGACAACCGCCCGATTGTCTGCCAGGGTGGCAAGATAAGGAGGGTAAAGACAGCCGCCCGACTGCTTCACCTGGTAGCAAGCCAAGATTGCGTAGACAACCGCCCGATTGTCTCACTGAAGAGGAATGCAACACAGTGCAGACAACGGCCCCATTGTCTGACTGGATAGCAAGATAAAGAGGGTAAAGACAGCCGCCCGACTGTTTCACCTGGTAGCAAGCCAAGATTGTGTAGACAACCGCCCGATTGTCTCACTGAAGGGGAATGCAACACAACACAGACAACGGCCCCATTATCTGACTGGGTTGCAAGATAAAAAGGGTAAAGACAGCCGCCCGACTGCTTCACCTGGTAGCAAGCCAACATAGTGTAGACAACCGTTTGATTGTCTCACTGAAGGGGAACGCAACACAGCACAAACAACGGCCCCATTGTCTGACTGGATAGCGGACTAAGGAGGGTGAAGATAGCCATCCGACTGCTTCACCTGCAGAGATTTGAATAGGTTGCTGATAAGAATAAGCAAGAGTTATAGAGAGTATGACAATGAGTTTGAAAATTCGAATGAATTAGATATGAGGGAGCGAGAGTTGTGACCCTGAGCCATTGCATGTATCTTTGCCTCTCTGTATATATCTGACCTGTTGAACTAGATTGCCCCCGGCTCAGATGGTCCAATTGTTGGTACTTGCCCCCTAGGGTGTACTGATCTTTTTTAAACATCTGTGACATCCAGGATAGTCTACTGACTTTGCCTTGCCATGGTTCCAGTGTTTTCCTTGCACCAGCGAGAGTGAACAGTCGACTTTGAGCTGACTCTACTGGGGAATGGACTTTAACTGATTATGAATTCACACGACTTGATAAAAGACTGATGGATTGACTGACAGGTGATGCGAACAACTTAAAAAGATTGATGGACTGACTGACTAGTGGTTTGACGGTAGACTGACGGTTGACCAGCAGACTGTTTATAATGAAATTGACCACTTGTATGTGTGTTTGAGATTGCCTGCAGTGGGAGACCTAGCTAGGTTCCTTCGCCTTCAGGTAACATTGATGAAGCTGTGGTTGATCATCTTTAAAATAGATCTGCATCTGTTCCTGATTGATTGATACTCGCACTTGTATTAATTATGCTTCCCTATTTTGCTCCCGAGTTTCTCAGCTTCTCACCGCGACTAGGTTGCACATTTTGATTTTTATCCCTTTTTTGCCCCTGGGCCTTTTCAGGTTTTTACCAGGACTGGGTTCACGTAATTTTTGCGCAATAGTAGGATTGATGATTCCTTACTATGCCCGTGAAATTTGATTTATCCCTTTTTTGCCCCTGGACCCTTTCGGGTTTTCACCAGGACTGGGTACAAAAGTTTTGCATCTTCTCATCTGTTCTTGAACCTTTCTCCAATAATTCTCCAGTCTTCTCTCATCATCGCCTGTCGAACAATGAGGACGAATGCTTTTGAACGTTAATGCTCAATTCCTTTCAAAGATCAATGAGGGTTTAATGTTTCGGACGAAACGTGGTTTGGCTAGAAAGGAGATATGGCTCAAATTTACTGTTTCCGCAAGGGTAGGGCACCCTATGATACTTGTTCAGTGTCGGGGTGGAACCAGCTTCTGAATGCCTTGTCCTTTGGTGAAGCTTTGCTTCGTCGTGGGCCAAGTACTTTCTTTTTCTTTCTCATTTTTTTTTCTTTTTTTGTTTTGTTTTTTTGTTTTTGTTTTTTTTTTGTGCATGATTGTCTTGTATTGTTAGCATTTGCTGTGTTATGACCGAACCTGATTTCAGGCTGCCTACGTACCCAAATAGGGATCAGGTCATGACGTAGTTCGGCTAAAAAGCCACTCTGTTGTTGTTTTTTTTGCTGGTTGTTCCTCTTGTATTGTTCTTTTGACTTTCACGGGGTGTCCATGTGTGGATTTTGAAAGAAAGGCTATTAGGCTCAAAGGTCTAACTAGCGGATATATATAGCATAGGTAAGCGAGGTATAGTGAGGTTTATCAAAAGATGGCCTCTTATCATTTCCTTAATTGGTCAAGAGCATGTACGTTCATTGCATCGTCCTCATTTCAGTTGGTTGGGATTTGACGGCTCAAAGAGGTCTTCGTTGCCCCTGTGTTACTCTTGCCTTGGTTCATTCAGTCTTGAGGGAATATCTATCGATTTGAACACTATGATTTCCATTGAATGATCAATTTCCGTTATCAAATTGTCCCTTATGGGCATTAGAAACTAGTTCAGTTCCCAAATTAGGCATCTCAGAGCACAATAGAAGTTTGATTTTAAAAAAAACTATTTCGTTGCATTGCACAAAAAGGGTGAACATACTCGATGTAAGACAAACATGACTCAAAGGGCCACTGGCTACTCGACTGACTCGGACTAGACGACAGGACTGACACGGGCCGACAAGCCGACTGCAAGACATTGATAATGAAATGAAACAAATACACGACAAACATAGAGTTTGCTTAAAATTCGACTGTAGGGGCTTCCGGCTGATGCGCCTTAGTTCCCAGGAGTAGCATGATTAGGCAGAGGGACTTGGGTGATGTCGGTGTTCCCTGGTGCAAAACAAATTGCTTCTGTCTCCAATAGGTCCTGGACAGCATGCCTTAGGTCATAGCACCGATCTGTAGGATGCCCCGGTGATTGATGATATCCACAGTGCTGCTCCGGCCTGTATCCCTTTGGAAGGTTGACTGGTGGAGGCTGAGGCTCCTTAAGTGTGATTAGCTTCTTGCCCAACAGAAATGGGAGAAGTGCCGACAAAGAGTACGAGATCGGTGTGAACGCCCGATTTTTCCTTTGTTCAAATGTCATTTGGTGGGAGAGGAGTTTTCCCTGGTTTTGTTGAGCTTGCTGAGGCTGCCGAGCCTGCTGGGGCTGCCGAGGTTGTTGGGGCAAGTTAGGGACTCGTATGGCTGCAACCATTTGTCCATCATTTTCTCTTCTTCTGTTATCCTTTCTCGGAGGTAAGAGAGCACGAGAAGAGGATGCACCTTTTGACCCCTTGAACAAGTCAAATGCCCCAACGTCATCCATCGTTGCCTCAATCCGGGCGCCACATTTGGCCATAGTACTGAAGTCAGAGATCGGTTGTGCGGCCAGGAGTGTCTTAAGTGGATGCTTAAGAGTACGGAGGAAAGTGGTCACTTGCTCCTCCTCAGGTAAAGGGGTGCTCATTTTTCCGGCTATTTCTCTCCACCGAACAGAGTATTCAATGAAGGTCTCGTTATCCCTCTGTGACATTCTTTCTAGGTCTACCCTTTGCGGGACTAGGTCAACATTATAAGAGTACTTAGCCAAGAATGTCTCACACAGACCCTCCCATGTCCTAACTTTGTTGGGATCGACCTTAGTAAACCACTGCAAAGCTGCACCCTTTAAACTTTTCTGAAATAGTTGGACCAATAGCTTGTCATCATGTTCCAACTGGAACAACTCTCCGCGGTAAACTCTCAAATGCATCTCGGGACATCCCTTCCCGTTGTACTTTTCAAAATCAGGTATTTTAAAATCTCTGGGCAATTGAATCCCTGGGTGCATGCACATATCTCTGAAATCATTAGATTTGCGGGTTCCCTGAGCTGTCCTCACCAACTCTTCTAGCTTCTCAATTCTTTCCCTGTATACATCGGGAATCTGGGTTGTGCTGGAGGATATGTGAGCGGACCCAGTATGAGGATCTCCACCGGCCCTGGCTTCCTCCTCCTCAAACTGGTCTATGGTAGGTGGTGTGACGTGAGGAATGGGTTGTGGTTGGACAGGTGGAGGCGGTATGTTGAAAGTGAATTCCGATGGTGGATGAATATGTGGTTGAGGGATGTTGATGGTATGTAGTGGTTGTGGTTGAACAAGTGGTGGGATGACGATAGCAGGTGGTGGAGGGATAAGATTGGTGACATGTGGCGGATTGGTTTGTGATGGACCTAGCATATCGACCGATCGGGGATTTGAGGAGGAGAGAGCATGTGTTATGGCCCGCATGAAATCATGCACAATGTTTTTCAGTTCTTCTATATTTTGGGCATTCTCAGCTATTTTTGCCTCAAGATTTGGGGCTTGTGGTTGTGATGTTGGGGTGTCAGGATCAGTCTCTTGGCCGTCTCGAGGGTCCATTTTGCTTTTCAGATACGTGCTTGACTCAAGATCTGCTCTCCTGAAATGATTGAAATGTACGGAGTAAGAGTCGGAATAGGTAAGAGTGGAGGAAGACTAGAAAGCATGTAGATGACCTAGCAAGATCTAATTGATATAGGGACTATGCCCCTAGTCATGCAAGAGAGAGGAATTTTTTATTTTTTTATTTTTGATTTTTTTTGTTTTTTGGTTTTTTTTTTTTATTGGGTGTGACAAGGCATATGTGATCCGATAGGGCAAACGGATGGAGGTCGGACATGCTTCAACTCGGGCTGTTGGGAACCGTGGACCTATCAGGTCAAAAGTAGAGGTAGGTCTGGTGAAGACCTATTTACCTGAGATTTGAACCCCATATGCTATGTCAAGAGGTAAGGTATGGTGTATTTTATTACAAGCACAACAAAAGGCTCAGTACATGCCCCCTGGATGGGTGTTTATCTGGACAAAATGTCCTGAAGTTCAGTCATGATTGTGGGGCAGGTATATGGTACAAGCAGGTTAGGGTTTAGAATATCCCTCCAGGGTGGGCTGCTTGTAGACTATACCTCAGCCTATTCTATATGTATGCATGCTAGGGTAATGCAGGGTGTTCCTAAAGGATGAGGGATCACTTAACACCGTATATGCGACTCCCCGGTATAGAACATACCTGGGACGATTGGTGTAAGCGGGAGCGTTCAGAATCCTTCCCTGAGAGTAGTCACCCAACAAGAGTAATTCCGCGGACCTCCAAGACTGTTAAGCCCCTGTCACTGAGGATAGTCATCCAGCAGCCGTGAGTGTAATAAGCCTGTCTAATGGGTATTAGGTTGTTACACTAGTATGCTATGCATGAAATGCACTGTACAAGGAACATCCCAAAAAGTATAAAGAATCGGCACTTAATTAAATACTTAGGTATTTTAATTAATTTTGAGATCATTTGGCTTAAATTTAAGTTTCGGCTTGAACCTCATTCCCCAGCAGAGTCGCCAGAGCTGTGAGCATGAGATTTTCCAACCCACTTTCACAATTATATGTTTTGACTTGAGTCGCCACCTATTCATTCTTAGGGATAGGTCCCGGGTATTTGTTTGTTTGGATAAGGCAAATGGTCTAATCAGAGTTAGGGTAAGTGGTTTGGTTAAGCCCTGAGGAAGGTGTTAGGCACCCCAAGACCCCCGTTTTATAACGGTTACCTACTCCCTAAACTTAAGCCAATTATAATCTCAAAGTTTAATTAGAATGTCCAAAGTTTTTAAGTGAGTGCTAATCCAAGAAAAATAGAAAGCTAGATGACTAGGGTCGAACCCGAGTTGGGTTGCCTACGTACTCACATGGTGAGATCAGACCGAGCGTAGTTCTGGCACTTGAGCCCGTGCCGAGGCTAGGGGGGAGTGTGTGTGTGCATAGGATGGTCAAAGGGTCTAGCCTAGAAGGCTATGGTTTAGTTGACCGGGGAGGTCAAGTGCACAAGTGTTAAATCTAACCGCGGTTAGAGGGTATTTATCCATGGTTAGATGAGCTAACCAAAGCTAAGGAGGTCCTACAAGTCTCTTTTTGGTCTTTTTGTATTTTTTATATTTTTTGAGATTATTGGGGATATTTGAATGTTTTTTATATTTTGGTTATATTTGAATGTTTTTGGTGTTTTGAGATTTTATCATGTTTTTGGTATTTTGAGATTTTATCATGTTTTTGAATTTTCATATAGGTAAGGTTTTGACAAACTTAACTAAAGTCAAATTTAGTCCAAGAGTTTGGCTAAAAGATTATAGTTTAAAACATAAAGAGGGATGTGCCTTATGAATAGTAAATGGTCTATTACCAACACTTATTTTGTTGGATTGATGTTGATAATAGATCAAATACCATTGTCTTTAGTATGAAACATTTTTAAGAATGTCCTCTTTAAGTCCTTAAACTATCATTTATCTTAAGTCCTTAAACCATTACCTATCCATTCAACATAGAACATGAAGGAAAAATAAAGAAATGAAAGAAAATGAAAACTCATCCTCTCCCTTTTAAGGTGGTTCATTTACACCATTATTAATGATGTAATGTTGCTCTAAAGAATGTTAGGGAGGGGATGAGCTTTCACAAAAAATTCTAGAAAGAGGACTAGAATCTCAAAAGAAAACAAAATGAAAAAGAGAGGTATAGCTTTAGCTTCCACTCTCTATGGGCCTACCCATATCCACACTTGTGGGTACATAAAAAAGAAGAAAATATGTACATGGAAAGGAAAATAAAAAAGGAGCATCTCCTTGCCTTTGATATGGGGTCCCTCTACACCATTAGATTGGTGTAGAGAGGCCCAACTATACTTGAGAAATGAGAGATCAAGAAGAGAGAACCAAATAAAAAAAAAGATAAAAAAGAAGAGAAAATGAAAGAAGAAGTGCCTACTCCTCCAAGAATTCTTCTTCAATGCTCCAAGGGGTAGGGTTTTAGAATCCACAAAGGAAGAGAGTTAGTGAAGAACTCTAAGCTTTTAGTCTTAGAATTCTTTCCAAACTCTAAACCTTAGTTTCTTCTCTCTTCTTCAAACTCAAGAGAAACACAAGTGGGTGAGAACCTTCTAGGAGTCTTGAGAGATGGATCTAAGGGGCTAAGAGATTGGTATTTATAGGAAAACTAAGAGGTTGGGTTGTGTCTTTTACATGGGGGATAAAAGGAGCTAGTGGGTAAAGACTTGAGTGTTGTAAGGTGAGTTGATAGATTGAGTGTTGTAAGGAGTGTAAGAGAGTGTAAGAGAGTTGGTGGGTTGAGTGAACTATGAGTTATATGAGTATGGGTTGTAGGATATAGGGTGTAAGAGAGGTGTAAGAGAGTTGGTGGGTTGAGTGAACTATGAGTTATATAGGTATGGGTTGATGTAAGAGAGGTGTAAGAGAGTTGGTGGGTTGAGTGAACTATGAGTTATATGGGTATGGGTTGTAGGATATAGGGTAGGTGGATATGGATATGTGGATTAGGTCTTATGGATTATGGGTTATTAGTAGATGGGTCATGGGTTATGATTATTGGACTTTGACTATGACATTTGGGCTTGGGCTATGGAAATAGGCTTTGGCTTAGGCAATTGGGTGATTGGGTATTTGGGCTTGACTACTTGGGTTGGGTAATAAAATTAGGTAATTGGGTTTGATTGAGTTGTCTAGGTATAAGTTTGGTCAAATGGGCTTGGGCCTTGGGTATACCTAGGGCTTACTAAGGTTAGGTTAGGGCTACCTAGGGTTAAGCTTAGGGTTAACTAGGGTCTTAACTAGGGTTTAATCCTATGGTTAAGGGCTTACCTAGGGTTTGGAACTAGGGTTGATCTAGGGTTTGGACCATAGCTAAATTAATTAACCACGGTTAAGGGGGTGTAAAAATAGGGTGCTGACACTAATCTCTAACTTTAACCTTCTGCAATAAAAATTTAGGGAGATTAAGTCTTTAATTTTTTTAACTCATTAAAGAAATGAGTCAAGAGAAGTCTCTTAAAGGTACATAAAGGATATCTAATCTCTAGGTTTAGCCCTCCTACACTATTTTAGGAGGATTAAACCTTTAGTTTTTTTATCACCTTTTGAAGAGTTATAAAGTAAATAGAGTCCATTCTAAGTCACAAAGCTTTGAAAAAGAATAAATAAGGAAGGATCAATAGTATCCAACCATACTCAAGGTTGGGTTCCTCTTCAACCTTAGTCTTTCTTTCCATTTTAAGTTCCTTAATATTTCTTTCTTGTTCTAGTTCTTTATTTTCTTTCTAGTTAGTTCTTCTCAATTTGTTTCTTTTAGTTTAGTTTCATTCTCTTTAATAGTTTGCTCTTGCACTTTATAAGTTTATCTCATTTATATTTGTTTTTTGGTATTTTTCTAGAACCCCTTCTTCAAGATAGTAAGCTTCCTCTTACGCTACCTTGAAGGAGAGATGAGAGGCTCTACTCTATCCATTCTCTCTCATCTCTTGTCAAAGTTCTTTATTTATTTTCTAGATAATTCCTTACTTTCTTAAATATTTTACTTTGCCTCTTTGCTTTTAGTTCATTTTTTTAAAAGTTGGATAGAGGTCCTCTTTCTTTCCAGATAACCGGGTTCCTCGTACACCACCTTGAAGAAAGGATAGGAGATTCTACCATATCCATTTCCTCTCTCTCCCATTATGTATTTATTTTTTCATTAGTGTGGGTGTTAGCAAGCTAAAGGCCCCTAAACCAGGATCAGTGCTCTTCCTTATCATATTTTGGGAGTTCTTGGACTACCATGTGGGTGGTTGCTCACCCCATTGGATTTTCTTCATGTCCATGGTTGTTCTAGACCTTGGACATTACTAATTTAGTTTCTAATCCTAGTTATGCTTGCACACTCTCTTATGCTCCATCCTTGCATGAGCCTAAACTGTTTAAGCCATAAAAATAAAAAAAAACCAAAATAGTAAAATTTTGAAAAATCACCAAGTTAGCATACTTGAACTACGTTTAACTTTGGGAAGTTAAGGCTTGTCCCATTGGTGAGTGTGTCTCTTGACCACTCTGTCGGGGTTCCAGTCCCTGGAGCGTGCTTCAGTTGCAATATCAGCGTAGACAGGTAAATAGCCGTACTAACACTAACCACTGACTCTTCATCAGCCCCTGTGGGGCCCTAAAAAAAAAAAAACCGTTTAACTTGATCTCATTCATTTGTGAACGTATGCAGCCCTCACGAGTGTACCCAACTAAGGTTTTCGTTGTCTCTTGTATGCATGTTTCCTATTTAGCATAAAACATGATTATTTTGAGTTTATGATTTGTTTAGCATGGCCAGTAAAATGTAATGTTTCTCTTATAATTTCCCCGACTTTGGTATAGATTTAGCTTCTCCCCATTTGATATCTCTCCCTCTTTTTCTCATCACTTTATCGTAGCATAATATGTGAAAAAGTCAAATCATGGTTCCACCACATGTCGCCTAATGTGTGGAAGCCCGAGACCATGTTTTCTGGCATCGCTAGAGACAATCCTTTGCCATAGAAGAAACTCTGTAACCTCATTGATTGGGTAGGAAGGCAGGTGTGTTTCACGGGGATAGGGTAAGACTCCGTTATGAATCATTTCAAAATCCAATCACAGCCAATCACGACTAAACTTCGAGTTCAATCGCACTCACAAGTGAACACGTGTTCCTTTTTAACTCTTATTAACCATAGTTACGATCCACTAACACTTGGGATTCATCAATCTAAGCTTGGTTTTCAAAAAAAATTTAAAAAATTTAACCCTAGAGTTAAATTTTTTTAAAAATTGTATTCTAAAAACCGAGGGTAGATTATTGAACCCTAAAAGGGTTAGTGAATCTTAACCACGGTTAATAGGAATTAAATGGACACGTGTCTCGTCTCGTTCTCTAAAACAGAATTGTTGCTGTCAGTTAGGCACAAAATAGGAGAAAATGAGTTTAACGGTCCTTATCTAACATGAGTTTCACATCAACCCATCTTAAACGCAGTTTCAAAATCTTATATACGGACTCCAGAGTGATCTAGTTAATCACTCTAGCCTTTTACGGCCAGCAATATAGGGGAGGATTTCTCTGAAACTTTTAGCTTAAACCGGGTAGTATCCACATTGTTTTAACTCTTGCAACTGTTAAAGGCTAGCCCGACCATTCGACAATTGGACGTTAAAAATGTGTTCCTATACGGCCATCTACAAGAATCGGTATATATGGAACAACCTCCGGGTTTTGTTGATCCCTCTAAACTTGATTTCGTGTGTTGGCTCAAACGGGCCCTCTATGGTCTCAAATAGGCCTCACGTATCTGGTTTGATCGCTTTAGCACATTTTTGTTTGGCTATGGCTTCTTTTGCAGTGTGGTAGACAAGTCTCTTTTTGTCTATAAACATGGCGGTCTACTATAATACTTCTATTGTATGTGGACAACATAATTCTTACGGGTGATAATTTGTCTCTACTTGATGATCTCATGATACAAACTCTTAGCCATACATTTTCAATGAAGGATCTCGGCTCGTTACACTATTTTTTGGGCATCGAAGTGCACCATACCCCTGATGGGCTGTTGCTATCTCAATCCAAATATGCATTTGATCTCCTTTGTCGGGCAAGTATGAAATGTTGTAAACGTACTTCAACACCAATGGCTGTTAACTTGACGACTCTCAAAGGCAATGATGATCCTTATCACGATCCAACATTTTATTGAAGCATTGTTGGTGCCCTACAATATCTCACCATGACCCGACCTGATCTTTCATATTCTGTGAATACGGTGTGTCAATACATGCACAATCCGACGGTTGGTCATTTTCAGTTGGTGAAACGCATTTTGTAGTATGTCAATGGTACCATAGATCTTGGTCTTCGTATTCTCTCCAAGAGTACCCTCGATCTCTATGCCTTTTCTGATGCCGATTGGGCAGGATGCCCCTCCTCTAGAAGGTCCACAACTGGCTACTGCACTTTCCTTGGTTCAAATTGTATCTTTTGGAGTGCTAAGAAACAATCCATTGTAGCTCATTCAAGTGCAGAAACGGAATATCATGCAATGACATCTACAACAGCCGAACTAACTTGGTTGTCTTTTCTACTTCGGGATCTTAGAATAGTTCAATCCCAGCCGTTCATGCTCTTTTGTGATAATATCAGTGCTCTCTATATGATTGTCAATCTTGTCTTTCACGCCTGTACGAAGCATATCAAGATTAACTACCATTTTGTTCGAGAGAAAGTTACCCTTGGATCCTTGGTCACACGATTTGTTCCATCTCGACAACAGTTGGCTGATGTTCTTATAAAACCATTGCCTCGAGATTTATTTCTTGATTTACGGATCAAACTTGGCATGTGGTCACGACCCT
The DNA here is from genome assembly GCA_015143295.1 of Tetracentron sinense. Lineage (NCBI taxonomy): Eukaryota > Viridiplantae > Streptophyta > Magnoliopsida > Trochodendrales > Trochodendraceae > Tetracentron > Tetracentron sinense. The sequence goes on along the minus strand of CM026567.1, from coordinate 29,658,724 downwards.
AGTCTAGTTTGAAGGGGAGTATAGAAGACTTTAGTCCAACCACTTAATCGGATGGATTAGATCAAGCAAAGCATGATACGTGCACTACATCAAATACTATATGCAAGGCTACAATCAAGGAATTGATTGAGCCTGTGTTGGTTGTGTGTTTGTATGTGCGTGAGTGAGTGTGTGGTGTTTCCTTGTCTTGACCTTTAGCTTCACCTTGTGGTGTTGTTGAGTCTACCAAAAAAAACTATACGGTTAGTCTCACATTGGAAGCCTTTCCGAGCTTGCATTCCCTTATAAGTTCCATCTCGCCTCTTACGGTTGGTACCCGTTTTGAGGAGAGTTTGGGTGAAGCTTATTTTGGTTGCAAGTGTGTTGGTTGTGTGTTTGTGTGTGCGTGAGTAAGTGTTTGGTGTTTCCTTGTCTTGACCTTCAGCTTCACCTTGTGGTGTTGTTGAGTTTACCAAAAAAAAAAGCCTACATAAGTTCCTCTTAGTTGTTTGGTAGTATAGGAATCTTGTAATTATTTACCTTCTTCCTTTGATTATTCCTTTTGATAGAGTTTTTCTTTAATAAGGAAACCGGATATGGTTGTAAAATTCTTATTCACGTTTCTACCTATACAAAGACAAGTCATTCTTTTCGTTTCAAGAAAAGAGAGTTAGACTTTCTGGAAAAACATCAGTCTTTGTTTTCTTTTACTTTTAATTCTTATTAACCATAATTACGATCCACTAACCCTTGGGATTTATCAATCTAAGCTTGGTTTTCAAAAAAAATTTAACCCCAGGGTTAAAGTTTTTTAAAAATTGTCTTCTAAAAACCGAGGATAGATTATCAAACCCTAAAAGGATTAGTGATTCTTAATCACAGTTAAAAAGAATTAAAAGGAGACGTGTTGACCTACGGGTGTGATTGAACTTTCCCGAATTCAACCGCGATGGGCTGTGATTTGATCTCAAATCTAATCATTTCATATCTCTGTCTCTTCTCTAAAACAGAATTGTTGCTGTCAGTTAGGCACAAAATAGGAGAAAATGAGTTTAACGGTCCTTATCTAACATGAACTTCACATCAACCCATCTTAAACGCAGTTTCAAATTCTCTTAGTTTTCTTACCCTTTCACTGCTCTCCTAAAAATGGAGCTTTTGTGGTCCTCACACTCCCTTTTAGACCTAATTTCTTCTCAACTTCTTCCATTTCCTTCTCCAATTCCCATCAATGGCGACGGCTAGGGCTCAAGGGAAGCGGATCATGAAACAGAAGTCGAAGGAGGAGGAGGAGGAGGATCAGGGTTTTGGATTAGGGTTTGGTGAGGACGACAAGAACAAGAGAGAGGTCACTGCCGGAAGAAAAGGTTCCGCCGGAGGTGGGGTTTCTCCGGCGTGTTGTCAGGCCGAAAAGTGCAACTCTGATCTCACTGGTGCAAAGCGGTACCATCGTCGGCACAAGGTCTGCCAGCTTCATGCCAAGGCTCCGGTTGTTCTTGTTGCCGGACTCCGGCAGAGGTTCTGTCAGCAATGCAGCAGGTCCGGGAAACCCCAATTTTCCATCACATTTCTAGTATGGATATGTTTCTTCTTACACATCTCTGTTAAATTTTTCTCTGTAATGGGTCTAGAATAGCTCAATTGGTTAGTGCTTTTAGTTTGAATCTTGAGCTTAGCTACTAGCCATTGGGATTTGATTCCATGCCTTCCCTTACACGCAGGGTGTCCTGAACGAGTGCACTGGCATTTATTGCATAAATTTAAGTAATTCGTTATTTTCTTTAAATTCCTTTCTTGCATAATGGATTTTGATTTTTTTGCTTTAGGGGGTGTTTGGTATAGTTCCCGCGGAACGATTTCTTGTTTTGTTTTTGGGAACGCATTTGTTATGGTGTGTTTCTTTCGCAATCGGAACAAGGGAAAAAAAAAAAGCTGTTCGTTTTTGCGGAACGGAATGATTTCTCTCGGGCCTGATAAATAAAAAAAATCTAACATTAAAGGGAGAATCCTATTCGTGAATTATCCGATTTTAGAATCAGTTGAACGTTAAAGGAAGAATCCAACGCCAATCAAAATATTGGTTTGCGTGCATACACGTCGGTAGGCGTGTGCAGGCATATGTGGCGCCTTGGGAGTGGGTGCTGGCGGTCTCCTCACCAGCACCAACCGGAGAAGATCCCAAGTCTTGTGGGTTTTAGGCTTGTTAGCTCAGCTGGATTATTTATAAGTGACTAACAAAAAATTATTGAACTACAAGAATAATCACAAATGAATTGAATATCCAAACTATACAGAAGTTCATGCGACTCCATCTGTATCGGAATTGCAGGATTGTAGTCAATTTCAATTCTAGGTGAAGTGGTGTTTTGGGGTGTTCATGTTGTGATGGTTCCCGTGGTATTATCTGATTTGGTTGTATCAGGGTTTGAGTTTTCTTCACCATATTCTCAATTTAAGATGGAATTTTTCGCATGAAAATGGAATCGACCATCTTCCATCTATTTTTGTAACTTACTTTCAAGATTTTTGTCACACGTTTTGTTTGAATTTCAATCCTGATCATCAATTTCAATGAACAAATCTCTTATTGTCTTATGCTCATCCAGTGTCTAGCACTAAAGAGAAACAAAAATGGCACTGTGCAGGTTCCATGAGCTATCAGAGTTTGACGAAGCTAAAAGGAGTTGTCGCAGGCGTTTGGCTGGACACAATGAGCGGCGCCGGAAGAACTCATCTGGATCTCTTGGAGAAGGTTCAAATCACAAAGGATTGAACCCTCAGTTGAAGGAAATTCATAGCAGGCATGCTGATGAAAGAGGGAGAATTCAGATAACCCTTTCAGGAAACACTGCTTACAAACATTTCCATATAAGATAGGATCTAACTGTTTGATGTCAAACATGCTCTCTCTCTTCTGTCATCCTATGGCTTCCCTAAGAGACTGATTGTGATATTCTGTTAAGCTTATGCATTGAAGAATTGTATTTAAGTTTTCACAAAAGGCAATGGCACTGCCATCGGCTGTGCTCAGTTGCTAGTGGTAGCAGTAGGTATAGAATATTCTATGTGGACTAGCCCTTTAGAGTTCGTGTTTCTTGTAGTGCTTCTGGTAGGATTTGCATGTACTTCTTTATCACATAATGAGTACTCTCCATTTTGTCTTATATCATAAACTTGGTCTTAAGGCTACTACCTTGAGGGGGAAGTTTACACCTAGCATCGAGGTGTACTGTAAATTCCTCAAGGATTTGTGTCATGAGCCTCCCTTTTGAGGCATAGCCTTGGAGGTGGTTACCATTTCATTGATTTTTTGACTCTTGGGTTTGTCCTAAGAATTTGAAAATATTTTATGGTAAGGAGAGTCATGTTAGAAAAAGATGAGGATAGAAATCCTTCTACTGAATCAAATCTAGCCAACAGAAATCTTTTCTTTTCTATCTAGCATTTAGTAGTTTCGTTGTTAGATTTGTTAATAATCATCAGTAGTTTTTTGAGACATTTTATATATATTAGGAATGATGTGTCTTCAGCTAGTACTTTTTTTTGGTAAGCATACTTTAGCTATTACATGTTTGATTGTTTTGATCTTCATAGAAGTCTAAGGACATGACATTTAGTAAATTTTTTGATTTGTAGAATAAAACTATTTACCTCTTGTTCTCTCAATACATTTTTCAGTGTTGCTTATTTGGATTTTTTTCTGCTTCAGTTAGGTACATGTTTGGTTGTTCTTAACCTGATACTAAGTAGATTCTCAATTGATTATCATTTCCCTTCACTTATTTGGTATTTGATTAGTTTTTCATATTGATGATTATCGATGACAAAGGCAAGTAAGGTGCATACCTGGCACAAGATGCAACCCTGCATCTTGATAGTGGCTTATATCAGTGGAACAAGTGCAGACCAGGTTAGGCATGCCCTGAATGCAGTGTGTGCTCCCTGTGCATGACATAAAGAGTGCCACACAGAACACTTGGTCATCGTTCAAACTGTTGGACCTTTGTGCCACCTCTTATCTTGGGCTAGCTACAACCTAAAAATTTTGCTCTTCCAGGAGTGCTATCTGATTTAAGTACTTCCTTTAAGCTCATGGACCAGTTTCAGCTAAGTGTACACATTAATTTTGGCCATCTGAAAGAAAGAACTTGAATAGATGACTTGGTCAACAGGCAGTGCCACTTTTGGATTGAGGTCCATCAAAGGGCTAGTCTAACATGTCGAAAGTCCAGATTGATGACCAACTGTGGGAGATTGCAAACATGACATCAATGAGAGAAACCTCGAGTATCTAGACTTAAACTGTTGACACTGTGCCCTTGTTATCTTAGTTCACACTTCATGCTTTGTTTGCATGCACAATACTGCTAATTTGGTTCAATGATTCACCTCAAGTAATAAAATTATGTAATCATCTATTAGAAATTTCTTTTTCTGAAGTTAGCGAGTTATTCTCTCTTTTGGTGTTTTGCATTTTCTTTTATATTCCTCATTAGCTTCAAAATATATTTTTCTCTTAAATTTCCTATTTTTAGTAATCTTTAATTAGGTTTCCTGTGGCTGTCACATCGGAGTTCGGACTACCTCAAGGTTTATGGCTTGCTTTCCAAATAGAAAAGCCAGTTCTTCTGTCCTTGTGTTAATTTTAGCCTTTTACTATGGTAAAGCAATATTGATAAATATTTTTTTAAATGCAATAAAAAAAAATTAACATTGTTGTTCAACTCAACTTTCAAGACCTCTTATAGTTCCTCTTTCAGCATGTTCTGATATCATTTAACCGTCCCAAAATGGTATTTTATTTACCCCTACGCAATTATTAGTTCCTTTGACTGTGCATTGCATACACCGGATGGAAATCTATTTCGTTTATTAGAATAAATGACATCATAACTCCATATATATATATATATATATATGTTATCATACACAATTAATACTTGTTTTTTTTATTCTTATTATTTTGTTTTGCTAAAAAATTTACTTGGCTTCATTGATAACTCTCTTTTGTTCTTTTTGATAAACTTTTTTTTTTTTTCACTTCAGTGTTTGAATGCCATTTTAGATAAAGTAACATATGATTAGTAAATAGATATTACATTTTTGGCCGGGTTTATTGTCATGCAAAATTAGATTTTGTGCAGGGATACCATGGAATCAAGGGTTTTAAAATAAGTTGGACTTAGACAATATATATGGAATGTAACTTTAGTAAGAACATGGATACGAGTGTGGTGGTAATTAAGATTATGATAACTAAGAGATACCATAAAGTGACTAGTTTTAATATTTCGGCTCAATTATTCATAATGTTGGAGAGATTGAGGAGGATGTTGCCCTTAGAATTAGAGCTAAGTGGCTAAAGTGGAGATGTGTTTCCAAATTGTTACGACATCGACGCATTCGGATCATACTAAAAGGATATTTTTTATAACACTAAGAAGACCGGCTATGCTTTTTGGAGCAGAATTTTGGATGAGTTAAAAGGAAAAAGAAGATTAGAAGGCTGTGAATTGATGCAAGTTGAAGGCTCTAAAGAAGTATTGGTATAGAGTTACTTTCCAATCTTTTTGTGGCAACACAAAAAAAAGATTCAAGTGAAATAAAGCAGCATAGAAACGTTTCCTAAGCTGCTACCTGTACATTGCTATTGCCTGCATATTACATCCAGACGTACCAGTATCTCACTTCGAGCAAAAGTTCAACAAGTTGTGTCAAAGGTGCATCACAAGTGCCAGTACTTGGGTTTTTCAGGTAAGATGAAGTTTCCGGGTATACATTATTTTCACAGAAGCTGAATGGAACAAAGTACCTGCTGATCTCTTAATATTGGGATTATTCCAGTCACAAACGAAAGTGTGCATATATTACTGGGCTGAGACTTTTCAGGATAATCCTTGCTTTATATTGAAAATAATTCTATTGATTAGCAAAACCAATAATGTTTTGGCTTTCAATTCAGCCAATTTACAATGGAGTGAGCACCTTCAAAAGCTTTGGACAACTGAAGCTTTAAGTCTACAAATATAATTGCCGGTGTATCCACCCACTCTCTCTCTCCCTCTCTCTCTATTTTTATTTTTGTTTTTAATTGTGGTGGATCTGAAAGAGCTAAGTCTTGTAGATGGATTGGGATTTTCCCATCAGTCCATTAGTAATAGCTTCTGCCTTGTAACCATTCTTTCTTTCTTCTTTTTTGGTTTTCCATTCATCATTCTCTTTGTTATTAATCTTAAACTAGTCCCGAAACAGCTCTGACTGTGAAGATGATGGTGCTGGTGCAACTTGTCAGGAGGTCATAGACCCGCTATACATAGTGGGTGGAGTAGGTAATTGATGATGGAGAATAATAGTGATGAGTGCCACAATATTGGAGTTGGTTGCAACATAATGTATAGCAGATAATTAGCTTGTGAAACATAGAATTGGTTGTCATCTTCAAATGTTCTTTGATTAGTTTGTAAACTCATAGATCTGTTTCCTAGTGGCTGTTATACGGAGATAAAAGATGATGATTTCAAGTCTCCTTATCCTATGTTTTGTTGAGGTAATTTGGGATTCTTTATAGCCGCCGTTATAAGCAAAGATCGAGGGGAGACATAAAACAAAGACCCCTAGAACAATAAAAGATTACATAACGCGAAAATTACCAAAACCCAAATAATCCATTCCTAAGATTCCTCTTCGTGAGTTGGGGACTTCCTCAATAGAATTTAAAATACCTGAAATCTGGGTGAGGCAAGATTATTAGCTAGCCAATATGCAGCAACATTAGATTCTCTGAAGAGGTGATGAATATTATAACAAAATGCTATGAAGCCTCTGAATGTCAATAAACTTTTTCCAATACTAGACAAATAAAGGGACATCAGAGACTATAGAGATCGAATTTACAACCAGCGTAGAATCTGATGCAATTTCAAAATTACATTTGTTCAATGATGCATAGATTTTTAGCCCATCCAGTAAAGCTCTGAATTCCGTTGTGATATTAATAGCATGACCATAAAATATCTGCTGTTAACTTGGTGTTATTCCTGTGAAAGTATAAACTCCTACTAATAATCTATAATTATAAATTGATGTAGATATATGATAGTTGGTGAGTGACAATGCAATAATTAGGAGAGTGATTATGAGTTTGATTGTTTATCCTGCCATCAGTCAGCATGCACCAGTTGATGCTTTGGTTCCAAATACCTGTTTCGTTACTAGTGCTTTAATGGCCCTGTATGATGTCTGCCATTTCGATGTTTCTTCCGTTGCTGCTCTTAGTTTGCAGGCATCAGGTTGTTCAAAATGTATCTGGTATGATATGTTATTACTGTTGTAGACACCCAATTTTGCATGGCCAAATGCCCTTTTTAGCTCTAAGTATTGAAAGATGGATTCAATAAAGAAAATCTGAACTCCGAAATAACCTGAGGTTAAGTCAAAGGCCAAGCTTGACCAAGCCCAAAATAGGAGAAATTCATTCTTTAAAAAAATTGTTTGAGTTTTTGAGAGAAAGTTTAATCCCACATCGGAAAAAAGTAAGAAAACTCATTCTTTTTCCATTATAAAAGGGTCTTCATCCCACACTCTTGTTTCATCTTGAAAAATAGAAAAAAACTCTAGTCTTGGAAATACTTAGAATCTCTACAATTTGAAAATCATCTTAGAAAATTCCCAACCTTTAGAAACCCTAGTGGAGAAGAGAGCAAGAACTTACACCTTATCCCCGGAGTTCAGATTTCTTTATTATTTTCATCTTAGGTATTTGGAGCGTGGGATCATTGGAGCGTGATTAAAAGAGGTTTGCAACATTCTCATCCTCTCTTCTTCTTCTTCTTCTCATTCAAAAATTTTATTCCTTAATTTTCTCATAAAGTAGACCATTGATTTTCCTCCAAACTGCCGTGAGAAAGTGAAAATCTGGGTGAAGGAAAATTTAGGAAGTAGGGGTTTTTCATCTCTTTTCTTTATTTACAGCCTTTTATAATTTAGTTTATAATTATCTAAATCTGTTCTTCCTCTATTTTCCCATAAAGTAGTCCAGTAATTTCCCTCCAAACGGTTGTAAGGAAGTGGAAATCTGGGTGAGGGAAAGTTTAGGAAGAAAGGACTTTCAATTTCGACCCTTCTATATAGTTCTTTTAAAAAAAAAAACTTTTAGTTCTTCTCTTTTCTACCAAAGTAGGTGCGGCCTCTCTCGATTCGGTCGAGGAGAGAGTTTGGCCATCACTGATTTAAGGAAAATGGGTCTTCACTGCTCAAGTAGAGAGAGTTCATCCCGATTTGATCGAGGAGGAGTGAATTCCAATATCGAAATATAAAGATATAAAAAGAAAAAAATTAATTATTTAATTAATGAAAGATTGAAATAAATGGAGAATAATTAAAAGGCAACTGTTGTGGATGAGTTGAGATGCCTAACACCTTTCCAACTCATAAAAGAACTACAGAATCCGACCTTTGGTTATCGGACCAAAAAGCATAATATTGGGTGACTAATCACACCCGAATTTGTTGATTAGTGGCAACTCTAAAGATCTCGACCTCTCATTAATGTGGGGAGAAAATCAATCCGAGCCGACTATCACACAACTGTTACAGAACTACTTTTTACCGATAAAGAATTAACTCTAATGGCTTTTGGTTTCAATTTTACTACCTAATTCACTAAGCCTCACACTTTGAAAATCAAGCAAGCGAATCATTGAGGGCAAGATGCAAACTACATAGATTGAACCGGACCTCAAACCCAGCAACCAATAGGATGCAACCTAAAAGAATAATGCAGGGCGCAAGTATCTGTTTTGTTGTCTGGTAGGTCTATCTGCTCTCTTTTCAGCTTCAATTACTAATAATTGGTGATAAACAATAACAATACCCTGAATGTGACCACTTTGGAGAGAAATACTCATGAAAGGAAAAAGGAATGCTCAGTCAGGTTCAGGATTGATCTCCGATAATGAATCAGATCGTATCAATATCAATCCTTTTTATTCCAAGGCAAGTATTCAACGGACCCCTGACGTAAATAGAGGCGTCAAGAGTTCCATAAAGATTACTTCTCAATATAATTTCTTTTAAATTTAGTAAAATTTCCTGTACTGATTCTTCAATACCTACTATGATAGAATATTCATGTGGTATCTTCTGAGATTTTGCACATGTGATACATGTCCCTTCTATTTCTCCAAGCAAAGCCCTTCGCATCGCGATGCCTATCGTATCGGCTTGACCTTTCATAGGTTGCAATTCTTTTGATATGACTATTGTGGTAATATTATGTGACGAAAATAATTATATAATATCTATGAAATACACAGGATCTCATAGACAATTTTGGATTAGTATCTTTGGTATATTATGATTATGTTTAATATTGTCTTTCCAAATTAAAGAGTTTTGGGTTATTTATTTAAACCCTCTATGGGTCATATATTCCAAGTCTATCTAAGGTGATAGTGGTCGTCTGGTCAAGTTGATTCTTTATCTGGAAAAAAAATCTAAGGAAAAAAATATTCAATGCATCTACTAGGTAATTCAAAAGCTCAGATGAAACAGGACTGATATTTTACGGAGCTCAGTATCCATAAAGGATTTCTACTATAACATTTATCTGGAGCAGTCTGAATAGGAAAGTCATCACCTCGATCGGTGACGTGAAGAGGGGCGTCTCGGATCCCATTTTCTTGCTATGCGTCCCCTTTTGAACTCCCTTTAATTGTCGTTAAGATTCACTCATCCTTAGGGTTCACCCAACTCCTTGCCCTTGGGGCGAGGGGTGGAGCCACATGGGGCCTGGGGACTGAAGCCCCCTTGAAATTTTGAAAAAAAGAACTATAGTAATAATAGGAGTAACCTAGCTAGGAGAGGGGCGGAGCCGCGATGGGGGACTCTGACCATCATTGCTAATTTGCTATTACAGCAGAGCAAACAAATGGGTAGAAACAACAGAAGTCTGATGCAAATGACAAGCATAACCAGATACACCAAAATCAGAGAAAAGTGAGACACTTAGCAATAATATAACATTACCATATCTCGAGTCAATGTCCAAATACATATACCTTTGATCTCAGAGATGGGAATCCAAAATCTGGACATGCCCAGAGCTGATTTAGAACAGATTCAAGTTGCAATGAGGCATTGTAAAGCTTCAGGATCCATCATATGATGGAGGCAAGATAATGTGCTTTTATGGCAAGTCGCTTTGAACAATTGCTATGGCTTCTCATGTAATCACTAGTAGCTCTTAATCCAAAATTGAATGAAAAACCAGTAACACTGGGTGAACCAATGTTTTCATAACCAGACCCGCCATCAAACCTGTTAGGTGGCCGGTTCTAGGTTCAACTGTACCTTTTTATTATTAAAAAATATATTTTTTCTTTCTCCTGACCGGTTCTTCCGATTTTTACCGGTTTTATCATGGTTCTCTAATTGAACCGGCCAATTATTTCGATTCCCAGTTTTGAGGCCGGTTTTTAAAAGGGTCCAGTTTTTGTGGTTTTGAGGATTGGTTGACTGGCCAGCTCCCGTTCAACCAGTTGGGCCAGTCCGGTTTTCAAAACCCTGAGGTGAACCAAGCATAGTTCAACATAGAAATTATCGCACCAACAAGATACCGAATGCCAACCATCAATAATGACTAATGAGCCGTTGGTTCAAGCATAAAGGCATCAAGCAATGAGATTCCAAAGCACTGCGGCAGTTATAGTGACCAAGGTATTGCTCATAGGAAAATAGTCACCTCCTCGGTGGGTGACGCGAGGAGGGGCGTCTCGGCTACCATTTTCTTGCCATGTGTCCCCCTTCTAACCCCATTTAACTATGGTTAAGATTCATCCACCCTTAAGGTTCACCCATCTACCTTTGGGTTTTAGAAAAAAAAAAAAAAATTAACTAAAGGGTTAAAATTAACCAACCCAAGTTAAAAGGGAGTTAAAGGGTCGGCCATGTGAGAGCGAGGAGGAATAGTCCCCTCCTCGCCGACGAGGGGATATTGCTCTTGCTCATATTTGATTGCTTTGAAATGCATTATTCTCCAAATCAAGCAGGTCTGTAGCTTGATTCATACAACAAAACAACACTAAAACCCCATTCTAAATAACTAACAGAAATCCCTTAAAATTCAACAAAACTATATTTGATTGGTTGAAATGTATTATTCGCTCGGGACGTATTCTTCTCCAGTTGTAACCGGTTTTGGCAAAACCGGTTACGCCCATGAGGTGGCCACATGTCTCTTATGACACATCTTAACTATGGTTAAGATTCACTCACCCCTAAGGTTCATCTACCTATTCTTGGTTTTTAGAAAAATTAATAATTTTTTTTGTTGACTGTGGTTAAAATTTGCCAAACTCCTAGGGTTAATTTTTTAAAAATATTTTTTCTAAAAACCAAAGAGAGGTGGGTAAACCCTAGGGGTATGTAAGTCTTAACCACAGTTAAGGGGTGTAAAAAGAGACATGTGGTGACCACAAGGGGGTAACCGGTTTCACCAAAACCAGGTTACAACTGGAGAAGATTACCGGTCTATTCGCTCATCTTCCAATAGCCCGTTTCTTCACAACAAATCACACACATTTTTCGTTCCATTGGACGAGAGTTTGGATGGGCAACCGCGCTTGCTGTTGCCCATATGTCTCTTATAAAATGAGGGCCATCATTTGATGATCCCCAAGTGAATAGTAAAATGGCCCTCATTTTATAAGACACATATGGGCAACAGCCAACAGCGCAACAGCAAGCGCTGTTGCCCATCCGAACTCATTGGACGGGTGCCATTCTATAAATGCATGTATTTAGTATTGAGGAGGAGGTGAGGATACATGCAACGGTCGAGATTTCCATACATTGTGTTCGACATGAAAAAATGACGACGTGAATGATAATCCTCCAGAACTAAATGAGAACTTAGTTAAATATCATACTCTACATTGCATAGATTTGCTAAGGATGTCTTTAGGGCTCTCAGAGTGTTAGAAAAGTTTAGCATGAACAACGAGAAACTGCAATAATATATGAGAATATCAGGACCAAAGTTATTAGGACTTGGTATCATCTGCCTTTTCCTCTTGGAATGTCTGGTTAGACTGGTTTCTTTTCCCCTAGCTAGTTAGATGACCTCATACCCCTCACATTACAATCCACTTCTTCTGATTACGGTATTCATATTCAAATTCATTTGCTCGGATATTCATTCGAATAGATATTTGGCGGAGCAAATTCAAATATTACATGTACTATTTGTTGATAATCGGATATGAATTAGGATATTGATATCCAAGTGAATTAAAATTTGACCAACTATATAACACATTACTATATATATAAATCGTATACTATAAATTCATAAGACTAAAATACCCTTTTTTAATATACATTTCTTACATAATTTTAAGACATATTAAATTAGTATTTTAATATTTATGAGAATAAAATATTAATTTAACATTTTAAATAAATTTATATGTTTTTCTGTATTTTTAAAATAATCAATTAATTTGGATATTAACCAAATTCTAATTGGATACAGATACCCTCTTTCACTATTTGTCAATATTTAATCGAATTTGGATAGACTCGTGATTCTCTCAAGTTCTAACATGACTCGATGAGTCCAATTACAAGACAAAAGCCTCTTTAACGGTTTTTTAAACTTTGGTTAACAACTTTAAGCTTTAAAGTAAATACTTTTTTTTTTTTTCTAAAAATCAAGGTTAAATGGTTGAACCCTAAGGTCTAGTGAATCACTACAAGAAATGTATCGAATAGCGACGGAATATTAGAGACGGAAAATATTTCTGTCTCTAATACATCACTTTTAAAGACGGAAACTAGTTTCATCACTAATGTTCGATCTCTAATATTAAACTGTCTCTAATAGTAAAAGACTATTAGAAACAGAATATTTTCGTCTTTAATGCTTATTTTGACATCTAAAATTTAAAAAATAAATAAATTCACTTTTAGAGCTAGAAATATTTCTATCTCTAATAGTAAAAGACCATTAGAAACAGAATATTTCCATTTTCTAATGCTTATTTTGAAATTTAATTTTTTTTAAAAAATAAATTCACCTTTAGAGACGAAAATATTTATGTCTCTAATAGTAAAAGACCATTAGAAACAGAATATTTTCGTCTCTAATGTTTATTTTGACATTTAATTTTCTTAAAAAATAAATTCACCTTTAGAGACGGAAATATTTCCGTCTCTAATAGTAAAAGACCATTAGAAACGAAATATTTCCGTCTCTAATGCTTATTTTGATATTTAATTTTTTTTAAAAATAAATTCACCTTTAGAGATGGAATTCCGTCTCTAATAGTAAAAGACCATTAGAAACGAAATATTTCCGTCTCTAATGCTTATTTTGAGATTTAATTTAAAAAAAAAATAAATTCACCTTTAGAGATGGAAATATTTCTGTCTTTAATAATAAAAGACCATTATAAATAGAAATATTTCCATCACTAATGGTATAAAACCAATTTCGAGTTTTAATAGTGTTCTTTCCCCCCAAAAACATAGAGATTTCGATTTTTTACCATCTTTCCCGCCGTAGCGATTTTAGGGCTTTGAAGACCAATCGAGTAATCAAAATCAAAGATCGATCTACCTTCTCAATTTGTTTTTTATATTCCAGACATGATTAAATTACTTATTAATCTACCTTTTCCTTCTTCTATGCTTTTTCAAGTTAATGATCTCCATTGTTCGAGAGTAGCTTTGACGATCTCCTGTTCTTCAAGGAGCAATTCTTGTATCCCAAAGCTCGAGCCTTTCAACAGATCCAAGATCGATCAATGTATCAAAGAGCCTTCACTCATTCAAAAATCCGAAAACAAGCTTAGGTTTGTTGTTTCTTGCTCTTTCCCCCATCTTGGTGATTGAAGTTGGTAGAGATCGGTTCGTTTTATGTTTTTAAGAGAAAATAAGTTATTTAGTTATGTTCTCCCTTACCGAGATCAGGATATGTTGTTTTTTCATTGAGTGGATTGTTCAGATTTTTTTTTATTCATCTGTTCTTCACCTCTTCAGATTATTGCTCGACTCTTGAAGGTGATCCATCTTATAGCTATTGGAGAGTGTATTTCGAACTAAAAGATCTTGAAGTAGGGGTGATCACCAACGAGAATCTGAGACTAGGATTTCTGGTGTCATTTTCTTCTTTTTCTTCTCTGGCAAGCTTCCATTATCGTCGGTGAGGGCTAATTTTTTAAAAAAATTTTGTCTCTAAAAGTAAAATACTTTTAGAGATATAAATAATCTGTCTCTAATACTCTAAAATCATTAGTGACACGGGCATTCGTCACGGAATAAAGACAGACAATATTTTCATCTCTAATACTCTTAGTGGTGGAAAAATGATTATTAGAGACGAAAATATTTCGTTGCTCTTCGGTACATTTCTTGTAGTGAATCTTAACCACTGGTAGGTATTAAAAACAGACATTTGTTGACTTTTGGGCCAGGAGTCTGGTTACAACTTACAACTTGAGAGAATTTTTAGTCATTTGGATATTCAAGTACATAATCAGATATGATTTCAGATATATCACTATCAGCTTCCTATTCGCTCTGGTTGACGACTCTACCTATCATTAAACCCTCAGAAGTATTAAACTACCCACAAAATACCCCCACTTCTTACAACTCAAATATGATACGGAATGTTCTTCTGAGTTAGCATTCCCCTTAAGCCTAATCATAGTTTTAAAAAAGGTTAAAAGGTACACGGGAGTTGAGGGGCAAAAGGTTTACTCTGGTGCTCACCGGAGTATGTCTCTGGTGAGCAACAGATCAATGGACCAAAAAAGGGAAAAAATTTTAAATAGGAAGAAGTCAAAAATGGGTGGAAAAAAAAAATGACTTACGGTGAGTCGGCCTTTTTTTTCATCCATTGATTTGTTGCTCACCCAGAGTAAACCTTTTGCCGAGTTGGGGACACTACGGTCAGCTTAGGACGGGGAGTAAAGAAAAACTCGAAATTCTCTCAAGTTGTAACTGGACTTCTTGGTGTTTGGTTATGCCCTTGAGGTTGCCATGTGTCCTTATTGATACCCCTTAACCGTGGTTAAGATTCACTCACTCTAGGGCTCACCCACCTATACTTGATTTCTTAGAAAAAATATTAAATTTTTTAAACCCTAGCAGTTAGTAAATTTTAAGCAGAGTTTTAAAAAAAATGAATTTTTTTTCCATGGGTGAACCCTAGGGGCGAGTGAATCTTAACCACAGTTAAGGAGTGTCAATAAGAACATGTGGCAGCCTCATGGGCATAACCGGACTACAAAAGAGTCCGGTTACAACCTGAGAGAATTTGAAGTCTAAAAAACACAAGAAGCTTACTCTCCATACGCAATTTGCAGAAAAATGACGAAAATAGCCTCAAGGCAGATGCCCGTTCAGCGAGGGAAGGGCATGGGATGGGAGAAGAAGGAAATTAAGTGCATGGGGTTTTGTAGCCGTAATCTTCTATATATCATTCCGGTAAGACCAACGGAGAGGAAAACCAGAGTCACCAATCCCTACACTGACAAGCTACAGAATCAACGAACATAATCGAAGAGAAAGCTCAGAAGAAGAAGAAGAAGCGTCTCTCCAATGCCTGCACACAAGCGTTCTTCTGAGAATCTAGAAGAAGATCACCTGCAACGCCACCATTACCAACAGCAACAAGCTGAAGAAGGAGAGGGTACTTATATATATCCTTTGATTTCTTAAAGGAAAACAATAATCTGTTTTCAATCTCCGATTTTCTTCACGATTCTTCTCTGTATCTTTCTCTTTTTCTCAGATTCCGATGAAAGCCCTTCGTCCAGCGGTGGAGACAAGGATGAGTACGTTTTTTTGTGGGTCTTGATTCTTGATTTCTCTGCTTTGTTTGGTGCCTTTAATTGAAGTCTTGTACATTTTTTTTTTAGAGAAGTGAAGTGAGTTCACGGAATTTTGGAACAATCTGACTGAGCTATTGTTGATTTCTTTGGCTTTGCCGTATTGGGTTTTCCTCTGTTTCATTCCTTGCTGGAGGGGATGCCTGGTTTTGATGAATTTGTGGATCAAGTTGCTGTTTTTAATGTTTTGACTTGTATTGATATTTATGCCTGAGATATGGAGGTGTGATCTATATTTGGTTATGCAGCATAGCTGTGTGTTTTGTTCATGTAGCTAAGATTTACATGGGATTGCCGACCTGGGAACTCTTTTGTAGCGTGCCGCCATGTCGGAAGCTGAAGGTGCATTGTTCCTTAAAAATAGCATCTGGGTACTTCTTACTCGGTAGTTTTTGGAAGTCTCTTTAGTGGCTAAGCTGAGTAAAACCTGTGCTCATGTTTCCATTGGAGATTGTTAAATTGTTGAGCTACAGGCTTGATTCAACTCATATCAGATGTTGCCATGAGTGATTAGCCTAACTGGAATAATCCCACTTAGAGCACGCCATCTTTGTTATGTGTTGTGGTGTATCATTTGAGATGTACCTTTATAACGGCGTTTTGCTTGTATTTTAGAAAAGAAATTTGGCATAGTTTCTGGCCTGGTTGGTGAATTTGTTATGGTTGTTTTGGTACAAATTGGGTTATAGTTTAGAGGCCAAGTAGAAGCCGTGGTTGGTCTTTTTCCTTCTGTTTTGTTATTATAACTCAATGGTATTAGCATTCTGCCAAGAGCTGGTTTGTGTGTGTTCTCTTTAATCTAGAAAAATTCAAAATATTTTAATATAAAGGGAAAACGTCTTAATTGGCCAATTGATTTCTGGTCTTGCAAGTTCACTTGTTTATACCAAGATTTTAACCCTTACACATTAAGTGGAACTTTTGTCAGTAATTAAAAAATAAAGAAATAATGCAACGAGATCTAGCTTGGATATTTGTTTTCTCATCACTTGTTGTGCACTTGCGCCTTGTTTACCATATCCTATGTTGTCCAAAAGAAGGTTTTGTCAGTCAATTGTTCACTTCATACTATCATTTGGTCTGCCTTATAGGAACACCAGTTTTTGCTTGCAGCTAAATTACATACAATGGGAGGTTATTACTAGTTTAAAAATTATGTGAGCTGCCTTGTGATTTCATCCTTAGTATCAACATTTTATTGTAGAGAATATTGAAGCCATCAGTAGGATCATCAAGCATAACCTTGAACTCGTGCCCAGTGAGACATATAGGCGGCATTTTTCTTTCCAAAATATCCAATAACTATTTTGGAAAATGAGGATGCGATTCTTTGTCAACTTTAGATTCTATATTTATCTTCATAACCTTATTATTAGGTGTAAGTGCAGATGTTACATAAAGGTTATCTTGCTAGGATGCAAGAAATAAAACAGAAACAATGTTTGTTTTTACTTATTTTTTAGGAAGGTACCTTAACATCTTTTTGCTTACCTTCATTTATTGCCCTTACCAAGAGAATATATATATATATATATATATATATATAGTATATTTCTAATAAAAAAATCCATACAGAGTTCTAACTACTTCTTGATATCTGTCTGTCTAGATACATGGAGTGGTGGAAGATGTGTTGACCCCAAATAGTTGTTATAATGCTGAAAGTGATGACATCTTGAATTGGGCCCTTCGCATACTTGCACCCTCACACACCAGTATGCAACACAAATATAATTTCATGCACCATGTGTAATATCTGTATTGGAAAAGTATGTGAAATTGCAGCTATTTAATTGCAACATTTGGGCCGTATATGTGGAAAGTTTTGTCATTTTAATTTTTTTTTTTGCAACTTAAAGGTATAGCTATACTCTTCTTTTGCCAAGATCTTGTGTTTATTCTAATCAATCAGTTGATCTCTGTGAATTTGTATTATACATGTAGCAGTAAGGGATTTTGTGTATTATACTAATGTTGTTTGTCTCTGTTTGTTTGTAGATTTGTTTTTGTAAAATTGTCAGACATACGCAAAGAAGTGCAGTGTCCAATATGTCTAGGTATGGGCTTGAGTGATATTTTACTAGGATATGGATATCAGCATATGCTTTGTTGCTCATAAGCTTAATGTTACTTATTTAGTGCTGAATATGTTTCACAAGGAAGGATAGTAGCTATATTCATTGAATGTTTAGACATTTAAATTAAATAGATAAGTATATCCGGTGGGATAGGGAAGTTCACAAATCAATAGATTAAATATTCGAATGTGCCATACATACAGCTGTACACATTAGTAAATTTGACTGTGAGCACTTTAGTTAGAATTTTTATATATATAGGGGTGGATCTTTGATTTCGAGTGTGTGTCTGTGTGTGGGGGGGGGGGGGGGGGGGGGGGGGCAAGTGATGGTTGATTGAATGGATTTGTAGAGAATGATTAGGCGTTTTGGGTGGGGGGGGGGATTTTATTTTTTTGAGGACCAAGTTCATGGGCCATCTTGTTTACGGGGGCAGCTGTCCCTTTGCCCCGTGACTATGTCTTGTTAAAAAATTAAATAACATGGTATAAAAGATATTTCTTTTTTCTAAAGTTTAGTGGGTGCAGTTGTTCCCCTTGCCCTATAACTATGGCTATGCCCTATTAAATAATTAAATAAAATAGTATAACTTTTTTTTTTCAAAAGTTCAGGAGGCAATTGCCCCCTTTCTCTACAACATAGTTCAAAATATTTTGTTTTCAAAAGTTCAACCCCTTGGCATTGTCCTATTAAAAAAAATATATTCTTTTGTTTTTCAAAACAAAAGGGGGAGGGGGGGGAGGGCAAGTGCCACCCTGGCTCCACCATTGTATATATATCAATATTTTGAAACTTAAGATATCAGCTGCCTGCTATTTGGAGATCTCTGGTGGCAATGTTACTCTAGTTAGAATTTGTCTTTGATAAATAGGCAGTTTTGTATCTTTGTTATTTCATAGCTGCAATCAACTGTAGAAATGTATTGAAAATTGACATATTCTGGCTTACGAAGTTGTTTAATAATATTCTGAAGACTAGGAAAATGTCAGAAGCATGAAGAAGAAGTATTGTGATACCTATATACAAGAACAAAGGAGATGTTTAAAGTTGTACTAATTATCGTGGGATAAAATTTATGAGTCACTATGAAGTTATGCAGAGATTGAAGCTATGGAGAGAGTGATGGAACAAAGATTAAGAAAAGTAACTAGTTTCAGGAATTCAGTTTGGATTCATGATGTCAAGGTCTACGATTAAGGTTATTTTCTTAATTACTCAATTGATGAAAAAGTCTAGTGCGAAGAAGAAAGACCTCTATGTGTTATTTATTGACATAGAAAAAATTATATGATAAAGTCCCTAAAGAATTAATTTGGTGGGCATTGGGGAAGAAAAGAGTTTTAGAATATATTGAAATGATTAAGGACATGTATGAGGGCACGATAACTACCATGAGAACAATTGGTAGCAAGACAAATAAGCCTTTGTAAGTTGTAATAATAGGGTTACATCAAGGATCAACTATGGGTCCATATGTTTCTACATTGGTTAGTGATGAATTCACACCTCATATTCAAGAGGAGTTTCATTGGTATATGTTATTTGCAAGATGATACCATATTAACGGATGAAACTAAAGAGGAGGTAAATGTAAAATTGGAATAGTTGAGGAATACTTTGGATTCTAAAAGTTTCAAAATAAGTTGGACCAAGACTGAATATATGAATGCAACTTTAGTAAGATCAGCTATGTGATCGAAGCTTCTTGATCAAACTAAGGCACCGTTTATTTAGACGTAAAATGTTTTACGGTTAAAATCATTTCTGCTGTAAAATATTTTACTAGAAAACAATCATTTTTCAACTTGTTTGTGTTGTTTGGTTGTTATGCTGAAAATTGGCTGGAAAATGACTCTTTTATTTTCTGGTGTTTGTTTGGAAGGAAAATATAGCAAGAAAAATACACTTCCAAATAATTACATAAGCACCTTTCTCAATCAATGGACCTACAAACCTATCTGAGAATCAATCATATCTCAAACCATATCTGACTATAATTATCATTCAATATATGTTGTCCAAAATTAACATGTTCAAAGGTTATCTATAGACTAGATCCATCCATAACAAAACATACCACAAAAAGTTAAATGTACCATCCTAAAGTTAGAAAATCATACTAAACATGTCCAACTCTTAAATAAATCATCATGAAAAAAACTCATGTAACTACTAACATAATTGTTACAAACAAGCACCACTGGAAGTCGGAAGCACATACATGAACTTGAGGTTGAATGAAACAACCAAGACATTTTGTGTGGTTCTCTCTTTTCGACCCCGAAACCTACCTTGCAAATCAATTGGAACCGATGCTCGGACGTATCTTTCATCTATTGCTCCTACACAATCCTATTGACGGTTACAAGAATTAGCTAAAAGTAAGATCATTGAGTAGATGTATTCATATAAGAGTTGGTATGTACACAATATTTACCTTAAGCCATGGCCAAAATATTCGGTTATGTTGTATTTCTAGTGAATTACAGCCTATGGATGGTCTAATGAGGTCCTTATGTAGCTTTATGATCGATTGTAAGTCGTAACACAATGTTAAAATACTGATGAATGTTCTCGTACTGATAACCCACAATCTCTCATTGTGCCCAATTATAAGCAAAAACATCACCATTTGGTCTTAACACATTGATCGTTGGACGCAGTAAATTCTTAGTCTTGTTGATCTCACCAAGTTCTGTAGAAAGCTTGCATGCTCATTGCTCATACATGTTTGATCAATGCAATGGGAATCACTTCCGTATTTGATAAATCTATAAATGTTTGGTCCCCGGTTGTAGAGAATTTTGTCTATTTGGTCAATTGGTCCCCAGTTGTAGACAATTTTGTCTGTGGGCTAGTTGGGTAGAAATCGTATCTCCTATCAAAAAGAGGCAAAATGACTCATTAAGAGCACTTTAAGCCTAAAGGAATCTCCCAACCTATTTTTGTCCACTTTCACTATTTCACACTTGATTGTTGCTAGAATTGAACGTTTGCAAAAGGATTTCCTCTTAAGGAATTGATGGTATAATATTATTTTAAAACATAATAACTAAGGAAAGAAGTACTGGAAAATTATTGTCAGGCTCGACCACTCAATTTCCACAATTTTATTTCTTCATAAAAATGCATGAAATTTACTTTCATGAAAACTAAATTCAAAATGCTTTTTAAGGATGTAAATAGTATAATTTATTCAGGAAAATTTCTTTAAAAAACGTTGATTGAAACTGAATAATTAGCAACATAATTTTTAAAAGACTGTTTTCTGGGTTTAGTCAACAAATCATCAAAATTTGAAACACATAATTTTATTTTTTTGAAACAATTTTAAATGATCATTTACATACGATACGATACAACACTCAGAAAATTTGATGTGGGATTTTAGCCACTAGAAATGATCAGAATATTTGAAAACACTTTGTTTTATTTTATTTTGAAACAATTTTAAATGATCATTTACATATGATACAAACCTCAAAAAATTTGATGGGGGGATTTTAGCCACTAGAAATGATCAGAAAATTGAATGAATTTTAGACGACTTGTCAGTTTTAAACTAACAGTGCAGTCTACAACGATTTCAAATTTTCAATAACTATAGTAAACAGTTTACAAAAATTCTGAAAAAATTTTGCGAGTCTCTCTAAACTCTTGGGAAGTTACCATTGAAACAAGTTTTGAAAACAATTATTTTTATAATCTTTTGTCTATCTTTTATTACTATTAGTTCAGGAAAGATACAATCAAACACCGTACAAGAATTAATAACTCACTATCATGGAGTACATGGATCCATACAAAAGACATACACATGCTCAAACTGCACTAAACAAGTTAATGGAGGTGTTTACTTGACATTTTTTGTGCGTGTGAAGTTAAACTAATATAGAAGAAGAATATGACGTCGTGTCACTATAAACTTTTTTTTTTGCTAGGCTTTCTTCTAAGCATAGTCACCAAATACGGGTACGGGTATTAAACGGAAATGATACGTTCGGGAAGTACGGGTTTTAAACGGTAAAACACGGGAAAAGTACGGATAATTAAAAAATAATAATTAAAAATTAAAAAATATATAAAAACATAATACTGACCATGAATCATTTAAAAGCATCATTCATTAAAAGATTTCCTTAATATTAAGCATCAAAAGAAGAATTCAAATTCAACAGTCATTGATCACCATTTATCATTCATGATTCCAAAAAAGTATTGAGTACAAAAAATCATCATCCTCCAAAGTCTCAACTACGAAGTCACCATCCACCTTTCAAGAAAAAATATTACAATAATAAAATCATTCATCAACATTCTAATCCGGAAAAGTCGTATCATCTGATGCAATCGGATTCCTAATGCGTTCAAAATAGGTGTCATCATCTTCACTATTTTCATCTTCTATTTCTTCTTCACTTGACTCTTCATCTTCTAAGTCAACTTCAAGTATCTCCGGGAATGCCAAGAGATTATCAAGTTCAATTGGTCTCGAATCAATTGCTTCTTTAGCTTTACTCGTCTTCATGAAGTGCAAGTTCATTCGTATAAAGACCAAATCATGCAATTTCTTAGGCTCCAATTTATTCCTCTTCTTAGTATGAGCGGCATCAAATGCACTCCAATTTCTTTCACATGCAGAAGCGCTGCATGGTTGACTTTGTAATTTGATTGCCAACTTTTGAAGGATCGGAACCTCGGAGCCCCACATCTCCCACCAACATCCTAGCACAAATATAAATTCGATGATTCAATTTGTTAATTATAAATGTTAAAAAACTACTTAGAACTTTAAGAGTGAGCGAGTGACCATTCAATTTACTATGCTTACTTGGATGAGATATCAGAAGGCCACCAATTGCCATTCGGGAGAAGATTTTAGTGGATTTTGTATGGTAAAGAAAGATTTCCTCACTAAAAGCTCTTCGATCATGTTCATTAAAAAGCATCCTGTCCGTGACACTCTCAAGCCCCATTTTCACTTCTTTGCCCATCTTCACCAAACCCGCATGATACAAATGAGGATTAAGGAATGCAGAAATTGCATGCAAGGGTGAATGTAAAGTGTTGTTCTACCTCCTATCAATGATCTCCCAAAGAGGCATGTACTTCGAAATTTCACTTTTAAATAAGACTTTGATGACCTCTTTTGCTCTGTCCATGCTCTCATAAAGATATCCCATTGTGGAGCCATCACCATCTACCATCCTCAATACTTTGACAAGGGGCTCAACCATTTGTATAATCTCTTTTCCCATCTCCCAAAAGTGAGTCCCTTGTATGGTGCATGTAATTATGACTCCTTCATCTGACTTACTTTGAGGTAAAGCTCTCCATGCATCACAAGCAACCGTAAACCTTAAAGCATTTTCCTCTTTTAATATAGATTGCAAACACAAGAATTCTGTTGCAAATCTAGTTGCACTCGGCCTTTTAAGTTCTTTTCCTCTAGTGTGATTCCTCAACAAATCCAATACATGTTGATACTTGTATAGGAATTTAACTATACTCCTTGCACTCTCCAAAATAGGCTTCACATGAGAAAGCTTATCAATGTCCTCTAATATGAGATCCAGACAGTGAGCTGCACACGAAGTCTTGTAAATGTTGGGAAACCTCTCTTCAATTATTATTCCCGCCGAAGTGTAGTTCGAAGCATTATCTGATATAAATTGAATTACATTCTCCGACCCTACATCTTCAATTCTAGATGTAATGAATTCTGCAATATATTTGGCATCTTTCTTCTTCCCGACTGTGCATTCGCTTTTTAAGAATATGGTTCCTTTAGGGCACGCCACTATAAAGTTTATATGGGACCTTTTCCTTGCATCTGTCCAACAATAGGACATCACTGTGCATCCCGAAAGTTTCCATGACGCTTTGATCTGTTCAATGTATTCATCTGTTCTTTCCGTCAACTGTCCCACTAACTTCGTCCTAAATGTTTCACTACTAGGAGGGATATACCCCGGCCCATGATTAGCTATGGATATTAAAGCCTCTCTGAACTCTTCAGATCGTAAAGCATTGAATGACATGTTGTTTGCAATCATGCCCATTGCCAACTTTAGATCTGCTTCCTCTTTCTCTTTCTTCTTCAAACTTTGAGTAACCTTTGGTTGAAGTTGAATTGCGGTTGATTCCCCACTATCACCAAAAGGTTTTGCTGACCCTTGAGAACTTTCACAAATCCTTGGCTTCTTTGTTTCAAACACACTCATACACTCTTCAGCCATCTGCCAAACATCGTCGGGCACATTCTTACATGGCCTTACATCCCTATTTGACATCTTTGCAAGATGATACTTGGCCCTTGTGATAGTACCCGATATTAATTCCCCACAAAATTTACACTTTAACTTTTTGTCATCAAGCAATTCCACATACTCCCAAAATTTGTCCTTTGGTCTAGGCATCTTGACTTTAAGACTATAACAATTAGCAAGTTTACTACAATGAATGAAAGTAGATACAAATTAGGAAAAGATGACAGAATTTACTGTAGAACTACACAATCATAAGTTTTCC
Source organism: Tetracentron sinense (assembly GCA_015143295.1). Lineage (NCBI taxonomy): Eukaryota > Viridiplantae > Streptophyta > Magnoliopsida > Trochodendrales > Trochodendraceae > Tetracentron > Tetracentron sinense. The sequence continues at coordinate 29,634,240 of CM026567.1, read as the reverse complement.
ATCAAGTAATTGCATCATACATTATTGTAATTTATAATTGAAGGAGAACCATAATTATTTAAAGTCTAACATTGATTTTTTTTGGAACTACAATTGCAGGGCTCTAGCAGAATGCAGAATTTTTAGATGCATTACCTGGCAAAGAGAGGTGTGGAAATGATGGGGATGTATCCGGATCCGGAGGATTCTACTATTAGATGATGAAAATTGACAATGTGACTGCATAAGAAAAAAAAATGAATTCATTACCAGAAGAATGTCTTTTATGACAGATGTAGGGGCAAACTTACCCAGCAGAATGTCTTTTAATCCGGATTTTTTATTTTTTCATAATCTTTTATTTTTATTGAGTTCAAAAAAATGTAATATTACAGTACATATTCCAATTTCCAAGTGCATTCCAGCACAGAATATCCCTTTTCTTAGATTATAATAAATCCCAAGTGCTTGATCCTAACATGGGCCCCTCCCTATAATAAATTAGTCAAAAGGAGGGGCTGTGGGGTTTGGTCACTTAAGGCATCTTCTAAGGTTTGCAAAGGAGAAGAGACAGAGGTTAATCTCTCCTAGGTAAGGTCGTAAAGATAACAGATGAGAGAAAGAAACCCTCAAAAAAAAAAAAAAAGGAGACGAGACAGAGAGAGAGACGAGAGAGAGAGAGAGGGAGAGAGAGAGAGAGAGAAGAGAGCGAGAGAGTGGGAGACTTATCGTGTCACCTAGAGTTGCTGGAGAGCCACCAGCCAAGAGGCGAGGGAGCAGCAAGAGAGAGAGGCACCGTGTCGCCTGAAAGTTGTTGGAGAGCAGAGAGGCGAGGGAGCAGCAAGAGAGAGGCACCGTGTCGCTTGAGAGTTGCTGGAGAGGCGAGAGGCGAGGGAGCAACGAGAGAGGCGGGAGCAGCGAGAGAGGTGAGAGGTTTGCCCTAAACCCTTTCCCCTCTTTTTTTTTTCCCGAACGATACTTTACCTTTTAATTCGAGTGTTTTTTTTTTATTTAAAAAAAAAACGTTTAAAACGATTTAAAACCTTTAAATTCAAGTGTTTTTTTTAATTTAAAAAAAAAACGTTTAAAACGGTTTAAAACGTTTAATACGCGTTTAAAACGTAAAACGCGTTTAAAATGCGTTTAAAACGCGTTTTATCCGTTTAAAACGGCAAACCCGTTTTAAACGCAGTTTTAAACGGTGACTCCCTCCAAACGTTTAAAACGCGTTTAAAACGCGAACTTGGTGACTATGCTTCTAAGTGATGGTTTTATAATCAAACCCTATGCTAATTACGTAGGAATCTGCCATTACTAAGTTGTATTCGGTTCTATGTTTTATATCATTCCAGATTTATCCCATTCTCGTTTTAACTCATCCTAACCTTATTCTAGGACCAAACGCCCACTAAAAAATTACCAAAATGCCCCAAGTGTGAGATTCATCAAGATCCGTTAATAATGGGATGCTAACCAATACAAGGTTGGTTATGGAGTTTAACTCCCGTGTTTAGTTTGAGGAAATCATTTCTCACATTTAATCATTGATTCTTCTTAAATATTTTAAAATTAAAATAATAGTTTCATGATTTTTTTCCTCCACTCTATAGATCGGCCTTTGATGTACCACATAATTAATATATGTCTATACTTTAACTATTAAGCTTAAAAAGTTAAAATTCAAATTTCCCCTTTTATTTTAATTATTTTAAATTTAAAAATAGCTTTTCACAAGATTTTTTCTTTTCCAGCCAATCGGTAGATTAGCCTTCAGTATACCACATATCTGACTATAAGCATTAAGTATTAACTTTTAAAAAAAAAAGGGGTATCCCCAATTGTTCTGTTTTTAGACTTGTATATTCTACAATTCCTGTGTAACTGTGTTCAAATCTTGTGCAAATGCATCAAATTGATGCATTTATACTGCATTCCACCTGCAGGGAAAAAAGAAATAAATTTAATTAATTAATTAGAAAAAATCAATAACTATAATGTTGGAAGCTCTCCTGGTTGATGATTCGAGTCACTGTCGGGTTCTTCAATCCAAAAAAAAAAAATGGAGTTGTTGATACATAGCAAAGAATCAAAATCCAAAATGTTTGACAGAAAATTATCAAAAGAGGGGTTTTGTGAACTCCCACGGCCAAAATTTATCTGATATTGTGACAATATCTCATGGAAATATTGGAAGTTCTCAAATATAACTCCCACAAAGTTTTGTGAGTTGTGAAATGTTATTTATCAACTAGAACAGCCAAAAATTTTGGAAAATTTTATACAACGATGACAATGACTCGTGATAAAGTTACGAGAATCATACAATTGTTTTGGGATGGTATATTATTGTTCATTCAAGTTTAGCTTTGAAACCTTATCTAAGGAGGCTTGTGAACTGTCTCATGGATACTTTAAGTGGGGTGAAGGGCCAATGTTAGCACGCGTCATATTTTGATACTCTGGAGTATTTGGGACTTATGGATCTCTTTTTTTCTTTCTTACTTGTGTAACACAAATATAGCTCTACTATAGAATCACTTATTTTTTCCAACAAAAAGTTTTTTTGTGGCCAATATAACATTATATTATATGTGCTTTATGTTGGTCGGTATATGATATGACTCAAATGATATGTTACTGTATGATCCATAATAAGTTATTTGTTTTTAAACATTAACATATGTGCAATTTGTGGCAAATATAATTCTTTTCCTTCCCCTATACAAATGCGCACAATAGTGGGTGTGAACCCACTCTCTCCCATTGCAACACTTAAATCTCGAAAGAGGGAACAATTTGAATGCGGAGATATCGTACAGATTGTGCAATACAGTAGTGCTCACCATTTTGATCACCAGTGAGTTCTTTTGTCCACCTATATTGAGTTTTTCTATATATCTGCGTAGACTACCTTGAATCTTGATATATGATTAATCTTGTAACTAGTTATTTTGTGTTTAGCCATTATGTTTCCTCAATCTATTTATTTAGTTTTTGATCACTTAGAATTAAAAATTTTGTATCATTATCATTGGATCAATTTATTGATGCATATGCTTTCACATGGTACATACATTTCAATCAGCTTTGACAGGTTTTCTATTTCTCAGTATATTTTGAAAATATTTTGGGCTGTATGTTTTAGAACTTCTGTTATTTTGCCTAGAAATTCCAGACAAGATCAGCAGCAATGCTGATGAGTCTGCTCTCTGATTTTGTTGCTGGTCTGATATACATATTGTGTGGTGGTTCTAGTTGGTTGTTGGTTTGGAAATAAGCAAGAAGCTATGCCACCTTTGCAGCTCATTGCCTGAGTTTCTTGCCTACTTTCCTTCTTAAAACCCATTCATAGTTAGCCATTTTGGAAGAAGAAAAATTGATATCCCGTTTTGTATGGCCAGGGATCATTCGTAAGACGAGAACTGTAATGGAATGCCTGCATCGCTTCTGCAGGGAATGTATTGACAAATCAATGCGACTAGGGTATGTAATGAAACTATCCAAACACTTGTTTTGATTTGATTCAGCGGAAACTGGCATCACAAAATGCTCATTTGTCTTGGTTTGGGCTACTCACAATCGATTAGCAATTCATATTGTGGACCAGTGATCTAATCAAAATTTCTTATCTAGGCTGATAACTGACCTTTGCTGCAGGAACAACGAGTGTCCTGCTTGCCGTACGCATTGTGCAAGTCGTCGTTCTTTAAGAGATGATCCAAATTATGATGCCCTCATTGCTGCTTTATATCCAGATATTGATAAGTATGAGGAGGAGGTATAAGTTGACTGACTGATTATATTTCTCATTCAAATGTGATTTACTGTGATTTTGCATGTAGCACACTCCTTTGCTGAAGATCTGTTTGCAGGAACTGGCTTTTCATGAAGAAGAGAAGACCCGCAATAAGCAGGTGACATTACAAGGATATGTTCATGCCTACATGCTTATGGACATGTATGCATTTATGTTTGTGTCAATGCCCCTGTTTGTGTGTGTGCATTTGTGTTTTATATAAGGCAACCCTACTAAATTCCACCATAATAACAAGGTCTACCTCTATGATGTAGATGCCGTATTCTTGGCATTCATGCTTGGGCTACCCCTTGAAGTCCAATGTTTTGAAAGGCATGCGAGGCTTTCGCCTTATGGCTCAACCTTCAGGCTTAAATCACATGAGGCGACATGTAGGGGTGTGTACCAAGCCTAGGCAAACAAACACGAGCCGAGCTTGAGAATTTTACAAGCTCAATTTTTATGATAAATTAAAAAAAATTAATATATGATTAATTTTAAAAAATAACCCTTTAATTGAAGTATTTAGATTGTATATTTACATATATTATTAATTTTTTATATATATATTATTATTTTTTATATTTGTAATATATTTATATATAAATAACTTTTTTTTATCAGTAATATATATATATATATAACAAGTTGAACTTTAACGAGTCGAGTACAAATGTGTTCAAGCTTGTTTGCTAAGCTCACCAAGCCAAGCCCGAGCCCGAGTCAAGCTCGAGCTCGGACAGCTCGTGCCCACCCCTAGGTGCATGCCTTAGGCTCGCTTTATGCCTGAGGTGTGCAACTCATTCATTAACAACAACAAAAAAGGTTCTAGCCGCATAACTTAGACCTTTTGTTTTTCATTTTCTTCTGTCATGACTTTTTTTCAACTATCCAAAATCCACAACATGAACTAGTGACTGAATATCATCTGTCATTCAATATGTATATAAACAAAAAGTAAAATTACTGTATATAAAAAGAGTAAAATTAACTTGCTTGCCTAATGAATTTATTTTTGTTCAATATGATGATTGAACTATTTATATAGTACCTTCTAAATATATCATTTTTTAAATCTCTTAGCAATTTTTTCATTTCTAATTATTTTTTAAATATATATTCTAGGCATGAGGGAGTGTAAGGCTTAAGCCTCATGCTTGAAAGCTTACACCTCATTCATTTGGAGGTCCTAGCGCTTCGGCTCATGCCTTCGCCTTTTAAAAAACTGCCTTGAACTGGTCACAGGCTGAAATTTGCATTGATCTCACATTGTAAGTGCTTTCATTTGGACTAGATCCTAGCCAGTCCAATTCAATGGGTAGAATTGCATTGATCAGTATCCAACATCATCCCATTGGTTGAACTTTGAGCCGAGATCAATGCAATCCACATCATAGATACTCTTATTGTCTCAGGATAACCCATAGCGCATGAATAGTCTTAACTTGTTCTTTATGTGTTGGTTCAAACCCTTATTTTTAGGTTTTATTGGACAGATCCAAGCGTCTATTGCCCAGACTTTTCGGCGACAAACAGAAGCACTAGGTAGGAGACGCACACCAGCTGCATTTGTGAGGAGATCACAGAGTAATTATTATCGGAATCCTCATATGAGAGGGAGAAGAAACTTTCGAGGCAGCGAACTTCAAGGATCTGATGATGATGTAGATGCAAATGGTAATGACGGTGGCAAGGATTCATCTTCTGCTGACGAGCACTGTACAGATGTCAAGCAGAAAAGGTGCAGGAGATGGGGAGGACCTCGGTTCTCTCTGCCTTCTTCAGCAGCTGCCAATGCTGATGGAGGCTGCGATGAAAACGATTTAGAAGTGAGCAGGGAAAGCATAAGTGCATCTCCTGGACTTGTTGGGAATCCAGAAGTGCTCGTTTGGGGCAAAGGCGGTGTGCGGAGTCACACACGATATGGTAGCGCAAGTGGTGGCGGTGGAAGGAATGCCCGGAGTAGCCGCCTAACCAAGTTGGTAGATTATCTCCGAAACTTAGAGGGAAATGACGATGAGGTATAACCGTATAAGAGGAATTTTTTGGATTATTTGCTTCTTTTGGTGTCACCCACACTACTAACATGATTGGCTCACTTTGTGGTTTCTTTGTTCAGTTGGGCATACATCTCACACTTTTTTCTTTGGGCGTACAAAGTATACCTAATTTGCAGCAGCCGTACCTTTCCTGCCGGCCGACCTTGTCAGTTAGACACCTATGCCAAGTGAAATTGCTCTCCTATCTACTGCTAATATGTATTTGATGTCACATTTTTTTCTTTTAATATTTCCAAAGCTTCTCACTTTTACTTAAATGGTGCTGGTAATGCATGCATTCTACACAGTACGTTGCTCTCCAGACTTCAGTCAAAGCAGAAGAAGTTGAAATATTGGTGGTAAAAGAGCCCTGTTATACAGCTCCTGACCAATATGTTTCCGCACTCAACCCTTCAACCTCCACGGATAATTCAATGCCCAAGTCCCGAGATGTGAATCCTTGCAAAGGTCAGCTGCAAATTTTGGAAGCGCAAGAAACATTGGCCAGGCTTCAAGCTAATTGCACCTCCAGTCGGGGCCATCTGGTGAGGTCATTCGTCTAGAATTAAAACTATATGTTTATTTATGTATGTTGTAGATTCTGCAAAGGAAAATAATCACCTACTAGCTGGTATCTCGTCCCCCGCTTCTAACTAGTCTTTTTTTAACTTCCTTCAATTGTGGTTAAGATTAACTAACCCTTAGGGTTAAAGCATCTAACTTTGGTTATTAGGAAAAAGAATTAACCATGGGTTAAAACTTGTTAACGAGAGTTCAAGGGCAGTTAAAGGAACTTTGTGAGGGTGAGGAGCAATTGTCCGCTCCTCACCCGAGGATAGGATTATCGCTCTTCTACAAGCATAGTTCAAAAACTCGGTGAGTCACCCGAGTTACTCGACTCGACTGAATTTCGAGTCGAGTAGCCTCAAAACACGAAGGAGACACTATTTGCAGAGTTACTCGGGTGACTCGGTCGAGTTGAGCCGAGTTTTTTGACTCACCAGACTGGGCCGAGTCACATAAAGGTATTTTTATCATTTTTAAAACCTAAACTTGAACGTTATACTATTTTTATATCATATTTTTTGGGGTCTACAAAGACAACTTACTATGGGTTATGTTAAACTAGTTTTTAGGTTTGAGGCCGTAAAACCAGCATTCTTTGAGTACTTTTAACTCAAGTTTTTCAAGTTATTACATATATTTTCCGAGTTGGACCGAGTCCAGTTTTTTTTCGAGTTTTCCAATTACTCGACCAGGCTAACTTTCGAGTCGAGTTTTCGGGTATTTGAACCATGCTGCAAAGGCTTAAAACCGGTTTCTAACCTGACACAACCCAAATAATTGGAATAAGGTGTCGGCAAAGAAGATATATACTATATATGAATGATTCAACTTGTTTTAATCCATCTTTTTTGTCCCTGTTGTTTTCAGATTCTGGCATATCGGCAGAAGGTATCAAGTTAGGAAACTCATGAGGAACTTACTGTTGGCTCCTCCATGGAGAGCAGACCATTACATTGACTGTTTGTGAAGGGAGGTGTATATACTTGCGGACGGAGATCTCTGGTTAGTCTAAATGCTGGTGAAGCATTCTTCCTCCCACGCTCGCTCTATATTATACATCGCTATTGAGAATCAAGAGTGATTTTGGCTCATTGGAAGAATACACAAAATAACAGTTTGTAGGGAAAGGATGTCATGCTCCAAAATTGATGCAACTAAATATTATCATTTTGTCAATTTCCATGAATTTTAGCACTTGATCACGTCAGCGATACTTTAATGCGTCTCATGTGATCACCCAATGAAAACTAGAAATGTTGGTGTTGTTCAGACATGATTATTTAGAGCAGAGTAGCCAAGCCTGATTCTGTTCTACAGCCTACAAAGATAACCCAAGAAAGGGAATATATGGAGCAAAAATGAAAACATTCCCAGATCTTCAGAGTTTGGGGATTTAAGTTTTTTTCTAAAATCCCAGTTTGATTAATTAATTTTAAGAATTAATGTTGACCTGAATTTGTGTAACTAACCATGAGAGGGAAATCTTGTGGTAGTTGCATAGAAAATTCAAGATACGGAGTGAAAAGAAAATTGAAAGATAATGGAAAACTAAAATCAGTCAGAATTTATAAAATCAGAGATTGGTAAAATCTCAATCACCATCCTCAGGAAAGAGAATGGAAGGACAAGGGCAATGAGTTCCACTCTAATTTTGCACTGTTATAGAATTTGTAAGAAAGAAAGGGCAAGAAAATAGAAGGGGAGATGAAAGAAAAAGGGGAAAGTGAGTTTTATACTAATTTTGCACTGTTTGGTTGAGATGAAGAAAATCAGTTGGAAAGTTACTAAAGTAGTTTCTGCTGTTTGGGTGGTAAGACAATAATCTCTATGCCTTTTAATGCCATCCAACACTAACAACATCCCAAAGAAATTGAAATTTTCGACCAAATCACACTAACTAAGCTTCAATTAAGGGAGAACTTTGTTCTCCAACTGCGAGCACCATTTAGATAGATTGGAAGTTCCATTTAGGTAGATTGGAAGTTGGAACTAAGCCTGACTCACTACAACAAATCTACCACATAGTGATAGAAATATTTCCGTCTCTAATGCTTTTTTAGACATTTAATTTATTTTTTAAAATAAATTTACTCTTAGAGATGGATTAAATCCGTCTCTAATAGTAAAAGACCATTAGTGACAGAATATTTCTGTTTCTAATGCTTATTTTGACATTCAATTCATTTAAAAATAAATAAATTCACCTTTAGAGACATATTTATTTCCGTCTCTAATCGTAAAAGACCATTAGTGACGGAAATAAATCCGTCACTAATAATTCTTATTTTGACATTTAATCTATTTTTAAAAATAAATTCACCTTTAGAGACGGATTTATTTCTATCTCTAATCGTAAAAGACCATTAGTAACGGAAATAAATCCGTCACTAAAAATGTGAATTTAAATTGGGTTATTTCCCATTAAAAAAATAGAACTTTCCCCTCTTCACTTCATTTTTCCCGCTCTCTCTCAAGCTCTCCCATCCTTGATGGCAACAACACCGGTAGCGACATGGCCATCTCTCTCGAGGTCTCCCTCCTCACCGGCAACAACACTGGCGGCAACAAAGCCATCTCTCTTGAGGTGTCCCTCCTCGCCAGAAACAACACCTGTTTGCTCTCTCCTCTCTAATCTCTCTATTCTTTCTCTCTCTAATCTCTATATTTTCTCTCTCTAATCTCTCTATTTTGTTTCTCTCTCTAATCTCTTAGTTCTTCTCTGTTGATCTTTGAATACCTTATTTTATTGCAGAGAACAACTAGGGTTTTGGTGGAGAGATATGGAAATGGTGCTGCAAAGAGGTGGAAATGGTACTCTCTATTATTCTCTCTATTATCCTCTCTCTCTCTATTATTCTAGCTTCCTCTCTCTATTATTTACTCTCTCTCTCCCGTTCTCTCTCTCTCACTAAAGGGAGGACTGCATTTAAAAAAAAAAAAAAATCAGTTTTAGGGACGGAAATAATCCCTCACTACTTACTCTAAACTCATTAGTGACGCTAGCATCCGCAACAGAATAGTGACAAGTAAGATTTCCGTCTCTAATAGTATTAGTGATGGAAAAAACATTATTAGTGACGGAAAAATTCCGTCACTATGCGGTAGATTTGTTGTAGTGACTAATTGATTCAAATAGTAAATGGGTGATTTTTGGGTATTTTACTAAATGGGCCTTGTTGGGCTGGGGCATCCCAATTAAAAGTATGGTATAATGGGTCCCGGGCCTAAGCCCATCCAACTATTTAATCGGGCTAGGTTGCCATTAGCCAGTTCATTGAGAGTTGAAACCCCTAGTTCCAAGTAGGTCCAAGTTGCAATTTGATTTGGATATGGATCTAAAGGGATAATAAATTTCTGAATCCACAAAAATAAGAATTTGTACCTATGGTAATAAAATTCTAATTCAAACATCAATAAATTAGAATCATGTAACAAAAGGGAATGTAACACAATGTGTGCCTAGCCGACAAGCCATTAATTTGACTTTTATTGTGGTAATCATTTTTCTGTTTAACATATCATCCTCAATGCCTTATCCCATCGATTTTGACTTTTCTTAATTTTCTTTTCAATGTTGATCACATTCTTCTTTTAGCAAGATAAAATAGATTAAGCACATTAAAATCAAGTACCATTTCAGCTTAATTCAATCGTACTATAAAAATAAATCATATTATCTATTGGTGAGAATTACTCTTGTTTTACTGAAAAAAAGAAATATAGTAATATGAATTTTGTATTATAGTAAAACGTTGTGCAAATGGAACCTCTCCTTCTATACATACTTTTAACTATCTTTTAGTTGATAGGCAAACAATGTGTCCCTGGCCTAACATTTTTCCTAACAAGTTTTTTGTAAGATCCATATTTGATATTGAAATATTTCGGTGTCAAAATAAAGTGGCTTCTATCATTAATGCCTATAACCATTTAAGTCCGTAATGATGAAGACCGAAGAAGTTTGATTGAAGATATTCAAAGCGTAGCCTTCGTCTCACACATAGTATGGTAAGTAACCTAGATATCTTTTACCTTAGTGGATAATTAACTTAGAATCATTCTATGAACCTTAGCTTTCAGAGGTGTAAGAGAAGTTAGAAATGCTAAGTAACCTATGTTTGGTGTACGCGCATAACTTATTGACTGTTACTCCGATTTTGGTCTATAGTACATCATTTTGAATGGCTCGTAAAGATCTACAACTTTCATGAAGGAAATTTTTACATTTTTTGGGTCTACCGATCGATTGGTGCACTCCAGCGATCGACCGCCCATACAAAAAATGTATGACATTTTTTCCAGTGGCTTTGCATTTGCATTCCATTGGTCAATCCCCCCCCCCTTGCACACCAGTCGACCGGTGTGCGGGAATTTCAGTCTTTTACTTTGATTAGACTTTTGATTTTGCCTCTATATGTATATATAGGTTTGATTCTTCATTCAAACTTAAGAGTTTTGAGAGAGTTTTATTGAGACTATTAGAGTTTCCCAAACCCATTCTCCTCTCCTCTTCCACCTTAAAGTTTGCAAGTCATTGTTCACACCCTGTTTGCTGGTTTGACTATTCCAATTATTAGGAATTCATCTAGGGTTTGTTATTTGAACAATCATTAATCCGTTCTTGTAAAAAACAACTTGTTCGAAGTAAACTGAAGCATTCAGTGAAGGAGATCAATCCAAGGAGGATCGTTGTTATTGATCGGAGGAATCCAGAGTCATCATTGACGGAGATCAATCTAAAGATCGTGGTTGCGAAGATCTAGCTGTAATACTCCAAAATCCTATATTGGTTAAATAAGAATTTTGACCATTACCTGCATATCCAACTCATCCTAACAACATATAAGGCATATAAAAATTATGAATCTGAAAATTTCTTCAACATTAATAACAAATTCAACTGAAAATCCTAATAATCCAGAAATCATCAATGTAATTGACCGATCATAAATGTAATTAAATTCGATCATCTCATGTGATCTCGATCTTAAAACAACCTAAGTAACATCAATATATATTTATCTTAATACAAACTTTCTAACACAATTAAAGTACTACTAAATCAGTCAATAATGTATCGATCTAAGTCAATTTCACCCTCCCGATAGACACCTTCTAACTCCTTTTCGTATTCTTCCCCAATCCACGGTCCTGAAGCGTAGATGTCAAATCATGCACCTAATAAATAATAAAAGTTTGGTTGAGTATTTGAATTACTCAGCGGATGCAAAACATAATTAATAATACAAATAATATGCATTTTCAGTCATATCATACTTTATAATATCAGAGTGTGGAAACACAAACAGTTCATATAATCATTCCATGTTATTTTCATACTCATGACTCATGTAAACTTGTAATACTTATACAGACTCATGTCCATTCATACTAGGTTCATACAATTCTATACAATAATCATATCAATTTCTATTATCATACCAGGGTTCTAAGATCCATATAAATTCTAAGTCTGTATCATATTTCCATTTTTATGTTTTAGAATGAGCATTGTGTTTAAAACGTGTTGCAGAATTAACACGCATCTGTATTTAGAGCGTTCATCGATATCCATGATATTTCAGCATTACCAATTTCGTACCAGGGTCCAAGGTCCATATAAATTTTAGGTTTGTGTCATATTTTCATGTCATCATTTTGGATTAAGCACTGTGTCTAGAACGTGCTGTAGAATTTATGTGCATCTGAATCTAGAGCGTGCATCAAACATAAATAAAATTTCAGTATTATCAATTTCGTACTAGGCTCCACATAAATTCTAAGATCTGTACCAATTTCGTAACAGGGTCCTAAGTCTATATAAATTCTAAGATCCATACCAATTTCATACCAGGGTCCTAAGTCCATATAAATTCTAGGATTCATACCATTTACATTTAAAATTCATCCTCATATCTGTACCATCTGCATGTAATTTCAATGCTCATATCTATACCATTTATATGTAGAGTCATGCTCATATCCGTACCACTAGGTTTATACCATTTGTACCAGACTTCCTATCAGTCATGGGTACATATGCAGACTCAAATACATGAACTCATACTGAGTTATCATTATACCATGATGTGTGACTCATGCTTAACCGTGATAATAGATGCATAAATAGATATAACTTAACAAATAATTCCTTGTCATAATTCATATCTATTAACAGAAAATTAACATGAACTCGTTATCTGAAGATTATCAATATTGTCAAAAATATATGAATTCATAAATCCTTAATCATTCTCACAACCATAGCCCAAATATATATATATATATATATATATCACTTCTTCCATAAAATATTCAATAATTTTCATTCATTGTCTTCCTTCTTATTCAATCGAAATATATTATAAGTTATCTCTTAACAACAATACAATTAAAACAATATCCATGATTTTTATCATTCTCCTTTCAATTATCTCGAGTAGATCTTTAGATTTAAACCTTAAAACTACATGATATAAAAATTGAGGGTTTATTTACACCCGTTCATTATCTAAAAATTTAGGATTTATCTATACCAGTTCTTGATCCAAAATGTAGGGTTTATCTACATCCATTCTTGATTTAAAAATTCAAGGGTTTATTTACATTCATTCTTGATCTATAATCAACAATCCTATTAGTTAAATTATTAATTATACAAAACATCTTACTTCACACGATCGCTTTCCTATGATCAATCGCTTGTGAATGGCCTTGGGCCTTGATCTCCAAGTTATCCTTCCTTTCCGATTAGATCTTTTTGCAAAACTCAAGATTTCCTTATCTTAGATCTTAAAAACTCTTAGAATCCTCACTCTCTCTCCTTTAAGTTTTGGAGGTTTTTTGGAAACCTAATTCACGAGTTAAAGGGGTATTTATAAAGTTGGGAACTCCAAAATACTAAAATAAGTCAGAAATCAACGTTTTCGCGCAAATCCCCACGCCCACCAATCGATCGGCGTTGGTTGTGCCGATCAATCAGCCATGCATATATTTTTTTAAATTCAGAACGTTGCTCCGGTAATTGACCTATAACTTTTAACTCGGTTATCGGAATTTGACGATTCAAGATGTGTTAGAACCGTTATTCGAAGGGAAACAATTTTTTGTATAATAGAGATGTCCCCATTCTAAGTCCTTGGAGGTCAAAATGTCTTATCAAGTTAGATGAATGAGAGAGAGAACCCCAAAACATTTGGGTTAATATTGAGAACCCAAAGTTTGAACCCTAAACTCCTAGAAGTTATAAAATAAATATATTAACCTTGCCATAGGTAATGAGATGACCCCGTAAACCTGGAACTTTTAATTTAATAATAATAATAAGTTAATCACTATTATTATTATATAAGGACGAACTCACAGTCTCACATTTATTTGATATCTTCAATTTCATGCAATTACATCATAAAAGGGCTAATAATGAACAAGATATTTAGGTTTCTATATCTAGGCATTCTACATTAATTTTCATAGGAATTAATGCATTAAAATCAGACACATTTTTTTAGAAAATTCATATAAATGACACGAATGCCGATGAATTAAATTCGGGTCACTATACTAGCACAAACTATTGCAATAGATTGTGAGACTTGCGAGTTTTTGATTGCTTATCAAGGCGTGGAGGACTGAGTACTAAGGATCGTTGTGTCGAGTTTGATTGAGTACAGTTCGAGTCTTGTAAGTATTTGTTTGCTTTTACTCTTAGTAATATCTCTTTACTGGACATGGTCTTGTACGTGTTTTTTCCCAGAAGGGTTTCCACAGAAAAATCCCTAGTATTGTGGTTTGGTTTATCTTTCTTAATTTTGCACTTTAATTTGTTAAATTTAAAATTGGGTAGGTACACCTTAGGAAGACCTAGCCACCCCCTTGGGTTTATGAGTTCTTAACTTAAATATTATTTTTGGGGTTCACTGGGAATTTTCACTTTTCATGTTAGTTTGCTTCCTCTTGTAGGAGTTTTGATCGATAATGAGGTACAAGAAATAGCAAGTGTAGTGAGGCTCACATCAAATTAACTTGTATGATCAACCCTTATTTTGAGATATTATCAAAGTAAAACGTTAATGTAAGTGAATTATATGACTACAACCAAGATTGATGACCTTAGAGAATACAATCATATTAGTCTTGTTTCCAAACTACATATATGCATTCATCCCTTGCATCCATATATCTATAAAAAAAAAATGTTAATCATAGTTGTGTGTCTTATCTTTGCTTTGATCTTATATACTAAAATAAATGTTTAATATATATAATGATATAAAATGGATAGTTGACAAATTGTTTGAGATTCTAACCATTAGATGTCAATGTGAATCCACTGAGAGACACATGGCAAAAATAGCTCAATTATATGTATATACTACACCGTCCAATCAAATTTGGGAAACAAATTATTTTTATAGCCTAGGTAAAGTCTAATGCACATTGGGAGGTTTATGCTAACAAACTAAGGTTTAATCAAGCAGTCTATAATTGTCGAAACAAACTGATTTTTTTTTTTTTTTTATCACGTCTCATATGAGACACCTAAACATCCACTGATTGGATCCTCAAAAGACATGCTTCTCGATTCCTTAGGTGGGTTAGCCCAGCCCAACCTGATTAACAAACGGGTTGATAAAATATAGCCTGTGTGGACTCCTAATTATATAAAGTATATAAAAGTTGATATGTAGCCCAGTCCTAACCGTGGACCTTGAGAATTGAACTATATATAATAGTATGTAGTCAAATTTATCAGATGAGGGCGTAATTGTAATTCTAATTGGCTCGACGAATATAAAAATTTTAAACCTACCAGTAATCTAAGCTTAAATAAAAGAAGATTGTTAATTTAAAGTTAATAGCTTATGGTTGGACTAAATATCATAACAATTTGTTTTCCTATTTTAGGCCCACCTTGTCCTGCCCTGCGGATCATAGGGCTTGAGCCCAACTAATTCAGGCCTTCTAGGGCTTGATTCAACCTAGGGCCTCATGGACCGGCTTGGATAAACCTGAATCTGACGCATTGACATCCTTATTTACACATTTGTGTGATGTATTGGTTTGGTTTAAGAAGAAATAAATAAAGTACTAAATAGATAAGAGAGGAGTGATAGCCCTACTCTCAGGGCATTCATACTTTCAGTGTGAGCAAGCCATTTGTCCATTTTCAGTGTTAAAACTTTATAATCACTGAAAAAATATGTACTTTAACACTAAAAATAGACAGGCTTTAAAACTGCAAATGGAAAAATGGTTGGCTCACACTAAAAGTAGGAATGCCCTGAGAGTAGGTCTAGCATATTACCCAAGGATTGGATCCTAAATGAAAGGGTGGATAGGTTCTATCACAATTTAAAATTTCTTCAATATTCTCTTAAGCGGACTTTCAATTATAACAATTAAAAGGGAAATAAATTATGCAATTCTACACAAACATTCAAAACAATAAATAAAGAGTAGAGTTAGAGAGAATGCAAACACAAGTTGACATACGATATTGTTCTCGAGGTTTGGCAACCCACTTACGTTCCCGCCTTAAGTTTCTCCACTCAAGGATCCACCACGATTTATTCAATCCCCAATTTTCTTCCGGGTAAAGATCAAATCTTTACAATCTCTCTTACGAGTCAAGATCAAACCTTGCAAGGGAACAATCCTCCCTTGACTTAGTCCACTTTCCGGATAGTGATCAAATCTTACAAAACTTCTCGCTTCAAGGACAAGACTCCTATGGATGTCTTGATTTCAACATACTTGTATAGAAGTATTTTACAATCTGAATTAACTCATTACATGAGCTGATAGATCATTTGCACGCTCACTGAAAATCTCACAAAGATTGGAGTTGAATAGCTCAAGAACTTGGATTTAGGGATTATTGGTTAAACTTTATAGATTTGGAAATCTAATTAGGTTTGGATTGAATAATTTTAATGATTGGAAGTATTAAAGTTGTTAATTTCATCCATAAATTAATCCTATTTATAGCCCAAGAGGTTTTATGGTCGTTGGAGGAACATCAAAAACGAAACTAGCCATTACAGAGTATTCTAGTTCTCGCAAGATTTCGTCAACGAGATTAGGTGAGCATTCTGATTTCGTCGATGAGATTTGGCCAGAAAAGAAAATAGTAGCTCTGCGATAGATTTCGTCAACGAAATTTGTGGACCTCCACAATTTCGTCGAAGATTTCTGTTTTTTTCAGAAATCTCATCTTGACTTGACCTAAATGATGAAAATGAATTCTTAAGTCTTATACCTTAACTTTATCATGATTTTGGTCATTTTAAGGTATGTCTAAGGTCCTTATAAAGATGTGCAATATTATCTAAGGATCCTAAGGTCAATCTATGGCTTTGAGTAATTCAACCAATCAACGTTTGAGGAACTTTTACAAAAGTCTTGAAACCTTCATAAGACACAAAATAAACTTTTAGACCTTCTTTTGAGTTTTCAATTCACACTTGATCTTGGATCTTCAATTTGGCTTTGTCTTCAATATCAATTTTCATGATTGGACTTTTTAAGCTTTGGACCTTTAATGAGCTTCATTTTGCTTTCTTTGACTTTATGACGAATCTTTCTTCTTTAGTTATTATTTTCATCTTTTTGTTTTTGATGATGTACTAATATTCTTCATAAGTCAAATTACACTTAAACTTAATAAAACATTAATAACACAAATGCTATTCTATTATTATGTTATCATCAAAATCAAATATGTTTCAGTCAAAAACCTAATGGCTAACATAGAATTCCTCATAGATAAATTGTACAGTGGAAGGTCCTTCTTACATGGCTGATTTAAGTAGACATGAAGGTCCTAGTAGCAATCCTCAACGGTTGGAACAGCATTATTTACTTTTCTTGACATTTAAGTCCGCATATCAGATGGTCCTCATCATCAAAGAACACAAACTTTTGATCGATCTCGTGGAATCATTGGGCATCTCCTTTACCAAAAATATGATTCTCCTTAGTAGTTTTAATCCTTTTTGCTCAGTTGGAGAATCAAAAGGATATTGATTCTTTGATAGCCAATTAGCCACGTGTACAACGAATAGGCAGATCCATATGTTATTATGAACCCCAAATCATGTGGTGCTCTTGTTTATGCACGATAATTGTAAAGGATCACCACAATGCCAAATACAAGAGAATGTTAGAATTAACATTTATTGTTATCCGGAAAGTACAAATAAAAGATATCACCAACTTTTGAAAAACTAAGACTTTCCTACTAGCACATCAGGGCTTTGTCTCAGTGGTAGTGTATCCCCTGTTTTGGGGGAGGTACCGGGTTCCATTCCTGAGAGGGTGAGAGTTTGTATATACTTTTCATCCGTCCACTAATTGAACAAACATTAACACCTAACTGGCGTTGCGGCCTAAATGTAGATCTCGAACCAAAAAAAAAAAAGACTTTCCTACCGAGATCGTGTTAGGATTGAGAACACCGAGATTGTGCAGCACGGAATTTCAAGTGGGGGCCACCATGTTAAAATGGGGCCCACCTAAAATTTTGTGCTGCACATAGCATGGTCTCGATGGTCTTGGGCCCTAACGCCGTCTCAATAGCATTTTCCTAAAGACTCGTAATCTTCTCCAGTTGTAACCAGTTTTTGCCAAAACCAATTACACTCTCGAGGTGGCCACTTGTCCCTTCTTACACCCTTTAACAGTGGTTAAGATTCACTCAGGGTTCACCCACCTATCTTTGGTTTTTAGAAAAAAATATTAAAAAAAATTTAACCTTAGGAGGTAATGAATTTTAACAACGGTTAATAATTTTTTTAAAAAAACTAAAAACCAATTGGTTAGTGAACCCTAGGGGTGAGCAAATCTTAACCACAGTTAAAATGTGTCAAAAGTAACATGTGGCCACCTCAAGGGGTGTAACCGGTTTTGTCAAAACCGGTTACAACCGGAGAAAATTACGTCCCTTTCCTAAAAGCTAAGTAACTATTGTTACTGTTTTTATTTTTTTCGATAATTCAGGTCTTTGACAAGCCAAACTCTTGTTTATGATGTAAAAATACCACAATAAAAAAAAAAGTGCAATACACATCATTTAATAAGAGTAGTGCATCTGTACTTTTATTGAGAAAGACCCTACAAGCGTGTTAACGCGCAACACCTTAGCATAACTTATTACATGCTTACTTAGTATGTTCACACGCTTAGTTAGCACGCAAGACACGTGCCAATCTAGAAAAACAAACTATTTACATTTAGACCATCACCTCACTCAACGATGCTTGCTCCTGGTCTCCTCGCTGTAAAGCCTGTGAACCCATGAAACACGTACCATCGTTTTACAATAAAATCAAACAAGAAACCCAAATCCAACCCGTTCGATACACTATCATGATTGCTACCAACCAGATCCAATGGCTTAAACCCCTTCACTAACGTAATAGTACCATATGGTGGAATGCTAAGATCTGAGAGATAAATTTTTAGATTTTCCTTTTCCTTCCGTCCGGACTTTTAGGATTAGGGGTTCTGTTGGATAGCATATTGGTTTCCGTGCTTAATACCACGTCACGAGTCACATAAATGGTTATTTAGGGAGGGCTATCGAAAAAAGTCTTGAGACTGAAAGTCATTATGGATGATGGCCACGAAAATGTGGTGGTATGTTACGGTCCTAAAGGTAAATAGTAACACTTGGATTGGATTTTTTTGGTCAAAAATTAATTATGATAAATTAATTATATAGAAATTGATGATTAAATAATTATTTTTTCAAATAATAGTGTTTCGAAAATATGAAGTTAAGAGATATTCTCCGATTTATTATTTGAAAAAATGATTATTTAACCATTACCCACTCAATTTTATCAAATCAGAATTGATTTTTGGCCAAAAATACAAAGAAAAAAAATCCAACCAAAACACCCCTATTAGATTGCGCCCTTTCTTTCCGGTCCGGGCTTTTGGGATGGGTACGCATGATGGTACGGATGCATGCGTGCATGAAAACAGAAATAAGAAGGTAGTACTTACCAGTCATAAACGGTGGGGGAATTAGGGTTTGGCTTGTCAAAGACCTGAGCACCTATTCCCTTGGTTGCATGGTTTCTTCCGGGGTTGAAGACACTTCTCCAAACGTTTTCCTTGCGAGATCCCGGCACCGTCGTCGGAGTTTCTGGGATCGCCGGCATCGACATCGATCTCTGGTACTTGCACTCTTTTCCTTCCCCGTCTACCATATATGACAAAAATGAGATCTAGAGAGAGAGAGAGAGAGATCTAGAGAGAGAGAGAGAGAGAGTCAGTATACCTTTGATGGTCAAGGACCTAGTAGATTTGAGCTTCCGGAGCCTGTCGAGACCCTGGTCCGGGTGAGGCCCGGCCAAGACATCATCCCAAAGCTTGTCTAGCAAAACCATCTTCTCTTTTCTTCTTTAAAGCTCTACTTATTAATGGAGGTTTGGTGCTGGAAGAAATTTCTATATCTATATGCTCCCCAAAATCTCTCTTACCTTTGATCAGTTTCCTATTTTTTTTATCCCCCACTAAGCCAGATTATATACAGGTGAGGAGGTGGCGGATAAGCATGGAGAATGGGAGTGGATCTCCCGCAGCAGTTGTCATTGTGATCAGGCTGCAATGCAATATCCAATCGTGAAAAAGGTGAAGATCAGCGACTACTGCTCTCGAGTTTCACTCTCACGACTCGTAATCCTCTCCAATTGTAACCGGACTCGGAAGAGTCGGTTATGCCGCTGAGGTCGCCATGTGTCCCTTTTGACACTCTTTAACTACGTTTAAGATTCACCCACCCCTAGGGTTACCCAACTATGCTTTTTGTTTTTAGAAAAACAAATTAAAAATATTTGAATATTTTTTTTAACCATGGTTAAAATAAATTTAATATTTGGGTGAATCCTAACTACAGTTAATGGGCAACAACGCAACACTAGTTTGCATGACAAGCAACCCTTACTGACAACACTGACACTATCCCTTTCTCTCAGCCAATGCGCAGATATGTATCGAGATGGGCCTCAGATTGTCTCTGGCGAAGCCAGAAAAGGTTTGTATCGAGATGGGCCTCAGATTGTCTCTGGCGAAGCCAGAAAAGGTTTGTCTCGAGAGTTCCATCAAATAGGTGACAAGTGATGGAGAAATCAAAAATCATTGGGCCATGAGTTTGACTTCTGCACATATTAAGACATAAGACATGTGACGATAAGTGTATGAGAATTAGGGGGAGGAGTCAAAATCATGGGGAGAAAATGAAATGACTTCTCCCCATTTTTTTGCCACTCTCGCACAATATATGGAACCAGAGACCAGTTTTGGCTTATCCAAGGCCATTTGGGCATTTTTTGACACGGAATCCTATGAGTGCTTCACGAATATAAGTGTGTTATTCGCTCCAATTAAAAATGTTCCTTTTGAAATTTATTGGATGAAATTCGTTCTAACCCGAATCCACAACCCAAATCCAATGGCCTTGGGTTGTCTCTAGCGAAGCCAAAAAGGCTTATCTCCATAAATTAGGGGACAAATGGTGGAGAAGTCAAAATCTTGGGGCCATGATTTTTACTTCACCCATAATTAGACATGTGGTGACAAGTGTGTGAGAATAAGGGGGAGAGATATCAAATGGGGAGAAGTCAAAATAATGAGGAGAAAATGAAATGACTTCTCCTCATTTATATGTCAACTGTCGCACAATGTATGGAACCCGAGAGCCCTTTCTGGCTACGCCAGAGACAATCCAACGCCAAATCCATTGAATGATTTTTACTAACATGAGTCCGACCTCTTTTTCGCATGTCAAACCAGCCCTTAGATGAGGGAGTTCGATTCGACCTGGCCCTCCGATAACCTCAAAGTGATATATATATATAAAGCTTCTGAGACCCTCTTACGGATGAGACCATTGAACCGTGCTCTAAGAGCACGGGATTTTAGGTGGGGCCTACCATGTGAAATGGGCCCCACCTAAAATCCCATGCTCTTAGAGTATGGTCTCGGCCCAAATGGGGTCTCAATAGCAAAGTCATAAATATATATATATATATATATATATATATATATATATATATATATATATATATATATATATATATATAATTTTTTTTTTTTTTCTTCCAATAAGGCATTAAGGTTAAGGCTCCTCCCCCTCTTCAAGAGAAAGGCCCTTAAGAGGTGTGTTGGGCTTAGTCGCATAGGACCGTGTGTGTGTTGGCCTAACCGTGTGTGTGAGTGGGCTAAGTGATTAGGATTTCAACCAATAAAAAAAAAAATTCCTCCTTACTCGAAGATTGGACTTGATAAATATCCTGAAGAGTCGATCCGGCCCTCCTCCACCCCTAGTTATGAGATAAAATCACAGTTAATTGCAATTGAATTTAAGAGGATTTAATTACATATGTGGCACATATGGATTGGATAAGGCAAAATGAAGCAGGAAATTCAAATTTAAATTTTCTCCCTCAACTAATCAATATGTGCCACATGCAATTGAATTGTTGGTTATGATCTCATGTCCCCAATTATATATATAGGTATAGGAGGAATGCTAACCCTACTCTCAGTAAACTCCTACTCTCAGTGTACACCAATCACATGTCCATTCTTGATAAAAGAGTGTTGAAACTGGTTATATAATGTACATATGGTTAGTGGAGGCTGAAAGTAGGGTTGATTGAGAGTAGGGGTAGCACGCCTTATAGGTATAGATACATAGGGTTGTCAACAGATCGGATTCGGATCAGATCTGCCTAGATCCGAATCCGATCTGAGATCCGCCAGATCATTAATTAATCGATCCAAATCTGAATCCGATTATATTTATCCAATCCGATCTGATCATGGTTAATTTTTTTTAAAAAAAAACTCTATTTTAATAATATAAAAATCTAATATTACCTTAATTAACTTTATTTAATGTTAATTTTTAAAAATTAACACTTTATGCTTAAAAAATCTATTTAATATATTTAAAATGATTTTTAAAAGTTAATATAATCGGATCGGATCATCCTATATTCGGATCCGATCTGATTATAATCAGATTCCACTGATCTGATCCGATTATAATCGGATTCCACCGATCCGATCCGACGGATCACATATATGGTCCAAAGTCCGACTAATCAGATCCAGATCGGATCCTGATCATTATCCGATCCATTGACAACCCTATAGATACACTGTAGATATATGCAAGGGTTTAGTAACAACACGAGCCATTGTTGGATTAGATAAAGCTACCAGTGCTCTTAGGCTTAGGTTTGGACTATACCAATCCGACCCTACCCATATGTGGCATTGTCATTCTAACGAGGAAAGAAACAATCGATTCCATAGAAGATCTCGACAAGGAACATATGCCAAAGAAAAGAAAAGAAAAGAGACAAGGATGGCAAAGGATGATTCTAAGCATTAATTAGAGAATTTATTTATTTATTTATTTTATTTTTACTTTTTTTGTTGGAGGATATCATTTACCTACGTTAGTGATTATTATTGGGGGTTAGTGGTTATTACTGGGGATTGGAGTTCTTGCTACTCATCACCCAGAGGAATCAATCCTGAGACCTCTCGATCCATTAAGAGAGACCACACTCCACCATTAATTAGAGAATTAAACAGAAACAAAAAGTGGTTTTTAGGTGGTGATGATTCAGTCATTTAATGAATACACAAATCGAGTTTAAATAAATAGATAAATCTCTACACCCTCTATCTCTCTATTCCTCTTGTCACAATTCCCTAAAATCTCTCCTATGAATTAATACGTGCGCCTCTGCATTTTCTCTCTTTATCCCTCTTATCACAACCCACTAAAATCCCTCCAATTGATCAATACGTCACGTCAATACATTTAGAATTTCAGAGATTAGAGTTTATAGATTAAAGAGGAAAGTTTTATTTCTTTATATTACTAACAAATACCCCATGTGATACACGGGTGTGAATGAAAAAAATACATATATTAGAATTAACCACTCATGTGAAATGGGCCCCACCTAAAATCCCATGCTCTTAGAGTATGGTCTCGGCCCAAATGGGGTCTCAATAGCAAAGTCATATTAATATATATATATATATATATATATATATATTTTTTTTTTTTTTTTTCCTTCCTATAAGGCATTAAGGTTAAGGCTCCTCCCCCTCTTCAAGAGATAGGCCCTTAAGAGGTGTGTTGGGCTTAGTCGCATAGGACCGTGTGTGTGTTGGCCTAACCATGTGTGTGAGTGGGCTAAGTGGTTAGGATTTCAATCAAAAAAAAAAAAATTTGTTCCTTACTCGAAGACTGGACTTGATAAATATCCTGAAGAGTCGATCCGGCCCTCCTCCACCCCCAGTTATGAGATAAAATCAGTCAATTGCAATTGAATTTAAGAGGATTTAATTACATATGTGGCACATATGAATTGGATAAGGCAAAATGAAGCAGGAAATTCAAATTTAAATTTTCTCCCTCAACTAATCAGTATGGGCCACATGCAATTGAATTGTTGGTTATGATCTTATGTCCCCAATTATATATATAGGTATAGGAGGAATGCTAACCCTACTCTTAGTAAACTCCTACTCTCAGTCTACACCAATCACATGTCCATTCTTGATAAAAGAGTGTTGAAACTGGTTATATAATGTACATATGGTTAGTGGAGGCTGAAAGTAGGGTTGACTGAGAGTAGGGGTAGCACGCCTTATAGGTATAGATACATAGGGTTGTCAACAGGTCGGATTTGGATTAGATCTGCCTAGATCCGAATCCGATCTGAGATCCGCCAAATTATTAATTAATCGATCCAAATTTGAATTCGATTATATTTATCCAATCCGATCTTATCATGGTTAATTTTTTTAAAAAAAACTCTATTTTAATAATATAAAAATCTAATATTACCTTAATTAACTTTATTTAATGTTAATTTTTAAAAAATTAACACTTTATGCTTAAAAAATCTATTTAATATATTTAAAATGATTTAAAAAAGTTAATATAATCGGATCGGATCATCTATATCCGGATCCGATCTGATTATAATCGGATTCCACCAATCCGATCCGACGGATCACATATATGGTCCAAAGTCCGGCTAATCAGATCCAGATCAGATCCTGATCATTATCCGATCCATTGACAACCCTATAGATACATTGTAGATATATGCAAGGGTTTAGTAACAACACGGGCCATTGTTGGATTAGATAAAGCTACCGATGCTCTTAGGCTTAGGTTTGGACTATACCAATCCGACCCTACCCATATGTGGCATTGTCGTTCTAACGAGGAAAGAAACAAACGATTCCATAGAAGATCTTGACAAGGAACATATGCCAAAGAAAAGAAAAGAAAAGAGACAAGGATGGCAAAGTATGATTCTAAGCATTAATTAGAGAATTTATTTATTAATTTATTTTATTTTTACTTTTTTTGTTGGAGGATATCATTTACCTACGTTAGTGATTATTATTGGGGGTTAGTGGTTATTACTGGGGATTGGAGTTCTTGCTACTCATCACCCAGATGAATCAATCCTGAGACCTCTTGATTCATTGAGAGAGACCACACCCCACCATTAATTAGAGAATTAAACAGAAACAAAAAGGGGTTTTTAGGTGGTGATGATTCAGTCCTTTATTGCCTGTCAATCATTTAATGAATACACAAATCGAGTTTAAATAAATAGATAAATCTCTACACCCTCTATTTCTCTATTCCTCTTGTCACAATTCCCTAAAATCTCTCCTATGAATTAATACGTGTGCCTCTACATTTTCTCTCTTTATCCCTCTTATCACAACCCACTAAAATCCCTCCAATTGATCAATACGTCACGT
Source organism: Tetracentron sinense (assembly GCA_015143295.1). Lineage (NCBI taxonomy): Eukaryota > Viridiplantae > Streptophyta > Magnoliopsida > Trochodendrales > Trochodendraceae > Tetracentron > Tetracentron sinense. The sequence continues at coordinate 29,609,034 of CM026567.1, read as the reverse complement.
TAATACTTTTAGAATTTCAGAGATTATAGTTTATAGATTAAAGAGGAAAGTCTTATTTCTTTATATTACTAACAAATACCCCATGTGATACACGGGTGTGAATGAAAAAATACATATATTAGAATTAACCACTCATAAGACAAATATTCACAATCTCCTAAAATCCCTCCAATGAATCAATACATCATAAATTTACTCTCATTTTCAGAAGTGTTACATCAGCACTTGTAGAATTTTAAGAATTGGAGTTTGGAGATCAGAAAGAAGAGTCTTATTTCTTTATATATTATAGTATATATAACTTTTAATAATGATATTTATATTAATATAATATAATATTTTTAACTTTCTTATCATAGATTATAATAATTTTAAATTTATAATAAATAAGTTTGAGAGATAATAATAAGAAAAAAAGTAATTAAGATGTTAAAAAGTGAATTGAAGGACTACCTTTAATGTTATTTTTTATATGAATGCATTAATTTTTGCAGTCTCTTGAATTATAATTTAATAATGAACATTTATTAAAACTAAACAAAATAATTCTATATATCAAGCTTGAGCCAACTTGAGCTCGGTTTGACTCGGTTGAATAATGTTCAAGCTCAAGCTTGATCAAGGTTGTTCAAGCCAAGCTCAAGCCTAAACATTTGAGCTCCAATAAAGCTCAAACCAAGCTCAGCTTGAGTACACCCCTACTACGGACTACGATGAGAGCTTGGAAGCCTACAATTGGAGCTAGCATTTCTCTATTCTATTTCCATGAGTAAGTGTCATCACTACTTAGGGTTTTTACTTTTTTTACTGAATAGTAAATCTTAGTGGGTTAAAGTGCATAGTATTGAAAGTTGGGCTACTGCACTTTAAAAGAATGAATCCTTAATCAACCTCGTGGGAATACTCTATGCAGTGACCTTGAAATTAATTAATTAATGTGAGAATAAATGAGGGAATTAAAATAACCTTGATTGAAATTTAATTAGAAGTGTAAACAAACAAGAGTCACTAATGAAATTCTAGTAAGTAAATAATAGAGATAATATAAATAGAAAGTGGTAAACCTAATTTCAGAATACACAGAACACAATCTTTGGAGAATAAAACGTGTGAAAGAAGAAAAGTAGGGTTTTCACCTTTAGAAAAGTTTTCAAGAAAGAAGATCGCGATTCCAAAGCTTGTTCTTCCTCGTGGTAGATTAAATCATTGAGGCAAGTGAATACTCCACCTTATTTCTAGGTTTTGATTATGTTTTGGATTTATAGGAATGATGATCCATGCTAGAAACTTATAAATTGGAGTTTAAAATTCTGAGTAATGTTTTAGGTAATTCTTAAAATCCTGGAATTAAACTTAGTATATTTTGATGTTTAAATCTTGTTGTTCCAACTCTTGTTTTATATTTATATAAATGAATTAAATGTCAGAAAAATAATTTATTGAATTTAGAGATGAAAACCATTGAGAAAAACAGAGTCTTTGGGAAGAATGGGGAACTCAGATGAGGTTTCTAGGCGCTATTTTGGGTTGTTTTGGGAGGGGTTTTGACATCTTTTTTCATGTGAAACACGAACAAATAAATTCTATAAATCTCCTTTAAACATGAAATAATTGAATATGTTATTTGTATTTAATATTCTTAATTATTGTGAATTATGAGATGAAATCATGCATGCTCTTGTCAATTATTATTTTGCTTATTAATTGTTGATGTACATGTCATGTTTAATCTATGAATATTGCCTTATATGTTATTTAATAAATCAAGATTTTAATAAAAGACCAAAATCTTGAGTGGGGTTCGCTTGTGGGAGGACTTTAGTACGATGCCCAGACGAGAATCATCGGGTGAACTTTGTAGGAGCCCAAAGGTGAAAATTGGGTAAACTTAGTGCGATCCTAAGAATAATATTGGAAGATCAATATTAAACCAAATGACCCTTGACTATCACTCGTTAGATCAAATAACTGAAGGGTGAACTTTGTGGGAACCCGACTGGATGAGCTTAGTGTTGTCAGTAAAAGAATGTCAGTAAGACGATATCAGTATGAATCTTATGGACATAAGACCTTGACCAATAATTAAATTAACGGTAAATTGTGAAACTTGTGTATAAATAAATTGCATATGTTGTAATATTTTATTACATAATTTATTGCATTCATAATGATATAATTATTGCTTGTTGGATGTGTTCTTTTGCTGGGTCGTCGTGTTCACCCTTATTATACTTTGTCTTTTCAGGAAAGACCCAAGGAAATTAGAAATCAGCTGGACCTTAGTTAGTCCGTGAAACTCTTTGTTTTAGTTAAATTTTTATTGAATTGTTTAAGGAACATGTTTATGTGAGTTTTAATTGAGACTGAAAAATGTCCATTTTTTTTTGTTATTTTTGTTGATTTATTTTAGTGGCTCGATATATACTTATGTTTAATGGATTAATTTGAACTATTTCCATTTAGTCTTGGGATTTGTTCCAGGTCTACATCTCGAAATCTGTGCATTTATGAGATATGAATTGTATTGATTTTCAAAGCGTGACACTCTACCACTCGGACGAGTAGGCAAGCGACATCACTTATCTACTTGGTTTGTGCAAGTGAATGTTAGCTTGGCGTGAGTGGGCCTACTCCTAAGTCACCCCCCAATTGGAAGTCTCCTTGGAGATTCAACGCAGAACTTCACTCAATTAAGAGTACTCCTTTGTCGTCTAAGCAGCATTGCGAGTTCTAGTTGAAAAAAAAAAAAACTATATTGTATAGGCTCTTTGAATCCAATGGGTCATTACCAAAAAAAAAAAATCGAATGGGTCGTAATCTAAGTAACTCGGGTTAGTTTTTTTAACCCTTTAGTCAATTTTCTTATTTTATTTGTCTAAAAACCAAGAGTAGATGTGTGAACCCTAAGGGTGGATGAATCTTAACCACAGTTAAATAGAGTTAGAAGGGGGACACATGGCAAGAAAATAGGAACCGAGACGCCCTCCACGCATCACCGACCGAGGAGATGATTATTTTCCTATATATATATATACACACACACTTGATTTTTTTTATTTTTTATTTGGTTAAGTATACACACACTTGATGGTTATTGAAAATTACTTATAAATGCAAACATATCATTTTCACTTTATAAAGTATAAGAAATAATTGATAAAATCATTCGTCGTTTAAATTTGTAGTCACAGTAAATATAACAACTATTGATACATTAAATGTATTATTCCAAATTCAATTACAAGATCACTAAAAAGTAACAAACCTTACAAGAATCTTGTACTCCTACAAAGGAAAATGACAAAATACACAACACTTAAGATGAAAAATGAGGATAAAAAATGAAACTTTACACAAACCGGTTCTCTATAAACCATAAATCGTGCTCTACAAAAGTTGAAACCAGGGTCCCAAGGTGAGAGCAAGGTTTTAGAGCAGGAGCAAGGTTTGAGAATGAGAGCGAGATTCAAGTTGGGAGGTTTGGGTTATTAAGGTCGTAATACTTGGTTAATTATTAATTACTATATAATTTGTTTTTTAATATAATCATTAAATATTAATTTGAAGCTCAAATGTTACTAGATATATATAATGTTTACTTAATCAGTGGTTGATCACTTCCATCTATGGAGACCTCTCTCTTCTTCCAGCCAAAGCGACCTTTCTCTTCATTTTCTAGTTTAGAGGAAAATGACATTTTTGGAATATATTCTAAGTTAATCTATGGAAAAACTTTTCTTGTTATCCTTTTTGTAGTGACGAATTGTTCCATAGAAATGGAATTTATCCTTTTTTGAGATTTCCTAGGTAGAATTGACAATCGCTTGAGTGTTAGGGATTGGAATCCATGACCACTCTTCCATGAGAGTGTTGGCCATCTACGAAGCAATTTAAGATGCTTAAAAATAGTCCTTAAGAGGGGCCTTATAGGCCTCTTTCCTGCAAATGACAAATACTTGGAGTGTGGGCCCCAAGCTTTCTTTCTACTCTTCTGCCTATATAAAAATAAAATTTTAATGATAATCCTAGGGTTGTCAAAGGGCAAGGTCAGGGTTAGGGCCGGGGTCAACCCTAGCCCTACCCTTCTTTATAAGAGTAGGGCCCTAGCCTTTCAAGGGCTGGGATTGATTGGGCCCTAGCCCTGCCCTCAAGGGTCAGGGCATGGCCAAAGGGCCAGAAGAAAGAGTGATTTTTTTTGTGATTTGAGATGACGAGATTTTTTTTCTACACCGATTGTCAACTTGACATGGAAATGGATACCCTCCTATTTTATCCGGGCTTGGGACCGACATTGCAACAAAAAGAGCAATGACAAAGTTAATTTTTTTTCTTTGTCAGTGTCAAACATACATGATAGAATAAAACAAAGTAAAACTATATAAAACAAAATTTATATATCAAAATCCTCTAAGTAGGAGGAGGCAATTTCGCATACGAGATTAGGGTTAGGGTTTGTAACGAGTGTCGAGGCTTCGAGGAGTTTTATAACGATGGTCATGTGAAATTACTCATTTAACCCTACTATTAAACCGTTTGAAATGGTGAAATAAGTAATTTCATAAATATATATATATATATATATATATGGGGGCTGCCTGTTCACGCAGTGCGTGAAACAGTAAAAGATCACGCAGGTTGAATTTGGATGGCATGCCTGTAATTACAGTTTGAACTTGTGGCCATTTTGAAAAAAGAAATATCTTCATAATTACAATAATGCCATCATGTTTGGTTTTAATTACAAAAATACCATTCGTTTTACACTTGCGTGACTTTTAAGGAGTTCACGCATTGCGTGAACTCTAGTTTTCCCCTATATATATATATGTTATATTATATATACTTTTATGGTTTATAGACCTTAGCTACCGTGTAGCAACTAAGGAGAAGGGTAGGGCTTTAAAGGACAAGGTCGGGGTGAGCCCTGGCCTAGCCCTATAGAAGCAGGGCTTCCGGATTTTGAACCCTACCCGGCCCAAGGGCTGGGAAGGGCAGGGCTTCAGAGGGCTTTGGAGGGTAGGGCAAGGCCGGGTACCCTTTTACGTGGGCTTTTTTGACAGCCCTAGATAATCCTGTAAGCACCCTATTTTTGCACCCCCTATTCCTCTTCCCACTTCTTCAAATGCTCCAAGGTTTACCCAAGGCCCAAGCCCATTTGGCCAAACTTGTACCCAAACAACTCAATCAAGCCCAATTACTTAATCCCATTACCCAAGCCCAAGTAGCCAAGCCTAATTACCCAATTGTCTTAGGCAAAACTCAATTGCTTTAGTGAAATCCTAATTACCATAGCCCAAGCCCAATTGCCATAGTTAAAGTCCAATAACCATAACCCATGACCCATCTACTAACAACCCATGATTCATAAGGTCTAGTCCATATGCCCACATCCATTCAACCCATATCCAAGACCCACTAACCCAAGTCCACTTTCCACTTTCCTACAAAAGACCTTTTATTTTTTCTTCAAACCCCAAATAGCCCCATTTTTATGTTTACATACCTTTTTGACCACCCAATCATCTCTCACCAAGTACACACCTTTTTGACTAACCAATCACCTCATTTACTCTCTTACACCTCTTACACTCATTCTTACACCTCTTACAAAACAATTAATCCTCTTACACTCTTTTTGACCACCCAATTACCTCTCATCAAGTACATACCTTTTTGATTACCCAATCACCAACCACATCAATTTTGACCAACCAATCACCTCCCTTCTTCTCACCCAACCCTCTATTAATCACCAAATTGCCACAACCCCTTGAAACCTCTATAAATACAAGACCCTCACAAGCCATTTCTTCCACCTCCAAAATCCCAAGTGGAAACCCTAGCTCTTCCTCCTCTCACCCAATTTATTTCTTTTTAGCCTTGAAGAAAGTTAGAAGAAGCCAAGGTTTAGAGTGTGTAGAGAATTCTAGGAGTAAAAGCCTAGAGTTCTTCACTAACTCTCTTCCTTTGTGGACTCTAAAAACGCATCACCTCTTGGAGCATTGGAGAAGTAATCTTGGAGTAGTAGGCACTCTTCCTTTTATTCTTTATCTTCTTCTTTAGTTCATATCTTTTTTTTATTTGTAGTCTTCTTCTAGAATAATTTGGGAAGACCTTTCTTTTCTCAAATTTAGTTGGGTCTCTCTACAACAATCTAATGGTGTAGAGGGACCCCACCTCAAAAGAAAGGAGATGTCTTATTTTTTTCTCTCATGTAAATATTTCTTTCTTTCATATGTACCCACTAGTGTGGATATGGGTAGGCCCATAGAGAGTGGAAGCTAAAGCTATACCTCTCTTTTTTATTTTGTTTCTTCATTTTGATTCTAGTCCTTCTTCTAGAATCATTTGGGAAACTCATCATCACTCCAATTTTCATAGTTGAATCTCATTACATCATTCATAATGGTGTGAAGGGACTACATTAGAGAGGAGATGATGAGTTTTCATTTTCTTCACTTGTCACTTTTTCATTTCTTTCTTTTTTCTTCATGTTCTATTTTGAATGGATAAATGATGACTTAAGGACCTAAGGACTTAAAGAGGACTTTAATCCAAAATACCTCATATCAAAGACAATGGTATTTGATTTATTATCAACACCAACCCAACAAAATAGGTGTTGGCAATAGACCATTTACTATTCACAATGCACACCCCTCTTTATGTCCTAAATATAATCTTTTAGCCTAACTTTTCCTTAGCCTTTCTCTTGAATTAAATTTGACTTTAGTTAAGTTTGCCAAAATCTCACCTATATGAAAATCCAAAAAAAAACATGATAAAATCTCAAAATACCAAAAACATTATAAAATCTCAAAATACCAAAAAAATCTAAAAATACCAAAAGACCAAAAACATGCTTGCTAGATCTTGATTAGCCTACTCAACCATGGGTAACACCCTTCTAACCGCGGTTAGACCTAGACCTTGCACTTGACCAACCCGGTCAACTAAACCCTAGCCCCTAGGCTAGACCCTTGACCACCTTATGCACACACACGCACCCTTAGCCTTGGCACGGGCTCATGTGCCAGAACTACGCTCGGTCTGATCTCACCCCAATGTGAGTACGTAGGCATCCCAACCCGGGTTCGACCCTAGCCCATCTAGCTTTCTTTCTTTTTTGGATTAGCATTTGATTAAACATTTAGACATTTTAATTAATATTGAGATTAAATTTGGCTTAAATTTAGGGAGTAGGTAACCATTACAAAATGGGGGTCTTGGGGTGCCTAACACCTTCCCCATGACTTAATCGAACCGCTTACCCTAACTCTAATAGATCATTTGCCTTATCCAGATCAATCCGGGACCTATCCCTAAGAATGAATAGGTGGCGACTCTCAGTCAAACCATATTATGTGAAAGTGGGTAGGAAATTCCCATGCTCACAAATCCGATTTAAGAATATTCAAAATACACTTGAAAATAAACCTACTTTAAATATGTTCGAATTTGAATTGGGCAATTCAAAATCCAATATATCTCATATTAAAGTTGAATCTGTTGAATTTTTAATCGGATTGGATTCAAATATAGTCAGATCTAGTCCAGATTTGATCCCTTTACAGCCTGAACCAAGAGGGACAAGTCAAGATCGAGATATCTTTGGATGTAGTTTTCAATGGTATTCGGGTCATTATCTCATGTTTACCAAGAATATCAATGGAATTAACTTTCTAAATCAACTACATACATTCTCAAAATTAAGCATATTAAGGGATTCGAGTTATAATGAGAGTAGGAATCTTGAAACTTTGTTGGGTGGCTCTATCCAAAGGCAATCCCTTTTCCAATGAAATTTTTCCCTCACAAAAAAAAAAGCGATCTAGCTCCTCAATTTTCAATGGCGCTGGTGAAGGATATGAAAATGGATGGTCCTAGTTACTATCATAGATGAGTTTCAAATACACCATTAAGAATTGTGGTCGCACATATAGACAAATGCACGAGTTATTCTAGTCCTTCATGAGACGACAAACATGTTATGTATGGAGCCTGATTGCATAGCAGGTAGTTGTGGGTCGAGCAAGATAATTGGCTCGAGCAAGACAGTTGGCTCGAGCAAGAATGCATTCACTCAAGTGAATGTGTTACTGTAACTTCCGTCTAAGCAATTGATACAATACCCGTAGCTAACTCACTCAAGCGAGTGCCGTAGGGTCAGAATAGTAACTCGAGATTTTCTATTTGTTTGAACCCTAGTATATATTATAATTTTGGGTTTAGGGTTTCTTATCACTCCTATCACTTATAAAGTTTCCACATAGAGAGAACTTTGTAATTGCTTTGTTTGGTTTTGCCTTTCGAGCATAGCGGAACTAAAGTGGATCTGTAGACGTAGGCATTATTGGCCAAACCACGTAAATTATGTATTCTTGTTTTTGCATCTTGTTTCCATTTTCTCTTTTCTGTCTTTCGTTTATCGTTGTGGGTTGTTGAGCGTGTTCCCAACAAAATGTACCAATGTATTGTTCCTCAATTTTCTCTCTTTTATTTTTTTCATTAGATCGGGTTAGGGACTTATTTGCAAATGGGTATTTGCAAAGTAAGTTTCAAGATTAAATACTCAAACATTTCTCCTCAGATTTCCTATGTATGTAGGTAGCTTACCTGGCATGGTGACTATCATTCATGGATGCTATGAAGGATCATTAGATAACCTTTGCATCAGTGGAAAGACAAAGAAGATTAAAGACAACTAAGATGTTCTTAAAATTCTAGGAAAAGTGAATCTCTAAAATGCCACATTGGTTGATGTTGAGGATAAGGGCAAATTTCAAGAAAAAAACATGTTTTGGATGAACAAGAACATGGTGGAAAAGTTTGGTACATCAATGGAAAGAAGAGGAAGAAGTAAAAGGGGCATTTAACAAACTCATAAATATGAGCAGTTACAGAGAGCAAGTTTACTCCTACATAAAGCCTCTTATCCCTTGTCCTCTCATACAAAGCATTCTAAAATCTCCATAATATCGGGATGCCGCTTCGGATCTCCTATAGTCCCAAGTGTTCTGCAGGTGGTGAAATAGAGAAGAGGAAGAAGATGAAGAAGACATTCTTACAGGCTATGTGAAGCTCCTCTTGAACTTGTTTTCCATCTTCCAGACACTGTTCGAATGGCTCTCCAAACTCTAAGTACTCATTGGCAATTGCACTACCAAGCACCAAGGGTGTCACTTCTGGTCCCATGGTGACTCTGAGATATTGAAGCTTCCAATACGGCCTTAGACTCACCATCCGTGGCATGAAGATTCATGTCCAGATTTGAATTCTTCCCTCGAAAGACAAGTGAGTGGTATTGTCGGTTTGGCTTGTTTCCTAATCCCTCAGGATTAAATAGAAGATTGGCATCATCCATCCGTCCAGTGAGAGCATTGAAGAAAGACAAACCATTTGGCAATTTTATGTCGGAGTCATGATTAGTGATCATGTCTTCGATTTGGGTATCAGATGAATGGGGACGGAGAAACATACGAGTTTCATCTTTGTTCTGTTGCAAGCCGTATCGAGCAGAGTTTTGAAAATGGGGAGAAGCAACAACAGAGGTAGCAGATGGGTGTGGATTTCGGTGCCAATTTAACAAGGCGGTAGGGGGGCAGCTCGAGGTAGCAGATTGCTTTGAAGGAGCGGAGGAACTATTCCTGGTTGAAGGGAAATGCTGCGACAGGTAGAATCCAGATTGGTAGCCGAGAGATTCAAAGGTATGTCTCATTCTCAGAACAAAGTGCAGGTCTTCAGGTATCTGAGAAGGATAGATATTATGTACCAATGAGATCCTTCTTCAAAATTAAATGGTCCAAAAATTCAAATATTCTTTGCAGGAACACCAAGCAAGGAATCTTCACAATCATCAGATCAACTAAAAGTGATATACAGAGAAAAGGAAAATTAAAACTCACGATCTTGCAGGAACCCAGTTGTAGAAGGCCATGGCCAGCTTGAATCACAGCTATGGTCTGTTCAAGAGAAATCAAAGAAAGACAAAATCTAAGTGATTAAAGAGGGAAAAAATGGGGCTTTTTTGGAGATTGGATACAGTTACTAATTCATAATCTTGTATGTACAGAATGAAATCTTCATAACCCTAATGAGAATTTTTATAAAAGTGTTTCATTTGCTTCTCTTCCATTGAAGTATTTAAAAATAAAACAAAATAAACAACAGTAGCATAACTATTTCTATTATCACCTGAATGCCTGAGTTAAACTGATCAGTCCATTCAAGAGGAATCTGCAATAACATAAAGAGCTAATAATCAATCAGAAGATAAAACCTATAAGAGGCAGAGATTAAATCAAACTCCCATTTTCATATCTAAAGGTATTTGATTTATTAATCTCTTATGAACTCCTAACCTTTATTTTCCTTACTTTGAATCAAATGTAAAAAAGAAAAAAGCAAAAATTCCATGTGTGGGTTTCTCTACATACAGCATCAAAAGAACTCTGCCAGTAGTTGGAGCTGTTTGGTTCACATTCAGAAGGTTCTTTGAAAACCCATTTATGACACTTATCAGAAGCAACTTTTCCCATTAACCTGTTCAAACCAATCAACCAATGAAATCAAATACACAAGATTTTTTTTTTATTCTCCTAAAATTTTCTTTCAGAAAGAGGGGAAAAGAGGAAAATTTAAATTAAAAAAAAGTACCCACCCTTCTCCATAATTATATAACTGAATGGACATTTTGCTGAAGGATTTTCTGATTGGATCATCCCCATCAATCTCTTCTACACAGTCTACTATTCTTCCTCGGCAAAACCCATCTTCCCACATCAACATTCTATACAAAAAATTAAAACCCAGCTCAAAAATTATTCAGAAAACAAAGACCAGGTCATATAAATACCCAACACCCTCTTTGTCCCTCTGTTTTTTCCTCTGCTTCTGCAAGAACAAGAGGAGAAAAAAATCATACTCACAAGCTGCCATTTTCGTCCCCAACCTTGCAAGCATTACCACCTCTACTTCGCCTACAATCATGAGAAAACCCCATTTAAGAAAGAAAGAAAAAAAAGGGAAAATGAAAGTGTTCGAGCTCTGAGTGTAGTTTAAATTATAATGAAGAACAGTGAGAATGGGAGATACAGGCGAGGTCGAATTGTCCAGAAGATGGAGTAAGTCCAGTCTGAATTGAGACAGACATTCCTGAGGGCTTCGTGAAGGGCCATCATCCCAACGGCTTCTTTGCTCCTATCCGTTGCTCCTGAGCCCACCATTCTCTCACTCTATCTCTTTCTCTCTCTCTCTGATGCTAATGTATGAGAAATTCTCTTTAACTGAGTTTTCCTTCTAATCTTCTTCAGCTACTCTACTCTGCTTTGCCAATAACAGAGAGAGGAGACCCTTTCTTCAACTCTCTCTCTCTCTCTCTAACTATAATCTTGGATTATGAGAGAGAAATGATTATTTGTTCTTGTTTAACTATAACAAACAATCAGTAGGACAGAGTGTAAGTCTTAGTTATGAGAAAGAGGGGAGAGAAGGATAATTTGGTCTTGATGACCAAATTACAATTTTACCCTTTGGGGAGATTAGAGGATTTAGTTTGGAGGCAGGGTTAAGTTTGGCAGCTTAGACCTACCCTGGTACAAAGCCTTTTAACACCCTCTTAAACCGGAGAGGGGAATGGAGTTGGGATCCATGCAACCCACAATTCTATTTATAAATACACCCTTCTTTTAGTATGGCTAATACAGTTAGGATGCAATCTCGGTTAATTGGTTAGTGGACTAGAGAGTTAGACATTTTAATCTAGGTCAAACGGTGAGTATATCAACCACCACATAACTCATGGGAATAGATCTCAGACCACTCATATGCGGGATGCACGCAATGCACTAACACAGACACAAGCAGCTTATTTACTTTTGCTCCTTTTTGTGACTCGATTTATTCAAAAGTAGCTTCAAAACATCTTGCATTAGGTAGCTATCTGGCTTCAGGCATTACCGAGTGAGCATTTCCGAGTGAGCTCTTTAGAGAGCTGGTAAGATCGTGTCATAACGGGCTCTGTTTGTTTAAGAAGGTTCAAACAAAATAGAATAGCGAGATGCCGTTAGCCTAGCACTGTCGAAGCTTAATTTGTCTAGGCCGGGAAAAAACCATGTATCCAAACATACCGATGGACATTTAGACTTTTTTTGGTTAAGGACTACTCCAACAAGAGCTATTTTAATCCTTGTTTGCCTTCAAAGGGTTCCATGGGAGTGTGGTTGTATTAAGCACTCACCTCTAAAAGGCTGCCTTAGTATCTTTCATATAAAAATAAATAAAAAATGATGGTCAAGATGTGGAGGGATTCTGAGGGTTAGATTGGATTTTTAATATTTTAAACAAATATAATAGTAATATAATGTCAGTTTGCAATGACTAAGGATGCGGAGGGCATCATGATGATTTTCTTTAGTGAGAAAAATAGAGATTGAGGTGTCACGTGCGCACGTGCGTCGGCAAGAGTAGGTACATCGTTAGGAATAAAGAAAAGGGTCGGAATGTTAGAGCAAGGATAGCAAGCAAGTTGTTAGAATAATAAAAGAGATGAGGGGCACACCAATTTACTTCTTCTCATTGATAATTTCGTTTAGTTTACATATTTGTAAATTGTTGTTTCGCTTCTCGAATGTATTATATCTGCTACTTACCAATTTAAATATATATCATTCTATTAATAAAAATACAAGGAGTAATCTAAACTTTAGTTGGACATAAACATCCTTCCTCTCATGTACTATAATATTATAAACCTTATATTATATTGAATAACTTTTATTATTATGTGCGACCAGAGACTTACTATTTCGTATGAATTAGAAGTCTTTTTTTCTTTTTTCCTTTTTTTGTAGGAAAGCAGAGTTAGAAGTCTTGTTTTCCTTCACCTTTATTTGATGGTGGACCCGTTTTATCATTTTGCAAAGCAGAATTACCGGGCTTGGTTGTTTCCTAATAGCACAAGGAAACAAGATTCTGTTCCCCCATATATATTTCCATAGTATGGTTTGGGTTGAAATTAGCTAAAATCTAGACCGAAGGCAAAGACCTCCGAGGAATAGAAAAGTCCCCTCTGAAAATTATAGTCGAAGAAAATCATGAAACAGGATCCGGCTTAGTCTTCCTTGTAAATGGTCAAAATTTTTTACCAGAAAGAAAAACGAAGCCAGTACAACAATCTTTTAAACATGAGTTCTTAGTCAAGGAATATTTATGCTTTAAGGAAACACTATATTCGTGATTGATTGATATATACTTGTTTTCTTTTCATGTGCTTTGCAGTAGTATTTTATAAAGACAAGAACTTGCATATTTGGGGCAACATGTAAATTTCATTACCCACGGGGGCAGGAATTGAACATCTTGGGTCTACTTATGTGTCAGGCTTGTTTCAATTCAAAATCTTAGGTATTAGGTGTTTTTTAGGAAGAGAAATCATGTATGTCTTTCCCACAACTAGACATGCTGCCTTTGGATCCATGAACTCACCAGTAGCGGCTTTATTAGGTCCACCATATATTGGTGGACTTTGGATTTGATTTTTTTTGGCCAAAAATCAATTCTGGTAAAATTGATTGTGTGGAAATTAATGGTCAAATAATCATTTTTATTCAAATAATAGTGTTTGGAGAATACGTAGGTGAGTCTCTCAACTTCGTATTCTCCCAAAACTATTATTTGAAAAAATGATTATTTGATCATGAATTTCTACACAATCAATTTTATCACAATTGATTTTTGGCCAAAAAAAATCCAATCAAACGCCACCTTAGCATGGTCTTCACCAAGAGCACCATACATATCTAGTCCACATGCCTACATACATGCCTACATGCATGCCTTTTGTTCTTTCTCCTTTCCAAGGTGTCATAGCTTAATACGGTCACTAGCTAACCTCATAAGTTGAACATGATAATCTGAATTTGATGTTGTATAAACTCCCTTTCTAGCTAACATAATTCTTTTTGCATAAATTCATACAGGATTTTGTAGCTTGAGTTGACTCTCTTGAAGGCCATTTTTTGCAATTTAAACTTTTTAAAGTCCATCTATTTAATGACCCTTCACCTCATATATTATAACTCTTTAAATACTATTAACCTTATATTATCCTCAATAATTTTATATTATGTGGGACCCATGAGACTTAACCTTATTTTATATAAAAATCATTTTCACCAATTAATGTAAAATCTTCCTATAATTAAACTTAACTTAATAAAAGCATATTTGATACATATTTTAAAAATATATATATTTGATACATATTTATCACCATATAGAATTCTATTTAATATCATATCTTTTCCCCTAGGGCCTCAACATTTCTCATCTATTAATAAAATATATTCTTATAATTAAAATTAACTTATTTAATACCTATTGATTACCAAGCAAAATTCAAATTAATATCAATCTCTCATCCCCTATGGTCTCCTCAATTCAATGGAATCCTTTTTCTCGACCTATTGGCAATCTATAATCACTCTTCTTCCCTACGGTCTCTTCAAATTCTTCCAACTTCTCTTGTTAATCTATATTCTCCACAAAGTATGAATTTATTAACCTTTTTATCTTTAAAAATATATGAAAATCATTTAGATTTAATGTAAAAAATCTAAATCATAGGTGGAATCATTAAAGCAATCTATGTAGAGTGGAATGGTAAATCTCTTGCTTCATCACTCTTATATCTTTACATGTATGTGTGTGTATTTATATTAGCCATTGGTGGTCTAATAACCTCGTTTGTGAACTCTCAGGCAAGCAATGAAAGAGCAAGCTCAACTGAGGGAAGAAATGGCTTACCAGTACAAGCTCAACAAATTTGATGTCAGGACAACATTCTTGATCCTGCTGTTTATGTGATTGTGTCTTCTTTAATTATTTTTAATTGATCTATTTACACTACTAATTTATCTCTATAGGTCGTAGCTATTTCATGCTTCCTCACAAGTCACAAGCTCACATGACAAAGGAGGAGGTAATAAAAAACATATCCCAACTATAACTCTATTATCCAATTCATAACCATTTTCTCTGGATTATTAATAGAATAAAGATCCACTTTCTACTTAGCACCATCAGTTTAAATGAATAGATGTTTATTACAAAAGAAATATATTTAACAATACTTTGGATCCATTACTGGAATCAAATAAATTTGAAGTCTCTATGAAGAATTTTCATTCCTGCTAATAACTCAAGTTTTGTAACTTGGAAGTTGTTTCCCATTTAGTTTGACTTTTCTCCCTTCCAACAAATAAATGAACAAAGTTAGGTGTCTTCTGGCTAAGATCTAACCAGTGACTGCTATGAAAATAATCTCTCTTTTTTCCTTCATTCCTTATCTTATTATTTTTTTCTCCTTAAAATCAATTAAATATAAACACACTTCATAGAAACTAAAGAGTCAAATATAAGACCCAACAAGTTTTGAGAAACGAGAAGACGGACATGAAATTCCAAAGCATGGTGGAGTAGATTAAAAGTAAAGACATGTTACTTAATTTTCTCAATAAATATTTAAGTAAATTTGACCTAAAAAAATTATTAGGTAAGGACTTGATTCAAATTACATTTTTTTTAGTAATTTTTCCTCATAATTTATAAAATCAGATTATTGAAAATTTTTACGTGCAACACGCGTGCACCTTTACTAGTATATATATATATCCCTGACCTCAGCCTCCTCCCCCACCACCGTATCTTTTGTGGGACCACCCCAACAATCCCCACCTCTTTTTTTGTTTTGTAGGTGCAGTAATATAGACCACTATTACAGTGAGCTAGCGCGGGATGTCTACTCCCGCATGCACCTCCCAAGAGTTGAAACCGGGTTTTGTTTCTGGAAGGATATAAGAAATGCCTGATAGTTGTGCAGCAATCCTAATCTTCAAGAACTGAATTAAAAGGCAAAAATTATAAAAAGGAGAAGAAGGTGACCTCGTCAGAGGTAGATCAACTCCTCTTAACTTCATCAACAAGAGGTGTAACACATCTTGTTCTCTTTCGAAAGATATCAATGCCTCATAGTTCAGTCAGATAGAAATCTACCAATTCTCATTCATAATCAGAACTAAACTATTACAAGCAATTCATAAACATTTAATAGTTCTAACATAGTAAAATATGGGAACATAAGTCTCTTATTTAACAACATTCCAACCCAAGCAACATGCTATTATAATCTACCAATGCTTATCTATAGATAACTATACATAATAATCAAAATAAGAATCCGAAACAAATCAGGATTGTTGCATTTCATCCCCCATATAACAACCTTGTCCTCAAGGTTGAAGAGAAGTAGATTTTTGGTGGTGTTGTGCAACCGATTCCTCCCTAGGTTTCTAGATTCAGTCTTGTAATAATTTCATTATCTCCATAATTTCTAACTTATAAAAATGCTCTACTGATACAGCTTTCTTCTTGCTTTTGGTGCGCACCACAACCCAATAGGATGACCAATAAGAACATCACTCTGATACCATTTGTAGCATTCCCGATCTTCAAGAGCTGAATAAAAGACAAAAAAGGATGAAAAAGAGAAGAAAATGCTTCTCAAAAGGTGATCAGACCTTTTATTGTCATTGAAGGGATATCTATATTTATTAACCTCTTCAAAGAGATATTACACATCTTGATCCCATTTGAGAGAGATCAACACTTCTTAGTCATCTCAAAAGAAAGCTATTAGTTATCATTAATAGTAGAAGCCTAGAAGGTATTATAAGCCTTCTATAATCCCTTACAATCCTACCTTCTGAATGATGTTGGTTCTTCTTTTGCATTGCAGTCTAGTAGTAGTCTTACTAGGAGTAACAAAGATGTCCAAATCAAATTGTGGCACAATCGTCAAGGTCATTTATCATTTCACTTTCAGTCTTTAAAGTTAGTTTTCCTAATATTTTGAGTCTGTATTAGATCATCTAGAATGTGAAGTGTGTGAGTTGTCCAAGCACTGTAGAATGACTTTTTCCCCGAGTATGAATAAAAATTTATTTTCAGTCCAACTTGTTCATTATAATATCTGGGGCCCTGCTCCTACCTTATCTATACATGGCTATCGGTATTTTATTACCTTTATGGATGACTTATCCCACTGTACTTGGCTTTACCTGATGAAGATCTGTGAAGAAGTTCCAAGTATCATCATATAGTTTCATAAGATGATATTGACACAATTTAAGAAGCAAATCCAGAGAATGCTTTGAAAGAGAATTGCAAAAATATCTGGAAAATATTGTATGATACATACATCAGAGTACATGTCCATATACTCCTCAACATGAGTACCCGAAAGAAAAAATTGTTACCTCATGGAAGTGGTGAGAAGCCTCCTCATTGGGATGAATGTACCAAAGAAAAGTAGGTCTTACAGTGGCCTACATAACATCCTTTGTCAAATCAGTCCCCCTTCATTAGTCCTCCTTGAGATTTAATTATATGCATTTCATTCATGTATTGGGTCCAATTAGAACAAAATTGCATCCAAATCCATTCGGGGTTCTCTTAGGGTATTCCTCAACTCAAAAGGGATACAAGTGTTTTGATTTAGTGTCACGAAAATGGTTTGTTACCATAGATGTCACTTTCTTTGAGTCAGAACCCTTCTTTTCTTGTTTGCCTACCTCTATTTAGGGGGAGCATAGTGAGTTGGAAGAGACGTCATTCTTCAATTCCTCTTCATCAATCAGTCTCATTTCCAGTATGTTGTTCAAGGGTAGCACTTAGCTCCTATTAATACTATTGAGAAAGAATTAAAAGTTTACACTAGACGTCAAAAGAGAGAATGGACCATTGTGATAAGGCCAGTTACCAACTCAAATTCCTTTGAACCAAACTCTAATTCAAATTCACGTAATCCTAATTCCTTTTTGGAGTTTTTTTTCATTTTATAATGAGTCATATATTAATAAAAAAGATCTACAAAATAAAGAATTTCCAAGAGTGTAAACTCAAGAAAACATAATAAAACAAGAAACAATCACAACTTAGGATTCATTTGAATTGAGAGAGGCATACTGTCAACCAAGCAAGGCTCTCAAATCCACCCCCTCCTGTCGAATTGCTGCCCATTCTAAGACCAGTAAGTGGGTACGAGAGCAAATACGATGAAGAGAGGAATGAGAATTCTCGAAAACTTTCTTGTTTCTATCTTTCCATATCACCTAGGAAATGATCCCAGGAAGGACTACCCAAATTGCCTTCCACGCACTATCCGCTGACCAAAACCTAGTAGGATAAAAAGCTATGAAGGGAAGAAGGAAAGAATAAGTCCACACCTACTCGAGATAGAAAATACCCCCAGTTCACACCCACAAATCACAATAAGGCAATGCAAAAGCAAGTGATCCATCGTCTTTTTCCCTTGAAGGCACAAGAAGCAGCAATTAGCCAACCTCCATCCTCCAGATTTTAAAATAATTACAAGTAAGAATCTTATTCAAAGTCGCATTCCATAGAAAAAAAAGATACATTTGAGGGAATTCTTGGATTCCACACAATTCTATAAGGGAATGATGCATAGGGAGCTGACCCTAGAGATTGTAGCAGTGATGTAAGTGAGAATCGACCATTGTTGCCTCTAGATCAAACTCTGACATCTTTGCCCTAAGGCCTCAAAGAGGCAGACCAAAGCCGCAAAAAGAGATGCCTTAGGTCGTCAATTTCCCAGTTGTTTAAATCCCGCCTCAATTTTGGGCACCACACTACCCATTAATCCTACAACTCGAAATAGTCCCCCACTAGAGCATCCCTATTATTCCTACAAATGATGATAATACTTTCATTACTTTACTCAAAGGAACACATTAGTGTATTGTGCATCCTATTCCTATCTCTAATTATGTCATCCATGCATCTTTGTCCCTCTGCCTATTATGCGTTCTTATCCTTCGTTTCTTTTGTGTCTTTACCTTCCAAATTTCAGGAAGCAGTCTTCCATCCTAAGTGGTGTGGGGCTATGATGGAAGAAGTGAGTGCATTAATCAAGAATGGTACATGAAAAATGGTTGATTTACCTAAAAGAAATGAGTTAGTTGGTTGCAAGTGGGTATTCACTGTGATTCTGTGAAACACAAAGCTGATGAGTCAATTGAAAGATACAATGCAAGGTTAGTTGCTAAGGAGTACACTTAGAAAAATGGGATTGACTATAGGGAAATTTGCTCAAGTTGCAAAGATGGACTTTATCAAAGTTCTGTTATCGTTGGTAGCAAGATTCAATTGGTCTTTACATTAGTTAGATGTGAAGAATGTCTTCCTTCATAAAATATTGCGGGAGGAAGTGTATTTGTCTACTCTACCATGGTTCAAGCTTTCCAACGGTGAAGAAAAAGTGCATATTGAGAAAGTCGATTTCCAGTCTTAAACAGTCGCCCAGGGCTTGGTTCGAGAGATTCAATCAAGCTACAAAAAGGATGGGTTACTCGCAAACCACTCTTAGTGAGACGTCATGAGCAGCTAATTACTGCTCTAATTGTCTATGTATATGATATTGTGGTGACAGGTAATAATTTAATAGATATCAAAAAGTTGAAAAAGTTTCTAGCACGAAAGTTTGAAATCAAGGACCTAGGAAGTCTCACGTATTTTCTATGTATAAAGGAAGCTCGCTCTAAGAAGGGTATTTTTATATCACAAAGAAAGTATACCTTGGACCTTCTTAAGGATACTAGGAAACTAGGTACTCGACCGGCTGATACTCCAACTGAGCCAAATCATAAGATAAGCTCTAGTGATAGAAAATTACTTGAAGATAAAGAGATGTAACAAAGATTAGTTGGTCATCTAATTTATCTTTTCATCACCGGGCCGAATATTGAATATGATGTTAGTATGGTGAGTCAGTTCATGCAAGAACCTCAGATCCCTCATTATGAAGATGTTGAGAGGATATTACGTTATTCAAATACCACTCTAATCATGGATATTTCCATTTAGAAGCTTACAATGATGCTAACTGGGCTGAAAATGTTGATGATAGAAGGTCCACTACTGGTTACCTAAAGAATTAAAAGGGTTAATTCATACAGAAAAGGCTGGTCTTTTCAATTTAAGAATTTAATTATTCTTTGTAGGGGAGATTGTTATCTTTGGGTATTAGCGGTGGTTTTTCTTTTCTTTCTATGATAGGGTTCTTGTTCACCTTTCTTGTTGGGGTTTGTTTCCCCTCTTTTGGGTCTTGTTAGGGGTAAGGTTTTTTGTCCCCTCCCCTTTTATTTATCTAGTCTGGGTAAGGTTTTATGTTCCCCTCTCTTTTATTTATCAAGTCTGTTTAGTAGGGGTAAGGTTTATGTCCCCCCCCCCCTCTTTTTCTCTTTTTAATTAATAAACCGGTAGGGGTCAGCCAAACCCCCCACTCCTTCTGAGTGGCTTTATAAAAAAAATTTTAAATTAAAAAAAAAAAAAAAAACTAGCTAAAAATAAGTTCCGGGTATAACTAGAAGTACCCTATTCTGACTTTAAAAATAAAATCTAATGCCAGAATTGGATCCAAATGACATAATTTACTCTAAATACAAAAAATTAGAGGTTTTTGAAATCGTTTAGGAGTTGATCACATCATACAAAGATTAGCACGAATATCAATGCAGATCAACAACAGATGGGGTCCAATTAGTAGATCAGTCCGATCAAAATTGATCTCTGATTAAAATTAAGTCATGGGGCCAATTGTAGGGCATCTCATCTAGTTAGCCATCCAAATGAACTTAAAAGGATAAAACATTCATAAGATAAAGTATAAAACTATATGTACTTTACCCTATAATATGCTATTCATGCATGAAATCAAAGATCAAACCAAAACAATTCAAATTCAAAAAATCATGAGTCATGACATCTACCTGCAGAATTGACCAAAATTCTCATAGCATGAATATCAATGTCGATCTCCCAATCGTTCAAATCTTGCCTCAACTTAGGATACCATACCACTCCCAAAACCCCAAACTCATAATAGTCTCCCAATAGAGCGTCCCTATCTACGGCTAAGAGAAAGATGTTTCCAAAGACATCCTTTAATTTTACAAAACCATACCATGCATCTTTGCAAAATCGGATCTCTGACCCCCTACCCGTCATGAACCTAAAATTAGGCAAAACTAAATTAGAGACAACCATGCTACCCTTCCACAACCCTACCCGTAAGAATTCTTAACGACCCGCAGGACCCAGCAAGAATCCTCCCCATATCTGGCCACTATAACAGAGTGTCATACACTCTTTCTTTCCTCCCCTAGGCCCTAATCTCCAAACTCATTTACCTAGCAGTGGCTTATTCACTTCAACTAATGGCTTCAGATTCAGACCCCCACTGCTCTTTGGATGATAGATATTGTCCCAAGTTACTAAATGGTACCTAAATCTATTGCCTTTTCCATTCCAAAGAACATTACTCTTCAACTTCTCAAGAGATGAGGCAACCGACCAAGAGATGGTGAACGTGGACATGAAGTATGGGGGTAGACTATTGAGGATGTTTTTTATAAGGGTAATTTTTCCTCTTTTTGATGAGGACAATTTTCATCCTAAGAATTGATTGGCAAATCTCTCCAAAATGGGGTCTCACATTGACTTGGCTTTAACCCTGAGGGAAATGCCAAGATACATTGATGGAAGAGACCCCACTCTACACAGTACACCCTAGACAAGACGCTAAAACCTCTATGTCTAGAACCACTCACACACTCAAGATTTCGGACTTGGACAAATTAACTCTCAACTCTGAAACAACTTCGAAACATCTAAATAAGCACTTGAGAGAGATCAAGTTCTGACATGAAGCTCCACAAAAAATTAGGGTGTTGCCCAAGAGACCAGTGTCAAGTATGTTTCCCTCATGCTAACCTACCATCTCTCTCACTCAATGAATGGCCCATACATCCCCTCTATTTTTTGCATAGTTGTTAAAGGCGTCACCTAAGGTGACCAGGCGGCCCAATAACAAAGAAAAGGGCCTTTAAATACCCAAAATTCTTCTAGGACCTCCAAAGCTCTCATCTTTTATAATTTAAATAAGTGTAGGTCCAATAATAATTTATATTTTACTTTTTTTTTTACTTTTCTTAGACATAACCGATAAGAAGAAAGGAAAAGATGTACGTCCTCTCCCTCTTCTCTCCTTCACCACCCGTTCGGTAATCCTAGTTGATTGTCAAGCTATTTTTTATTCTGCCTCACACCCTCCCTTCTCTCTCTTATGCTCAGTTGACTAATGTTTTTTCTGTTTTGTATCCCCCATAATCCCTTTCTTTCTCCCCCCCCCCTTTCCACAATCATTGTAGAATGTTTGTTTTTTTGTTTTTTTATTTATTCCCAACAGTTGAAATTCCATTTTATTATTTATTCCTCGAATTTTCTCCAATGATGGGTTCTATCATAGTGTATCTTGACGATAAAGATTTTGCAATTTATATGAATTGTAGAACCCCTTATTTAGGAAAATGCAGCATATACAGATCTCATATTGGGGGGGTTGGTGGAAGGAGCTCATTTGGCGACGCCTCGGGCATCTCACAGGCGATCACCTTAGGCATCCATGGGATCTGTTGCATTGAAAACCATGGCAGGAGGAACAAAGATCCAAATGCTCCAATTAAGCTTCTCCATAGTGTGCATACATGAGTGACAATAATCTAAGAAATATACCATACAATCATCCAATAAAGCAGGGAACTAAATTTTTATTAATAAAAACCTATATAACTCACCAAGTAAAAAGCTAGTTTTTTCGTAACTAAGTTTGTTCGGGAGCTAGAAATCTAAATGTCGACAGGTGCCACTGCCCAGGCATCTCCACTCTAATCAAATAAGTCATATTTTATCCCATGCAGACATTATAAATGCATTTTTTGTTCTTCGCAAAATCTTGTAATAACCACGGACATGAAAATCCTACACTTCTGCAATGGTATACCAATCGAAGAAACATAAATTATTCATGGAACATGAAATTTAACAAGACAATCTACACCATACCATATGATCTCAGTTTTAGCCATAGTTTCAGAGAACCTTGAACAAATGTTTTTATGACTTCAAGTTTGTGGCATATGTAGGCAACTGTGCAATATTAAACCATTCAGCCACTGGCAGCTCAAGATTTGGCATACTTATCAACATATCCCTGCAATCAAAACAAATGAATGCCAAATTTCAGGCACATGTTACATTCTAAATCACAGTCTAAGTATTTCCCAGCATCATCTATTAAATCGAGACTCACCTCAACAAGCTTTGATATTTTAGGTTGGGATGAAGAAAGATATTGCTTGATTGATTCCATAGTACTTGGAATTTGAAAGGGTTGTAATGTGCTAAGGACCTTGTCAACTGCTTTTTTAACTATTGTTTTATGCGCATCCTTGCTGAGATGACCCTCACGCCAAGATGGTTTTACCAATTCTTTCACAAAATCCACGAGAGCAGCATGAAAAAGTTTCAGCGATTTCGATTCCTTGTTGTATATAACCCCGTCTGTTTGATGTATAGGATTGTAATCAAGATCCATTTCATTGTTGTGTCTACTATCTGCCTTCAATTTCTTCTTGTGTCTACCCCCTTCAGTTTGATGTCTCGGATTACTATCAAGAACCATTTCATTGATTTTTGTAACATCTACTACATGAGTAGGACCCAAGGGCTTCTCTTCTTTGGGCATAGAATTTCTATTTTGCCAGTCAACCACAGAAGTTCCTGCAGTGCCTGCTTCATTCGTATGCAAAACTGTTCCATGGGTATAGCTTTTCTTATCCAATACGCTACCATGGGACTGCTCATGGAAAGAAATGGACAGTTCACCTGCATTATATTCTGCAGTGCGGGGCCCATTTAAAGCAGGATCACCATTTGCCTGTTGCTGTGATATATTCTGTATGGTTGCCCCACGACTAGAGGAAGAAGCCCAAAGTGTCTTGTCTCCACTAGGTAGCTCAATGCTATCTAGAAGAGGATCATACTGGCTTCCTGGAAATGATATACTTGGAGGTGCAAAATAAAAGGACGGTCGAAAAGGTACAGATGGCTCCCAAGTATTTGGCGTTTTATGTCCCACGGAGAATCTTGGATCCCCATGAACACTGTGTAGCAGCAAGTTTTCTGGCTCAGAACTTGAGAATGGAGAAGAGGAGCTTCGAGGCAAGGAAGAAGATCTAGAAGCATGATAGCCCCTTTCACTTTCCAAAAGCTTTTGGACACCAAGAGGCATGGTGCTCAAGGAGGAAGAACTATGAGACGATGAAGATCCTGGCCAGGCAAATGTATGGCGTGATGGTGAAATGCCTGCAGACGGAAGAGAAGTATTGGATTTTATATTCGGATTATGTCTAAGAACCGGTGAAGCGTGATCATTGAGCATAAACTGACTCTGATGTTTTAGACTCACTGGTTCCTCAACGTTTGTGACATAAGCCGAGGGGTTCCTGTGGCTTCCGAAAATACTAGAAGATATAACAGAGCCACTTGAAGAAATTCTATATTCAGGAAACAAGCTACTTCTGGCTAAAGGGTATCCTCTCATAAATTCATCATTAACTGACGGTTTATTACCTGTAACGTCAGAAAGAGGATTTCGGTTCTCATAAAGTGAAGAAATTCCAAAGGGCCGGTTGAATTCTTCTCCAATAGAGGATATCTTCTGGAATTCATTAGGATTAGCCACCCAATCCCTGGCGTGAGTATCAAATTTGGGAAAATCACCTTTAGTAACGGGTAAAGCATGCCTACTATAGTCATCCTGGCACAAACTCTGTTTCAGATTCTCTCTCCCTACATCCTTAAAAGAGAAGATAAGCCCATGATTGTCTCTTGTGAGTGGCAGTCGTTGGAAGTCATGGGGAACTATTGATGTTGGCCCACTCTCAGTCCGTTCAACTCCTAAAGATAAATCCTCCCTCTGCAATGACGACAGCTTATGTTCCTCATGGAAACTTTGGCTTTCTCCATGCTCCCAGATCGGGGCTCTTTCTGAGGGGAAAATTGATTTTAATGAAGGATTATTTTCAACTGTTGAAGCCAGTGGCTCTGGGAAACCAGACAATCTGGATGTCTCAATATCTTGTTTCAAACCTGATACAGAAAAAGGTGCCTGTTAGAAACTTTTAGAGTGTAAAGAGTTCCTGGACAGGCATACTCCACATAAGATAAATACCTGCATCAACCTGAACATCACCTCTCCAACTTGCAACAGACACATCTCCCTTAGCGCACTGGCCACTATTATCCACACCATCTTCTTGATGAAGAAACCTACATGAACTTCCTTTGATGCACCAACCTCTAGCAAAAAATTCACATAAAATTGCTGGTCTTTTGCTTCGGTCAAGTTCAGAAACAGGGGACGAAGTTCTAGACATAAGCTTTGGAGTAGACAGGCTGGAAAATTTAACAGTTATTAGTAACTAGTCCAAGTATTACAGTGGAACAGGAGATAACAAAAGTTGCCACCACAAAGAAATTCAGATCAGTTTAGAAGCCAAAACTTTTAGCCGTACTGTAAGCAAAAAAGTCACATATAAAGTGAACTCTATCACCACACCTTGACGGCCTTGGTTTGACGTCCTCCCTTGACTCCACCCTTGACTCCATGTCCATTGGCTTACATTTTTCTTCAGAATTTAGAACACTATTAGCCTCGTTTTCACTGGAGCCATGTCTCATCAGGGTTTTGTCAGCTACCTCTTTCTCATTAACAATAGAAGGCTTGGTTTTCTCAGCTTCCAAGGAACCACTGTTATATAAATGAGCCTCACTCTCACTATGAAATTCACCATGGTCTTTATGAATATTTACAACAGTTTTCTTTTCTGGCAGGGCTCCAAAGTCTTTGCTATCAATACAAGATTCTCGAAATCCATTATCGTCAGAAGAACCCAGATGTTTACCCGTAATTAGATGCTTAGAATCTCCATCATTTACATTTGAGACCTTTTGTGTCGGTAGAGACTCATTTGAAGGATTAAATGAATATAATTTGCCGCTACCTTCGATGTGACGGGTACCTGATGGTAGACTAGCTTCAAAATTTTCAGGAGTAGAAGAACCCGAACTCAAGTCACCATCATGCCCCTCAGACTCGATATCTTTGCTACAATCTACATGAAAGCATAGGAAAATCAAGAAATGAAGAAAAATAGCCATCTTTTCTTGAACGAATGCCACCAGCCAGAATATAACACAGGTTCATGACAATTGGCATGTGCCCCATCAAAAAGAAATGTGGAATGATTACAAGGAGAACTGAATCCTCTTCGATGCTAACAGATGGTTTTAGTGAGGCTATCTAAATGATAAAACTGGATCACCTACCCAAGTGGTATTTGAATGATTACAACATTTCATAAACCAGAAATATTGCTGCCAATTGAGAATATGAACAATCATGCAGATGGCTAGAGTAGACTATCTATCTCATCAATAACAATATGCATTAAGAAGTACCTATCTACACAAGCCTCAAGAGAAAGAATAACAGTTGAGGCCAGGCATCTGATAATAAGGTGTATAATTACATTTCTTCATCTTTTTAGTTCCTTATCCCAGCTATTTGGGGTCAGCAACACGAATCTTGTTCTGTCATTCTTGTCTATCTAGAGCTATATCTTCGGTTAAAAGTGTGTTAGCAAATCTTTTCTCACCATCTCCTTTCATGTCCTTTCTGCATTCCTGTCCAACTATTAAAGCTTTCAACTTATATCAACTCACTCCTCACCGGTATCGTCACTGATCTTCGTAAAACGTTTTCAACCACTCTCAATCAATTCTCCATTATTTTGTCACATATTACTATATTAGAGCTACACCCAACTTCTCTCGAATTTTCTCATCCCTCGTCTCTCATTTTCTCTTTCCTCATTTTTCTACTCATCCATCTCGGCATCCTCATCTCAAGCAGCTACACTCATCTTACGAATATGCCGCTTGGTCGCCTAAGATTCTACTCTATAAAGCATAATTGGCCTTCTTGTCCACTTTAACCACCCAGCTTTATTTCTATGAGAAACATCCTCCTCAATCTCTCAATCCTTATGAATAAATGGGGCCAAAATATTTTAACTGGTTTCTTTGGGGTATCTTTTGGCCACCAATCTTTGACTATTGCCTCACACATATGACAAAAGTTTATGATGAAGACAGGTCCATGGACTTCAAAGTGTACAACCGTAGGCCCAAGAAAATTCATGACAATCCATAAAGCCCATAAAATGGGCCCACAAATCTGAAAATCCAGCCATGCATTAAAAGGGTCTTCTAGAAAGACCAAGACTCTTTCTGGAAGTTGATAGAATACTCTAGAAAGTCAAAAAAGTTATTAAGAAATTTCTAGAATGTCAAAAACTTTTTAGAAAATTAAGTCTAAAGAATTTTCTAGAAAGTTAAGAGTCTTTAATATTCTCTAGATTGTCAAGAGTCATTTAGAATATTCTACAAAACTTAAGGGTCTAGAAAATCCAAGAGTCTTAGTTGGTCCTAGAGCCTTAATGTCTTAGTTTTTATGTAGAATGTTTTATTAATACCTATAAATAGAAGACTCTATGGCAATGTAAGCATGGTAGAATTGAAGTGAATGAAAGTTCTTCTTTAAGGTGTGACTCCTTGCATTGGTGGTGTGACTCTATCTTCGGACGCCTAAATTGGTGAGATTCCAATCCTAGGTATTCCATAGAAGTAGTGAGACTCTACTTATCTTCTTTCTTTCTTCTTATTTCATTTCTCTTTAAACTTCGTATTCCCTTTATTATAATCTAGCATCATTCTTCATTCGTCCTACATCAATTTTTGGTATCAGAGCAAGTTTCGACTTCTTAGCAACTTTGTGAAAAAATGTCTACTCGAAGTGGACAACCATGCACTCCTAAACTCACGCAATCTCAGCGAGATGAACTTCTTTTGGAGTTAGTTCAACAAGTGCAACAACTCTCCCAACGTACAGACATCCTATGGTCTCGTATATTCCCGGAGCAATCGAAAGAAGTTCAACAAGAACCCAACAATGGTGACGCAAATTTTGATGAAGTTTTTCAAGAGCATGAAGACATAGGTGGCATTGGTGAGGGCACGAGGAACAATCAGTCCAAAGCATCAGTAACTCATACTCTAATTCGCAATGACTCTACTTCGCATCGACCAGCTCCACATCGTATTGAAGCTAGAATTCCACAAGGCAATTTCCGTCAAATCTTCGAGCGTCGTGATAATTATAGAGATCGATTTGATGATGGATCGAGAGAGTTAAAGTTGAAGTTGCTGATTTCTTCGGAAAGCTAGATCCGCATGCCTTTCAAGACTGGTTAATGTCTTTGGAAGATTATTTTGATTGGTTCGAAATGTCCGAAGAACGACGGGTCCGTTTTGTGAAAATGAAACTCAATGGACAAGCTCATATATGGTAGCATAGTATAGAGGATCGACTCTATAGACTCGGTCAACCTCCTATCAGTGATTGGGAGGAGATGAAATTGAAGTTGAAAGAGAAGTATCTTCCTCTTGATTATGAAGAAACCATCTTTGAGGAGTTATTTCAACTTCGACAAGGAGTTTCTAGTATAGAAGAATACACGGAGAAATTCAATGAATTGACCATTCGTAGCCAGATAACAGAAGACAAGCGACAAACTATATCGTGGTATCGGATGGGTTTGAAGATGGAAATTAAGAATCACGACTGTATGCTTGACAAGCCTTGAAGAAGCTTATCAGTTGGCCTTAAAGATTGAAGCTTAATTAAAGCACTCAACACTAAAGCGTACTGGAGTCGTAGTTGGAGGATTCTCTACCTCTCAAAATGCTTCTAGTGTTCCCCGTAGTAATGTGAGTACTTCAAACTCTCCTTTGATCAACAAATTCAGCAACTCGAAGCCATTTGGTGGAGATAGTAACAAGGGCAAGACTCCTGTGAATAGTACATCACGTCATGATAGTGAAACAAAAAGCTACAAGTGTGGTGAAGCAGGGCATTATGCAGTTGTGTGCCCTACAAAGAACATTCACTATTGTAAAGAAGAAACCGAAGAAGATCAATTAGCTAATGGTCAAGGTGTTGAACCATTAAAAGAGTCTGATATTGAAGAATTAGAAGGACTCCCTGAGATTACTCTTATAGTTCGAAGAATCTTGACAATCCCTAAGGAAGAGGAGAAAGAAGATTGGCGTCGCACCAATATTTTTCATACTCATGTAGCATGTGAAGGAAAAGTTTGCAAGGTCATCATCGATGGAGGAAGTAGCATGAACGTGGCTTCCCAGGAGTTGATTGATAAGTTAAATCTAAAGGTGGAAAAACACTCACGACCTTATCGAGTTGCTTGGGTAAATGACACATCAATACCAGTAAGTACTCGATGCTTAGTTAATTTTTCTTTGGGTCAAAATTATTTTGATTCAGTTTGGTGTGATGTTATCCCAATGAAAGTTAGCCACTATCTTGTTGGGAAGACCATGACTATATGACCGCAAGGTTCAACATGATGGGTTTACTAATACCTATACATTTTTACACAATGGTCGTCGGACTATCCTTAAGCCCATGAAGGATACCTTACCCGTGAAGAAGGTGGAAAAGAAGACCTCCTCTAATGTGCTTACCATGCGAGAATTCATAAAGGACAGCCGAGATCAAGGGCTAATTTATGCATTAGTGGGTCGTGAAGTTGAAGAACCCAAGGAAATGCCGAAAGAGCAACCACCTGAAATTCAGAAGCTTTTATCGGATCTTTCAGATCTCATTCCGGAAAAACTACCAAAAGAGTTGCCACCAATTAGGGATATCCAACATGCAATCAATTTGGTACCTGAAGCTGTTTTACCCAACTTGCCAGCCTATCGCATGAACCCAACAGAGTATACCGAACTTAAAAGACAAGTGGACGATCTCCTTGATAAGGGATTTATAAGAGAAAGTATGAATCCTTGTGCAGTACCTGCTCTCCTCACTCCTAAGCGCGATGAAACTTGGAGGATGTGTGTTGATAGTCGAGCCATCAACAAGATCACGATTAAATACAGATTTCCAATTCCAAGGCTTGACGACATGCTAGATATGATGGCGGGTGCAACGATCTTCTCTAAGATAGATCTTCGTAGCGGATTCAACCAAATTCGCATCCGTCCAGGAGATGAATGGAAAACAGCCTTCAAAACTAAAGATGGTTTGTATGAGTGGTTAGTCATGCCATTTGGACTAACGAATGCCCCAAGCACATTAATGTGTATTATGACACAGGTACTTTAACTTTTATTGGAAGATTTGCCGTAGTCTACTTTGATGATATTCTTATCTATAGCCGATCTAATAAGGACCATGAAGAGCATCTGCGTCAAGTAATGAGAGTTTTAAGATCTAAGAAACTCTACATTAACTTGAAAAAGTGTTATTTCATGAGTCAAAGCGTTGTTTTCTTGGGCTTTGTTGTATCATCAAGGGGAGTTGAGGCGGATCCTGAGAAGGTTAGAGCAATCATTGAGTGGCAGCTTCCTTCTAACATTCATGAAGTACGGAGCTTCCATGGGCTAGCTACCTTCTATCAACGATTTATTAGAAATTTCAGTACCATCATGGCCCCTATTACTGAATGCATGAAGGGTGGACAATTTGAATGGACGATGGCCGCCACCCAAGCTTTTGAGGAGATTAAAGTGAAGATGACCATAGTCACAAAAATCGGCGATTTTTTGAAAAAATCGCGTTTAAAACGCGAATTATGAACCCAACGATTAAATCGGCGATTAAATCGCGTTTTATTGATTAAATCGGTGATTCGCGTTTAAATCGCGAAAAACGCGTTTAAATCGCGAAAATCGCTTTTAAAACGTTAACCGTTTTTTTTTTAAAGATTTTTAATAATCTTAGAGGCAAAAACGTAATTTGCCTTTATAAAAAAAAAAACCCTCGTTTTCGTTTTAGGTTACTCGATTCGGAAGAAAGGAGAAACAGAAGAGAAGAAGGAGGAGGAGAAGAAGAAGAAGAAGAAGAAGAAGGGTTACCTACTTACCTCTCACCTCTCGCCTCTCGCAGCTCTTGCCCTCTCGCAGCTCTTGCCCTCTCGCAGCTCTTGCCCTCTCGCCTCTCGCAGCAACTCGCAGCCTCTCGCCTCAGCTCGCAGTAGTTCGCAGCCTCTTCTCTCTCGCTCCAAATCCATCTCATCTTCATCTCCCTCAGGAAGTGCTAGATCTCGCAACCGAAGCCCTCCACCGCAGAGGAAAAGGTACTTTCTCTTCATTTTGCTTTTCCTTCCTCCACCTCTTCCGATTTCCATTTCCGTTTCCTCTTCTTGTTTTTCATTTATTTTTTTTCCAATTTCTCATACAATGTAAGGATTAATAAAAGATTAATCTACAATAATAGTCCCATTGTAGATTTGCTCCATTCTCTTTTACTATCTAATTAAATTTTGGGGGTTTTTTCTGTTCATCATAAGATATTAGAGTATATTTTATATGATGGTTACCATTCATTGGTATAAATTGCAATACATGATAGGAGAGGGTTTTCTATCACAGTAAGTTGGGGCATGGGAAAAATATTATACAGGAGATGTTCAAGTATCATATGATATTTTGTCTCAAAAATTTGGTACAGAAAAATGGAAACCCCAAAAATTTGGAAACATATATATATTTGGGTATTAGTATGCGTCAAAATTGCATGATAAAAAAATTGCTATATATATATACATATACCTACACTGTCCTATAATAGAACTTCTTATTGTATTGTTTGGAATTGGTAGTTTTAATCTTTGTTAATTTATTGTATTTTTCTTCAATGTATATTACTTTTCTATTGTAAAATTTCCAGTAAAAGGATTAAATGAGCCTCTTGGGTGTATTTGAAAATATGGTAGTTAGGCTATCCTTTACATTTCGTGCAACATAACACATATTGTTGCTAAAATTTCTGTTGTGCATCTTATTTGGTTGTATTTTAGAAGTATTTGCTGTACTTTGGATTTTATGAGTGTTCTATGGATATGGAATAACAGATTTTGGGTTATTTTGCGGGTTCAATAATTTTCTGTATATGATCCCATGTTACTCTCTATTCATTTTTTTTAAAAAAATATTTATTATTATTATTATCAGTAATCTCAATTTTGTTTATCAATTCTCTTTCACCATTTCTCTCTCATGCAAACAAACTCACTGAACTGGTAAGCCATTTCACCTGTTCTACTAATTGTTTATTTATTTTGGAAGGCCTGAATAATTTGGAACTAATTCAGAAATCAAATCATCTCATATTTATGTGTAGCTTCCTATATCTTGAATACCTTTTTTTTAATAGCTAATTTGTACTTTATTTTGGAAGAACTTATTTTGAATGACTGTATCACTGTATGTATGAATTATGATCATGCTTAATTACTTATATTGTGAATTATTTTGTGTTTTTTCTTTTCTTAAGGGACTAGGGTTTGAAATTTTGAATCAAAGTATTAAAGTTAACCATGCCAAGAGCTAGAGATCCTTTTTGGGAGAATTTAACTGAAGAAGAGGGGACAAAGATTCGATGTAATTTTTGTCAAGATGTGTTTGTGGGTAGAATTACCCGTATGAAGTTTCATTTTTCAAAGTTATTAGGAAGAGATGTGCGGCCTTGTCCTTCAGTGCCTGATTTTGTTAATGAAATGGCACTAGAGGTCGTACAAGAGATAGATTCGCGTAAAAAGGCAAAGATATTGCGAACATCTAATTCTCAAGTTGGTGGTGCTAGTGGAAGTTCTACGGGATCAACTGGGCATGCAAGCACAACTTGTGGTAGCCTAGGTCCTCAAGGAAAAGGAGGTCAGCCAAAGGTAATGCAACTCGTAAAGAAGAGAGAAAAAGAGCTTGCAGATCATTTGATGGCAAAGGCTTTGGTGGCGAATAATCTTCCGTTTCAATTGGCAAGGTCGCAAGAGTTTCAGGATGCCATCACAGCTGTTGCAAATCATGGCCCAGGTTATGTTCTCCCAAGTGGTGAAACCTTTAGGGTGAAGTTATTGGCAAACTTGAAGGAGGAAGCAGAAGAGTATGTTAAGAACATTAAAAAATCTTGGGAAACAACTGGGTGTACTATCATGTCTGATTCTTGGACTGATGGAAAGAAAAGGCCACATGTGAACTTGTTAGTGGCGTGTCCTAAAGGGACAATATTTTTAAAAAGTGAGTGTACAGTGGGGAAGAAGAAAGATGCGACATTCATTGCGAATTTCAACTCATCTGGGATCGAAGAAATTGGAGCAGAAAATATTGTCCAATTCATATCAGACAATGCTTCCAATTATAGTGCGGCTGGAATTATTATTGAAGATAGATATCCAAATATCTTCAAGACATCATGTGCAGCACACTGTTTGGATTTGATTTTGGAGAGCATAGATGAGCTTCCTCATGTAAAGCCAATTTTGGAAAATGCAAGACTTATTGTGAAGTTTTTGTACAAGTTTCAACATGTTCTTGATTTGATGAGATTACACACACAAAAGAGAGAACTAAAAAGGCCCGGTGCTACTAGATTTGCAACACAATTTCTGTGTTTGCAATCTATTCTTAAAGAGGAACAAGCTTTAAGGTTTATGATTGCTTCAGCTGAATGGAGAGCTCTTCCTCAAAGCAAGACAGAGGAAGGAATAGAAGTTACAAATATAATACAAGGTAATATGTTTTGGGAGAAGAGCAGAGAGATAATCCATACAGTAGAGCCTCTTGTTAGGGTTCTACGAATGGTAGATGGTGATGGCTCTACTATGGGATATTTATATGAAAGCATGGATAGGGCAAAAGAGGCAATTAAAGAAGTATATAGAGACAACTCTGAGAAGTATATGCCTTTTTGGAAGATAATAGATGAAAGATGGAGCAAGACATTGCACAGTCCCTTGCATGCAGCTGCCGCCTACTTGAATCCTTACTTGTTTTATAATAAACTTGTGAAGATGGATAAGGAAGTGAGGGTAAGCATTGAGATGATAATTAATAAGATGATCCCTAGTTTTGAGGAGAGAAAGCAGTTTAACAAGGAGCTGAAAAGTTACCACCAATTAGATAATGACATCTTTACCACATGGGCAGTTGATTCCCTTTTGGATTCACATCCAAGTAAGTACATTACATTTATTTTCAATTTTGAAGTTTGATTAAGATTTTAAATTTTATAGTTAAAATTTTTTAATTATGTATTTGTATTGTAATTAGGGGTTTGGTGGGATATGTGCGGTAGTCCAATTCCGACCATTCAAAAGGTAGCAATCAAATTGCATAGTCAACCATGTAGTGCCTCGGGTTGTGAAAGAAATTGGAGTGCTTTTGAAGCCGCACACACGAAGAAGCGGAACAGATTAGAGCCAAATAAATTACATGATTTGGTGTTCGTTCGTATGAACTTGCATTTGATGAAGACAAGTGCAAGTAAAGAAAAGAAGGATTCAGAACCAATTAGTCTTGAGAAAATTTTACCATTCCCAGATATTCCTGAAGTTGAAGGGGATCATGACCTTGAAGATGGAGCATCATCTTCCAATGAAAATTTAGAGAATGAAGAGAATGCAGGCTGTGCAGCTATTGATTATCTAGATTATGATGCAACTTTTTTGTGATTGATAAATTCAAGTGACAAATGATTTTATTTTGTAGTAGGTTGAACTTCGTAATACTTTTTTGTTAATGGAATTGTAAGGATAAACAATCAGTCTTTTGTTTTTAATCTTAAGAAGTTGATGATGTCTTGGTAAATTTTGATGCTTTAATTGTTGGAATGAAGTGGATGTTTAAATGATATTATGAATATATTATTGTTGATAATATTAAGAGTTGATGATGACTTAGATATATTAATTAATATCATATTTATATTTTATATAATTATTAAAAAAAAATATTTCTCCGATTTTTTCCAAACTTGAACCCTATTGAATTATTCCTGAATCCGAATTTTTCCACGAATTTTTCCCGAATTTTACCGAATTTTTCCCGAATTTTCCGCATTTTTCCGAACTTGAACCCTGCCAAATTATTCCCGAATCCCGACTTTGTGACTATGAAGATGACTGAGGCCCCAGTCCTATGACTCCCAGACTTTGATAAGGTGTTCGGAGTTGCTTGTGATGCTTCACATGTGGGAATTAGCACCGTCTTAAGGCAAGAAGGACATCCAGTAGCTTATTTTAGCGAGAAGCTCAACGATGCCCGAAAAAGGTACTCTACCTACGATGTTGAGTTCTATGCCGTGGTCCAAGCCCTGAAGCATTGGAGACATTATCTTATCCATTGGGAGTTCATTTTGTTCTCAGATCATGAAGCCTTGCGATATCTTAATTCTCAAAAGAAGCTCAATGCTCGACATGCTAAGTGGAGCGCATATCTACAGGAGTTCACTTTCCTTCTAAAATACAAGGCAGGGATCGAAAATAAGGTTGCAGACGCGTTAAGCTGTAAGTCCTACATTCTATCAACCATTACAATAACAGTTGTTGGATTTGAGGAGATTAAACATGATTACACATTTGATGAAGATTTTGGTAAGATATATAGGGCTTTACTAGTAGGTCCTAATTTAGAGTACTTGCAGTCAAGGTTCAAAAAAAGGGTTTCGGACACCGTAACGGACACGGCCGAAACCGTTACGTAACGCCGTTACGTAACGGTTTCGGCCTTTACGGAATTTTTGTTTTTGGCTTAAAAAATCAAAAAAATCACAATAAATAGAAAAAAAATAAAAAAATTATGTAGGTGTAACGTAACGGTAACGGTGTTCACCGAAACCGTTACGTAACGGGCGTTACGTAACGGTTTCGGCGTTTTTTAAAACCATGCTTGCAGTATCAATTACTTGATGGGTACCTATTTTTTGGGAACCGGTTGTGCCTTCCAAGAACTTCTCTTCTAGATCGTGTTATATGAGAGCTACATTCTGGAGGTCTAGGGGGACATTTCGGACGTGACAAAACAATCACACTTGTGGAAGATCATTTTTATTGGCCAAGCTTGAAGCGTAATGTGGGAAAGATTTTGAAGCAATGCCGAGCTTGTCAATTGGGAAAAGGGCAAAAGAAAAACACTGGGTTGTTCACTCCACCGCCTATTCCGCAAGCACCATAGGAAGATTTAAGCATGGATTTCGTGTTGGGTTGCCAAAAACTCAAAGAGGATTCGATTCTATTTTCGTCATTGTTGACCAATTCTCAAAAATGGCACATTTTATTCCATGCAAGAAGGCTTCAGATGCTTCTTATATAGCCATATTATTCTTTCAGGATGTTGTTCGATTGCATGGGGTGCCAAAAACCATTGTTTCTGATCGAGATGTCAAGTTTGTAAGTTACTTCTGGAAAACATTATGAGCAAAATTAGGCAGAAAGCTTAAGTACTCTAGTGCTTACCATCCACCGACAAACGGCCAAACAGAAGTTGTGAATCAAAACTTGGGTAATTTGTTAAGATGCTTGGTTGGTGACAAAATTACAACATGGGATCTTATTCTTCCTCAGGCGGAGTTTGCTTATAATAGCTCTATTAATCAAACGACAGGACGACCTCCTTTTGAGATTGCTAATGGTATTAATCCTAGGCAGCCTATTGACTTGATTCCTTTACCAGTATCTGCTCGCACTAGTGAAGATGTCGAAGCATTCTCCCAACATATCAAGGAAATCCATGATGAGGTCCGTAAAAAGATTGCAATTAATACTGAGAATTAAAAAGAAAAAGCTGATCTCCATCGACGGTTTACCCAATTCAAGGAGGGTGATATTGTGATGGCCCGTTTAAGGCCTGAAAGGTTCTCAGCTGGTACGTATCACAAGGTTCATTCAAAGAATGTTGGACCTTATCGTGTTTTGAAGCGACTCGGGGACAATGCTTACTTACTTGAGCTTCCACCAGATGTTCGATTTAGCCCTATCTTCAACATTGAAGACTTAACAGCATATTTTGGGCATCATGAAGAGACTCAAGAGTGTGCTATCCACCTCCCTCCAGCACCCAAGCAAAAGGTAGAGGACATTGAAGATGTGTTTAATGATCAAATTATGTCTACAAGGCACGGTGGATATCAAAGGTTTTTAGTTAAGTGGAAGAATCGCCCTCTATCAGATTGCAAATGGATCACTGCAGAGGATTTTCAGCGAATCAATCCTGATTTGTATGAGTATTACCAGACCATTCACTCGTCGGAGTCGAGTTTTTTCAAGACGGGGGGAATTGATGAAGACAGGCCCGTGTACCTCAAAGTGTACAACCGTAGGCCCAAGAAAACTCATGACAATTCATAAAGCCCATAAAATGGGCCCACAAATCTGAAAATCCAGTCATGCATTCAAGAGGTCTTCTAGAAAGACCAAGACTCTTTTTGGAAGTTGATAGAATACTCTAGAAAGTCAAAAAAGTTATTAAGGAATTTCTAGAATGTCAAGAACTTTCTAGAAAGTCAAGTCTAAAGAATTTTCTAAAAAGTTAAGAGTCTTTAATATTCTCTAGATTGTCAAGAGTCATTTAAAATATTCTAGAAAGCCTAAGGGTTTAGAAAGTCCAAGAGTCTTAGTTGGTCCTGGAACCTTAATGTCTTAGCTTTTATGTAGAATGTTCTATTAATGCCTATAAATAGAAAACCCTATGGCAATGTAAGCATGGTAGAATTGAAGTGAATGAAAGTTTTTCTTTAAGTAAGGTGTGACTCCTTGCATTGGTGGTGTGACTCCATCTTCGGACGCCTAAATTGGTGAGACTCCAATCCTAGGAATTCCAAGTAGTGAGACTCTACTTCTCTTCTTTCTTTCTTCTTATTTCATTTCTCTTTAAACTTCGTATTCCCTTTATTATAATCTAGCATCATTCTTCCTTCCTCCTACATCAGTTTATTCCATACATTTTATCTTGTTTCAACTAATTTCAAATCCACAGTATTTCTCCCAAATTGTAGTTTTCCATTTACCCCTCACTAATCTGACTAACCAATGCCTCATCATCTACAAATAACATAAACCAATGAACCTCCCAAATACGAGCCATCAATTCATCAAATTCAATATATTTTTTAAAAAAAGTATGATTTGTCCTCCCATGATGGTTTAAATTATTCTCACAAGTTTGGCCCCAATATCAAACGCTTCTTTCACGCAAAGTCATACAATTAATAGCCTAAGGATTCGAAGTCGAGACCAACTCTCCACAATGGCAAATGAATGATACAGTGTTTAAAGTCACCTCTTCTCATGCAATAGGAGTAAGGAATAATGGTTAAGGGTGGCATACATTGCTCCAAAACTTTGAACCAGTGTTTTGGAACACAAACTAGACTGAACGGTTGGAATGTTCTGATCGCCAGTTGAGCTTCAAAATGGTTTAATCAAACCCATATACCATAACACTCAAAAAAACCTCCATAAAACTATCAAACCTTCCAAATCAGACAGTTTGACCATCCAAACCGTACAATGGTCAAAGAACCGTCTAGGTCTAATAAGAAACTAAATGACTAAAAAGCTTGATTCTGACAATGATTTCTGGTCATTTGTTGCTAGATTCCCACCTAAAATCACTTAAAACAATTAAGATAAAAATATAAAAGAAAAGGTTCAATTAAGTTTTTAACAAAGAAAAAAATCAAAAGAAGGCAAGGTTAATGAGAATGGAGTTTAAATATTTTTCTTCATCGTAAGTTCTATACATACCATCTTCAATTGATGAAGTACAAAAATGCTGATAATTAAGACCATTGGGATATCATATCGTTAAATAATAATAATAATAATAATAATAAAGAGCAAAATTGAAGAAGTTGCCAGTTGGTAAACATATACCCCCTCTCTCCCAGCTTTCCCATCATATCCTCGGAAATTGGCTAACAACATTGATCACGATTTGTTCAACGGGTAGACTATTATCTTCCCACACTGGCGTGTGAATCATTTAGCAACTCATGAAGCTAGAGATGATGTCTCCGAAGTTTCTGCCATTTACTATGGTATTATTATTTGTATTTTCTCTTAAATATAAGATAACTTTACAATTACCTATAAATAAAATAAATTACGATGAATTAAGATGTGATTGACGATCTCATCATTTACACAAAAAATAAATAGAAAAAATCCAAAAAAAAATTTCCAATTAATCGGTTGAAATGTTATCTTGAGAAATGGTCCTTACAAAGAAAGCCACCTATTGGGAGACCAGAAATTCACACACCAAACATGACCCCGATGAGAGTCCATTTGCAAAAGAAGCATATGGAAAACAAAACCTAAATGTGTCCTATGTGCTCATAATCGAAATGCTCTCATTCTCCATATTTAACAAAAAGTACTCTTCTTGAGTTGACAAAGGTTGATGAAGTGTTCCAACTCTGAGTCCTTAGATTCCCAAAAAACTAGGCTTTGTACTGCATTCCCCCTAGTCCTCTCATAACCTCGATGAGAGGCCATTTGCAAAAGAAGTATATGGAAAATAAAACCATAAAGTGTCCTTTGTGCTCACAATCCAAATGCTCATTCTCCATATTTGACGGAATGTAATCTCCTTGAGTTGAGAAAGGTCGATGAAGAGATCCAACCCTGAGTCCTTGAGATTCCTAGAAAAAGTAGGCTCCAATATGCATCCCACCGGTCCTCTCATAACAAATCTTGACTATAATCAATGTACAAACTCGCCTTGTAATGCAACAAGACAAAAAGTTTATGGACACCACTAACCACACTACAACAACCCGCACTTCATGTGTAGGCATGGTCTTGACTATCCAGCTCCTCCATTTGGGTTTCAAAGTCATAAATGTGGTCCAATGAAAAACTAAGTAGGCATAGACCCGTAATGTCTAGCGGGAAATTACCTGACCTGTAGCAAGAATTTTGATATTAAGATACTTCAATTAAAATCATCGGATCAACACTCAAATTAACCACATTTTCTCCGCATAGATGTTAATTCTTAGATCTATAAAGGCATCAACACAATACAATGATCCATTACTCGTCAAATTGCTAACACCCAAGTCAATTGGGGAACATCAAAACATCCTATTGTCCAATACTAATGAACCTTGGTAGCGTAACTGTATCTCTAACACCCATTGTTTTGCTTTGCTCCTTTGGAAAATCAAGTCCCAAAAAATTAATTATAATAACAACAGTAATGTGTGTGATGCTAATTAGGGGCCAATTTGTTTTGGTTATGAGTTATATGAGTCTATTTGAGCAGATTTGTGTGTGTGTATATATATATATATATATATATATATATATATATATATATATATATATATCGATTCGCACAATTCCAACAGTTATTCTCTTGCTTTCTGTTTTTTTTTTTTTTTGTCTTTGTTTACTTTTTACCAAACTCATCCCTATCGAAACCCCCCAGATAAAATTCCAATAAACAACACAAGTAAAGCAATGGAGTAAAACTGAAATAACAACAACATTTTGGAGATACAGATGTAAACAACAGAATTATCAGATAATGAAAAAAAAAAAGATATCATTTTGAAAGGATGTAAAAGAAAAACAGCAGAATAAAATTGATATCGAAACACCATTTTAAGAGGATATAAAGGAAAACAACAGAATTATCCAGATATTTCATAAACAAAAATCATAACAAAATTAACAAGAAATTAACTAATAGACTAACTAACCGTTCCGATCCTCATCGACTGTGGCATCTTCTTCTTGTTCTTGTTCTGGTTCTTCCTCCTCCTCGTCGTTTTCGTCGGTGCAGTTTCCCAAAGGGGAGTCTGAAACCTCGTCGGAGAATACCACGGTGGCCGGAATGTCGTCGTCATCGGAGGAACCCATTGGTGAGCCCCGCGCGGCTGTTGCGCACTTTCTATAGCTTTCAGCACTTTGAGGGTACGGTCTGTAAATTTTATTGTGTGGCCCATTTCAAAAGAAGGGTTGGCCACAAGGAGGGCTAAGGCCCACCGGCCCTAAGGGAGGGGAATGCTAGCTCATGCACTAGCCACTTTTAGGAGGGGAAAGACAAATGATTTGTTCTTGTAATGGTGGAGAGACCCTTCGGGGGTGTAGCCCAGATGAACCGTAGACTCGGAGGTCTCGAGATCGAGTTTGGGCGCTCTCACGTCATCGGTTGCAAGGGGGAGGGTATCCCTTGGCAGTACGTGGGGATTAATCGTAATCTTGAGCTTCGGACACCCCACGTTGATAAAAAAAAAAAAATGAAATGATAATAGCAAAATCCTAGTGTCTTGTCCATCTTCCTCGTAAAGCATCTTGAGGATCTTGAAATACTTCCCGAATTAAGAAGACTTAGGATCTTCTTCAATTGGTGTTGGCTAGGAGACCACCAGCACCAATTGGAAGGCACCATACCCCCACTTTGTGAGCTTGCCAAGATTTGTACATACAAATTCATGCATTGGTAGAAGTGAAGGGGGTGTGTGGCACTTTCCAGTTGGATGCTAGCAATATCATTGTCAGCACCAATTGAAGAAGATCTTACATCATAAGACTATTGTGTAAATGGACCAGGTTCGGGCCGGCTCGAGCACAACTTCACCTGATTAATAAACAGGGCAGCCATATCCAGCCCATTGAGCTGATCTGACTAAAAAATCATGTGTAAAATTTTGTCTATGGACTAAACGGACCTAATAGGATTGGGTGAGTCGGGTCAAGCCCAATTAGAAGCCTATCAAAATGAGTCATAGGCTTTAGACTCAAAGCCCTAGTCCAAGCAGGTCTAAAAGTGGTCTGGGTGGGCCGCAACCCAGCCTGGCCCATTGATACCCCTAATTAAGACTATTTGTAATGGACAACAAAGTAGTAAGACTCCACCGTGTAAGGTGTTGCCTGCTTGTGCCTATGACAGTGTATATCCCCATGTATCTATTCACATGAGTTAAAGTTTGGCAGGCATAAGCTCATCGTGTAGCATAGTCAATGCTGTGACCAACTAACCAATGCTAACCGGGATTGCAATCCAAACCGTATTCTATATATATATATATATTTTATAAAAGGCAAATGATGAACTATGTAATAAGATGTTTATAGGAGTGTAAAAGGAAATACATACTTAGATTATTTTAAATGCATAAGGTGATGACCAAATAGTATTGACAAAGAAATAAATTAATGAAATATGTATAGGATATTTTCAAAGTCCGAAAACAAGACTCCTTCTATATAAGTTGGGGAATGAGAGAAGAGTTTGGGACTCCATGAATTAGAATGTTCTATAAATATTGACATTAACTCGATGGAGAATAAATACTACTATGACTATTGTAAAATTAGGATAATCCAATTGATATATAAAACTTTTGTTTAGGATAAATATAAAATGAAAGTGACCAATGTGAAAATGTACATATGACAAATTGTTTTGTTTTAGCGGGCTCATACTAAACTCTAATTAATAATAATAATAATAATAATAATAGCTCATCCTAATGAGAAATAATTGGTATTGCATTCGCATATAAAAATGTATAGTTTCTTGTTAGGATAAGAGTTTTTTCTGCTAAGTATGGGGATGATGAGGCCAAACTGTTTTTTTCTTTTTCTTTTTCTTTTTTCTTTTGTTTTTTTGGCTGAGGATATCATTTAACTACGGTTAGTAGTTAGGTTAGAACAATGATTAGTGGTTAGCTTGAGAGATTGGATTGTTATTCTAGATT
The DNA here is from genome assembly GCA_015143295.1 of Tetracentron sinense. Lineage (NCBI taxonomy): Eukaryota > Viridiplantae > Streptophyta > Magnoliopsida > Trochodendrales > Trochodendraceae > Tetracentron > Tetracentron sinense. The sequence continues at coordinate 29,566,418 of CM026567.1, read as the reverse complement.
GATTACTTTAGGCTCCTGCACTATCATGCATTGGACATATATGTGGACGACGAACATTGATTGCTATTTTCTTAATTTTTAATAAAGAAGTGTTGAGAAAAGCTGATTTCTTCTTGGCGAAGGCGAAAAAGTTTCCAGAGCTTGTGAGGTGGCCAATTGAAGGCCAATAACAAACCCCAACCCCCAAACACATCACAGGACAAGTCAGGCTGGCCCAAAGTCAAAGCATCACAAATTTTGGAAGCCCAATCCCATCATGGACCATACCACGTACTGAGATATGGGCCTTATGGCTGCACATGGAGCAAAGCCGAAGTTGGGCCCAATCCAAGTTCCTTTGGTTGGGCCTGGGGGGCTGAAGCCCCCACTGAAATTTTGGAAAAAATAGTATACTATTATTAGCCCAGGAGAGGGGTGGAGCCCGGACTTTTGAGAAAAATATATTCTTTACAAATAGACACAAACAAACAGACACGATGACCCATAAACTTGGCCCTCAAAAAAAAAATTGGAGGCCTATGAACTTGGCCGGGTTTGATTAAGGAGATGATTTAATTTTTGGTAGATTACTTCCACCATAAGAGTTATCTCTTCTTTTGGGCTTTTGGCTACGTAAAAAGTTATACCTAACTTCACATTTTTCTTTGTCTACAAAAGATGAACCCGCAATCAAAAAAAAGTTGATTAAGGCCCACTCTTATTCTTATGTTGGCACAAAATGGGGAGTTGCCATAAACTTTCTTGTAGATCACCTAAGTGAGGAGTGAAACTTGGCAGCAATGGTTATTTGCAGCCCAGGTTTGCAGCACCTAATGGACTGTTTACACATCAAAGATACCAAATTTGCAAATTTCATAAAATAAAATAAAAACTCTCATCTATTTTTATATTTATTAGGGGGGAATTTCTTTATGTGTGCGCGTTCCATCCAGCGAAACGCACACACGCCTCTAGGCCACCAAGTGTCCCATTTTAACCCCCATTAACTGTCGTTAAGATTCACTTACCCCTAAAGTTAATGAATCTAACCTTGATTTTAAAATAAAAAAAATTAAACCTAAATTAATTCAAGTTAATCAAACATGGTTTGGCTTGAGCTTGACTTGTTCATACATTCAAGCTCAAATAAAAGTTTAGCTTGATTTGTTCGAGTATTCACTAAGTTTGGCTCAAACCTTGGCTATGAGTGCACCCTACTTTTAGGGTACAAAACAGAAGCTTAAACTATATATGTTATAAATAAGGTGCTTTAAGGTAAGTATCGAATAAACCAATGAACCTATTGTAGGAACCTGTTGCTGGAGAAGCTTTATTATTTTTTATAACTTTCTTTCTAAAATTATAATGCTACATTGCTACATTTTCTTTTAAATTCACTTTTTTTATAACCAAAACTTGTGTTATTATCTTCCATTAAGAGAAAGACACGTGTTTTTCACTAACACTCTCCAATCAAAAAAAGAGAGTGAGTCTCAAAAGAAAATGATGCTAGCTTTATCCATATAAGATATTCATAATTTTCATTCCTTTACATTTTAGATAATAAAGTAGAGTGTTAGCCGTACTCTCAATCAACCTATACTCTCATCCTCAGCTAACCATTTGTCTATTTTGTAGTGATTAAAGTACTTTTTCACCAAAAAAAAATAGATAAGTAGTTGGTTGAGGGTGAGAGTATGGGTTGACTAAGAGTAGGGCTAACATTCATCTAAAATAAATGATTTTATTAAGATTAAACTTTTTTTTTTTAAAAGTTATAATACAGAAGAGGTGAGACTGTGGAAGTTTTGAATTGAGCCGCAAGAGAGAAATAAGAAGAGCTGTCTCTTTCCCACGGCCATAGTTGCAAGAGTTGGGATCCCGGTGACTATAGACAGAGACTTCCTTTATGGCTTGTTTTTGCACGATGCAACAGGTGTTTTTTTAACTTTAGTTAAGAGGTTAAATCTCTAAACATGTTTTATGAATACAAATAGGAAAATACATAACTTAATCTAATGTACAGTCTTTATAGGTCAATGCCCCTTTTTTACCACACATTAACTGTAGTTAAATATTCACTCACTCTTATCGTTAAGCAATCAAGCTTGATTTAAAAAAAACCAAAATATTTATTTTAATTTTCTTCAACTTAACCATAGTTAAAGAGTCTTAAAAGGGACACGTGGCCTTGGCATTAGATAACCTATTCTAATGGGAATGCGGGGTATGCTAATCACAGCCCATAAAAATAATAAGTATCGTGTAAGCCAGAGACGTTCTCTCCTGCTACTGCCACAACGGATCCAGACCCATAGTTGCATGTCAACGATTGGTGGCGTACTGTGGAACTGACACGTAAAGCACTTTATACATGCTGACTCCAAATACAATACTTCCACGTATATCTGCTCCATACCTCAGCATCCTAGTCAATCCTCCCTCCCTTTTCGGCTCCTATTTAAACCGCAGCTCTTCCCCTACTCTCAATCAACACCACGTCTCTCTCTCTCTCTCTCTCTCTATAATGGCCAATTAAATGGCAAGTCTATGTGCAGAGCAACACATCTCTCATCATCCTTTCAAGAAAACCCTCCAAATCATCGAGGAAAATTTCTCAGTCGCCGAACCTAGCTTTTCGTTTCACCTCAAAATAGCTCCGATCTGTTCATGGAAGAAACACTGTTACGTAAGTTCTTGCCGTCAAATAGCCGCGACGACGAAGAATCCGACGAGTTTCGAATGTACGAATTCAAGGTCCGTATATGCAATCGTAGCCGGAGCCACGACTGGTCCGACTGTCCCTTCGCTCACCCCGGCGAGAAAGCACGGCGAAGGGACCCCAGGAGGTTTCATTACTCCGGGAAGGTCTGTACGGATTTCCGGCGAGGAGGGTGTTTTCGAGGTGATGCTTGTGAATTCGCTCATGGGGTGTTTGAATGCTGGCTTCATCCTGCTCGATACAGGACTCAAGCGTGTAAAGATGGGAAGAATTGTAAGAGAAAGGTTTGTTTTTTCGCTCATACAACTCGTCAGCTTCGTGTTTTGTCTTCGAATTCTCAGTCTCTTCCTCTGGAATTATCTTCTTCTTCCAATCGTTGCTGTGTTTTCTGTCACTCTGTTGCATCGTCTCCAACTTCTACTTTAATGGGTTTCTCTCATTTATCTCCTTCTTTGTCTCCATCACTCTCTGGATACAATAAGAAGCAATTTTTTAATGGGGTTTTGAGTTACAGGGATGCACTTACAGAGATTAGGAACTCCATGGAAGGTATGGATCTCAGTGCAGCTTCTCCTACATCTGTTAACAGCAGAAATCTTTCATGGGTCGGTGTTTCTTCTAACTGTGGAGATCAAGAACACTTCATTCTGTCACCTTCTATTCCACAAGCATTTGGGTCGAGAGATTTTCTTGAAAGAGACGAAAAGATCAACAACAATGGTTGGTCTTGCCCTGATCTGGAGTGGGTGAACGAACTTGTTATGTAGATGATGATGTTGATCTTGATCAGTCTGTGTACAGAGAGCTGTACGTACATGTGTTCGATGATATATATTGCCTTTTAGTTTCTATTTTTCTGCTTTAATTTGATCTATGAATTGAATTTTCCATTGAAGTCCTCTGGCACGGATCTTTGTTCTTGTTTAGATTTTGCTTTGTTTAGTGGAGTAAAGCAGAAGATGCTACTCTGCTCATGTAATCTACGTATTACACCTAACCACGATTTTTATGCTTCGAAAATCATGCTTATGGATCTCCGGGAGAGTCCGTTTTGTGTGTGCTGGTCGCTACACACAGGGTCTACATGAGGCATTATTAGTAGAGATGTGTCCCTTTTAACACTCCTTTTTAACCTTGGTTAAGTTTAACTAAATTAAAATTAAGATTTTGATTTTTTTAAAACCAAGGTTGGATTGCTTAATCGTGAGTAAATCTTAACCACCATTTATGAATATTTAAAATGGGGGTGTGGATCAAGAGGACGGCCATTTTGTTACAAAATAGAAACCACGGAATCCTAAGTATTTTCCTTATTAGTAAGGACTAAGGAGGAGTGCTAGCAAACAACATATTTCATTAATTTTTTTCTAAAGACTAGAAATAATCTCAAGTTGTAACCGGACTCCTTGGAGTCCAGTTATGCCCTTGAGGTCGTCATGTTTCCCTATTGACACCCCTTAATTGTGGTTAAGATTTACCTACTTTAACTACTCGTAAGGGTTCACTTACTTATCCTTGGTTTTATAAAAGAATTTTAAAAACAATTAATCCTAAGAGTTATAAATTTTAATCAGGATTTAAAAAGATATTTTTTTTTTTGAAAAACAAAGGATAAGTGGGTGAACCCTAGGGATGGGTGAAGTGGACACATGATGACCTCAGGAGCAGTCTGGTTACAACTTGAGAGAAGTTGAAGTCTTTTCCAGACTCTCTGTGGGTGCAAATCCCTCATTGCTACCTATTCAATAAGTTTTTTTAAAAATAAAAAATTTTACTCCGTCTTCCAAGTTCTCGATAGACATGGATTTTTTTTCAAAACTCATAATATAAATCGTAAATTTCTCTTTTAAAAATTTTGTTTTCTCAACCTGTTTAGAAGGTAGCAATGACAAGTGTCGCACCCACAATGATCAACTTGGGATTTTCTCGATATCTTCATTAATATTAATGTTAACATGGATGAAAGAAAGGGACAGATGTCATCTCCAAGTTAATGCTAACATGAATGAAAGTCAAGAATCTCAAAGGGTCCCATTATATGGACAATTATAGTTAGGAGTGTATTCGAGCCGAGCTTGGTCATGTTTGAGCTCGGCTTGAACATGCTCGAGCTCGGCTTGAGTTTGGATTGAGCTTATTCCAGCTCAAATATTTAGGTTTGAGCAAGCTTGATCGAGCTCGAGTTCTGTTCGAGCTCAAACTTTATTCAAGTCGAGCCGAGCTCAGGTTGATTCAAGCTTGATTCACAGAATTATTTTGTTTAATTTTACATAATTTAAATAAAAGTATTTATTAATAAATCATAATACAAGAAACTATAAAAAAAATTAATAAATTCATAAACAAAAATAAGATTTGAGGGTAGTCCTTGGTTATTATTATCTCTTAAACTTATTTATTATAAATTAAAAATTATTACAATCTATAATAAATAAAAGTTTAAAAAATTATTTTGTATCAATATAAATAACATTATAAATAAGTATCAAATCGAGCTCAAGCCGAATTGAGCTTTAAACGAGCCGAGTTTCGAGCCGAGCTGAATCAAACAGGGTCTGACTTGAGCTTGATTTATTTAAACATTCAAGCTCAAATAAAAGCTAGACCGGATTCATTCAAGCCTAAAATGCAGCTTGGCTCAAATTATCCAAGCCAAGTCAAGCAGTCAAGCTAGCTTGGCTTGAGTGCAGCCCTAGTTCTAGTTCTAAGTAAGACAGTAGGTATGTGCAGTGAACACTAGAGGAAAATTTTATTATAATGAAATGGTGTACCATACAATCATGGCATATTCTCTTATTATTCGTCTTTAAATTGTCTATGTTTCCTTATACGATACTTATCCAACGGAGATATAGACAATGAGGATGGGCAATGGGCAGGACCACAGAGGGGGCAGTGAGGACATTCTAGGTAGGGTGTATGTTGGTGGGTAGGGAGCTGTCACAAGAAATGGTGTGGAAAGAGGAAGCAGCCCATGCTTACGTTACATTGCTAGGAGAGAAGACACCCAACAAATTCATTTATTATGCACGGTAAGGGAGGGCCAACGCCTCAAAACCCTACGAAATACTTGTGACTCAGCTTTTTCAACTTTTACCCAGGATTTCTGCAATTAGGGTTAGGGTCGAAATTCTAACCTTAGATAACGAGAAAGGTATTTTAGGGATAGGGCTTGAATCTAATTCTAAAACACTTATCACATCTCTAACACATCAATATTAATTTCATAGGTTCCTATTAACCTGTTTAGGTTTTTAAAAATATTGATGTGACACCAAAAAAAAAAAAAAAACTAAGGTTAGGGTCTCGAATCTTTTGCCGTCAATAACATTCTACGTTTGCTTTGACAAAGCCGAAACATTATTTTGATGGAGCTCTCAATTTTAACCTAAAAAGGTGTTAACCTTATAATTAATAATAGAAAAACAGATTTATTGAGAATAGCTTCAATATTACAACGACCTCCATTATAGTTTATATATAGATTACATTGACCTCAAGAAAACTATTCTAATCAAATCCTAATAAAATATGTTATATCCTTAATTCATGTCAATCAAGTCCGGTTATGCCCTTTAGGTCGTCACATGTCCCTATTAACACACCTTAACTATGGTTAAAATTCACTTTCTTATCCTTAATTTTTAGAAAAAAAAAATATTAAATTTTTTTTTAACCTTAGGAGTTAGTGAATTTTAGCTAGGGTTTGAAAAAAAATGGATATTTAAAAAAAAAAAACAAGGATAGGTGAGTGAATCTTAACCATAGTTAAGGGGTATCAATAGGGACACGTGGTGACCTCAAGGACATTACCAGGAAAAAAAATCTCAAAATAAAAATATTACCAAAAAAAAAATTTCTCGAGGCCTACGTCCCCGAACTCCCAAGTTCCATACCCTCAAATTAATTTTTTTTATATGTGTATTTTGCCCCCCCACCCCAATGAAAAATTCCTGGCTCCCCCCTGCTAATTGTGAAGCAGTGTATCTCATTCGCCTTATTATAGTACTCCTAATATATTCTCTAATTCTCTCTTAAACATACGGGGATGGAAAAATCTCCTTGTGTTAGCCACTAATAAAAGTCCACTTTCGCTCCTTAAGATCTGCACTGCATGCTTTTCTGTTGATGGATAAATCTCGTGCTCTTCTTGATGTGGTTATGAAGAAGGGATTAGCCTCTAATGGCTAAGAAATGTGAGTCTCGATAGGTTTAATAAATAGGCTTCTATGGACCTAGAGTAGTGGTCTGAAAACCTGAAAAGATGGCTCCATTGGGCATGTAGAAGAAGCCTTAAGTGGGCTAAAATGGACCTCAATGGGCACAAGAAAAGGCCTTAAAAGACTTGAAAGACCTCTAAAGAGCCTAAACAATGCCTCTATGGGCTTGTGAGGAGGCTTCTTTGAGCCTTTTTTTTTTTTTTTAAACCTCATCTACCATAACCAAAACAAAAGATAGGTGGAAATAGGCTTGGAGTTTGCATCATCTCGGTTGTGGTGCCGACAAAGATTGTGTTAATATAACTCCGCCAAAGAGCCATATTTTCCCATTAACTCATACGGTAGCTTCTCCAAGGAGCTCATCAACTTATTTTGCTTAAAAAATCAATCACGCAGCCCTTCTTCTACTTTTTCGTTCATTCAATATCTAAGATTTATTATTGGTCATAAGCCAAGGATATGTCTAAGAATACATACATGGATCATTGAACAAACATCATTAGGATCACAGAAGAAGAGACATTCCCTCCTATATTAGCAAAGAGAGGTGTCTTAGACCTGAAGAAGAGGGACGCTATTATGGGTTGCAAGGTGTGCTATAGGTGCTTGGAGAGAGGGTTGTCGGCTGTGAGCAATTCTTGGAGAAACTAGTAGCATGCAGAAGGAATATAAAAAAAAAGTTGGGACTGATATGGACAGATCACTAAAGTTAATAACGAGCAACAACACTTTTCAGAGTGAAAATGATGAATTCTTGGTAGAACCAGATTATCCAACAAGTCAAAAGTGATATGCAACAAGAATAGGTAATAAAAAAAAATAGAGGATTCATACAGTATGGAAGGACCAAGGCATAAAAATCCTATGAGATACTTGTGAGCACGGATTTCGGTACTCACCATTAATGTTATGATTCGCTACTTATTTATTCGGTAGGAATAAGTCCAGGATAATGGATAAGGTCTTTGTCTGCTTAGAGGTCTAGGTAAAATGTTCGGTTAAGCCTGAGAAAGGTGTTAGGTATCTCGGCACTTCCGTTTTACAACGGTTCCCTACTTACTAGGTTTAAGCCAAATTAATGTCATTTAATAGTCAAACACCTTACATTTAGTTTATACTAATCCAAGAAGGGAAAAACTAAACTAGGGTCGAACCCGGGTTGGATTGCCTACATACTCACATTGGGGTGGGATCAGACCCGAGCGTAGTTCTGACACATGAGCCCATGCCGAGGCTAGGGGGGAGTGTTGTGTATGCACCAAGGGTGGCTAATGAGCCTAGTCTGGTAGACTAGGGTTGCGTTGACCAGGGTTGGTCAAGTGCATGGTATTGGGCCCGGTAGGTCAAGGGTTTGGGCCCAGTATGCCAAAATGATAAGTCCGGTAGGTTAGAGCTTAGTCCGGTAGACTAAGGGAGTGGGCCCGGTAGGCCAAAGGGGTGATTGACCGGATTGGTCAAAGGTAAGCCCGGTAGGCTAGGGTTGGGCCCGATAGGCCAAAGGGGTGAGCCCGGTAGGCTTTGAGTTGGGCCCGGTAGGCCAAGAGGTGTTTTACCATGGTTAGGATTGCTAACCGGGGTTGGGCAAGGTCCAAGGTAAATTTATGGTTCTTAAAAATTGATTGATGATTTTTGGGGATTTTTCCCAATTTTTCCCAAGTTAAATGGGGGTTAACCATGGTTAACACATGAGTTTAACTATGGTTAGTCCGATTAACCAAGATTGGGCACTCTACAAAGTTGGATTTTGGGTTATGATGCCATTTCTGACTTTTCTTGATTTTTTGGAAATTTTATATGGTTTAAATGGGCTAAACCATGGTTAAACCAAGTGTTAACCATGGTTAGGCATGCTTGCACAGTCCAAAGATGTCATTTTCTGAAGTTTTGAAATATTTTGGATTTATTGGGATTTTTTAGAATTTTTCCAAAAAGTTTGACCAACTAACCATGGTTGAGTTAACCATGGGTTACGACAAGGCAGGGCCTGGGAATGCTTGGGATGGGCCGCAGGGGCCAATTCAGGTCTGGTGGAGGGCCTCCCGTGGACTGTGGGCCACTATAAGACCCAAAAATCCCAAAAAAACATACTGTCAGTAGATGGATTACCGACAGTTTGGTACATTTTCAACCATAGTTTAGGGGCTTGTAACTTGAGTTAGGGGTGGACCCCTAGGGTCCACGACCTATGATTTTGAAGCTCCTGATGAGGGGAATGCTCTGGGCCTGTTGTGGGCTCCAGGGGAGGCCTTATGTGGGCATGGTGTGGGCCCAAAGCTCACTGCACATAAAATAATGATCTCTCGGTAATGTATTCACTGATAGTTTGGCAGTGTTTCTTGTTTTACAATTTAACCATGGTTAGGTTAGAGGTCAGGGTCTGGAAAGCTCAGGATGGGCTAGAGAGAGGTCAGTAGACCCATTTTGGGTCCTAGATTTGACCAGGGCATGCTCAGGTGGGGCCCACAATAGCTGCAAAAGAAAGCTTCAGGAGTGTCAGTACTGAGTTTACCGACACTCCTAAATTTTTCAGAACTTGAAAATCCCTTATGGGGGTGTTTCCAGGGGTTCCCTCATGACTTGAGGGACTCCCAGAAGTCCCTAAGGACACCCGGAAAGCTGTTATGCCCTCGAGGGAGATTCCCCACACCTATAAAGGTGGGAGAGACCCCCCCCCCCCCCCACAGTAGGTTTACCTGTAAAAAAGATAGAAAAACTCTCTTAGATGGACTAGGGGCTCACAGGGGTATTAAAACATGTAAAAAAATGGGGTAGGGGGAAGCCCTACCCTGTTGATCGCTGATGAGGAAGGTGGTGGCTGGTGACAGCGCTGTCGCGGTGCTACACGGTAGTGCTACGGACAAAGGGGGATCGGGGAGCTTCTGGAAGAGCCTAGATGTTTGAGGAGAGAGCTAAAGCTTCGAAATGGACCAGGGGTTCGATTGTGGAGGTTTGCATGTGGGTCTAAGGCCAGTGGGGGTGTTGCCATTTATAGGGGAGCATGGGGAGAACACACCTGGTATTAGTACCAAGGTGGATGAGCTACATTAGGCCAGAGTGGGCTGCTTGAGGTCAGAGAGGGGGGCTGCAGGCGTGCCTGACCACGCAGGGGGTGGGTGTGCTGCAGGAAGAAGAAACATGGAATGTCGGTAATGTATTTATCGACATTCCCCAGCCTTTGCAAATGGAGGGTGTCGGTAATCACTTCGGCAACAATGTTGGTTTTTGCCCAGAGGGCTCCTGGCCTATGCAGGCACACGGTACGGGGGTTGGGGGGTTTGAATTTGGTGGGCCTGGGCTTGGGCCCAGGTCGAGATTTAAGGGTTTTCTTGGACTTGGGGTTAAGCCCTAATGGCCTAGGGCTTGGCTAGGCTATGGCTAGGGCTAGGCTACGGCTAGGCAAGGGCAAGGGCTAGGCTTACTTAGGATTTATCTAGGGTTAGAGTCTTGACTAGGGTTAGGCCTAGGTTTAAATAGGGTTAAGGTTTAACTAGGGTTAAATCCTAGAGTTTGAAAAGGGTGATACCTAGGGTTTGGTTAGGGTGCACCTAAGGTCAACTAGGGTTCGTCCTAGGGTTAAGTGACTGGACTGGGGGTAACCATGGTTAAAAGGACTTAACCACGGTTAAGACAGGGGTGTAAAAATTGGGTGCTTATAATACTTGTGGATCAGCCTTTTCATTTTTTAACAAGGATTCCTTCTCTTAGGGTTAGGGTCGAAATTCTAACCTTAGATAATGAGAAAGGTACTTTAGGGTTACTGTTTGAACCCTAGTCCTAAAACACGTATCACATCTCAACACATTAGTATTAATTTCGTTGGGTTCTATATCCCGACACCCAAAAAACAAGCTAAGGTTAGGTTCTCGAATCTTTTGCAGGTTGCCTCTTGCAACGAATATTTGTTCCTCAATTCTTCTTGTGAATGTGAGGATTTTTTTTCTTATGCCTAATCATAACATATTCTATGTTTAAATATGAAGCGAAGCACTGCTTGAAAATGCTTTAACAGAGCTGCTAAAACATTTTGACGGAGCTCTCAATTTCAAAGTAACAAGGTGGAAACCTTGTAATGACTTTCAAAATTCGTATTTCATGAGTTGTAGTGTAATAAATTAACCAGTTATACTCACACAAGAAATTTCTTATGTGGTTCCACTCGGTGACTCCACAACAACATTAGACAGTTAATTAAGAAAATGCTAGCTCTAACTGCATCAATTATTAATCGCTTCAAAAATTGAAAAATCAAGCAAATTTGAGATGTGGGCCCCATAAAAAGTAATTTGATTTTTCCTTGTTAGGTATGAATAATGGTTATGCGATTAGGGTTAGCAACCCCTAGACAATTGTTAAAATTCTATTGTGGTGGGGAAGGTAGCAATGGAGTGTGATGATGGGGAAAATAGCTTCAAGGCTTGCACAAAAAAAAAAAAAATAGGGTTTTTCCCTAACTACACCCCAACACTAGTGGGACGTCCAAAGCACACCTGGAATCTAAGAAGTTTCCCATTCTACATCTCCCAGGTGCAGGAATGAGTTTCCTTGCATTTCTGGAAAGAAACACCCCCATAGGTATCTTCCCTCCAATTTCTTTAGCTTGCAAAAAGGACCTTGAAAAGGAAAGAAATAAAATATATATTTCACTTTCCCTCATATGCATTGCCGATTTCTTAGAATCAATGCTTCGTATTGTAAACAATGTTTTGTTTGGAGCTTTGATTAACCCACCCAATCCACCCAGCAGCTCATGTGTTACACCTTGCGAAAATTTGTAAAGCTTGGTTTACCCTGCTGCCCATGTGTAAAGCTTGCGAAAAGTGTAAAGCTTGATTAACCCACCCCGTAGCCTATGATATTTGTAGCCGATTAAGTTCACCCATATTGAAAATTACCAACCAAATATACTGGATAATATGGTTGAAAACTAAGTTCAGTCCTGTTGGATTGTTTTAGATCTCAACCATGTTCAGTCATCCCATTTCATCCCCTTTAACTATGGTTAAACTTGGTTAATCTTAACCAACTTAAAATTAATTTTATTTTCTAAAAAATGGATGAACCCTATGGTGAGTGAATGTTAACCACAGTTAATGGGTGTTTCAAAAGGGGACGGGGATTTGTATAACTTTGGACAACATGAGTGATAAAAAAATTAGACAGAATTAGCAATCAGCAAATACCTAAAACACTTTCATTGTAATAAACGATGTTATTTTGTACTAAGAAAATTAATGATTTAAGTGGTAGAATCTTGGTAACTGTAGCATGTATGTGAAAGGAACAAGAAGTAGAAAGTATAATATAAACAGAACACCTAAAAACAACTTGGTTTTTAGACAAAATTAGCGAACTGCCAACACTTGAAAACAACTTCGCATTACTTAATTGCAAGCCTTCCACATTTCAATTGTCCTGTGAGATGGGAAACCTACACCTCTGGTGATTATGACCAGTTTGCTTACACCTTCCACATTTCACTGTCTACCTCTCCTCTCCCTGTGAATGAATTCTAGACTTCTTTGGTATTCCAGTTGGCATTCTTTGTTTCGGGGGTTTAATTTTGGCACACATTTCTTTCAATTCTTTTGGTGTCTCCCATTGGCTCTTGTCACGTACTGGGTAAACCGATTCTTGATAAATGTTCTGATAATTATCCACCATATAGTAAGGAGAACATAAGTCGAAAGGATTAATACAATACTTACCACATGCCGCAAGTACATGCAAACAAGGTAACCCCAACACATCAAATGCATCACATGTACAAGTCCTTTCACTTAGTTTGACTGTGTCAATAAACTCACCTTCGATGTAGTATTCGTCCCTACTAATCCCATGGCATCACGTATTGTGCGCATCATCTAAAAGCTCTTTGAGTTGTTTATTAGCCCAAGGGGTCAATGGTCCCTTAAAAGATAATGCACATTTTCTTCTATTGTAAAACATCAGTTGAATCTTGAATCTCACCATTTCCGTGAGGATTCTAACCGGTATTCTCTTGCCTTTTTCAACAAAGTATTGACGCTCTCAGCTATGTTGGTAGTGACCATGTTGTATCTCTTACCCGGGAAGAACGATGATGCCCATCTTTCTTTACCTATCTTATGAAGCCATTCATACACAGGGGGGTTTGCAAGTGTAAGATCTCGCATGCAATTCTCAAAAATAGCTCGTCTGCATGTCTTTGCAGCGGGCCAATAATACTTGTCCAATGTCTTGTCCTTAAAAGTGTCAATCATATTCTGAAAAATATGATATGCACAATAGCTATGGATTACATATGGAAAAACAATCGGAACTTCTTTCATCAAATCTTTTTGTCGGTCTGAGATAATAACAAGTCTTGGCAGGTATCCAAGCACACCTTTTAATTGGGTCAGGAACCAATTCCAACTCTTGTTGTTCTCTGATTCCTCAATCCCATATGCTATTGGAAAGACACGGTTATCTCCATCCAATGTTGTAGCCACAAAGAGTATACCCTTGTACTTTCCCTTCAAGTGTGTCCCATCAATGGCCAGTACCCTCCTTAATGAAAACTGAAAGCTTCTTATGCATTGTCCGAGTGCAACAAAACATCTCTCAAACCTGTTTGTTTTTGGATCTACTAGAATGGAAGTCACCGTCCCAAGGTTTGTCCTCTTTAGCTCATGAAAATAGGCTGGAAGTTCAATATATGAGTCTTCATAAGATCCCATTACTTGTTTTACTGCAATCTCTCTACCCATCCATGCTTTCTTATAGCTGATCTCAACCCCATATTTCTCTCACATTTCATGCATAATCTTATGTGGCCTACATCCCACATGTGCCTCGACACGGCCAACAACAATCTCGCTTGTTACCTTACTAGTTGCTTGTCGATGACCTCTCCCACCATAAGGCAAGCTACACGTGTGTTCTGGCCTGTATATCTTATTTTAAAACCCCCAGCATCATTCACTCTAGATGCATGAACCGTCCAATTGCAATTTTTATCTATACACATGACGATGTATCTCTAGGTGCATGAAAATAGGACTTTGTATTCAAAGTGTCTCCACATTGCATACTTGCTCAAAATAGTTTGTAGCCGATTTTTGTCCTTAAACATCTGTCCAATGGCTATTTCAGTAGTATCTCCCACCACATCTGGATATGCTGATAAATTCGCATTGACGTATGCATCATCATCATCTAAACTTGCATGTTCTACACTGCTTGGAAAATTAGATGACACAAATGGCCCAGTCAATGGATTATGTGTTAATGGAGCGAGTGATGCATGAGAGGTGTCAATCCTACAAGAGATCAATAATTCAATTTTAAGATAAATGAAACTAATTTAAGAGTAACGTCTATACAATAATAATGACATTTGTTTCCGTACCTTGGTATAGGTGAAGCAATGTTAGCACATCCCATCTCCATAGCAATATCCCTAATTGGGATGTCTTCATCACCAATCATATCCTCATAATCATCATCGTTAACCTCTACTGTCAAATCATTGTAGTTATCCAAGTGCTCCTCCTCATGGTAGCCAAATTCATTATCAACGCAATCTTCATCGCCATCATCTCCAACTCTATTTGGTACAAAACTTGTATTATAACTGTAATCTCCTGACCATTTCTCAGATTCAGTAAAAGCCTTAGGTGAACTCTTTTCTTGGATGACAGTGAACTCTTCTCTTGGACAATGGGTGGACTCTTCTCATGGACAATAGATTTCCACCTCACTTTCTCCACAAACAATGGTATACAATATTGTGGACGCTCTTCACGTACTTGGAAGAAACCCAACACATCTTCGTCATCTGTAATATCGGTTAGAGGGAGTGGTTGGAGTGAATGGCAAGGGAAATTCACCTTGATTTTGATACCATATTCTTCGGGTCTCGTTTTTGTAATTTTGTGCATTTTAGCTAAAAGCTGGTTGTATGTAATTTCATTACTCACAACCGCACATCTTGAGGCCCCACCCTTGTATGAGAATATCTCATTTTCACATATCCATTCCCCATCATAAAAACATAAAATGGATTTTAGAGCCCTTACCTGCATATGGAATAAATTTATACATCAATATATATATATATATATATAAAGAAGATGAAAATACAAACAAGAGGAATTTGGTGGAACATCAAGCTAGATCAATTAATCTATTTTTTAAATTACAATTTTGCAGCGGGATCAGTGCTCTTAGTTCCTTCGATTTTTTTTTGGTAGGTACTAATCATTTATCTAGGGTTAGGGGGTGGTAGTACTCATGGTGAGCGCCAATAGCAAAGGAAAGAATTAGCTCCTTGACCACCATTATCCTCCCTATGAAGCAGACGTTCCTGTGGTCATTTATCTCCCTGAAATATAGTACATAAAATGACCAACCCAATTGAGGATGAAGGTCACGGGCTTTAACTATCAACTATGTGATGCCATGGCTGTTACAAGTTAAACAGTAAACGAAAAGTAACCATGTTACTTACCTATTTTGGAAGACATGAGCAACTCATAGCTTTCATGTGCAACCACCATAGATGATAAATATTCTCTTCATATGATTGCATGAATAGATGCTGTATTCCAGCCCTTGCACACCAACTTGCAAGTGAGGGATGCTGGTCAAGTGTGCAAGAGATGGAATATAACATAATTTCAATGTTCAAGAGATAGTTCGGCCTATAAGTAATAGGAATCAAAGATGTACTATTTGCATAATTTCAATCAAGATAAACCAATCAATTTAAAACAGCAACCTTACAATTTCTTAATTTCAATTAAGAAAAAAAAAGGCAAAAATACAATCAAGAATGATGAAATTTACATAATGGAAACCTTAATTTACCGTTTTAGATGATTTAGAGGAAGGGACAATCAAGCTTTACACTTTTCACAAGCTTTACCCATGGGTGCAAGGTAAACCAAGCTTTACAAATTTTTGCAAGGTGTAACACATGAGTTGCTGGGTGGGTTAATCAAAGCTCCAAACAAAACATTGTTTACAATACGAAGCATTGATTCTAAGAAATAGGCAATGCATACGAGGGAAAGTGAAATATATTTTTTATTTCTTTCATTTTTCAAGGTCCTTTTTGCAAGCTAAAGAAATTGGAAGGAAGATACTTGCGGGGGGCATTTTTGTCCAGAAATGTAAGGAAACCCATTCCCACACATGGGAGGTGTAGAATGGGAAACTTCTTAGATTCCAGGTGTGCTTTGGACGTCCCACTACTAGTGTTGGGGTGTAGTTAGGGAAAAAACCCAAAAAAATATAATAAATGATTTTCAGAAATAACTTTTTGGATTTCCCCCCAAATGCACCCAAGTTCTTTGAGAAACCCAAAATACACCCCAAACTACTTTAAGACCCTTTTACCCTTGTATTTTGAAGAAACTCAAGAGTTTCTCTCCCACTACCATAACTATCTTCTTCCTCACCATTGTTCCCGCCGGCTCCTACCGCCGGGAACAATGGTGAGTTGTGGTGGTTTGTAACTGAGGCCGAAGACCGATTCATGTGGTGGTTCCTAGCGGTTTCGACTGTAACTGTAGTAGCAACACAAGATTTCACTTCCCGCACCAGAACTTTGCGTATTGACGACTAGATCTTAAACTTGAGATCCACCTACGACATTTCTTCCAAAATCACTCTTTTAAAACACACCCATGAAGAAATCAAAGAGAAATTAAGATGGAAAGAAACAAATCCAACATGTTTAAGTTGCAAAAACCTTCATAGACATCAAGAACAGAATCGAATAGACTGCAAGAACAGAATCGAACGCTTTGACAAGCGAGAGAAGTGATGATTTCCTGTCTCGGTCAAGAATTTCTAGAGAAAAAAAAAAAAACAAAACCCCACAAATTAAAATCACTAAATGATACTTCAATGGATCATAAACTTTTACAGTTATCAACTGTGCATAGCTGGCAGATGAGCTGTAACTTCAAGTAGTTAGGATTTTGTTATATAGTTAATAGATTAGTTATAGATTAGTTAATCTGTTTGTTCTAATTACAGCTTAGTTTCTTTGTATAAATACAGTTTTCTTGTAAACTCTTTAATGACTGAAAATACAGCAATTCTTCTACACTCTATTTTGTGAAATGGTATCAAAGCAATAAACACTCTGTTCTTCGTTCTTCTTTCTTCGAGATTCTTTCCTAAATCTTCTTGTTCACTCATGGATACTGTTCCATCAAATCTTGCATCATCTGGTGCAGTTTTTCAAACCCTTACTATCTCCATCATGGAGATAGTCCAGGGAGTTTGTTGGTTTCGCAACCTCTGGTTGGAAACAATTATCACACTTGGAAGCGATCAATGTCAATGACACTCTCCACAAAGAACAAATTGGGATTCATTGATGGATCATTGCCAAAACCAGACGAGTCAGATGCAGAGTTTCTTGCATGGAATCGCTGCAATAATATGGTCTTATCATGGATCCTCAACTCAGTGTCTCAAGAGATATCTTCTAGTATCATCTATATTGATTCTGCTGAGGAAATGTGGAACAACATCAAGGAGCGTTTTTCTAAACAAAACGGTCCATGGATTTTTCAATTGCAGAAATCCATATCTGCTCTTTCTCAGGATAATCATTCGGTAAGCTCTTACTTCACATCTCTAAAGGGGCTTTGGGATGAATTAAATAACTACGCCCTTTGCCTTTGTGTTCTTGTGGTGCTTCACGAACTATCCTTGAATATCAGCAGCGAGAGTATGTGTTTCAATTCCTGATGGGATTGAATGACTCTTTTGCACACATAAGAGGCCAAATCCTACTTATGGATCCATTACCACAAATCAACAAGATTTTTTCAATGGTTCTGCAAGAGGAACGCCACAGAGAGATTTCCTCTTCATTCTTTGCGCTTATGAACCATAATCCAGCAGCAATGGTAACAAAGTACAATCAACCATCCTCTCAGATGCGTTCTCAAGGTTCCAAACCACAATATAATCTGAAAGAACGTCCTACTTGCACTCACTGCGGCCTCCTTGGTCACACTGTTGAGAAGTGCTATAAGCTGCATGGATATCCTCCGGGATATAAGTTTACCAAAGGAAAAAATGCTCCATCTGCAAATCAAGTTTTGATTCTGATGTGCCTCAATTACCTCTCACATCTGAGCAATGTCAACAACTTTTAGCCATGCTTAGATCCAAGTGTTCAGATGATTTCTCAACTGCCAAATCTGTCATTACTGATAATCAGGATCATTTGCTTACTGAAATGGCAGGTAACACTAAAAATAAATTCTCTTGTTTTCAATCTACAATTCTAGGAGATAAACATTCTATTTTTTCTTTTATCTCTTTGTTTCAAACTGCTGCTAAAAATGCTGTTAAGTACCCATGGATCATTGACACGGGTGCTACAGATCACATGGTTTGTTCAATATCTTTTTTGACCACTATCACTTCCACAGTCTCTAAACAAGTTAGATTACCTAATGGTAACCATGCTGAAGTAACACACATTGGTACTGTCAAAGTTTCAGCAACCTTGATTCTTACAAATGTATTATGTGTTCCATCGTTTTCCTTCAATTTAATCTCCGTCAACAAATTGATTAAGAATCTTAATTGTTGTTTGATCTTTTTTGCTGAATTTTGTTTCATCCAGCAACTATCCGACTGGAGGACGATTGGAATGGGTAGAGAGAAGGCTGGCTTGTATCATTTGCTGCATAACTTGGAGAGTTTCAATGGTTTAGCACCTTCAAGTTTAGCTTCCTCTGTTTGTTCAATAAACTCTATGTCATCTGCTTCTGTTTTCAATTCTGTTTCTGTAAAAGTTGCAGCACATGTTTGGCATTTTCGATTGGGTCACTTATCTGACTCACGTTTTCAATTGCTTAATCATGTAATTCCTAGATTTACTTCCGTTTCTAATAAAGATTGCTCAATATGCCCTTTGGCAAAGCAACATAGAATTCCTTTTTCAATTAGTACTACACACTCCACTCAGATTTTTGAACTAATTCATTGTGACATATGGGGACCTTTTTCTTCCCCTTCATCAAATGGTTCAAAGTTTTTTCTTACTATTGTTGATGATCTTAGTCGATTTACTTGGGTATATTTGATGCATAGTAAATCTCAAACCCGTACACTAATTCAGTCCTTCATTCATTTGGTAGAAAATCAATTCAATGTCAAAGTTAAGTGTCTTCGGTCGGATAATGGCAGTGAGTTCAACATGGTTGATTTTTTTTCTTCCAAAGGCATCATTCATCAACACACATGCATTGAAACTCCACAACAGAATGCTATAGCCAAACGCAAACATCAACATTTGTTGAATGTTGCTCATGCTCTCAGATTTCAATCCCATTTACCATTGTATTTTTGGGGTGAATGCATATTAACTGCTGCCTATCTTATCAATCGCACACCAACTCCTTTACTTGCAAATAAAACACCTTATGAATGTCTACACTCTACTCTTCCTCAGTTGTCTCATTTACGTGTTTTTGGATGTCTTTGTTATGCATCCACTATTACTCGCAATCGTTCTAAGTTTGATCCTCGTGCTCGAGCTTGCATTTTTCTTGGATATCCTTATGGTATTAAAGGATACAAGCTATATGACATTTCTCTTAATGTTTTTTTTGTCTCCCGAGATGTTATCTTCCATGAAACAACTTTTCCTTTTGCCACAAAACAAGATTTTTTTTCTTCCCCTATCTCAGATCAGAATGTTCAATCTCCTATGGTTCCATCAATTAACCATTCTGATTTTTCATCATCTCCTACCACAAATCAGCATGTTCTTCCACTTACAATTCCATCCTTAGAACTTGGTGATTTGTATTCTCCATCTCTCCCTGCTTCTCAATCTACTAATCCCACCTTAGATGATATTATTTCTTCTGCACCTTCTCATGTCCTTCGTAGGTCAACAAGACCTCATTTTCAACCAAGTTACTTGCAGGAATATCATTGTCAACTTGCTGATGCTTCTCTCCCATTCTCTTCTTCATCCAAGTCAAGGGCAGGTTCTTCCTCTTCAGGCACTCCTTTTAGTTTATCATCTTATATTTCATATGATAAACTGTCACCTATGCAAAAGTCCTTTAGTCTTTCAGTTTCATCCCATTTTGAGCCACATTTTTATCATCAAGCTATAAAAATTCCCCATTGGTGTGATGCTATGAGAGCCGAGATTGATGCTCTTGAGGCAAATAACACATGGGTATTGACAGAATTACCACCTCATAAGAATGCAATTGGCTGCAAGTGGGTCTATAAAGTGAAGCTCAAAGCTGATGGCTCCATTGAAAGATACAAAGCCCGATTGGTGGCTAAAGGGTATACTCAAAGTGAAGGCCTCGATTACTATGAGACTTTCTCACCAGTAGCTAAGTTGACCACAGTAAGGTGCTTATTGGCTATTGCTGCAGCAAAAAATTGGCATCTACATCAACTAGATGTCAATAATGCTTTTCTCCATGGGGAGTTGGATGAAGAGGTTTTTATGGAGCTTCCTCTCGGGTTTGCTGCTAAAGGGACCCTAAAGTGTGTCGGTTAACAAAATCACTCTATGGATTAAAACAAGCTTCAAGGCAGTGGTTCTCCAAGTTTTCTACAACCTTGATAAGTCTTGGTTTCACTCAATCCAAATGTGATTATAGTTTGTTTACCCGAATGGTTGGATCCTCTTTTATAGCATTACTAGTCTATGTGGATGATATTGTTCTAGCTAGTAATGATTCAGATGCCATTTCCAGCTTTACTCATCTCCTTAATCAGCAGTTTAAACTCAAGGACCTTGGCCCATTGAAGTTTTTTTTGGGGTTAGAGATTGCTTGAAAGTCTACTGGTGTATCTCTCTGTCAGCGAAAATATGCCCTTGAAATCTTAGAGGATTCAGGTCTGCTTGCTGCTAAACCAATAAAGTTTCCTATGGAATCCAACCTAAGGCTTTCTCGAAATGAAGGCTCTTTACTCTCTGATCCTATATCATACAGACGCTTGATTGGCAGACTTTTATACCTTACAATCACTCGACCATATCTAGTTTTCTCTGTTCAAGTCCTCGGCCAATTTATGGACAAGCCTCGTCAACCTCACTTGGATGCAGCACATAGAGTCTTTAGATACATTAAAACTGCTCCTGGTCAAGGGTTATTTCTTCCTGCTTCTTCAGATTTTAAGCTCAAGGCCTTTTGTGATGCAGATTGGGCTGGCTGCCCTGATACCAGGCGGTCAGTCACTGGTTTTTGCACTTTCCTTGGTGATTCTCTTATTTCCTGGAAATCAAAAAAGCAACAGACCATCTCTCGTTCTTCAGCAGAGGCAGAATACCGTGCCATGGCAGTTGCTTGTTGTGAGATAATGTGGCTCTGCTCTTTGCTCAAAGATTTTCAAATTGATCATCCTCATTCTGCTTTGCTGTTTTGTGATTCTCAGGCTGCCATTCATATCGCTGCTAATCCCGTCTTCCATGAGCGTACCAAACACATCGATATCGATTGTCATTTGGTTTGAGAACAAATTCAAAAGGGAGTCATTCGTACTTTGCACGTTAACTCTCAACACCAATTGGCTGATATATTTACTAAACCCCTTGGTTATCAACCCTTTATTGCCATTATCTCCAAGATGAATCTTTTGAATATCTATGCTTCATCTTGAAGGGGGGTTTTACGGTTATCAACTGTGCATAGCTGACAGATGAGCTGTAACTTCAAGTAGTTAGGATTTTGTTATTTAGTTAATAGATTAGTTATAGATTAGTTACAGATTAGTTAATCTGTTTGTTCTAATTACAGCTTAGTTTCTTTGTATAAATACAGTTTTCTTGTAAACTCTTTAATGACTGAAAATACAGCAATTCTTCTACACTCTATTTTGTGAAATAAACCCATAAATGATCTGTGCAAGTGGCTTTACCAGTGGTGTTGAGAAACCCAAAAATGATCAGTGCAAGTGCCATAGTTGCCAACAAAGCAGTCATCGTTACACCCTTCGGTTTCACCTGAATTGTCAAGCAAAGGTGTCATTCAAAACCCAAAATCTCAACAATTGAAGAAATCAATAGATATTGATTACATAAAAATTCATACTTTCTCATATAAAGCATCAAGGGCATCAGTGTTCACAGGATATCCTACGTGGAATGTTGGTAGGGGACCTTTCCTACAAGTAAGGTAGTAAGGTAGAGAAGAAGGTAGAGTCCTAATATAAATTTGTTTATAGTCAATTCTTCTAAACAGGTGGGGGTATTCCCACTGCTCATGGGTCAGCTTCTTCCCTCATAACTTTATTCTTTTTTTAGCAATTGGTCCTTGTAACTTGGATCACTTGAATAAAATGTAATGAAAATGCCCCCTTTTCTCCAATTCGTCTCATTCTGTTCAAAAGAGCGGAAGATGAAAGCCAGGGGCTTGGGTTGCTTGGACGAGTCTCTGAGTTTTATTCCTCAGCCCGTCTACATCCGTGGCTGTTGCCATGGCCTACTGCTCTGCACCCGCACCAAATTCAGCCCCGACCAATACTAATGTCTTGCATGGGAGCTAACAGCGGGAGATGACGGGAACAATGGTGAGGAAGAAGAGAGTTACCATTGGAAGAGAAAAGAATTTGGGTGGTGGGGAGAGAGACTCTTGAGTTTCTTGAAAAAATAAGGGTTAAAGGGTCTTAAAAGGTTTTCTTGGGTGTATTTAGAAAAGTTTTTTAAAATGGAGTGTATTCTGGGTCTCTCAAAGAATCCTGAGTGTATTTAGGGAAAAATCTCATAACTTTTCTTGTTCCTAAATATGTTTGTTAGAATCAGATGATTCTTAAAAACATCGTGGCTTTAAAGTTTATCAAAAGAGCTTTTGTGTTTATGATCCACGAGAGTGGAAAAAAGTTGATAACCTTGGTAACTCTTAACTTCTCCACTAAAATAGCTAAAATACCCCTATTTGGGGTTAATTAATTCTTTTTTTTTTAGTGTTTAAGATGATAAAAAATGTAACACATGTTACCATAATCACTAATTGCTTGAACACTTGTAAATCACATTATGTCATATTCCCACAATATTGGGATCCATTGCACAATGGTTCCAAATTAGAGGAGCAACGTGGGACTAGGGGTGTCAAACAAACCCTATGGTGAGGGGCTCAACCCCCAAAGCAAAGGACTTTCTCCCCCTAAGATTCGAGGGTTGAGCTTGGTAATACCCTATAGAGTTTGACCTGACCCTCTATCTCTTATCATATATACTAGCATATACCCCATGCAATGTACGGAATGAAGAAAGACTTGAAAATTTTAAAAATATTAAAGAACATCTTTACTAATATAAAGAAAATGCCCAATGTTCAAAACGGAGATTGAATCTTTTGTAATTCCAAAACTACCCTTTGCTCTTATCTCATCTTTTCTCATTCTTATCTTATACATAATGAGCCCTTGAAAACGTACATGAAATTTTGCAAAATTTCCAAACTACCCTTATCATAATTATTATGTAATTATATAAGATAATTGCTTAGTTTCCATACTACCCCTCACTCATCTATCTATTAGGTTTGAAATTCTCTACGGTTATAGATGGACTCCTTGGAGTCAAGGAGTCCGGTTACGCTACTGAGGTCACCATGCGTCCCTTTTAACATTCTTTAATTATGGTTAAGATTCACTTAACCCTAAGGTTCACCCACTTAACATTGGATTTTAGAAAAAATATATATATAAAAATATTAACCCTAGGAATTAGTGAATTTTAACTAGGGTTTAAAAATTAAATTTTTTTTCTAAAAACCAAGGATAGGAGGGTGAACTCTAGCAGTAGATGAATCTTCACCATAGTTAAGGGGTGTCAAAAGAGACACATGGGCAACCTCAAGGGCGTAACGGGACTCCAACTGTGGTTAAGATTCACCGACCCTTAGGGTTCACTCACTTATTCTTGGTTTCTAAAAAAGAATATTAAGTTCTTTTAAACCTTTGATTAAAATTCACTAACTCCTAAGTTTAAAAAAAAATTCATATTTGTTTTCTACAAACTAGGGATAATTGGGTGAACCTTAGGGGTGGGTGAATCTTAATCAAAGTTAAGTAGTGTTAAAAGGGACACATAATGAACTCAGTGGCATAATCGGACTCTTCACTCTCTTGGCAAAATGCTCAGAAAGAAGAATGTCTCGACAAGGCCCCACCCGCCCCCCCTTCTTTGCTATACCCAAAATGTCTCTAACGTTTTTTTATTCTTAAAATGTTCCAACATCATATTTCAATAAACAACGTGTCTCTCACAAATTTTTTTATGCAAAATGTCCTTCATATATCTAAAATATTCCTTAGTTTTTTTTTTTTAAATGCCCTTACAAGGGTCCCTCTTCCCAGTCTCTTTGTCCTTCCTCTCTCTCACATGCATTACACGTGCAACCTACTAGTTATAAATTATAATTTATCATGTTATAATTCAAACATGAAAAAACATAGAGAAAAGATATGTATGCACATAATTTACTATTCTAAGTGAGTAACCTACGACATATTATAGAGAGCTAGAAATAAGGAAAAAGACTTAAAATTTTTAAAAAATATTAAAGAACATTATAAATTATAATTTATTATGTTATAATTCAAACATGAAAAGGTATAAATAGAAGAGATATATGCAAACAATTTACTAAACTAAGTGACTAACCTACGATGAATTATAGAGAGCCATAAATAATAAAAAATTATTTGATTTAGACTTTGAGAACTTAAGAATTTTAATTAATTCGGAAAACAAATAGAAGCATGAGTTTTGATTTTCACTAAAAGTTTTAAATATTTACTCCCCTAAAAAAATAAATAGAAGTGATATTATTTAATTTAGAAAAAATAATGATTTTAGTTAATAGATTAAATATTTAATTAAAGTGGGAGGGCTTATTATGTAATTTTAAAAAAAAATTTATTTTAATTAATAATTCTTATTAAGTGGATAATCAATTAATAAGGGAGATGAAGACGCCAATGTTTAGAAAGTTGTGATGAAAAAATTATCATTTAATGTATTTAATATTTAATAAAGTAGAGATCTTATTATTTAATATAGAAAAATAAGAGTATTAATTAAGGATTCTTATTAAGTGAATGATCAATTAAGAGAATGTATCATGTCAGTAGACACACATGAAGTTAATATTAAGAGATAATTAAGGATGTTAAGATATGCCTCGTAGAACCAACCGGCATATAATATTAGTATAGATAGGTAGATTAGTAATCATATACATATATATATTATAATAAATAGTTTTTAATTAATTGATTTTTATGATATTATAACAATTATAATGTGAAAGGTATGGTAGTATTTTAAATTAACTCTCACTTGTATAAATACTCAAAGTTATAAGAAGGGTTGCATCAGTTTTGCAACCACCGTACTAATTCCCATGACATGAGTCACGACTAATAAAGTTTTTTTTTTGTTTTTTTTGTTTTGGCTATGGTCCGACCTTGACCTTGACCTTGACCTTGACCTTGAGGATAGGGCTTGAGCTTAACTAATTTAGGTCATTTGAGGGATAGTGCCTCATGGTGAGGGCAAGGCGTGGTAAGACCTAGGCTAGCCCATTGACAGCCCTAGTGCCAGGGTTGGTCTGAACATAGCTCATCCAGTTCAAACCCCATCATAACTCACCCTTAACTTAGGCTAGGTTGTGATGGACTGCGCCGGTGCAGGTCTTCAACTAGCAAAGCCAGATGCACAACCATTTTCACAAAGTTTCCTTTACTGATGATTGCACTAACTCATGCTTTGGAGCTTACCAGGCTCGGCTAGGCCCAACCCCTTGACAGTCTTATTACGTGCGACTAAAATGTAACACATTTATATGAATTTGGGATGTGCCCTCAAATTGGGATTCGGCTCCTCTGCTTGGATGCCTCCTGCTAGGATCGTGCTTGGTTTTCACCACAACACGCCACCTCATTTAGGTAAGGATCCAACGGTGGAAAATCACTTAATAAGTGGGGAAAAAATGGGTGGCAAATGGTTTCGTTAACGCCTGAATTTCAAAATTAGAGCGAGACTTTCAACCCCTCCAAATGTTTGGTTTCCAAACCAAAACCCAAGAGAGGGAGCGAGATCGGGAGTAAAATTTACAAGTCGAAATTTAAGAGCCCTCCAGTCTGAATGGAGTTCTTTGATAGCTGTAAATCTCTCTATTTATTCTCTGCAATTCTTCTTGTTAGTGGAATGGGTGTGTGGATTTGCAAAGCAGTGTAATCTCTGCCCTCTTTGTTTTACTTCTTCTTCCATCTATCTCTAGTCAGATTATCTTCTTTACATGGTTGAAGAGTTGGAGCTACACCAGGGTTTGAAGCAAAAAGTGGACAATATCTTTGTAGAACTGTTTCTGTAATTGTGATTTTTTCCTCGTACAAAGAAATATCTTTCTAGGATCTTTCTTTTTATTTTCTTCTATATGTAAGTGTAACCTTCTAAATATGACTCCAAGACAATACTATCTGTAGTTCACACCATTTCTATTGCTCAAAAGGTACGGTGAAAGAACAATCTCTTCTGGGATCAGAGGTACATGAACAAGTTGTGTTTCAGAGGCAACCCACTTGCTTAGCTATATCGTCTATTACCGTATCATAAACAGTAAATTTGTTAATTGTGTAGATGAGTTTCCATTAGACATTTTGTGATTTCGAATGGATTGAAGACATGGCCTTTTTCTTTAGGGTTCTCATACATGAACAAGAAGTAAAGATGAATAGACGAGTTTCTCTTTGAACATTTTGAAATTTGAGCAGAGAAGTGAAATAGGTTTTTATTATATACAGAACTCTTGGATATATTGTCTAAATTATCTGTATGTTAAGATCAAAACATGCAAATCACATAATAAAGAAATGAAAATAATAGAATAGAAAATTCAGTATACTTTCTTGACTGAGGCTTGAATTGGATTTAATGTCCTTAAGATAATGTTGTCCCGTATTGGTGGTCAATGCCTATAGCAATTTGTTTCTCAAGATATAATAGTACAACAGTCTCGTCTTGGGTACTACCACTATAAACCTCAAGACACAGCGAACCAATGATGCTTTATACTATTTCTTTGATATGTAGACTAGAATGCAGAAGAAGTTGGAAAACTAGGAAGCAAAAGATCTGAATTTCGTGCTTCAGAAAATGCAACTGAATTGCCTTAAAACTGGGCTAAGGAGACTGTCCAAAAAAAGACATGTCTATTAGGTTTACAGTTACAAAAAATAAATATAGGGTTTGGATTTAAGGCTCACAAGAAGATAACCAAACCAAGCCAAGCAACCAGCCGGTTGGACCGGACTTGGACACAGCTCAGGTGGGCGCCTGTGGTTGGTTCCACCATAGAGCATGGGCTCACTCTTTCGTAAAATTTGGGTGCCCCAAGGGCCCACCCTTTACTCCAAGGCAATGGTATATAAATCAACTTTGGTTTCAATAATTTTTTGATGTGGGATTATTATGCTATACCATTCTTCAACTTATAACGCATGTTCAAGTGGCTAACTTTGAGATTAATTTCTCATTCACCACTTAACTGTTTTGGACAAATAAATATATCACGTTAATCTCCTCATGAAGGAGAACACGGATCCACTTGGACCCGCCTCAAAACCCTTATGGGTCCCACATTTATTTTGGATCAAAGTTTACAAAAAAACCAGTTTTTCCAAAATAACAAAACAGATTTTTTTCCAATAGAAACAAGTATCTGACCATAGTAATGTCAATTTGGCACAACATGTAGAGATTTGATACAGGAATGGGTATACGTGCCAGAAAATATCAGTTTTCCTTGAACATGTTGAGGTTTATGCTGAGAATCAAATTGGGTCCTTTTTTTCTTTTTGGGTTTAAGGCATGGTTAGAATGGGTAGTATATGTTCTAGTTTAGCGAATGAGTCGTTTTGTCTAGTATAACACCCTGGACCTTGATCCCGGATCAAAGGTGTGGTGGGATACCCAGTTACCCACACTACCAATGGAGCAAGCGTTGCTTCCTACTCCCAAAATCTTTTTGTTCTCAAGTTGATAAGTGTCATCGCGACTTTTGGTGGGGGCACCCTGGAGATAGTAGAAAGCGGAAGTGGGTAAAATGGTCCACCATTTGTAATGCTTTGGATTTCGCAATTTACACAGGTTAAACTTAGCTTTATTAGCCAAACAAGGATGGAAAATGCTGCAAGCTGAGGGTTCTAGTATTCATCCACTTTGGATACGTTTAATGAAGGCAAAATATTTTCCATCCAGTTGTTTCATGGAGTCTCTTTCGAAAGGGTATGCTTCATGGGCATGGAAAAGTATGCTTAAAGCTCGGCATATTCTCTCACAAGGATCACAATAGCAAGTTGGGAATGGTTCTCATATCAATATATGGACAGATCCTTGGATTAGATTGGAGGAACCAGACAAGTTACTTGCTAGATATCGCATAGATCACCGACTTCAAAATGTTAGTGACTTGATAACAAGTGACCATCAGTGGAATAGAGAGCTTATTTATTCCTATTTTCCTCATCGGGTGGCAATTAAAATCCTTAGCATTCCGTTGGCTAGATCTTGAATGGATGATAAAATCATTTGGAAATATGATCGTCGAGGGATGTTCTCTATCAAATCTGCTTATCACTACACCTCATCAATGTCTTCTCATACATTCCCATCTACCTCTACGCATGCGACTCCAAGTGATGCCAAGTTGTGGAATGGGATTTGGAAATTGAAATGCCCTCCTAAAGTCTCTCATTTCCTTTGGCGAAGCCTACATAAGTCTTTGCCAGTTGGTGACACTTTGGTTCGCCGACATATTGCTCAAGTTGGTTTATGCCCATTTTGTTTCCAATTTCCTGAAACAGCTACGCATTTATTTCTGAAGTGTGAATGGAGCCAACGAATATGGTTCGGGTCTCACCTTAGTCTCAGAACAGCTCATCTAGATGTTGACTATTTTGAGCACTGGATAACTTCTTGGTGGACACACCCAGAGGAATTTGCAAAAGCAAACTCTCTTGATTTAGAATTCTTAGCAACTGTTTGTTGGGTAATTTGGAATGCTAGAAATAAACTCATTTTCCAACAGGTAGAAATGCATCCTTCTACTGTTCTGACAAATGAATATAAATTATTACATGATTATGTGAGTGCAAGATCTTCCCATGGTGGCCACGAAGGCAGTAGATCAAGAGAGCAGCAACCTGATCCCTCCTACCAAACCTCTAGTTTCAGTACATCCCAACAACACAACTACTAAGTAGACGACCTCCCACTATCAGATCATTTTATCCTCACTACTGATGGAGCAGTGGATGCCATGCCATACATTTTATGTAAGGCATTGGGGGAGTTCTCTCTGATTCTTCTGGGCAGTGTATTATGTCATTTTCAGAGATGTTAGAAGGCGATTCGAGTATCATTGCAGAAACTCAGGCCATTAGGAGTGGCTTATTTTTGGCTAGTAACGCAGGTGTACAACAATTGGTTTTGAAGTCTGATGCCAAGGCCCTAATTGATGTCATCAATATGAACGTTACAGCTGCGTGCGAAGTAGTATCCCTCATTTTGGATATAAAGCAGCTGTTGTCCTCCTTTTGCCATGTTAGTTGCCAATATATTCCTTGGGTTCTAAATAAGGAAGCCCACCGCCTAGCTAAGGGGGCTCTTCGTGTAAATGTAGCTTCTGTTTCTGGGTTTGTTCAATCATGATTCGCTTTTCACCAAAAAAAAAAAGAAAACCTTTTGCTGCCCATTTTTTTTGCCACTTAGTAAGTGACTTTCGACCATTGGATCCTTACCTAAATGAGGTGGCATGCTGTTGTGAAAACCAAGCACGATCCTAGCAGAAGGCATCCAAGCAGAGGAGCCGAATCCTTCAAATTGGGTTAGGATTGGCCTAAACCCAACGCAATCAATTGAAATCATAATTATCAAGTTAGAGTTTGAGAACCATTCATGTGGGAAAATTTTTGAAAAAATTAGCAAAATTAAATATTAAATTAAAAAAATGTCAAACAAGATATAAAAAATATATAATAGAATTCATGAATAATTTGTGTTTAATACGTATAATTTGTGATTTTTTCTAAAAGTTGTAGATATTCCATAAATTAATTATTGGACAAAAAGTGGTGTATTATTAAAAAAAAAATTTGGAAAAACTTTGTTTCTATGGTTGAAAAAGGGTACAATAACTGTCCTTAATTTGGTATACCCCTTTTTTTTTTTTTTTTTTTTTAAGAGGTAAACTAAAGACACACATCATACCTAAGGTAACCTAACGGTGCCATAAAGGTGAATCCACACAACATATTAAAAGCGCCTGACTTAAGGAGGGCTTGTGGTCCTTTATACAACACCTGCAAAAAAAAAAAAGACTTGGTAACTGTGATCGGGCCGGGCCTGGACTGGCAGGTCCCTTGTGAGGCCATGTTAACAAGGTTTCTTCCACCTATGATTGCGTTTCTTCAGCCTATGATTGCGCACCCACCGTGCTTTCCGGAATTTGGGATTTCGATGCCCTACAAAGGACCGCAGATTAATCTACTGAGGAGTCTATAAAAACTCCACATCTCACACCATACACGTACTGCGTCAATTCAGCGAACTGGGCACGCTTAAATCTTGACCTTTTTTTTTTTTTTTCCGTATTGAAGCTCCATGAGAAACCATGAACCCCACGTCCCTCGCATAAGACCTCATCCACGAGTCAACGAAGAGTGGAAAATTAATTAAAAATTCCCTACCTGCTAACACGTCTTATGCTATAATTAGAGTCTTTTTTTCCCCCCTAAAACACGCCTATTTTGATCGCGTAAAATACAAACTATAGGGCATGCAAGATATTTTTTTAAAAAGCAATCGTTTGTAAGATTTATGAGTCCGTTCTATGTGTGTGTAAGTGAGATGTGAGCCGCAACCCGCCACACCACGTAAGTCCAGGTAAACCCGTGCAGGGCTGTCTAGAGGGAATGAGAAATGGAACCCAGGACCTCCCACTTGAGGAAAGGCCTAGGAACCACTTGTCCACTCCTTTGGGGTTAGTCATGACCCAAAGGGTTAGGGACACCCCGAGTTTCAAAAAAAAAGAAAAAGTTCGGCACACAAATCTCATGTGCCCCCAACATAAAGGCTGTCAATAGATAGGAGCATAATTTGGATTCAATCTGATTAGAGTGGATATTGATCTAATTATAGACCCGTCATATTGGTTCGGATCTTAATTTTGAATTTTGAATTTTATTGTAATCGGATTGAATTTAGATTAGGGGAGCATTCAAGCCAAGCTTGAGCTCGGCTGGAGCTTGTCTTGATCTTGATTCAGGCTTGAATGTTTAAACTTAATTTTGGCTTGAACAAGTTTGAGCTCCGTTTGAACTCGAACTTTATTCAAACCGAGCTTGGGTTGACTCAAACGTGATTCACGGAATTATTTTTTTTTTATTTAATATGATTTTAGTAAAAATATAATAAATAATAATATAAGAAACTACAAGAATTAATAATTTCGACAAAAAATAAGATTTTGGGGTAGTCCTTCAATGACAAGAGTAGAAAGTTAGGGTCGGGATTTCTCCTTTAACTTAAATTTTTTTGTTATTATTATTAAAAAAAATTTAATAAAAAATTGTTATAATCTATGATATGGAAAGGTAAATGTATTATTTTTTTATTAATATAAATAACACTATAAAAAATATTATATATAGCCGAGCCAAGCTCAAGTCGAATCGAGCACTAAGATTCGATTTAATTATATCCAAGCCAAGAATTTTTAATATCAAAATTCTTAAAAATATTATTTTAGGATTCAACTTGATTATATGTTTGCACTATGTATACATGTATGTATGTCTAATAAATTAATATTTTTTTAATTCATAAAATATAATGCATGTTTTTAAATAATAAATTATTTATGAATTTTTTTATGATTATTTTTTGCATGTGTAACAGTTTTTTAGAATTTTATATTCATTGGAGCATATTATGATCTAAGTTAAATCTTAACTAAATAATTAGATTCAAACTCAAATTAATCAATTTATAATTCAACAAATCTCAAATCGAATTTGAATTGATATTCAGGTATTTAATTGGATCAAATTTGTTTTTGATGGAATTAGAGCCTTACTTTACCCTTATGGTACCCTAGCGGTTACCTTAGGTTTAGGTTTGATGTGTGTGTTTAGATTCTCTCATTAACAAAAAAATAAAAATAAAAATACTTGTTGTCTTAGTTAAAGTATCCAATTCGTTTACAGCTTACCAACACTTGGTATGCAAAGGTGGCGTTTGGATAGACTTCCCAAAGATGAAAAGTACTTCCTCAAAAGTTATTTCGCAGGAAATAACTCTTGAGGAAGTCTGACAAAGTCATTTGGTGGTTAAAATAGCGTTTGGTTTGCACATCTGAAAAATGACTTTTAAGAATTCAAAATTCAAAATTTATGTTTGGTTTACCCTTGCAAGAAGTAACTTTTGAATTTTTTTTTTTTTTTTTAAACATTTGACAAAGTAGAGAAGAAAGCCATGTTAATATCAAGACCTTGTGCAGCCACATGTTCGACAAATAGGTAAAGACCACCGGTTTCAGCACCCTTTTCACCTCTAATTACATAGTAGATGGTGAAATTCAGCAAAAAAAAATTAAACATCCATAACAAGTGTTTAGTAAATGCAGTATAATAAACGTCCACAACAAGTGTTATACATCAACATCAATCATAGACTTCATCACAGGCTTGTGCAAGTCTATCTCTATATGCACCCATCTCTTCGTCCTCATGTTGGAGGATAATATCTCCCGTGTTAGCTCCATTTTCTTCATCAGCTTCTTCATTAACCGAAGCATCATCTTCATATTCACAAAAGAGCTCATCTTTTACGGCCTCCTGCTTGATGAAATTGTGGATAGTCATTGTAGCAACAACTATATCTCTTTGGGTGGTCAAGGAGTAAGGTGGCATTTGCTTCAAGATCGGAAAGCGGGCCTTTAGCACGCCGAAGCAACGTTCAATTACATTCCGAAGTGAGGAATGAATGTAATTGAATTTTTCTTTTGCCGTTCTTCTCGCATTTCCACGACGAAAGTCTTGAAGATGATATCGAATACCGCGGTAGGGAGCAAGAAACCCAGCCATGTTAGGATAGCCGACATCAACAATGTAATACTTACCTGCATCAACATTAAATTGCTTTAAGAAATATTTCATTTACATAAACTCAAACTACCATAAGTTTGTTCATATTACCAGGAGGTGCATGATGAAAGTTAAGCCATGGTGTTCTTATGGTTTCCAACAATATACGCGAGTCATTTGCTGATCCTTCCCAACCAGCATTGACATACGTAAAACGCATGTCAAAAGAACAAGCCGCCAATATATTTTGTGTACATGTCCCCTTTCTACCTCTATATGGAACTTGTTTGTCTATTAGTACCACAGCATCGATATGAGTACCGTCTATCGCACTAATACAGTTCTTTTACACAAAAGAAAAGAGGCATAATAATTACAAATATATCATAGAAAAAAATTCAAGAAAACAATAAAAATGATATAGCATAATGATTTACCTTAAAAATTTGGCGGTATTTTCGATTACTTTGAATTTCTGGCGGAATTTCAAGATATGACATTGTAGGCTTGATAATCTCCATCGAATATGTTACCATGGCATTCAATACCTTATGAAATACCCGACTTATAGTTTCACCTGAATGCTGAAATCTCTCCTGCATAACTCTTTTCCTTTCATTATGACCTAACGTAAATAAGAAGATTGCCAATTGCTCTGTACTACTCATTCTACGAGAGTCAGATAACAATGACCTCTCTTGGAGTACAGAACAAAAACGCAAAAATATACTTCGTTGCATTCGGAGTAATTCAAAACACCTCCCACCATGTCCAGTCATTAGCTCCCAAACAAATTCAGTTCCTGTAAGTTTCGATGTCCGACATGGCTCTTTAACGAGGTGAAGCTCTCTATATGTCTCTAATGAATTTATTGTTGTTGCTATGAAGATATCATCATCTGTGTCTGTGTCTGATGACATTTTTCTAAAATAAAGATCAATAGTTATTATTCATTCATAACAGATCAAAACAGTTACAGAAACCATAGACCCTTGCAATATCAATGCTAACAGGAGCACAAACAACAATCAAACATTACTTCTACCATTAAGAAAACTGAAATCCTAAGATAAACTTAGGACATCTAGCTATACGTGGATGAGAATAAAGGTATCTTAACCAACCTAGATATCGGGTTGAGCCTGTATCCGATCATCCGTTATGCGTCCCAAACATTAGGTCTCTGGTTTTATCCCAACTTCTCTACCTCATTAGTAGAATGAGAATTCATTAACCTTCATCCCAACTAACTTGAGATCCACTTAAAACATATAGCAGTGCAGATAAATACATACGGATCTTACATATAACCCACCAAGATAGGCGCAACATAACACTTGAGTTCAATCCTAACTTATTTACCAAGAGAAGAAAATTTAAATTCTAAAATGTACCAAAAATGCTGAAATAGAATAGCCATATAGCAATGTGTTGATGAGAATATGAGATATCTTACATAGAGAGAGAGAATATGAGATATCACTTAGTATGTTGAAAATGACTTGGATCCCTGTCTCAGTTACCTGACTACTGCCAGCGGTGCGACACCACCAATTGGTGGGGTTGAAGAAATTGTGAGGAATGTGGTGTGTCTGCAAGTGCAAGGTGATCATTGACATGGGAGGCTGATGTCGCCAATGTACATGTTTTATTAAGTTGAATCTACCAACCATCCCTACAGTGTTGCCCATGTCTAGATGCCCTTTAAAGGAACTTCTTAACACTACAAATGAGTTTCAAGTCAGCATCGATAAAGAATCATGAATTCATCTGGAAACATAATAAAAGGGCTTTTACTTTTAATCTGTCCTATTTTTGGTTTCGTTTAAGAGCTTTTGACTATAAACATGAACCAACCGGACCACCAATATGACTTCTAATCACCAATCTGTTTTTCCCATCCTTTTATACTATGTCACAGGAGTTCCCATATAGGATAGAAGGGGGATGCCAGATTTTCTGGTGACCTGAAAAAGAACTCAAGTTCTCACGGATGCACATTTTTGGTTCCCTAATGCATTTGTCATATATTAAAAGAGCTCTGTGAACTTAATAAGCAATCAACATTAATCACAGCCACAGATGTGTACTAGCAACAGCTAGTGACTGATTATGAGTGTTAAATAAATCAAACCAAGAACCACACTATTTTTACAAGAGATGTAAAGAGGATGAAGAGTTTTTAACATACAAGCATGGCATCAACCCATATAATTTTAGTACCAACTTGGGATCAAGACATCAGATAAAAGCATGGCATCAAATAAATCGAACACAACACATCAATTGAATCAAGACATGGGATCTTCTCTAGTACCAACTTGGAGAGAAGATTCCTCTAGTACCAAAAAGAAATCAGATAAAAGAAGATACATTACTTGTAGACATCGCCGACTAAGGGATGAATCCATCAATTGAATCAAGACATGGGATCTTCTCTAGTACCAAAAATCCAAGCTACAATTGCAGACTGTGCTGTTTCTTGAAACCCAACCTAACTCTGAAACAAAACCTAAACTGAGATGTGACAAAGACAGAATCTCAAAAACCAGAATCCGATAAAGCAACAAATTTTCTTTACTGAACACTGCCAGAATCCAAGGGAGTGAAATAGGGGAAAGAGAAAGCACAGTAACCCAAATCGTTTCACAGAATTCTAAGCAGACCCCATGAATTTAAATCCTTCAGAAACACCAGAAACGAGCATCCCAAACCGAACTACCTGACAGAAGAAGGAAACCCAACATCTTCAGGTAAAGATGGAGACATTGGTATTCCCATGTTTCCTCCTCAAATTCTCCATCTTGAGCTATGTCAACCTGAGAAATACATCCAATGATATAAATCCATTATATCGATGAGGCCCAATATTGGTAATGCTGATATATTTTCAGGCAGGGTTGGAAAGTTCTGTTGCTTTTAAAGCAAGGTAAGGTTTTTAGGTACTAAGAGTTTCAGGCAAGGTGCTATGTCGCCTGGAACAATCCGGCGACCATTTGCATTACAAGATAAAACCAGAACACATGGATATTCCAAAAGTAACCCATCCCAAATAATCCCACAAAAATGCCACTCCCAATCATTCCAGTAGTAACTATTGATTATTACTACAACAACGTCTGAAAAATTCCCCTAATTTGAAATAGTATGTTTGTTAAAACCACTTATTCTCAGATTTTAAGAGTTTATTTCAAGGGTAACAAACATCATTTATGAAAATATGCAAATACAAGTCATTTTTAAGAGGCCTAGAATGATATGCATCTTTCATCCTCTAAAGTAGGCATTTGTAGACTACGGAAATGCTCTACAAATTTCCAACTACCTGCTTTCCCTAAATGAATTAACATTGAAATAATTATATTTGTAATATTATGAATGCATGGTAATGTATAATGAATAATATAATGTATAAAACATTGACTTCATTAGGCTTTGTTTGCAATTATCTTGAGTCTAGATTGATCATATTATTACCTTTTGAATCCAAACCCAAGTGCTGAAACTGAGTTACAGATTTTTTGATATCTGCAGTTCTGCCACTAAACATTTACAAATACCCTAGATTTGAACCCTACATCATAAGATTTCCATACTTAGGATTTAAACTCATATCCAGTGGAAGTGGAGACAGCTTTCCTCAATGTCAAACTATAAGAAGATGCAACATAGATGCAGCCACAGAAATGAAAAGGCTGAAGTGAGCAAGACAAGCAAGACCTTATGGACATTGTTCCACAAAGTTCCTTCTGTACCCAGTATACATAATCATATGGCAAATTCCCACTATTTAAGTGTTTATGCTACAGGTGAGAAACAGTGATAATGAGCACAACAGTTTCTTTTCCAAATTAGCAAACTGTGACCCACATACCCACAGTCCCACATCTAGATTTGTAGATCACTTTTGTTCACTTTTTTACAATATCTAGTTCCATTGCAGCATATTTTTAACTAATCTGTCTTGGGACCTTTGTAACCTCTTGTGAATATTGTATGGCTCAAGACTGTTACATTGGTCAGACGTCTGTTCGCTCTTTACCTGGAATTTCTAGTATTTGAACATCCAGAGTAGGACAATCGTTCCTTCTCTGGTCTCTCCTTAGATGAGAAAGGGATGTTTGCATAAAGACCTATAGACCTATTATCAGGGGCTAAAAACTGGGGGTTGGATTTCTCAGTACCACATAGAAAGATTTAAAAATTTTAGAGTTTTATAAGCATCTCACTGGTGATTACCCATTAAAGTAAAAAAGTCTAAAAAATTTTCTTCTAATAGAATCATTGATGGTTAAAAGAAGATTTTGGAGGAATTTTGTTACGCTTATTTCACAGTTGAGGATCGTAGCTATGTGAGTTCTGCAGATTACTCATTAAAAAACCAGAAAAAAATAATAACATACATGAAAGACTACCCTTGAACAAAAATACTAATCAACAGAACCCCACTATGCAGATCACTCACATATAAACAAAAAAAACTAATAACAGACATTCAAGACCACCTTGCTTGGAATGAAAACAGAGAAGGAATACCCCACTTGATTAAAGCAAAAAGCCATGAATTTTAACAACTCACTAAACTAGTAAAAAAGGAAAGCAGATTCCCTTTTCTCCTCTGTTTTTGAAGGCAAACAAATTCTCATCATCTACTCAATAACCATGAATTTTATCCAACACTAAGTGAGAGAGATTGCTGGGTATTTGCAGAAATGGTATAGGAAGCATCAAAATCTAACTTTTAAAGATCAAAGACAATGTAGAAATGGTATAGAAAATGCTAAAAGAAAGATAAAACCAGTCTAACAAACCAATCTCTACCAAAATAATACACATCTAGAACTCTGAAGCAAAGTATTTCTAAACATCTCCAAGTATTTCTAATCATCTCCGTACTAGCGGTTCATTTGTGTCCTAATCCAATGAAGACATGCTTCATTGTCGTCCACCAACGTCATGAAAAGCTTCATCTCGGGCTCCGATTTAAACATCTCCAAGCAAAACGTCCACATTGGGCCAAGCCTTTCTATTCCCGGCATCTCTCGCAAACGTTTGACACATTCAGGGATGTCATACGGATTTTCCTTACTTTTTTTAGCCATCTTCCACTCAAGATATTTGGACAGAGTCTGCATTTGCGAGTCAATGGCTGCCCCTCGAGATGCATTCCTAGGACGACGCGAACCCACTGATGGTTCAGACCGACGTTGTGGACGGGGTTGCTCATTATCACCCACTACAGGTTCTTCAAAATTGCAATCCCTTGGCACATGGGTGCTACGGACATACTCATCATCCCCAAGAGTATCATCCGTGGGCTGCTCTGTACAAGAATGAGAGGCATTTGCCAAATTTTGTGGCCTAGTCCCAACAGCCGGTGCCCATTATAGGTCCCCAGTAGCCAATGTGCCAGTGAAAATGACTTGCAGTTCATCCTGATGTTCTAGCGGTTTGGTTCGGAATATCTCAGCATCTTTGTTTGCCTGTATTTAAAAGGTGTCTCGGTTAATAAATGAACATAAGGACGTAGGTAAATGCGAACTATATTCTTATGTTGAACTTTAAAAAAATTCATGTACCTTAATGAAATCATCCCAGACTTCTTTGGATGCTGTAACAGTTTTCGACACTGGATCAAAACCAAAACCCGAGGTTCTATTCATCATTTTATCCC
Organism: Tetracentron sinense; assembly: GCA_015143295.1. Lineage (NCBI taxonomy): Eukaryota > Viridiplantae > Streptophyta > Magnoliopsida > Trochodendrales > Trochodendraceae > Tetracentron > Tetracentron sinense. Next base: position 29,527,696 of record CM026567.1, on the reverse strand, counting down.
AAAGCTTCCACTCTTCTTTGAGTCTATTGTGGTGATTCTTAAACTTTTTCATGTCGTGATTGTTATTTGTACTCCTATTGAACTCCTTCATAATAAAGTCCCAACCTTGCTTCGTGAATCCCATTCCTTGTCGATTTCCCTTAAGAACTTGCTCGTATGCTAGGTCAATATAAATTTTATTATTGTTAGCATTCCAAACGGCCTTTGGTACCCTTTGAGATGGTTGCTGACTTGAACTTGCCATTCTACAATCCCATTTCACATATTAGTCATAAATTAAAACGGCAACAACCAAGATCAGTTCAGCACTCAGATTAGAAACTTCTTATCTAAGTTTTCTCCTTAAGCACACATGAAGGATATAAAACATGCACCACATACATCCTGTGGTGATAATCCTACCGGGAACTCTCATGACAGATTATAGTACCCACAAATCATGGCTATTAAAAAAACAAGCATATCCTAATTCATTGTATATAGAGTATAGACTCCCTGTTTTCTAAATTCTTAACTATTGACAAACATCAAGATCACCCAATTACTAACAAACAAAGATGAAAAGCACATCCACTGAAGTGGCATTCAATACATTTTCAGAAAAAATGTTCGAAGGACTAAATATTTGGTGTGTAAGTACCAAAATTTTCTTTTGTCCATAGCGTCCAGCCCACCCCCACCTTCTTTAAACTTCTAACCTCCATCCATTTAGGTCTTAGATTACACCCTAACCCCCGTGTAGCCTCCAACAACTCACCTCAGGCCACCACCCATCTACACAGTAAAGGGGAAGAGAAAAAAATCAAAAAAAAATCTGTTTCTGCAAAAAAAAAAAGAATCCTCGTCCAGCCTTCTCCCCCTCAAGCCTCTCCCTCATCCCTTATTCAAACTCCCACCACAACCACTGTTGAGAGAGGGGCTGATTTGTTTGGTGGTTGTAAGCTCTCTCTTCACCCTGTTTTATTTTTATTTTTTTCTTTCCCCATAGTTTCCAGCAATATAGGACTTCCCTTTTTCCATTATTTCGGTCCTCATCCACTCATCCATGTCCTAACTCATACGGTTGAGAGCAGCAACTCTACTCACCTCCAGTCCAATGGACACACCATTTTCCCCATTAAAAAAAAAAAAAAAAAGAACATGCGAATAGCCTCCTGCCCAGCCTTTCTCTATACCCAAAAATAAAACAGGGTGAAGAGAGAGATGAAAGAAAAAATGGCATTCAATACATATTCAGTACTAAAGAGAGAGATGAAAGAAAAAATGGCAACAGGGTCTTGATCATCCAATTACTAATGAACAGAGATGAAAAAAAAAATTTGAAAAAAAAAAACCAGATCTCCATTACTAACGAACAGAGATGAAAAAAAAAATCAGAGAGCAACAGGGTTTCAATCACCGAAGAAGACGACTTACCAGTGAGCTTCCTTTGGAGCGCCGGCGAGATCACAGGAGAGTACAGTGCCGGCGGAATCACAGACGAGCAGAGGCAATAGAGCAAAGAGAAACCCTAACCAAAGATGAAAAAAAAAAACCCCGATCTCGATTACTAATGGACAGAGATGAAGAAAAAAAAACCAGAGAGTAACAAGGGTTTCAATCTCTAAAAAAAACAAAGAGCAACAAGGGTTTTGATCTCTGAAACCGTAAAAAAAAACCAGAGAGAAACAAGAGTTTCGATCACCGGAGAAGACGACTTACCGGTGAGCTTCCTTCAGAGCGCCGGCGAGATCACAGATGAACAGAGGCGGAGGAATCAGAGACGAGCAGAGGCGGAGGAATCAGAGAGAAACATGGGTTGGGTTTCGATCTCTGAAACCCTAAAAAAAAAAAAAAAAAACCGTGTTTATCTTTCTCAGTCTTTGGTACCCTTTGAGGTCTGTAGCCAAAAAAAACAACCGTGAAAGCGTCATCAAATTTTTTTTTCCGTAAAATTAGAGGTCCTGTCAACTTCCCGCGAAAGTTCGAAGTAGCTACTTCCGCGGGAAGCTACCTGCACCTGCTTTCTCGGGAAGCAGATATATCAACTTCCATGAATTTTTACTTCCACGGGAAGTTATTTCAAAAGTTGCTAACCAAACACATTTATCCTAGACTTTCCACTTCCTGAAGCCCAAAAGTCAGGAGGAAGTCTAACCAAACGCCACCAAAGTAAGTCTTGAGAGGCAAATTTGTCTTTTACTTCTGTTTTTTTAAAGAATTATGATTTATTTCGATTAGGGCCAAAGAAAAATATTCTGGCCTAGCATCTCCAACTCGCCACATTTTATTTATTTTTAACTCTTTTTAATTGTAATTAAGAGTCATTAAATCTTAAGAATAAAGAATCTAACTTGGTTTCTAAAAAATAAATAAATACAAATTAAACCCATTAAAGACTATAACTTTGGTTTCTACAAAAATAAATAAAAACAAATTAATCACAGAGGTTTAAACTTTTTAACCAGAGTTAAAGAGTGTTAGGGCCACAGTATTTTACTTTGGCCACAGACTCTTTTTTTTTTTTTTTTAAATTTTATCATATATCACAATAGGTGTAAGTGGCGCATTTTCATTGGGGGGCACACGAGACATGTGTACGGACATGTACACACAAAACAAACTCAAGAAGTATACAGCACGACCATTTTGCGGTTGTTACGGAAGAAAGAGTGATGAAAATTACGTGCATAAGTGCGCGTTCCCATAGCATTTCTCTAATCATCTAAACTTCAACTAATCTCTCGCTGTCCTGTAAAAGAAACAGAGACTGGAGAGAATGAGAGAGTGGTGCTTTAGAAGAAGAAGAAGAAGAAGAAGAAGAAAAAAACGAAAGAGCAGGAATTCAAGCCTATGATGCCCAAACACCTTATCATACTGCTTCTAACCCTCTCCTTAGCCCTCTTTCCTTCTTCTTCTTCTCAACCTGGTAACCAATCTCTGTTTTTTCTTATTTTTTAATGTAATTTTTGTAAATGATTGTAATGAGTAAGCTTTCGATGCTCGAAGAATTGAATTTAGGGTTCTTGAAATGATTTTTGATTCAATTCTCATCGATTCAGTCCACTTAATTGCTTCCTGGAATGGTAAATCAATCAATGCTAATAAGCTGCTATTATTTTTATGTTTTTTTGCTGGATTGATTATAAGTTTAATCTGAATTTATAATTCTTTATTGCTACTAGTTTTTTTTTAGGTTTTACGCTGATGAATGTTGGAATTTATATCTGAAATGAGAAATCACACAAGAATATAGAAAAAGCATGGTGGGGAATATGCTTTATCATTTATTTTTAATTCAATTGAATGAGAAGAAATGAAAGGAAATTACTGAATTACAAAGAAGTAGATCATTGTATATTTTTAGTACAAATTACGAATCCAATAAGTGAGATTTTCTATTGATACCATTTTGGTGGTATCAAATTGATTTGTGAATTAAGATTTTTATTTTTATTTTTGTGAAAGAGAGAAGAATCGGTTGGTAATTGAAACAAATATACTGAATTCCAAAGAATCTAAGGCAATGCAATAAAAATTACAGACTCGACAATTGGTGTTAAGTTGCATTCTGTGATTTTTGGGTGAAGTGGGCCATTTTTATTGGGTCTTCTAGTACTAACAAACCAATGAAGTTGTAGCAGTTGCATTTTCCATGGTAAAGCAACTATGTTGAAGAATCAGAAAAATTAACTTAATTGTTGGGCATATATTTGTATTCACTACTTGGTTTGGTGTGTGTTTGTGAAATCATTCTTCTTATTTGCAGAGCCATTTGCTACGCGCCTAAGCTGTGGGGCTCGTTATAACGTTCGTACCAAACCAACCAATACCCTCTGGTTCAGTGATTTTGGCTATACAGGAGGGAGGCCTGCAAATGCGACACGTCCAAGCTACATCAGTCCTCCACTTAAAACACTTCGCTATTTCCCTCTCTCTGATGGCCCAGAAAATTGCTATAACATCAACAAAGTACCCAATGGACACTATTCAGTGAGGATCTTCTTTGGATTGGTTGCAGATCCTAATTTTGAGAATGAACCTCTCTTTGAAGTTTCTGTTGAAGGAACTCAGATTAATTCTTTGAGATCAGGTTGGAGCTCCCATGATGATGAATCATTTACTGAAGCCCTGGTAATTATTACAGATGGTTCTGTCTCCTTATGCTTCCATAGCACTGGTCATGGAGATCCAGCAATCCTTTCAATCGAAATTCTTCAAGTTGATGATAAAGCATACTACTTTGGCCCACAACAAGGTCAAGGAATCATTCTTAGAACATCCCGAAGACTGAATTGTGGTGCCATGAAGCCAAAATTTGATCAAGATTACAGTGGGGATCCCTGGGGTGGGGATAGATTCTGGAACCCCATTCCAACTTTTGGCCAGAGTTCTGATCAAGCAATTTCCACCAAAAACAGCATCAAGCAGGCCTCGGTTTCACCAAACTTCTATCCAGAAATCCTTTATCAGACAGCACTTCTTAGTACAGACAGTCAGCCAGATTTATCATATACGATGTATGTGGATCCAAATAGAAACTACTCGATTTGGTTGCACTTTGCAGAAATTGATCCTGAAGTCACTGGTGAAGGGCAAAGGATATTTGACATCTTGATAAATGGTGATATTGCATTCAAAGATGTGGACATTATCCATATGAGTGGGGATCGTTTCACAGCTATTGTGCTGAACGTGACTGTTGCTGTTAATGGGAGGACTCTGACACTAACAATGCACCCTACGAAAGGCAGTCAGGCCATAATCAATGCGATTGAGGTCTTTGGGGTTATTATTGCAGAGTCCAAAACTTTATTGGAAGAAGGTAAGCATACCACTCCTTATATATAGTATAATAATTAAGTTTGTTGGCCTTCTACATGTAATTGATACCCAAATGAGGTACTCTGGCTTCATGTTTCACTCAAACAATGGCCAATTGGTGATCTGCTACATTTGTTAGTGTCACTAATCTGATTGGATGTGTGTGTGTGTGGTCTTATAAGTTGTAACAAACAGTACACAATTTCGTATGCACCTGTCATCTCATTTTGACTTAAAACATTTGTCAATTGTTGACCTGTGAATTTGCAACTTATAGTGTGATACCAATAACGTGCATATCACATGATACATTTCTGCTTCATGTTGAATTTATTGTTCGCTTTTGCCTAAAGATTTTTATATGTGGATGCTTAGAGACAAAAATGCCAAATAAGTAACAACAGCCAGCAGATAACACTGTCAGTTTGTTCATTTGTTGCTTCCGAAGCTCAAATCTGTGGTGAACTTCTTTGAAAGTGGCTTAAGTTGACATCTCTTTTTCATAGCTCACACTGATGCATTGCTGAAATTTGAACTATGCTCCTTGTATCAGTATTTGGGCAACTTTGAAAACAAAATGACAAGTACTAATTTAGTTTATCTCTAGATGTCTGACCCTAGGTAGTTGGGATCATAGTTACCAAGTACGGGTACTGGTTTAAGACAACAATGATCTGTTCGGAAAATACGGGTGTTATAAGGCAAAAACATTGGAAAAGTGCAAAAATTTTAAAAATAAATAATTATTATAAACAAATAAATAAATATCATGATATTAACTAATAACAATCATTTAATATGGAATATATGTTTAACACTGTAAAAGTATGAAAATAATATGCGTATTTTACGCGTTTAGTACGTAATTCGCATATTATACAATATTAAATGGCGATGCCTGTATAATACGTAACACGACAAAAGTATGAAGTTTTAAATGGCGAACCCTATAAAAGTATTATATGGGTATAATACAGGTGTTGGGTAACTGTGGTTGAGATTTGAAGAAAAGAGGTTAACTGGTCTAGATTATCCTAGAGCATCTTATTGCATGTAGTTCAGATTTAATCCAACGTTATAGTTGAGATCATAGTTACCAAGCACCCATATTATACCTGTATAGTACTCGTATAATACTTTTATGAAGGGTCGTTGTTTAAAACTCCGTACTTTTGCCGTGTTACGTGTTATACCCATATCGCCATTTAATATCCCGTTTAATACGCGAATTACGTATTAAACGCATACAATACACGTATTTTTGCAGTTCTTTTACCTTGTTAAACGCATATTCCGCATTAAATGATTGTTATTAGTTAATATCATAATTTTTATTTATTTATTTATAATTATTAATTATTTTTTAATTTTCCCATACTTTTATCGTGTTTTTGCCGTATAACACCCATACTCCCCGAACGAATCATTGCCGCATTATACCCGTACCCGTACTTGGTAACTATTATTGAGATTCAATAATTAAAACATTATTTTTATGTTTGATACTGTGATTTCTTAAACTCGAAAGACCAGACATGAGTATACCCTATTGACCCAATATGCTTGTTTAGACCTTGTTTTGTCAATGAAACTATTAAATCATTGGTGTGGAAAGAGTACGCATAATAATAGTCTCCAATTCTCTAGCCAAATCAAGGTTTTGTCTAACATCAGCCTCCAAGGCAGGGATGAATTTCTTGTTGCTTGAGACAACACACAATGGGAATTATCTTCAATCTCATGTTCCACTTCCCAACAGCATTAGCGATTTGGAGCTTCTACCTCTCCTTATTTGTAGTCTCTTGGGTCCTTCTAAAGGAGGCAAGTTCCCAATTATATGATGGCCTGGATTTTTAGGGATCTGAATCACCTTTGCCTAAACTATGCTTTTTCATAAGTGGAGCCTGAGGAATTGGTTGGCCTCTTTTTGGGAGTTTTTTTCTTATATTGGTGAATAGTGAAATATTATATAAAAATATATCTTAAAGGTATAGAGGAGCTCAAAAGAATGTGAACTCAAACATGAGAAACAACCAAAAGAGGAGAAGCAAATGATGCACAAAAAACCCAAAGTGAGTCTCAAAATCACGTCAATATGGCCTTAGCATCCACCGCATCCCTACGGACCGAGGACCATTCCAAAATAAGAAATTTGACCTTCATGCACACATGTGCCTCAGGCAAAAAGGAGCCCTCAAACACTCCCCTTTCTCTCTTTCCAAATAGACCACGAGATGGCCCTTAGGAGGAACGACTAAATTCCTGCACGAGAGACCTCCAACTTAACCGAGGACGAACCAGGTAAGAAGCCTTGAAAGGAAGAGAGGAAGACCCATTTCACCCCTAGGCGGGACATGAAGTAACTCCAAATATCAAATGTATAAGAACAATGGAGAAGCAAATGTTCACCGATTCTTCCGAGTGGGGGCACATGTGACAGTGGAAAATCACTTAATAAGTGGGGAAAAAATGGGCGGCAAATGGTTTCGTTAACGCCTGAATTTCAAAATTAGAGCGAGACTTTCAACCCCTCCAAATGTTAGGTTTCCAAACCAAAACCCAAGAGAGGGAGCGAGATCGGGAGTAAAATTTACAAGTCGAAATTTAAGAGCCCTCCAGTCTGAATGGAGTTCTTTGATAGCTGTAAATCTCTCTATTTATTCTCTGCAATTCTTCTTGTTAGTGGAATGGGTGTGTGGATTTGCAAAGCAGTGTAATCTCTGCCCTCTTTGTTTTACTTCTTCTTCCATCTATCTCTAGTCAGATTATCTTCTTTACATGGTTGAAGAGTTGGAGCTAAACCACGCTTTGAAGCAAAAAGTGGACAATATCTTTGTAGAACTGATTCTGTAATTGTGATTTTTTCCTCGTACAAAGAAATATCTTTCTAGGATCTTTCTTTTTATTTTCTTCTATATGTAAGTGTAACCTTCTAAATATGACTCCAAGACAATACTATCTGTAGTTCACACCATTTCTATTGCTCAAAAGGTACGGTGAAAGAACAATCTCTTCTGGGATCAGAGGTACATGAACAAGTTGTGTTTCAGAGGCAACCAACTTGCTTAGCTATATCTTCTATTATCATAGCATAAACAGTAAAAATGTTAATCGTGTAGATGAGTTTCCATTAGACATTTTGTGATTTCGAATGGATTGAAGACATGGCCTTTTTCTTTAGGGTTCTCATACATGAACAAGAAGTAAAGATGAATAGACGAGTTTCTCTTTGCACATTTTGAAATTTGAGCAGAGAAGTGAAATAGGTTTTTATTATATACAGGAACTCTTGGATATATTGTTTAAATTATCTGTATGTTAAGATCAAAACATGCAAATCACATAATAAAGAAATGAAAATAATAGAATAGAAAATTCAATATACTTTATTGATTGAGGCTTGAATTGGATTTAATGTCCTTAAGATAATGTTGTCCCGTATTGATGGTCACGGCCTATAGCAATTTGTTTCCCAAGATACAATAATACAACAGTCTTGTCTTGGGTACTACCACTATAAACCTCAAGACACAGCGAACCAGTGATGCTTTATACTATTTCTTTGATATGTAGACTAGAATGCAGAAGAAGTTAGAAAACTAGGAAGCAAAAGATCTGAATTTCGTGCTTCAGAAAATGCAACTGAATTGCCTTAAAACTGGGCTAAGGAGACTGTCCAAAAAAAGACATGTCTGTTAGGTTTACAGTTACAAAAAATAAATATAGGGTTTGGATTTAAGGCTCACAAGAAGATAACCAAACCAAGCCAAGCAACCAGCTGGTTGGACCGGACTTGGGCACAGCTCAGGTGGGCGCCTGTGGTTGGTTCCACCATAGAGCATGGGCTCACTCTTTCGTAAAATTTGGGTGCTCCAAGGGCCCACCCTTTACTCCAAGGCAATGGTATATAAACCAACTTTGGTTTTAATAATTTTCTGATGTGAGATTATCATTCTATACCATTCTTCAACTTATAACGCATGTTCAAGTGGCTCACTTTGAGATTAATTTCTCATTCACCACTTAACTATTTTGGACAAATAAATATATCACATTAATCTCCTCATGAAGGAGAACACGGATCCACTTGGACCCGCCTCAAAACCCTTATGGGCCCAACATTTATTTTGGATCAAAGTTTACAAAAAAACCAAATTTTCCAAAATACCAAAACAGATTTTTTCCAACAGGAACAAGTATCTGACCATAGTAATGTCAGTTTGGCACAATATGTAGAGATTTGATACAGGAATGGGTATGCGTGCCGAAAAATATCAGTTTTCCTTGAACATGTTAAGGTTTATGCTGAGAATCAAATTGGGTTCTTTTTTTCTTTTTGGGTTTAAAGCATGGTTAGAATGGGTAGTATATGTTCTAGTTTAGCGAATGAGTCGTTTTGTCGAGTATAACACCCTGGACCTTGATCCCGGATCAAAGGTGTGGTGGGATACCCAGTTACCCACACTACCAATGGAGCAAGCGTTGCTTCCTACTCCCAAAATCTTTTTGTTCCCAAGTTGATAAGTGTTATCGCGACTTTTCGTGGGGGCACCCTGGAGATAGTAGAAAGCGGAAGTGGGTAAAATGGTCCACCATCTGTAATGCTAAATTTTAGGGAGGGCTTGGATTTCGCAATTTACACAGGTTAAACTTAGCTTTATTAGCCAAACAAGGATGGAGAATGCTGCAAGCTAAGGGTTCTAGTATTCATCCACTTTGGATACGTTTAATGAAGGCAAAATATTTTCCATCTAGTTGTTTCATGGAGTCTCTTTCAAAAGGGTATGCTTCATGGGCATGGAAAAGTATACTTAAAGCTCGGCATATTCTCTCACAAGGATCACAATAGGCAAGTTGGGAATGGTTCTCATATCAATATATGGACAGATCCTTGGATTGGATTGGAGGAACCAGACAAGTTACTTGCTAGATATCGCATAGATCACCGACCTCAAAATGTTAGTGACTTGATAACAAGTGACCATCAGTGGAATAGAGAGCTTATTTATTCCTATTTTCCTCATCGGGTGGCAATTAAAATCCTTAGCATTCCGTTGGCTAGATCCTGAAAGGATGATAAAATCATTTGGAAATATGATCGTCGAGGGATGTTCTCTATCAAATTTGCTTATCACTACACCTCATCATTGTCTTCTCATACATTCCCATCTACCTCTACACATGCGACTCCTAGTGATGCCAAGTTGTGGAAGGAGATTTGGAAATTGAAATGCCCTCCTAAAGTCTCTCATTTCCTTTGGCGAAGCCTACATAAGTCTTTGCCAGTTGGTGACACTTTGGTTCGCCGACATATTGCTCAAGTTGGTTTATGCCCATTTTGTTTCCAATTTCCTGAAACAGCTACGCATTTATTTCTGAAGTGTGAATGGAGCCAACGAATATGGTTCGGGTCTCACCTTAGTCTCAGAACAGCTCATCTAGATGTTGACTCTTTTGAGCATTGGATAACTTTTTGGTGGACACACCCAGAGGAATTTGCAAAAGCAAACTCTCTTGATTTAGAATTCTTAGCAACTGTTTGTTGGGCAATTTGGAATGCTAGAAATAAACTCATTTTCCAACAGGTAGAAATGCATCCTTCTATTGTTCTGACAAATTTATATAAATTATTACATGATTATGTGAGTGCAGGATCTTCCCATGGTGGCCACAAAGGCTATAGATCAAGAGAGCAGCAACCTGATCCCTCCTACCAAACCTCTAGTTTCAGTACATCCCAACAACACAACTACTAAGTAGACGAACTCCCACTATCAGATCATTTTATCCTCACTACTGATGGAGCAGTGAATGCCATACCATACATTTTATGTAAGGCATTGGGGGAGTTCTCTCTGATTCTTCTGGGCAGTGTATTATGTCATTTTCAGAGATGTTAGAAGGCGATTCGAGTATCATTGCAGAAGCTCAGGCCATTAGGAGTGGCTTATTTTTGGCTAGTAACGCAGGTGTACAACGATTGGTTTTGAAGTCTGATGCCAAGGCCCTAATTGATGTCATCAATATGAACGTTACAGCTGTGTGCGAAGTAGTACCCCTCATCTTGGATATAAAGCAGCTGTTGTCCTCCTTTTGTCATGTTAGTTGCCAATATATTCCTTGGGTTCTAAATAGGGAAGCCCACCACCTAGCTAAAGGGGCTCTTCGTGTAAATGTAGCTTCTGTTTCTGGGTTTGTTCAATGATGATTCGCTTTTCACCAAAAAAAAAAAAAAAACCTTTTGCTGCCCATTTTTTTTGCCACTTAGTAAGTGACTTTCGACCATTGGATCCTTACCTAAATGAGGTGGCGTACTGTTGTGAAAACCAAGCACGATCCTAGCAGGAGGCATCCAAGCAGAGGAGCTGAATCCTTCAAATTGGGTTAGGATTGGCCTAAACCCAACGCAATCAATTGAAATCATAGTTATCAAGTTAGAGTTTGAGAACTATTCATGTGGGAAAATTTTTGAAAAAATTAGCAAAATTAAATATTAATTTGAAAAAATGTCAGATAAGATATAAAAAATATATAATAAAATTCATGAATAATTTGTGTTTAATTCGTATAATTTCTGAATTTTTCTAAAAGTTGTAGATATTCCATAAATTAATTATTGGACAAAAAGTTGTAAATTATTAAAAAAAAAAATTGGAAAAACTTTGTTACTATAGTTGAAAAACGGTACAATAACTGTCCTTGATTTGGTATACCCTTTTTTTTTTTTATTTAAAGAGGTAATCTAAAGACACACATCATACCTAAGGTAACCTAACGGTGCCATAAAGGTGAATCCACGCAACACTCTAAAAGCGCCGGAATTAAGGAGGGCTTGTGGTCCTTTATACAACACCTGCAAAAAAAAAAACAGACTTGGTACCTGTGATCGGGCCGGGCCTGGACTGGCAGGTCCCTTGTGAGGCCATGTTAACAAGGTTTCTTCCACCTATGATTGCGTTTCTTCAGCCTATGATTGCGCACCCACCGTGCTTTCCGGAATTTGGGATTTCGATGCCCTACAAAGGACCGCAGATTAATCTACTGAGGAGTCTATAAAAACTCCACATCTCACACCATACACGTACTGCGTCAATTCAGCGAACTGGGCACGCTTAAATCTTGACCTTCTTTTTTTTTTTTCCGTATTGAAGCTCCATGAGAAACCATGAACCCCACGTCCCTCGCATAAGACCTCATCCACGAGTCAACGAAGAGTGGAAAATTAATTAAAAATTCCCTACCTGCTAACACGTCTTATGCTATAATTAGAGTCTTTTTTTCACCCCTAAAACACGCCTATTTTGATCGCGTAAAATACAAACTATAGGGCATGCAAGATATTTTTTTAAAAAGCAATCGTTTGTAAGATTTATGAGTCCGTTCTATGTGTGTGTGAGTGAGATGTGAGCCGCAACCCGCCACACCACGTAAGTCCAGGTAAACCCGTGCAGGGCTGTCCAGAGGGAATGAGAAATGGAACCCAGGACCTCCCACTTGAGGAAAGGCCCAGGAACCACTTGTCCACTCCTTTGGGGTTAGTCATGACCCAAAGGGTTAGGGACACCCCGAGTTTCAAAAAAAAAAATGAAAAAGTTCGGCACACAAATCTCATGTGCCCCCAACATAAAGGCTGTCAATAGATAGGAGCATAATTTGGATTCAATCTGATTAGAGTGGATATTGATCTAATTATAGACCCGTCATATTGGTTCGGATCTTAATTTTTAATTTTGAATTTTATTGTAATCGGATTGAATTTAGATTAGGGGAGCATTCAAGCCAAGCTTGAGCTCGGCTGGAGCTTGTCTTGATCTTGATTCGGGCTTGAATGTTTATACTTAATTTTGGCTTGAACAAGTTTGAGCTCCGTTTGAACTCGAACTTTATTCAAACCGAGCTTGGGTTGACTCAAACGTGATTCACGGAATTATTTTGTTTTTATTTAATATGATTTTAGTAAAAATATAATAAATAATAATATAAGAAACTACAAGAATTAATAATTTCTATAAAAAATAAGATTTTGGGGTAGTCCTTCAATCACAAGAGTAGAAAGTTAGGGTCGGGATTTCTCCTTTAACTTAAAATTTATTATTATTATTATTAAAAAAAATTTAATAAAAAATTGTTATAATCTATGATATGGAAAGGTAAATGTATTATTTTTTTTATTAAAATAAATAACACTATAAAAAATATTATATATAGCCGAGCCAAGCTCAAGTCGAATCGAGCACTAAGATTCGATTTAATTATATCCAAGCCAAGAATTTTTAATATCAAAATTCTTAAAAATATTATTTTAGGATTCAACTTGATTATATGTTTGCACTATGTATACATGTATGTATGTATAATAAATTAATATTTTTTTAATTCATAAAATATAATGCATGTTTTTAAATAATAAATTATTTATGAATTTTTTTATGATTGTTTTTTGCATGTGTAACAGTTTTTTAGAATTTTATATTCATTGGAGCATATTATGATCTAAGTTAAATCTTAACTAAATAATTAGATTCAAACTCAAATTAATCAATTTATAATTCAACAAATCTCGAATCGAATTTGAATTGATATTCAGATATTTAATTGGATCAAAATTTTTTTTGATGGAATTAGAGCCTTACTTTACCCTTATGGTACCCTAGCGGTTACCTTAGGTTTAGGTTTGATGTGTGTGTTTAGATTCTCTCATTAACAAAAAAAAAAAAAAAAATAGTTGTTGTCTTAGTTAAAGTATCCAATTCGTTTACAGCTTACCAACACTTGGTATGCAAAGTAAGTCTTGAGAGGCAAATTTGTCTTTTACTTCTGTTTTTTTAAAGAATTATGATTTATTTCGATTTGGGCCAAAGAAAAATATTCTGGCCTAGCATCTCCAACTCGCCACATTTTATTTATTTTTAACTCTTTTTAATTGTAATTAAGAGTCATTAAATCTTAAGAGTAAAGAATCTAACTTGGTTTCTAAAAAAATAAATAAATACAAATTAAACCCCATTAAAGAATCTAACTTTGGGTTCTGGAAAAATAAATAAAAACAAATTAATCACAGAGGTTTAAACTTTTTAACCAGAGTTAAAGAGTGTTAGGGCCATAGTATTTTACTTTGGCCACAGACTCTTTTTTTTAAAAAAAATTATTTATCGTATATCACAATAGGTGTAAGTGGCGCATTTTCATTGGAATAGCTGTAAGTGGCGCATTTTCATTGGGGGGCACACGAGGCATGTGTACGGACTTGCACACACAAAACAGACTCAAGAAGTATACAGCACGACCATTTTGCGGTTGTTACGGAAGAAAGAGTGATGAAAATTACGCGCATAAGTGCGCGTTCCCATAGCATTACTCTAATCATCTAAACTTCAACTAATCTCTCGCTGTCCTGTAAAAGAAACAGAGACCGGAGAGAATGAGAGAGTGGTGCTTTCGAAGAAGAAGAAGAAGAAGAAAACGAAAGAGCAGGAATTCAAGCCTATGATGCCCAAACACCTTATCATACTGCTTCTAACCCTCTCCTTAGCCCTCTTTCCTTCTTCTTCTTCTCAACCTGGTAACCAATCTCTGTTTTTTCTTTTCTTTTTTTATGTAATTTTTGTAATGATTGTAATGAGTAAGCTTTCGATGCTCGAAGAATTGAATTTAGGGTTCTTGAAATGATTTTTGATTGAATTCTCATCGATTCAGTCCACTTAATTGCTTCCTGGAATGGTAAATCAATCAATGCTAATAAGCTGCTATTATTTTTATGTTTTTTTGCTGGATTGATTGTAAGTTTAATCTGAATTTATAATTCTGTATTGCTACTAATTGTTTTTTAGGTTTTACGCTGATGAATGTTGGAATTTATATCTGAAATGAGAAATCACACAAGAATATAGAAAAAGCATGGTGGGGAATATGCTTTATCATTTATTTTTAATTCAATTGAATGAGAAGAAATGAAAGGAAATTACTGAATTACAAAGAAGTAGATCATTGTATATTTTTAGTACAAATTACGAATCCTATAAGTGAGATTTTCTAGTGATACCAGTTTGGTGGTATCAGATTGATTTGATAGGATGTGTAGCACAAGGGATTGAGTGAATTAAGATTTTTATTTTTATTTTTGTGAAAAAGAGAAGAATCGTTTGTTAATTGAAACAAATATACTGAATTCCAAAGAATCTAAGGCAATGCTATAAAAATTACAGACTTGACAATGGTGTTAAGTTGCATTCTGTGATTTTTGGGTGAAGCGGGCCATTTTTATTGGGTTTTCGTTTAACTAGCAATCTGGTACTAACAAACTAATGAAGTTGTAGCAGTTGCATTTTTCATGGTAAAGCAACTATGCTGGAGAATCAGAAAATTTTACTTAATTGTTGTGCATATATTTGTATTCACTACTTGGTTTCGGTGTGTGTTTGTGAAATCATTCTTCTTATTTGCAGAGCCATTTGCTATGCGCCTAAGCTGTGGGGCTCATTTTAATGTTCATACCCCACCAACCAATACCCTCTGGTTCAGTGATTTTGGCTATACAGGAGGGAGGCCTGCAAATGCGACACTTCCAAGCTACATCAGTCCTCGACTTAAAACACTTCGCTATTTCCCTCTCTCTGATGGCCCAGAAAATTGCTATAACATCAACAAAGTACCCAATGGACACTATTCAGTGAGGATCTTCTTTGGATTGGTTGCAGATCCTAATTTTGAGAATGAACCTCTCTTTGATGTTTCTGTTGAAGGAACTCAGATTAATTCTTTGAGATCAGGTTGGAGCTCCCATGATGATGAATCATTTGCTGAAGCCCTGGTAATTATTACAGATGGTTCTGTCTCCTTATGCTTCCATAGCACTGGTCATGGAGATCCAGCAATCCTTTCAATCGAAATTCTTCAAGTTGATGATAAAGCATACTACTTTGGCCCACAACAAGGTCAAGGAATCATTCTTAGAACATCCCAAAGACTGAATTGTGGTGCCATGGAGGAAAAATTTGATCAAGATTACAGTGGGGATCCCTGGGGTGGGGATAGATTCTGGAACCCCATTCCAACTTTTGGCCAGAATTCTGATCAAGCAATTTCCACCAAAAACAGCATCAAGCAGGCCTCGGTTTCACCAAACTTCTATCCAGAAATCCTTTATCAGACAGCACTTCTTAGTACAGACAGTCAGCCAGATTTATCATATACGATGTATGTGGATCCAAATAGAAACTACTCGATTTGGTTGCACTTTGCAGAAATTGATCCTGAAGTCACTGGTGAAGGGCAAAGGATATTTGACATCTTGATAAATGGTGATATTGCATTCAAAGATGTGGACATTATCCATATGAGTGGGGATCGTTTCACAGCTATTGTGCTGAACAAGACTGTTCCTGTTAATGGGAGGACTCTGACACTTACAATGCACCCTACGAAAGGCAGTCAGGCCATAATCAATGCGATTGAGGTCTTTGAGGTTATTATTGCAGAGTCCAAAACTTTATTGGAAGAAGGTAAGCATACCACTCCTTATATATAGTATAATAATTAAGTTTGTTTGCCTTTTACATGTAATTGATACCGAAATGAGGTACTCTGGCTTCATGTTTCACTCAAACAATGGCCAATTGGTGATCTGCTACATTTGTTAGTGTCACTAATCTGACTGGATGTGTGTGTGTGTGTGGTCTTATAAGTTGTAACAAACAGTACACAATTTCGTATGCACCTGTCATCTCATTTTGACTTAAAACATTTGTCAATTGTTGACCTGTGAATTTGCAACTTATAGTGTGATGCCAATAACATGCATATCACATGATACATTTCTGCTTCATGTTGAATTTGTTGTTCGCTTTTGCCTAAAGATTTTTATATGTGGATGCTTAGAGGCAAAAATGCCAAATAAGTAACAGCCAGCAGATAACACTGTCAGTTTGTTCATTTGTTGCTTCCGAAGCTCAAATCTGTGGTGAACTTCTTTGAAAGTGGCTTAAGTTGACATCTCTTTTTCATAGATCACACTGATGCATTGCTGAAATTTGAACTATGCTCCTTGTATCAGTATTTGGGCAACTTTGAAAACAAAATGACAAGTACAAAAAAAGCAAAGAAGCGATAATAACTAATTTAGTTTATCTCTAGATGTCCGACCCTAGGTAGTTGGGATCATAGTTACCAAGTACGGGTACTGGTTTAATACAACAATGATCTGTTCGGAAAATACGGGTGTTATAAGGCAAAAACGTTGGAAAAGTACAAAAATTTTAAAAATAAATAATTATTATAAACAAATAAATAAAAATCATGATATTAACTAATAACAATCATTTAATATGGAATATATGTTTAACACTGTAAAAGTATGAAAAAAATATGCGTATTTTACACGTTTAGTACGTAATTCGCATATTATACAATATTAAATGGCGATGCCTGTATAATACGTAACACGCAAAAGTATGAAGTTTTAAATGGCGAACCCTATAAAAGTATTATATGGGTATAATACGGGTGTTGGGTAACTATGGTTGAGATTTGAAGAAAAGAGGTTAACTGGTCTAGATTACCCTAGAGCATCTTATTGCATGTAGTTCAGATTTAATCCAACATTATAGTTGAGATCATAGTTACCGAGCACCCATATTATACCTGTATAGTACTCGTATAATACTTTTATGGAGGGTCGTTGTTTAAAACTCCGTACTTTTGCCGTGTTACGTGTTATACCCATATCGCCATTTAATATCCCGTTTAATACGCGAATTACGTATTAAACGCATACAATACACGTATTTTTGCGGTTCTTTTACATTGTTAAACGCATATTCCGCATTAAATGATTGTTATTAGTTAATATCATCATTTTTATTTATTTATTTATAATTATTAATTATTTTTTAATTTTCCCATACTTTTATCGTGTTTTTGCCGTATAACGTCCATACTCCCCGAACGGATCATTGCCGCATTATACCCGTACCCGTACTTGGTAACTATTATTGAGATTCAATAATTAAAACATTATTTTTATGTTTGATACTGTGATTTCTTAAACTCGAAAGACCAGACATGAGTATACCCTATTGACCCAATATGCTTGTTTAGACCTTGTTTTGTCAATGAAACTATTAAATTATTGGTGTGGAAAGAGTACGCATAATAATAGTCTCCAATTATCTAGCCAAATCAAGGTTTTGTCTAACATCAGCCTCCAAGGCAGGGATGAATTTCTTGTTGCTTGAGACAACACACAATGGGAATTATCTTCAATCTCATGTTCCACTTCCCAACGGCATTGGCGATTTGGAGCTTCTACCTCTCCTTATTTGTAGTCTCTTGGGTCTTTCCAAAGGAGGCTAGTTCCCAATCATGGGATGGCCTGGATTTTTAGGGATCTGAATTACCTTTGCCTAAATTATTCTTTTTCATAAGTGGAGCCTGAGGAATTGGTTGGCCTCTTTTTGGGAGTTTTTTTTCTTATATTGGTGAATAGTGAAATGTTATATAAAAATATATGTTAAAGGTATAGAGGAGCTCAAAAGAATGTGAACTCAAACATGAGGAACAACCAAAAGAGGAGAAGCAAATGATGCACAAAAAACCCAAAGTGAGTCTCAAAATCACGTCAATATGGCCTTGGCGTCCACCGCATCCCTACGGACCGAGGACCATTCCAAAATAAGAAATTTGACCTTCATGCACACATGTGCCTCAGGCAAAAAGGAGCCCTCAAACACTCCCCTTTCTCTCTTTCCAAATAGACCACGAGATGGCCCTTAGGAGGAACGACTAAATTCCTGCACGAGAGACCTCCAACTTAACCGAGGACGAACCAGGTAAGAAGCCTTGAAAGGAAGAGGGGAAGACCCATTTCACCCCTAGGCGGGACATGAAGTAACTCCAAATATCAAATGTATAAGAACAATGGAGAAGCAAATGTTCACCGATTCTTCCGAGTGGGGGCACATGTGACAGTGATTGTCCAACTCCCACCCTATTACTTAATCACCACACTTGAGAATTTTTCCCAAAGCCTCGGTCCAAAGGAAGAAAGATGCCTTGGATGGAATGTTAGGATTCCATACGGACCGAAAGGGAAAACGAGAATGGGGGCCTAATCTAGAAAAATGTAAGAATGATCTCACTAAAAATCGACCATTGTTTGCTCCAGACCATACTCTAACATCCTTAATCTAGACACATGGTGAAATACTAAGGCACCTCAGAAGTCAAAGAATATCCTCCACCTCCTAGTCGTTCAGATCCCACCATAGTCTTGGGCACCACACATCTTCGTTTGCTATCTTCTCAAACTGACTGGGAACCCCCCGTTGTTCATGGTCCCCATGGTATGGGACTTTGGAAAGGCATCATGGCAAGATGAGACTCTTTCTCTGCCAATATCAGCTTTCGAGTGGGTCGAGGCAACGAAGTAAGATTCTGGATAGACAAATGGTTTGGTCCCTGTGCCCTTAGCACCGACTTTCCCACTATTTGGCTCCTGTCGACTGACAAAACTACCTCTGTTGAGTTTTACATTGAGTACCTCCATAATACCAGAGTTTGGTGTCCCCGCCTCAGACGCAATCTTAATGATTGAGAACTTGAGCCCCTCCAGACCCTCCTTACTCGACTTCACCAGATCCCCACTTCCCTTACCCTCAGGGATTCCCGTTTGTAGTCTAGAGACAACAAATGTCAATTTTTAGTGAGATCCCTCTGCAAGGCACTCCTTCCTCTGGCCAAACTTTTCCTCACAGATCGGTCTAGAAGGCATGTCTGTCTCCCAAGATATCCTTTTTCCTCTGAACCGTAACTCTGGACAATTTAACTTGCGATTATCTAAAGAATAGAGGGTGGCAGATTGCCAACGACTACTTAATGTGCCTGGATGCTAATGAGACGATTGACCACATCTTGTTCTGTTGCCTTTACATCCACAAGGTTTGGAGCTATTTCCTCTCCCAATTAGGAACCAACAGGGTGTTTCTTCTCTTCTTTTGAGACTTCTTATCCTGTAAGTTCTTGGTGCGTTTGGGGGAAGAGGGTTTTAAGGGGGCGCTATGCTTACTGCCTCAGTATCTTGGTCCCTTTGGATTGAATGAAACCCGAGGGTCTTCGAGAACTCTCCCTCCCCGTTCGCCAGTACTTGTATACGGGCTGCTCATCTATTACATCACTGGTGCTCCATCCTGGAGAATTTTGACTTAACATGACTCTACTTTTTGTTGTAACAATAAGTTATGTACTTCACCATTGTAATGCTTTTTTTCCATTTCTAGTTGGGCATGAGCTCACTTTCTTATGACCCCTCGCCAATCTTGTATTTCATTCTCTAATTTATATATATCTCCTATTACCAATAATAATAAAAAAAAAAAAGAGCTCTCCGGTCAAGAGCTAAAAGAAAGAAGTTCCCAAAAATAAAATCATCTTTATGGCGAGACTACCCACATCAGAGGTCCTCCCAGAATTTAACCTCAGACCCTTGCCTTACCTTGAACCTCATATGATGTGAAAGCAACTCTGACACGCATAATCTCTTTCCAAAAGCCCACCCCATGGGCCCGGCTTACCTCCCTCGACTCCCAAGGAGACTTCTATCTGTGCCTAACAACAATGACTTTCCTCGACTCTCTCTCTTCTCCCCAAAGTGCCATAATTAATTGCCCAATAGGTCCTTATTTACCTCAACCAAAGGTTTCAAGTTGGGACCTCCCTCCACTCAAGTACTCAACAATAAACTTGCTCCCACACAACGAGAAGATATTTCTTTTTCACGGTCTTATCATTCTATAAATACTCCTTCTGCAGCTTCTCTAGTTTGATAGACACCGAACACGAGATGGTCAGGATAGAAAAAAAACAAATAGGGATGTTACTCAATGTATTCTTTATGAGCATATTTATCAAACCCCTGTATAATACTTTTTTGGGGGGTACTATTTAAAACGGCGTTCTTTTGTCGTGTTACATATTGTACGTGAATTACCGTATAATACGCATTTAATATGCAAATTTTATATTAAACGCATGTAAGACATGTATTTTTACCGTGTTAAACACATATTATGTATTAAATGATTGTTATTAGTTAATATCATAATTCCTATTTATTTATAATTATTAATTATTTTTTAATTCTCCCATATTTTTTCCATAAAACACTCGTACTTCATGAACGGATCATTGTCGTATTATACCCGTACCTATACTTGGTGACTATGTTTATGTGTGCCATCTTCCCCTCTTTGGACAAACAAAGCGATTTCTACCCTGATAGTCCACTGGCAAACCGTTCCTACACGGGGGGCCCAAATTGACTTGGACTTGAGCTTAGCCCTTTAAGGCATTCCTAGATATTTTGATGGTAAGACCCTATCTTGCACCTTAGGCAAGCCGCTAATTCCACTAATTCGAACTTTTGGTTAAATTGATCTGCAACCCTAACACGGCTTCAAAGCATCTATGTAGACACCGCACATATGCCAATTGATTACAAGATGTGTCACACAAGACTAACGTGTCATCCCCAGATTGAAGATTTGACACACTAAGATATCTTTCTGAATACTTTTTCCTACCCAGAATCCTTCTATTACCGAGCCTTCCTCTATAGATATCTTCCTGCTTAGAGCCTCTGTGACCAAAATGAATAGAAATGGAGAGAGTGAATGGAAATGGAGAGAGAGGGTCACCTTGTCCCAAACCCACAAAGGCGCCCTATGGTGAAATCAATGAACTCATGACCATACGACTAGAAGCCAAGACCTTAGATAAGATATTATTTACACTTCCCGCCAAGCTAATTGGGCAGAAGTCCTTAAGATCCTGGGCTCTAATATTTTTTGGGATTAGCATCCAGAAAGTGCTATTATGAACCCTGCCAAAGTAGTCCTTATTGTAAAATTGTTGAACTAGACTGATGAAATACGTTCCCAAAATATCCCAACAATATTTGTAAAATTCAATAGAAAACCCATCCATACCCAGGGCTTTATCCCCCTCCACACCTCGAATGATGTTAAAAATCTCCTCGTTAAAATGTCCTTCCAAGTTCTCTCTTTGTGGATTGAATAATCTAATTTAATTTATTGCCATCTAATTTTGGTCTCCATTTTTCTTTCTCCCTGTACAAATCTTTGTAACATAAGACTGTGCTTTCGAGATAAATTCATTTCTTCTGCAAAAGTTTGCCACCTTATAAAATTAGCGCGTTTTCCGATCTCCATCCTTGAGTCAACTCACCCTGAACTCCTGTTTCCAACTGATCTCCTCCATTCTCAAAACCTTTTTGTATGCCCCTATTTGGGAATTTTCGGGGACCCATAGTTCAGATTCTGCAGCCCAGAATTTGTTTTTTGTATTTTTAATTTCTGTTTGGTGGAATTGTTTCTTAATCTTTCCCGTTCCCTTGTACTTTTACCTGTAAATTCTTCCTTTTAAGACAATTTCTGTTATCCTCCAAGAAAAAAATCTTCAATCTCTATAAAGCTGCCAAAAGAGATGTAAAAGCTTCAATTATTTAAAAGAGACATTTGCCTTTGCCTTGTTAGAGAAAGCCTCACCGATGGGACCAAAGAATGCCCTTCAAAGTGGGCATCACTCATTCCCATTTAGTCGGATTGACGAGGAAACTTTGAGATAACCACTCATTGTCTTCTTCGACATCCGTGTTACCTCTTTCTCACTTCAACTCTAAATAGTTTTCCAATCAGTTGAGATGTTGCCAATTCTTTTCTCATTGAAGTTGTCCAAGATTAGAGCTCATTTGATAATCTTGAATTTATTTCCTTCAAGGACCACGCAAAAGATTATATCAAATATCTGTGGCTTTTTGATCAATTTCAAAAGCATAGGGATATATTACCCATGAGGAAACGTCTATGAGGCATATTACCCTTTTATGCTTAGATTCTTATTATAAATATCAATTAACAAGTGTGTTAACCATGCAATGTAGTGATGTTATGACAGGGCCAGCCATATATGTTGATAAAGGATGTAACATATGTAAGTAAAAGCCCATATTGTTGATGAGGGCTTTATCAGCTGCTACAATGTGCTACTGTTTCTGATTCTTAGATTGCACAATACAAAGTGTTAGGGAGCCACCTATTTGATCTTTTTTGTCATTTTCACTATAATGATCTGCTTCACGTTGTGAAATTTCTTGAACTTTTTAACCATCTTTCTACGAACTTCTTTAATGTGGTTGACAAGAACTAAACACTATAGGATATCATTATTCTGTGCTTATTTCCTTTCAATTTCAGTTCACAAATGAAGAATTTGGCCTTCGAATTTTAATGAATAGTTTCTAATTTGATCTCATCTTTCGCTTTTAATAGTTAAAGCTATGCAGACATTGAAGAATGCACTGGGGCTTCCTCTTCGTTTTGGGTGGAATGGTGATCCATGTGTTCCCCAACAACATCCATGGAGTGGAGCAGACTGCCAATTTGACGGAATTAGTAGCAAATGGGTCATCGATGGACTGTACGTAATCTTCTGCCTACTATCTTATAAACTATGTTCCTTATGATGTTGTAAAACATTAATTGCCATCTATTTCTTTTCATCTGGTCCCATACTTGACTATCACTATCCTAGTTTTGGTCTTAAGGCATGGTATTGTTGGCAAAGTTTTGAAACAGTTTGTTTACAAGTGATTTAGTGTGTACTTGAAACTTTGCAAAGATTTGGACTGCTTAATTGTGTTATTGACTTCGTTCCTATTTTGTGTCTTTAAGGCATGGTATTGTTGCAAAGTCTTGAAACAGTTTAGCCTTTAAATTGTTGGGATATAAGTTTACAAGTGATCTATTGTGTCCTTGAAAATTTACAAATATTTGGATTGCTTAATTGCGTTATTGACCTCGTTTTATTTAGTCAATAAGATCTGATTTCCCTCCATCGGTTTGTTTAATGGAAAACCTCATATAAGCCCCAGAATATCACCTCCAATCTCAAGATTGTGATGATATAAATGGAAGTTCTGTGGTTCATTTAAACCATTTATGTTGAGAATTACATTTTGAACTCGGCCCATTTATAAATGGGTTGGAAAGACAAAATCAAACCCAACCCAATAAAAGACAATCAAGCCAAGTACATCAGCATGACCTGTTTAAAATAGACAAGTAATAATTAAATATGGGTGGTGCGACGTGCACCCCAACATTTGATGACTACATCTCATTATTAAACATTTCATGTTTTCACCCACGATAGACAATAATGCCCTCATCTTCAACATTTATTCCTTTTGTCATCTCCGACCTAGGATCCCAACTAGTTTGCCTTCTCCCGTCTCGTGCCAATCTTTTTCACAGCAATGCTACTCAGGCACCCTAAGACAAGGTGCACCTCTATTCCATAAGTGACATACATTTTGTTATTTTTTTTGGGAGTCATGCTATCTACTCCAGATGGAAGGTCATTCAAGTTAAATTTTATAAGAGTTCAGTTTGAAAGACTAATTAGGGGGGGGGGGCACCATCTTTCTTTTTCTTTTCGAATGAGACATAATCTGTCTAATTAGTGATGAAAGCGATGGGAGTGCTAGCGACATTGGTGGCTGGATAGGTGAGGAAGATTGGCACTGGAACGGGAGAAGGCAAGCAGGTTCTTAATCAAAGACTGTTAGAAGAGGAAACAATGAAGGCAATGGCATTATTGTCCATTTTAAGATATAAATGTGTAATTTAGAATAATAAATAGGGTGTAGTCATCAAATATTGGGGTGTGCCTAACACCACACTTACCTTAAATATTAATAAATATATATTGAATTAGTAACTTTTAAATTAATATTTGATAAAAATATTAATCGTAAAATTCTATATGTTTATTAATACAATAACAAGGCATTATGATATGCCGGTCCCAGGGACACTAAAGTACTAAACCAAACCCAACTCAATTTTAAATGGGCCGATTAAGCGTTATCCTAACTCTCATGGGTTTGAAACGTCAACCTGACCTGTGGAAAGGCAGGCGAGTAGACAGGTTGGGTCACAAATTTCCAAGCCTATGTAGTGGGCTTGATGGAAGGAAACTCCTCAGCCACTTTTTTTCCCTTCTCCACACCAAATCCCAAACTTTTAAAGGGATTTTAAATCCACTATTTTGAAGAAAAGTTCAGTCAAATCTTCTTCATGTTTTCTTTTCCACATTTTTGTTCAAAAGAATCAAAAGCAGACAGGGTAAAAATGTAAAACATAATTTTCTCTTTATTTTCTTTTCCTTCGCTGATTTTCTCGGCAGCCAATCTAAATGTAATAGGTAGATTAATCATATTTTTTGAATGAATATAACTCATTATAAATTTATCTCATATACAATACCAGATCCATAACTCTAGAATCTAGATTAGTCAGCTTTTCTGCTCTTTTAAGATCTCTTGTTTCCTTGGAGAAAACCTCGTTTTGTTTTTCTTCTGAGACAGCTATTTAACTCTCTTTAGTGTTGTCTTCTTTAATTAATTTCCATTAAATGTTTGTATTTCATTTAAAGTGTGAATGTATGAATACAATGGGATATTAGTTGACAATTTAACGAGTTACATTGTCATGCTTATAGTTATCTGTTTTAATTAGATATTTTCATGGTTTCTAGTTGACAAACAGCTATTATCCATCTACATTGTGGGTCAAATTCTTAAAAAGTTTTACCTGATGGGAAATATATATATTGTCTGGTCCATTATCCATCCCCGTATGATTTTTTTAAGTAATCAATTTTTTGTTTCTGCATATTCAGTGGTCTTGACAACCAAGCTTTGAGTGGTTTCTTGCCAAATGACATATCCATGCTGCGCCATCTACAGAGCATGTAAGCTTTTAATATTGGTTTCTTGACTTCTTATGGAGATTCTTGAATCTTTGTTTCTGAAAAGGAGCCCAATTTTTCTGAACCCTGACATAGTTTACCATATGCAAGTTAAAAGTCCTGTTTAAATTGCTTAACCTGTTGCTATCATATTTGTTTATTCATTATCTCAATAGTAGCCCAGCAGTAGTGAGGTTATGCTCTTTCCATAGAATGATTCCAAGAGAATGGTATCATTATTTCTTATATTTTTTATTTAATTTTTCATTAAATTTGTGTATTGCTCTAGAAATTTGAGTGGAAACGGCATACATGGGTCCATTCCATCCTCACTTGGAACAATAGCTGGGCTGGAGACATTGTAAGTACAACTTATACCTGGCTTACCTACTTTTGGTCCCTATTCTGTAAACACAGGCCTCAAATGATATATTTTGCCTTGGAAATGGCGGTATGAATATGTCATTATTATTGATTGAAGTACATTAACATAGTAATCCGAGTCAAATGATTGTTTCATCATTATGTTTTTCCTCACCTCATTTTGTATGGCTATTTTCTTTAATTTAATACTTGCATTGTTGTACTACCTGGTAGCTGTAACTGTTCAGCTACAATATCAGGAGGCTGCAAATGATAAGCTCGTTCCTTTAGACGTAATCCACGGTTAATAATGATCCACATAAAAGAGCTATGCAGCTCTTTTATGTGGATCATTATTATCAGTATTCTTTTACGATTATGGTAAAATTCAATGTACTAACTATTTCTTGAGATCCCAAACATGCTAGGTTTCAAAAACGCATATGGTTCTAGGTTTTGAGCAATCTTTGTTACCTATATAGGGTTATTGTTCAAGGATTTATCTTGTCGTGAATGAAATTCATTCATAATGTTCTCTGTCCTTCATTTCCACTTAATTCGTTGAATAAGGTGAATTCATACATCCGGATAGATATGGTAAACGGGACATATATCCATGCAAATTTTTCGTACTTTTTTGGGTGAGAAATAAATTTCTCCCTTATTTATGAAACAATGCAATAGGTACAAAAGAATATAGTTTTCCCTAGAGATAAGTACCCGAAAACGTTAATGTTATATACGTATAATAGAAAAGTTGTGCTCACACATTGGGTGATAAAAAAATTAACCACAGATAAGCTGCAATATGATACTATGTATTATAGTTTATGAAGTTTAATTCCCATAAATTATTGTCTCGGTTTCCAAGTACATCTTGGCCCATGCCTGTTTCCTTAGTACATGTTGACTTACTGGAAAGGTGTATCCTTGCAAGGAATTTTCACATAGATTTCTACATATTCCATTTGGTTTGTTGGATCAATAAGGGTCTATTTTTGTTTCTACTGAGGTATTTAGTCCTTACCTGTTATTAATGCACTTCGGAAAATAGTGGCCATTTTTTTCTACTGAGATATTTAGTCCTTACCTGTTATTGATGCAGTATGAAACATAGAGGCCATTAGCTCATTTCTCTGTGTCTTTTTTCTACCCTTCAATCTTATATAATTTCAATTACTATTTGTGAAATGCTACTAAGACCTCTTTAGGGCCGAGACCACCAAGACCGTGCTCGTTTCAGGTGGGGCCTACCATGTGAAATGGGCCCCACTTGAATCCCGTGCTCTTAGAGCATGGTCTCAGTGGTCTTGGCCCTAAATCGGTGGTCTCGGCCCTAAAGGGGTCTCAGTAGCAAAGTCCTTACTATTTTCTCAAGTGAGTTATTTAGCAACATGTAAGTGCAACAGTAGCAACATGTATGTGGGACTGTCGATTCATTAACACAATGAAATCTCATCATTATGTGGGACTTTCAAAGAAGTCAGCAAGCTGGTAGTCGGATGAAATGTAAGGTGAATGAGACTACCAATCAGCTGTTTAATGTTATAAAATTATGTGGTAACAAATCCTAACATTAAGTTCAGTGGAATTAGCAGAAGTCTTAGTTCAGATAGTGTGCTCCCATGATATGAAAAACCTATGTCGAGGCATCAACTATCCTTCAGCAGAGTAGCAAACTTTGATCTAAGGGAATACGGAGTACATCAATATTTTTGTCTCAAGTAGTCTTTGAAGTTGAATATTTGAGATGCTAACACTATTTCTCCAGTAACGAACATGCCATAAAAATACACCAGTAATATCACTCAGCCATTAGAGGACATATGTGTGAACCAGACTGAGACACCCTATCATACTGAATCCGGGTGCTATCTTGGCTATGTTTAATCTCGGTACAAGGTTGAGGAGATTTTTTATTTTATTTTTATACTCCAATCAGGGTTCCAATTCAGACCTGTCGTCACTAAACAAAGATAAATCCTAATAGGTAATAATGGATTGCATGAAAGAGGTGCAGGTTATCTGGCTGTGATGACTTAAGTGTTGTGAATTGTAGTAATGAAGGGATTTTTATCATACCAGTGCTAAAGTGTTGCCATGAATTAAGCATTAGATGTTCATCTAGTCCAATTTTTTTTATTTAGGTACCATATATGTTTGGGAAATAACCCATGATTAACACAATGTCATGTGTAGTTGGTTGGTATATAAATGTGAAGAAAAGAAAATTGCTAGTTATGAGATATTGCCATCTCAATGTGCAGGTTTTAATGTTTTATTGCAGAAATTACATACATTCCATTTATGATTGATTTTCACGAAATGTTGTCATCCCAATATTTGGATCTTTAATGTCTGAATTGCAGAAATTACATGCATCCCATTTATGTTTGATTGTTTCTGCTAAATTTTTAGCTACTTTTCGTATGGAAATTCTAACTGAATATACTTGATCGGCAGGGACCTCTCTTACAACTCTTTCAATGGTTCCATTCCTGAAAGCCTGGGACAGTTAAAATCATTACGTAGACTGTAAGAACATTTCTCAAGCATCTGATTAGCCGGGGTCACAGAAAAGGAATTCTAACCTGAATCATGGTGGTGCAGGAATCTCAATAGCAACTCTCTATCTGGAAGAGTCCCAGCCGCACTTGGTGGAAGGCTTCTCCATGGAGCTAGCTTCAAGTATGTTGTCAATAGTAATGTGATGTTTTTTTTTTGGGTTAATATTGTGATGGTTAATACAATAGGTAATGATACAAGAATATTTGACAATTGCATGTTATTTAGAATAGTTTGTACTGTAAATATTTACTATGTACATGTTCAGTTTTACCACTAATGCAGGCCTTTGTGGTATACCTGGACTACCTACATGTGGCCCCCACCTTTCGACTGGTGCAAAGATAGGCATTGCATTAGGGGTATCTGTGGCATTTCTGCTTATTGTTATCTGTTCAGTATGCTGGTGGAAAAGACGGCAGAATATTCTCCGATCTCAGAGGATTGCTGGTAAGAACATCCATAATAAGCTCTTTCCCTTGTACATGCACAAGATAGGTGGGATTTTTCTTTCATATGAACTTATGGGTTGCCTGCTTTTGTCATTTTACAGCAAGAGATGCTCCTTACGCAAAAGCGCGAACCCATTTTGTGCGTGATGTTCAAATGACTAGGCATCATGGTCACGACCACTCCCGCACTGCTACTGAGAATGGACCTAGCTTGCTTTCTTAATCAGTCAACAATTTGTCAGTTGAATTCTAACCTCTGTTTTATCAACCTTTCCAGTTTCCCCCCACCATTTCAGTTGATTCTGTTTCACAGGTCATCATGTTCCTGTGGTTCTGTCTGTGCTTTCCTTCGGAACCTTGTCTATTCGACCTTGAGAAGTCATTTTTTTTTTGCTTTTGATAGCCCAAATACTCACCCTCAGAATTTGGGTGGTACTGTATTGTATGTTGTAGATCAAATTGTCGAGTATATTGTGCTCATTCTTTTCCGGATTTCTGTGAAGGACTGTAACAGCCTAAAGAATTTTGCTTACAGATATCAAATGCTCATTTAGCTCCATACTTGGTTTTTTACTTCAGCTTCTAATGCTGAATTTACTGTCTTGTTTAAAAATGTATTATTGAGGATGATGATTGATGAGTGAATGAAAACCTAGCCAAGAAAGGATGATTTAGTTCCAGTGATTTAGGGTATGATTTTTTTTAAAAACGATTTTAGTCCAAGAAAACACGCTAAAAAATGCTTGGGTGCATAGTTAGTAAATTCGCGTATTATATGCAAATTATACATGAATAATACTTATTACGAATCATACGTATAAATCATCCGTATTAATCAAAGCTGTGTAAACATTTGCAAATTTTTTAAGTAAGACGAATTATACGTGAATCATTCACGACTTATTCGCGAATAATATATATATACGAACCTGTAAGGTAAATCCCAAATCCTCTTTCTTCTTTCTTGCATGCTCACGTAACTCTCTTTCTTTCGATTTGTTTCTTTTTCTAAATCTCTAACCTTGTCTCTATCTCATTGGCCACAAAGTCACTAATAGTCGCCAGCCACTAGTCATGAAGCACTCATTGGCCATTACTTAGTCCCCTCAATTTCTCTCGATCTCTTCCTATCCCTAAATCTCAAATCTTAACTATTTCACAATCATCATTTGTCACAATGGCACAACCAACCGCCAGCCGTTGACGATCGAGTATCCGACTTTATAGTATTGTTAACGTCAGCAACTACCACTCTCCCTTCCAAGAGCGACTCTCTTTCTCTCCCTTCCAAGTTCGACTCTCTCTCCCTCTAATTCTCCAATTGCTCTTCTTTTTTTCATTTTCTGTAATATGAGGTAAAGATTTAATACATTTTCTTAGAAATTTTATATATGTAATTGTATATATTTAGACGAATTTTTCAACAAATTATTGAGTATTGGCTCGAATTATACTTGAATTAATTTCGTACCGTACTTTTGGCGTTTTGCGTTTTTTTCCCCGAATTTTTAATCGAACTATTGAATACAAATTCTAAATTATACTCGAATAATTTCCATACGAATTTTTACCGTACACCGAATTGCTAACTATGCTTGGGTGTAATAAAAGAAAAGAAAAAACAATTAACATTCTTTTAATGAAAGACAAACACACATTCGATACACTCACCTCTAATAGGGGTATATTCGAGCTGAGTTGAGCCGGGCTTGGCCATGCTCAGATTTTAGCCGAGCTCTGGTCAATATGTAGTTTGAAAAGCTTGGCTAGGCTCAAGCTCGGCTCGAGGCTTGAACTCAAATTGATTCGAGCTCAGCTAGGCTTGAGCTCGGATTGAATTATTCAAAAATTATTTTTAAATAAAAATAATAATATTTTTATTATATATATATATATATTCAAGGCGAGCCGAACCAAGACTCAATCGAGCCGAGCCGAATCAAACAAGCCTTGGCTCGAGCTCGGCTTAAATACATTTTCAAACTAAAAAAAAAACTCAAAAATAACTCGGCTCGGCTTGAGCAAGCCCGGTTTAATTCACCCCCCTACTATGTAGTCTAATGTGCAGTCCTCATTGATCCATACCCCCTTTTTACCACACATCAACTGTAAGATTCACTCACTCCTAGAGTTGAGCAATCTAACCTTGGTTTTTAAAAAGGGAAAAAAAAAAAACAAAAATATCAACTTTAATTTTACTAAGCTTAACTAGAGTGTTAAAAGAGACACATGGCCATGGCATTAGACTACATAGTCTAACGCGCGGTGTGCTAATCATTGCCCAAAACGTTTCTCATCCAAACCCCCCACTAACCCAGCGTAAGATTATTGACTGGCCTTCCGCATTTTCATATATGAGTAGTGAATGCATTTTTTTGACCAGAAAAAAAAAAGTGTATTTATCCTTGCAACAAAACACTCTTCACTCACTATACTAAGGAAACTACTTAAAAAGGGGTTTTTCCCAGATTGCCCCTCTAGTATGGGCTTCTTCCCTAAATATCCACAATTTCAAAACCCTTCTCTAAATGCCCCTATGCATTATTTTCCCTTATTGTGGATTTATGTAAAGTCCAATATACCCCTCCACTACCTTCATGCCTTGAACAATGCCTTAAACAATGAAGGCATCAACTTTTCATAACAGTGGAAACTTTTTTCTAACGTATGTGCATGAGAAAAACCTTCTACGTGCATTATCCCAAAAAATATTCTGGCGAACTCCAATCCCAAGTGATTCCTTTTTTGTGAATCCAGTTCCGGCGAACTCCAAAGTCACTGGTTTTGTTTGATATTCATTAACCAAAACCTAGAAATGTATGTTTTGATTTCTTAATCTATAGACCTTGATTAACTTCTTCATAATATTATATGAGGTTTTGAGTAATCTAAGGAGCCTTTAAATGGAGTTTTTCTCCGGTCATGTTGCCAGTAAAACAGTTTTAGGGACGAAG
The DNA here is from genome assembly GCA_015143295.1 of Tetracentron sinense. Classification (NCBI taxonomy): domain Eukaryota; kingdom Viridiplantae; phylum Streptophyta; class Magnoliopsida; order Trochodendrales; family Trochodendraceae; genus Tetracentron; species Tetracentron sinense. Next base: position 29,495,736 of record CM026567.1, on the reverse strand, counting down.
AGATGAAGCCGGTCGGTATCGGTTCAGGGTCGATACATGTTTTCAACTTGTATCGACCTGGTCGATACATTTTGCTTGAGAAGTCGAAGCAAAGGGTCTTGGTCCATGTCAATGCAGTTGATACAATATAGTATCGACCCTTTGCATATTTGCATCGACTCTTTGATAATTTGCATTGACCCTTTGGTATTTTGCAACAACTTTATGCTCATGTACACTGTATCGACCATATCACTTCCATGCATCGACTCTTTGGTGATTTGCAACGACCATTTGCAAATTTGCATCGACCCTTTGGTTTTTTCTTAGACTATGAACACTGCAACGACTCTTTACCTATGTGCATCGACCATTTGGTGATTTGCAACGATCCTTTGGTAATTGGCATCGAATCTTAGGTTTTTTCTTAGACCATGAATACTGCAACGACCCTTTACCTATGTGCATCGACCCTTTGGTACTTTGTATCGACCCTTTGGTTATTTCTTGGGGTCATGTACACTACAACGACCATTTACCTATGTGCATCAACCATTTGGTGATTTTGCAACGACCCTTTGGTAATTGGTATCGACTCTTAGGTTTTTTCTTGGATCATGAACACTGCAACGACCCTTTACCTATGCGCATCAACCATTTGGTGATTTGCAATGACCCTTTGGTAATTAGCATCGACCCTTAGGTTTTTTTTGGACCATGAACACTACAACGATTCTTTACCTATGTGCATCGACCCTTTGCATATTTGCATCGACCATTTGGTACTTTGCATTGACCCTTTGGCTATTTGTTGGGGTCATGTACACTGCAACGACCTTTTACCTATGTGCATCGACCCTTTGGTGATTTGCAACGACCCTTTGGTAATTGGCATCGACCCTTAGGTTTTTTCTTGGACCATGAACATTGCAATGATCTTTTACCTATATGCATCGACCATTTGCATATTTGCATCGACCATTTGGTACCTTGCATCAACCCTTTGGTTATTTGTTGGACCATGTACACTGCAATGACCCTTTACCTATGTACATCGACCCTTTGGTGACTTGCAACGACCCTTTGGTAATTGGCATCGATCCTTAAGTTTATTCTTAGACCATGAACACTGTAACGACCCTTTACCTATGTGCATCGACCTTTTGCATATTTGTATCGACCCTTTGGTTATTTGTTGGACCATGTACACTGCATCAACCCTTTACCTATGTGCATCGATCCTTTGCATATTTGCATTGACCTTTGGTACTTTGCATCAACCCTTTGGTTATTTGTTGGGGTCATGTATACTGCAACGGCCTTTTACCTATGTGCATCGATCCTTTGGTGATTTGCAACGACTCTTTGGTAATTGACATCAATCCTTAGGTTATTTGTTGGGGTTATGTACACTGCAACGACCTTTTACCTATCTGCATCAACTCTTTGATGATTTGCAACGACCCTTTGGTAATTGGCATCGACCCTTAAGTTTTTTTTTGGACCATGAACACTTCAACGATCATTTACCTATATGCATCGATCATTTGCATATTTGCATCGACCCTTTGGTACCTTGCATCGACCATTTGGTTATTTGTTGGACCATGTACAGTGCAACGACCATTTACCTATGTGTATCGATCCTTTGGTGATTTGCAATGACCCTTTGGTAATTGACATTGACCCTTAGGTTTATTCTTGGACCATGAACACTGCAACGACCCTTTACCTATGTGCATCGACCCTTTACATATTTGCATCGACCATTTGGTTATTTGTTGGACCATGTACACTGCAATGACCATTTACCTATGTGCAACGACCATTTGGTAATTGGCATCAACCCTTAGGTTTTTTCTTGGATCATGAACACTGCAACGACCATTTACCTATCTGCATCGACCCTTTGCATATTTGCATCGACCCTTTGGTTATTTTTTAGATCATGTACACTGCAACGACCCTTTACTTATGTGCGTCGACCGTTTGTATATTTGCATCGACTCTTTGGTACTTTGCATCGACCCTTTGGTAATTTGCATCAACCCTTTGGTTATTTGTTGGGGTTATGTACACTGCAATGACCTTTTACCTATGTGCATCGACCCTTTGGTGATTTGCAACGACCCTTTGGTAATTGGCATCGACCCTAAGGTTAGTTATTGGGGTCATGTACACTGCAACGACCTTTTACCTATGTGCATCGACCATTTGGTGATTTGCAACGACCCTTTGGTAATTGGCATCGACCGTTAGGTTTTTTTTTGGACCATGAACACTGCAATGATCATTTACCTATGTGCATCGACCCTTTACATATTTGCATCGACCATTTGGTACTTTGCATTGACCCTTTGGTTATTTGTTGGATCATAAACACTGCAACGACCCTTTACCTATGTCCATCGACCCTTTGGTGATTTGCAACGACCCTTTGGTAATTAGCATTGACCCTTAGGTTTATTCTTGGACCATGAACACTGCAACAACCCTTTACCTATGTACATCGAACCTTTGCATATTTGCATCGACCATTTGGTTATTTGTTGGACCATGTATACTGCAACGACCCTTTACCTATGTGCATCGACCATTTGGTGATTTGCAATGACCGTTTGGTAATTGACATCAACCCTTAGGTTTTTTCTTTGACCATGAACACTGCAACGACCCTTTACCTATGTGCATCGACCCTTTACATATTTGCATCGATCCTTTGGTACTTTGCATCGACCCTTTGGTAATTTTCATCAACCCATAGGTTATTTCTTGGACCATGTACACTGCAACGACCCTTTACTTATAAGAATTGGCCATTTGCTTATTTGCACAACTCATTCATTTGGTTCTTATCTAACTAATCAATACTATGTTTCTTACAGACGATGGTGCCAAAAGTATCACTAATTTGTTGCTACGATAGAAAATGGGTTGTGAAAAATGGTGGACTAACAGAAAATGGAACACAAGGTATCTGTTATCAAGTTGGAACGGCTCAGTGTGTACTAGTGGATAGCAGTATTACACACGAGAAGCTCTTGTGTAAAGTTTATCGACTTACCAATTCCAAACCGTGCGAGTGCGATATCACTTTAAGGTCATTTTTTCCTTCGTCAAACTCAATTCCACCAATCGAAATTGCCAACGATGAATCTTTGTCAACCTTTCTTTACATGGTTATGGAACGAAAAAATATTTACCTTCCCTTGAACATATCGAAGAAGGAAAGAAGGAAGCCTATTTCAAATGAAGAGTATGTTCCCAACGAAGTATCTAGAGAACATGTGTGCAACCAAGATTATGTTCCTATTGAAGTTTCCAAAGACATGTGTGCAATCAAGAGCATGTTTTCAACGAAGTTGCTAGAGAACATTTATCCAAGCAAAAGGATTGCTCCAAGCAAAAGGATGTCTCCATTGAAGTTGTTGGAGGATTGGATTTTGACTTTGAGTGCAATACGGATAGGTTGACTAATATAAAAGAAGACAATTTCCATATGAGGGATCTTGTTGGCATTCATGATGGCGTAGAAGAAGGCGCTTCTAGAGATGACATCAATTCTATAGATGACGCTATGAGTAATGCATTCTCAAGTGATGATGATGTTGTAGACAAGGGCCCTTCGAGAGTTGACATCAATTCTATAGATGACGCTATGAGTAATGCATTCTCAAGTGATGATGAACATCCACTTACCGTCATCCCAATATATGCAGATCTTGATGCACAAGTCACCGTAAATGACTTCCCTAGCTTCAGGTAGATTATTATCTTTATAACTCTACTAAGAAAACTTTTTCAAATTTTAGATTCTAATATGACTACTTCTATATTGTTTTGTAGCCATGATAATCCTCCCCTCACCCCAGAGATGCATAATAAGGACACAACAAACAATCCTATTGAGAAGACACAGTATGAGGATATGCCAGTGCACAATAAAGGCTCGGATATTGAATGTATGTTGCAAGATGAGATAGTAGTCAGACTTAGTCAATGTTTTAAAGATAAGAAGTTACTGCAGAGGTGTATTCATAAGTGTGCGATGCGCAAGAACTTTCAATTCAAGGTAATACGTTCGGATACACAACGATACACATTGAAGTGTCATGTTCAAACTTGCAAATGGTGACTACATGCATCAAGAGTTAATGGTTCTGGCCAATTCAAGATAAAGAGCTACGCTGCAATACACTCTTGTCAGGCACCGACTGGGGAAGATAATGTGCAAGCAAGAAGCTGGGTGTTGAGTGAGTATGTTCTATCACATATTGAGGGTCATGATGTGTATAAACCAAGGCGGATTGTCTATGATATATGGCGCGAGTTCGGGGTCAAACCCAATTACAAGAAAGTGTGGAAATCTTGAGAAATTGCAATACAGAAACTTAGAGGATCATTCAACACATCATATGCGGATCTCCCTGCTTATTTCCACGAGCTTGAGAAGCGTAACCCGGGTACAGTAACTGCAGTGCATTCAGATCCAGTGACTGAGGTGTTTAATTCTTCTTTTTGAGCGATTGGTGTGATACTTACTACTTTTCGAACTTGTTGCCGAAAAGTGTTAACCCTCAACGCCACACATTTGAAAGGAAAGCATAAGGGGATACTCTTTGTCGTAGTGGCTCTTGACGGGAACAATAACCTCATACCTGTCGCATTTGGACTGGATGAGAAGGAAAGCTATGAGGAATGAGAATGATTTTTAATTCATCTCAAACAAGCATTGGGGCCACTGGAGGATTTAGTGATTATCTCGGATAGACACTCGTCGTTGTTAAGCAAAGTTCCTCAAGTATTCCCAAATGCATTTCATGCCTACTGTGTGTATCACATTTCAATGAACATGCATAAGATTTGTAAGGATGAGAGTGTCAAGCCTTTCTTTTGGCTAGCAGCAAAGACTTTCAGACGGTCTAAGTTTCGCGAGTTCATGACCATTATTTCTTAAACGAATCAACAAGCACATGAATTTTTAAACGGGATTCCGAGGCAAAAATGGGCAAATGTTTACTCTCCGGTCAAGAGATATGAGATTGTGACGTCTAATATAGCGAAGAGTGTTAATAGCTTATTCAAAGAGGCAAGAGAATACCCGGTTACAGCATTAGTAGAGGCCACACGTGATATAACTCAAAAGTTTTATTTTACTCGACGAAATGAATGGTTAGAGTGACCCTCAAGGTTGACTAAAAATGTCGATTAAAAATTGAGAAGGATTTTCACAAAGGACGAGATAGACGTGTTGACGGTATTAATGATCATGAATTCAGAGTCCATAGAGAAGAACATAGGGAGTTGGTCAATCTACTTCAGAGGTCGTGTACTTGTGGTAAATTCAACGTGACGGGGTGGCCGCGCGAGCATGCTCTTACTACATGTTCAAAATATCACATTGATAAATATGAATATGTTGATCGATATTACACAACGGAATGTGCACAAATGGCTTATGAGGGGTCGATTTACCCGGTACCGGACAAATGCGATTGGGAGACACCAGACGCACTGCTTCTGGTATGTGAGAAGATGAAGCCACCAAGATACGGTCGGAGTGACGGAAGACCTAAGAAGAAGAGACTTCTTTCACGAGGAGAAGAACGTCGAACTGTGAAATGTGGTAGATGTAAACAAACAGGGCACAATAGACGGAGTTGTACTCGACCAATTGGGCAACAAGAGTAGAGTAATTGTAAATTTGGACAAAAAAGTTATAAATTTGGACAAAAAAGTTGTAATTTTAGACAAAAAAGATGTAATTTTGAAAGAAAAAGTTATCATTTTGTACAAAAAATTTGTATATTTGGACTAAAAAGATGTAATTTTGAAAGAAAAAAGTTGTCATTTTCGACAAAAGAGTTGTATATTTGGACAAAAAAGATGTAATTTTGGAAGAAAAAGTCATCATTTTCAAAAAAAATTTGAAATTTTGGACAAAAAATTATGTATCGACCCTGTCATTTTGAGTGTATTGATCTAGTGCAATGAATGTAGCGACCTGCATCGACCGCATAAGTTAGCCACTGCCAGTTGGAACCTGTATCGACCCTGTTTCCTGAAGTGTATCGACCTAGTGCAATGAATGTAGCGACCTGCATCGACCGCATAAGTTAGCCACTGCCAGTTGAAACCTGTATCGACCTTGTTCCCTAAAGTGTATCGACCCTGCATAATTTGCATCGACCTGCATCGACCGCATAAGTGAGCCACTGCCAGTTGGAACCTGTATCGACCCTGTTCCCTAAAATGTATCGACCCTACATAATTTGCATCGACCGCATAAGTTAGCCACTACCAATTGGAACCTGTATCGACCATGTTCCCTAAAGTGTATCAACCCTATGTAATTGTGTATCAACCCTGAATTTCTTTATAGGTTGTGCAACCATGTGACTTATGGATGTGTGTCATCCTATTTTCAGCCTGTTTTGAACACATCAAAAATACAGAAAATTATATCAACATGTGAACTCCATAGAACCTCAACAATTTTGTAGTTAAAAATTCAACAGAACATAACATTTCAACAGTTTTTACACGACACTTCATACACAGAATTTCAATAGTTCACATTACAGGAAAAGGAACATATCCACTCCCTCACAACATAAATTCACCTGGACAACATACATACAAGCTCCCTCCCTCCCTCTCCTACATAGAAGCCTTGCCCTTCATGAGATCATACACAATATGATACCGGCACTTTGAAATATCCCTCTGATGGAATGTAGGATGTAAATCAGCACATAGGAAGTCGATATATTTCACAACAATATCCCGCAGTCATGAGCATTTTCTTGCATAGGAATAGTGTCAGAATCCATCGCTTCAAACTCCCATTCCTTTCCTTCTAATGTCTGCTCATCCCCCGCAGCGCTAAATAGTAGTGGGATCCCCTCCTTCAAAGTTCCTACTTCAATATCATACATGTCCAGTAGATCATCTTTGTAGTAGGGGTCCCATATAAACACCCGTCTTTCCGGGGGCTCAAGTACGAACAGTATCCAGTGGATTCCTTGTGGCCAATCTCCTTCTTGCTCCCTTATTAAGTATGGAAGGTAGACACGTTCAAAACGCCACATGTAATCAACTGGTGACTTGAGTACCATGGGGATCAAGGAGGCGTTGTCTGGATTGGGGTTTGCTCCATATCTTCTTAGCAGACTAATACCTAACATATCAGGAGACTCTATTTGCATATTTTGAAAAAGTGAAACCTGTCGTAGGAAAAACAAGGTCAACACATTATATATATTTGAACTCAAATTTAGAACATATTATACTTTGATGGTTAACTTACTGTAAACAAGTCCGATGCAAAAAAATATTTTTGGGTGAATATGTCGGGGTAACGCACATGCCTCTCGGATAATAAAAGCATGTAGGCATCAATTTCCTAGAAACATTAAAGTATGTTAGTGCATAGTGTAATACGTGAATTTTAAAATGAAAGATACGTAAGAAATCCCTCCATTACCCAATTCCCGAACCAGCAAGTAGGGGATGACACTTCATGCATAACCTTCGGAGTGATGAACAAGGTACCAACAGTATTGCATCTGGGCTGTTCACCATCCTTCTTCTTACGAAGTTTGGCAAACTCCATCATCTCTCTACATTCGACTTCGGATATATGTCTAAGTAGATTCAAAATTGGCTCTTTCGTGGACGCCTTTTTCCTTAGCGGCTTTCTCCTTCCGCATATTATACCAGGGAGACCGCATCAACTGAGAGTCAAACCGGACCATCTTCGCCTTTTGAGGCAGTGCCGCATGGGCTCTCAACTCCATAGTCATGGGCGACTCTACACTGACTGGTGTAGCAAAATGTACTGGTGTAGCATCAAAAACTTTCTGCAAACATAATTGTATAGGTCAAATCAGTAAAAAAAACATAATATATTTAGTGTAAAACAATTGTGCAAATCACATACCTCATTATACTGTGCATCAAAAGTTGAGACTGTAGTCTCCTCAAGGAGTGTAGTGGAGTCTGTTCGACCGACCTTTGTCTTTCTTTGATAGACGTGGTCGGTGCGCTTCCTAGAGAGATCGTGATCCTGCGCTGCAAATACAGATATTAGTTTAAAATTTTCAAAATAAAATACATTTTAAAGTTATAAATTTCAAAATAAAATCCAGTACTTACCTTGCATACTTCCTCCTTCAACTCTCTAACCTCCTCACTCAACCGTCTAACCTCCTCATGGAGAGTATTTACCGTCGCCTGAAGGCAGTCTTCGCTTGCACGAATAGCCTCATCAATGTGAAGCTTCAGCTGGTCCAAAAGGCTAGTATCAAAAGTACTATCCATTCGTGTCTTTTTCCTCTTCCTGGTAAGAGGGGAAGCTGTCACATCTACCTCTTCCTCTGCCTCCTCGTCCTCGTCCTCTTCCTCGTCCTCCTCCTCGTCACTGTCTTTCTTCTCCTTATCTTTTTTTTCCTTCCCCTTCTCTTTAGAAGGAAGGACCCGCTCTTTGTGGACTGACAAGTCCAACCCTCCAAGTCGAACAAGTACGTCAGCTACTGCCGGCTCTTCCATCTCCCTTTAAGTGGGCACGAGGGGTGATAGAACCTCAATCTACAAGAATAAGTAAAAAAAATTGGTTACATCGGTAATGTAAGAAAGACTAATATTTAATGTAGTAAATAATGAAATAAACACTTACATCTGAAGTGATTAACACCCGCCGGGCATCCTCATATTTGATGTAGGTCGTGATCTTCCATTGTAGGAACTTAGGAAATGTATCAAGCCTCACCGGGATGGGATCCGAATGGGACTTGATACCCTGCCCCTATCTCGCGAATGCGGGAATACATTCCAATACCCAAATCTGTTACAATAAAGCAATTAAGTCATAAACTATGAAAAAGCAATTAAGTATAAAAACTATAATGATAAACTATAATTCTATTACCTGGAATGCAAAGGAGCAGTCGTAAATGTTGTATCTGTAACTGCCAATGGAGAGTGCAGACTCCAAAGATGCTTTCAACTTTTTGTATCCAACTCCTCATGGATAGCTTATTGAAGGCTGGAAGGTCTTCCACTAAAGCTCACCATCTCTCATCTACACAGGCGGTGGAGACTTTTGCATCCAAAAAAATCTCAACAAAAAGTACCAAGCCTAGCTGCACGGCTTCCATATTATACTTCTCCCCAAACCCTTGGATCTTCTTCAACAAATCTTTCTTATTGATCTCCCCAGGCTTTCTTTTGGGGAACATCCTCTTCCTAAGTTTTTGCTCCCCCACTTCAATATCACGGGGGGTAGCAGGAGTGGATCTAAAGCCCATGGCTAGGGAAAAATCCAACTCTCTAAATTTCATCAAGACCCCCCCAATCTCGAACTCCATATCTCCTACATGGTGTTGGAGAAAGAAGTGAGCCACCATACCACAAAAAGTGAATGTCTGCTGCTCTGTCAGAACTCCAAACACTTGCTCCTTCCATAATGTCATTCTATTTTACACATTCTCAAAATTCTGTTTCATCTCCCACCAAAAAGCCTGAGTGCATCTGGAAGTAGGCTGACCCTCCCTATTAATAAGAGGGACTGAGGATTCATACTTGACATTTTCATGGATTTTTCTACCCTTTGTTGGCTTGGTTGGGCTCTTTGTTGCATTGCATGGGCTCTTCTGAACCTTTGGATTTGCAACAACCTTCTTCACCTTCTTCACTAAACTTTTCTTCGCCATCTTACAAAAAGGAAAAAAAGAAACATGAATAAAACAAACTTTTTGTCAATTGGCTAATACAGTAACTCAGGGTCGATGCATTTAGCTTGTATGGTCAATACAGTAAGTCAGGGTCGATACATTTAGATTGTATGGTCGATACAATTGGTTGTTACAACTGGTCGATACAATAAGTCAGGGTTGATGTAGAAAAATGTATGGAGTCGATGCATTTAGCTTCTATGGTCGATACAAGTATCAACCTGTACAACAAGTCAAGGTCAATACTTATTGTACAGGGTCGATACGTTTGCACAAAGGGGTCGATACATTTGCACAAAGGGGTAGATACATTAAACGGAATAGGGTCGATATAAGTTTTCAAGGACAGTAGCTAAGTAACGAGGTCGATGTAAGTTGATACACTTTATGCATGGTTGATATATTAAAAGGGAAAGGGTCGATACATTTTCAAATGAGTAGTACCGAACTTAGGAGGTCGATACAATTAATGAAGGGTCGATACACTCAAAAGGACAGGGTTGATACTCATTCAATTTGGCAGTAGCTAACTTATGAGGTCGATGCGGGTCGATACATCCATTGCACTAGGTCGATGTATATGTATCGACCGTCATCTTCAACATCCGGAAACGTATGTTTCGACCTATTAGCATCGACCTTTCGCATAAATGCATCGACCCTTCACATATATACCTGCAAATCACTTTTAAAGGTCATTTTTTTGAGGAAACTGATTCAGTTTAATATGAGGGAAACCCTAATTCAAGGTTTTCATAGGATTTTACAATACAAAGTTTCAAAACCGAAATCATTCAAAAAAAATAGTTATTGTATTGACTCTCCTTTTTACAAATGGAATTCCTTCAATTGGAATTAAACACATACCTTTTACACCCAATGGAGCTTCGTGGAATCGCTTCACGAAGGTTTTGGGGGAAGATGAAATTCACCACGTACCTCCAATACGGTTTTCGGTCAGGTGGAGTACTCGAACACCTTCGTCGGTTCAGAGTAATGGTTATGGGGCACTCGAAACAGACGGAGGAAGAGGGTGATGAGCAGTGGCTCCTTTCCCTCTTGTTTTTGAGTTGGGGACATATATGTCATAAAGAAAAAGAAGAATGGTATGAAGGAGAGAAAAAAAAAATTCACATGTGCAAATGAACACACATGTGTGTGGGGGCATTTAGAAAAGGGTTTTGAAATTATGGATACTTAGAGAAGAAGCCCATACTAAAGGGACAATCTGGGAAAAACCCCACTTAAAAACTCTCGATAGAAGAGGTAGTACTGAGAGTTGGGCCGCTCCATTAAAATTCAACGGCTCATAAAATATTGTTTCCAGATATCTCAATTAGTCAAATTTGAAGCAATTACATCCTTTCGAATGAATGACCAAAAGAGCCCACGGTAGTCCGTAAGCATCCAAACAGCCATTTCAGATACCCAACTGAAATCGAAAGTTTGAAAATGTTAAAAAGTTTGGTAATTATAAAAAAAAAATTTGAATATTTTACTCTATTGAAATATTCTAAAATTTTATCAAATTTCAAAATCTTGGTTGAAATTAATCATTTTTTTTAATTTTATGATTTTTATTAATATATGTACATATTTTTCTGGTTACGTTTATAAAAATCAAATAATTATAAATATCAAGTGTCTTAATATTTATTAAGTTTTTTGGTTCAAATAGGTGTGTAAATTGTTAAAAGGTTGCAGCTCTTTAGTATCCTAATTTGTTAGTATCTTATTATAGTTTTAAATAAATATTTAATTGAATTTATAATAGGAGAATGATACTTTGCACGGGCACGTTCCACACACCTCCACAGGATGTCACGTGTCCCATTTAACATTCATGAACTATGGTTAAGATTCACTCACCCATAGGGCTCATCCATCTAGCCTTGGTTTTTAGAAAAAATAACCTTAGGTTAATTAACACTCATCAACTGTGGTTAAGATTCACTCACCCTTAGGGTACATCCATCTAACCTTGGTTTTTCGAAAAATAACCTCAGGTTAGTTAACACTCATTAACTGTGATTACGACTCACTCACCCCTATGGTTCATCCATTTAACCATATGTATTAACCTCAAGTTAGTTAAACTTAATCATGATTAAAAAAGAGAAAATGGGACATGTGGTGGGTTGTGGGCGCTCATGCATTTCGCTCAGTGGAACGCAGGCGTGCAAAGTATCAATTCCCATTATAATATAATAAAAAAATATATCATTTTATTATTTAAACAAAAATTTAAAAATCCCATAAAATTTCAAATAAAAAATTGGGAAACTTTGTTAAATATAGGTATTTTTTATTAATAAATTTTTAAATTTATTTAAAATATATAGGTAATTTTAATTGTCCTTTTAATTTTGGTACACAACTTTTAACTGTCAGGGTTAATTTTTTTTTTCTCAAAAACCAAGGTTAAATTGTTGAATATTAAGGGTTAGTAAATCTTAACGATAGTTAATGAGTGTTAAAATGAACAAGTGTTGACCTATGGCTGTGATTGAATTCTCTCGATTTTAATCGCGATAGAATATGATCTTGACTATGGAGTCATGGACTACCACACCAACTCCGTCCACTCGCTTTAGCACAACAAAAATTAGATCTTATCACAAGTTCTCATTTTCACATAAGAGTGTGTTCATTTGGCGAGAAATAAGGGAAAGTATAAGAAAAATGAGTTTTCTTGCACCTTTATGCATTCGCTATGTAAGAAAACACTTTCATTTTCTTGCATTGTCTCAATAGTGACAAATTTTCTACTAAAAACTTTCTCCATTTTTTATGGTTATTTTGAAAGAAAATTTTAAGTATATATATATAATTTATTTTTTCTTTCACCCATTTTCTTTTCAAACGAACACACCCTAACCTAAGTGTTGGTTGCCAATAAAATAAGTGAAAGGAGAAAAGAAAATTTGAACAAAATCGAACTAAGAATTATATTAGAAAATCAAATTTTAATTTTCTTTTCTTTTATATGTTTTCACCTATTTTCTCAACTACCAAATATGAGGGGTGAATTCGAGCCGAGCTCCGCCTAGCTCGGTTCGGCTTGAATTGGGTTTAATTTAGGCTTGAGCTCGGCCCGGCTTGGCTTGAAATGGTGCTTAAAAAAATGGACTCGAAGCTCGGCTCAAATTCAAATAGCTTGGTTTGAGCTCAAATTGATTCAAGCTCAAGCCGAGCTTGGCTTGATTTATTTAAAAAATTATTTTTAAATAAAAATATTTTATATTATTTACATATATATAATAATATTTTATTTGTATTCTTTTAATATAATATTCAAGTGAATCAAACGGTCCTTGGCTCGAGCTCGAGCTCGAGCTCAAGCTCGGCTTGAACACATTTCAAGCTTGAAAACTCAGCTTGGCTCCGCTCGATTGAGATAAATTTTTTAGCATGAGCTCGGATTGTGTGCACTCCTACCAAATGAGATGGAAAGGATAGGGCCTCAGATTGTCTCTAGCGAAGCCAGAAAGGGCTCTTGGGCAACCGTAGAAGAAGGGACATGTGGCGTTAAAAAAGAGGAGAAGTCATTTCATTTTCTCTCCAATTTTGACATCTCCCCACTTGATATATCTTCCCTTTTATCTCAACACCTTATCGCCTTGTGTCATATAGTGTATGGAAAAGTCAAAACCATGGGGCCCATGATTTTAACTTCTCCACCACTTGTCCCCTATTCTATGGTTGCCCGAGACAAGCCCTTTCTGGCTTCGCCAGAGACAATCCGAGACCAAAGGATGGATAATAGCAGGCACTGTTCCACACTTCCATTATCGTCTGTTGCCGAGATGGAGATTTCATCACGTTAATCAAATTTTGACTTTAGATCGTCTCAAGTCAGTTGCCCGTCCTTTCTTCTCACTTCCTAAAAAACACACCATCTGGCGGAGATAGGATCACAATTCATAACCAATTGCAATTGCATTCAAGTTCATTCAATTTCAATTGCATACGTGGATGATGTTGGTTGGAAGATTAAAAGAATTTCAAATTTTGAATTTTCCATTCATTTTCTCTCATCTAATCAACAACAACCACATATGCAATTGAATTTGCTTGAATGCAATTGCAATTGGCCATGATCCTATCTCGCCCAATCGTGCTTAACAAACGAGATCAAAGCACAACCATACCGATTGAATTTGAGGAGAGTTCAATCACACTTGCAGGTCAGCATGTGACCATTTTAACCCCTATTAACCATGATTTAGATTCATTAATCCCTAGGATTCAACAATTTAACCTTAATTTTTAGGAAAAAAACATTTTAAAAAATAACCTTAAGAGTAAGATTTTTTTCTTAAAAAAATTAACCCTAGGGTATTATTGATCTCTCCCCGTGCTCAATCGCGATTGTCTCTTGTTTGTTCAACACGATGGTGGGTTGGATAATTGGGTTAGGAACTGACTTCCTTTGAAAAAAAAGGATTAGGAAGTGAGAAAGGACGAGCAACTGACTTGAGAAGATCAAGTCAAAATTGTTGATTGACGCGGTGAAACCTCCATCATCTCAGGCGACGAGTTTGAATCTAAGTAACCAAAGCGGGAGTTGGAGTGGGAGCAAGAGCGAGAGCGTCAAACTTTAACTTAGCATAGGGTCGAGAGTAGGGGCGGTGCCAAGATTTTCTAATTGTGGGGGCACGCGATGGTTCATAAAAAAAATTGTAATAATTATTGATAGATTTGTGAAAAATTATTAAGTTGATACAAAATAATTTGAATCTAAGAACGATGAGGTTTGGGCCGTAGGCCCCAAATTTTTTTATGACTAAGTTTTTAGGGCATTTCGCTCATATATTTCGTACATATCTTACGGTTATTATTTCTCCTTATTTACACCCTTACCCCATGGCTATGTCCAGTTAAATAATTAAATAACATGTTATAAAAGATATATTTTGTTTTAAATAGTTCAAGGAACATTGCCCACTTGCCTCATGGCTATACCTATTAAATAGTTGAATAGCATAGTATAATTGATTAACTCTGGTTAAAAATTTTAAATCTTCGGGTTAATATTTATTATTATTATTTTTTAAAAATAATGTTATATTATTGAACCCTTAGGGTTAGTGAAGTTTAATCCCAATTAATAGAGGTCGAAAGGGTCATGTGTTGTGGGAGTGATTGAACTCTCCTTGAGTTCATGTCCCCATTCCCGAGGCGAGATCGGATCACAGCCAATCACGATTGGACTCTGGAACAATTCAATTGCACCCATAGGTCAACACATGTCCTTTTAAACCCCTATTAATCCTGATTCAGATTCACTAACCCTTAAGGTTCATCAATCTAACCTTAATGTTTTATAGAAAAATTTAAACCCTAGGGTTAAAATTTCTTAACCCTAAGATTAATTTTTTTTAATATCTTATTTATAAAACCAAGGTTAGAATGTTGAACCCTAAGGGTTAATGAATATTAACTATGGTTAATGAGGGTTAAAAGAGACACGTGTTGACCTATGGGTGTGATTGGTTGTGATTAGATCTCTCCCATGGCTATGCATGCCTTAAAAAATATATATATATACAACAACGTTTTTTCAAAGTTGAGTGGGGGCATGTGCCCCTACAGGCTCTGCCCTGGTCGAGAGCGCCGTGATATATATATCCTAAAAACCAACAAGGATTAAAAATCCTAATCAGATCTAATCGTGGTTAGAAGAGAGTGTTGATCTCTTGGTGCGACTGAACTCAGGGAGAGTTCAATCACAATTGGTTGTGATTCCATCTCTCTATAAAAGAAAGGCATTGGATTGACTCTAGCGGACCTCCGAGTCACGCCATCAAGCATACATTCATCATTGGGCAGCTGATGATAAAAATGGGAGAGATATCAGGTGGGGAGAAGTCAAAAATCATGGGGAGAAAATGAAATGACTTCTTCCCTTTATCTTTTTTTAACACCAACTACCCAATGATGAATGAATGCCGATGGCGTGACTCGAGCTGGAGTAAATCCGATACCAAAAGAAATAAGAAATAAGTTAAAAAATTAATGTCTCAATGACACCTACTGAAAAGTGAAAAGTAAAAAGGGATATTGAAATAAGACTAGGGTCAGCTTAGAAGAAGCTGACTTCAGGATCTCATTGGTCCACACCCCCTTTTTACCATCCATCAATTGTGGTTAGGATTCACTCACCTCCTAGGGTTAAGCAATCTAACCATGGTTTTTGACAAAACTAAAAAAAATTATTAATTTTAATTTAATTAAGTTTAACAATGATTAAAGAGATGTTAAAAGGGACACAGGGACATTGCAATCAGCTTAGAAGAGGACTTTAGATCTTCTTCTATGGACTCAAGCAAAAAAGCAAGTGAAAAGACTTGCTTTAAAGCTCAAACCCTTTGTAAAGGTAAAAAAAAAAAAAAAAAAAAATTTATTTTCGTCTTCCTCTTCGCCTTCGTCATCTTCGTTTCGCACTTATAGAAATATCACCACTATTAACTACATCGAAGCTTTACCTCGATTTTTTAAACACAGCGCTTTAGAAAATAAAAAATTATGCTCTACAAAATAGAAAATTGTGCTCCCAAAGCGGCGCTCTCAAGCCATGAGAGCAAAGTTTGAGAGCGGGTAAGGAAGTGCACGGTTTAGGTTTGGGTTACTAAGGACCAAACTTTACTTTGGAATGAGGAGCTCTGTTAAACTCCTTCACCTCTCATATTTATACTCTATTTTGAGGAGTGCTAGCCCTAAACGCCCCCAGTCAATTTTATTTTCCACAAGCACAGTGTAGATGCAACACCTGGTGTTGCTACCTTATAGGAAGGACATGGAGTGATACTTGGTGTCTAAGGAAGACTGCAACTGGACTTATTTTATTTGATCAATTTGAAAATGAGGAGCTCTCAGTGATTAAACAACCGTGGAGCCAGGAGCGAAGCTAAGGGGGGCCTGGGGCACATGTCCCCCTAAACTCTTGGAAAAAATAATTTTTTTATGTATATATATGGCATATCATAGGCCATGGAGGTGGATGGAGATCCAATCACAGCCAATTGCGATTGAACTCCCCGAGTTCAATCACACCTACAGGCCAACACGTGTCCTTTTTAACTCCTATTAACTGTGGTTAAAATTCACTAAGCTTTAGGATTCAACAATATAACTTTATTTTTTTTATAAAAAAATATTAACCACAAAGACTAAAATTTCTTAACTAGAGTTTAATATTTTTTAAATATTTTTTTCTAATAACTAAGGCTATATTGTTGAACCCCAAGGATTAGTAAATCTTAATCACAATTAATAGGAGTTGAAAGGGACACATGTTGGCCTGTGGGTGTGATTGAACTCTCCCTAAGTTCAATCGTGATTGATTGTCATTCGATCTCAAGTGGGTGCCCCCTCAGCTTTTGAAATTTTTTTAAAAAGTATAGTTTACCACGGATTTAAAATCCCCTACTGTTATAACCGGACTCCTTGGAGTCGTTTACAACCCATAGGTCAACACATGTCCCTTTTAGTACCTCTTAATTGGGATTAAGATTCACAAACCCTTAGGGTTCAACCACCTAAGCTCTGTTTTCTAAAAATAAAATTAACTCTAAAGGTTAAAGTTGTTAAATAGTGTTAAAAGACTTTTGTGTTGTAACCGGACTCCAACGAATTTGGTCACTCATGGAGCAATTGTCTCATAATTTTCAAAAAAAAAAAATTTTTTTTACTATTTTGCTTAATTGTTTATTAGGGTATATATATATATATATAATTTAATAAAGTATAGACACAAGGCAAGGAGGCAGCAGTTCCCGTAAACAAAAAGAAGCTATATCTATAGGATATGTACAATTGTAAGGATGAAATGAGCAACAAATTTAGTTGTCAACATTTTGTTCTAGGGGCTCTGCCCCTGAATCTCATCCCTTAAACCAAATGTGCCCAGGGACGGAGGTAGCAACCGAGAATCTCATTTTGTTGTGTGGTTGAAAACATAGCAAATTTGTCGTGTGTTTGAACACACGCTGAATCATTTCTTGAGATAAAATATTATGCGGGCCCCTCTTTCCCTTGATTTCAATCATATTCAAATGGTAATAAACAATCCCGACGGCTCT
Organism: Tetracentron sinense; assembly: GCA_015143295.1. Taxonomy (NCBI): domain Eukaryota; kingdom Viridiplantae; phylum Streptophyta; class Magnoliopsida; order Trochodendrales; family Trochodendraceae; genus Tetracentron; species Tetracentron sinense. Next base: position 29,477,939 of record CM026567.1, on the reverse strand, counting down.
TTGCCAATTTAAACGGCTCTATGCCACGAACGACTTTATTGCATTGGCTATATTTTGTTGTTCTAGTATTTTTTAAATTAATTTCAAGATGAATCCTGAATTTTTTACTCAGGGAATTACGGATAAATCATTGCAATTTCCTACTCATTCCGATCAATCTAATGCCCTGCCAGAAAGCGCTAAAAAAAACGAGGCGTCAGCTTCAACGTACAAGAAGACGTTCTTCTTGTGACAGCATGACTCAGTATCAGTATGGATAACGTGCACCGCGGGAAACGACCAAAGTAAAAACAGTTTCGAGTGTGGCAGTATTTCTACTACTACAAGAAAATCGATAGTGATCGGTATGAGAATGCACTACAACAACAGTGGGTGACTATTCAACATGCAACCAACAAATTTTGTGGATGTCATACTCAAATTGAAAATATGCACCTAAGTGAAAAAAATGAACAAGACAAGGTAACCTAAGTGTCTGATTGATTATTGTTGTTTTGTATATATTTAATTAAGAGTCGTATTTTTTTCAGATTGCGGATGAAAAAGCACTATACGAATAATCGGTTAGAAAAAAATTAATGTTTAACTATTGTTGGCATCTGTTGAGACTCCAGTCGAAGTGGATGGATGACATTAGCAAGCAAAAATCATCATTTAGAGGCAAGGCTCCAAAATTTATTTTTTTGGCATGTCATCACCTTCTAGTATAGAGTCTCGTAAATCTTACGGATGACGATGTCCCAAACACTGATTTTGTTTAGAGACCACCAGATTGGAATGTTGAGAAGCGAAAGATGTGAGATCATGAAAAAAACATCACATAAATGCCTATTATTGTGGGTCTTTTAAGAAAAATGATGAAAGCAAGAAAGAAAACTGATGCAACATACTTGTAGGCAATTGAAGAAAAAAAGCATACCAATGCAAAAAAATGGGAACTGGCCGAAATGCAGCTAAACCTGAAAGCAGATAAACAACGACACAAACAAGTAACAGAAGATGAGAGGATAATGACGATTGATACAAGTGGAATGACTCTTGATGCCCAAGAATATTATATGCGCCTTAGGATGCAAATTCTTCAAAGAAGCTTGGGTGGTATTTGAAAATTAGTCGTTTCTTTTCATTATTTGCTATCATTATTGTATTTAGACGTTCATACAAGCTCCTTGAAGTTGTCACAAGTGCTCAACAAGATCTGCTTGGAGTTGAGAATGTATTCATCTATCTTGAATGTGACAGTGATTTTGAATGATTTTAATAGTTCTACCATACGCTCGTGCAACACTATAATATTTTCATCAATTACATCGTAATTGAGGTCAGGTATGTAAATATCGCGTTTATCTTCGACTATCATGTTGTGCATTATAATGCACGCCTTCGTGATATCTCTGAGCGTTGGAAGATACCAAAAACGAGAAGGTCCACGAACAATTACAAATAGAGCTTGAAGCACTCAAAATGCTCACTCGACGTCCTTCCTTGCCGACTCTTGAACTTTAGCAAAATGTTTATCCATATTCTTTCGTGAACATGGAATTGTTTTTACGAAGTTAACCATGGGGGATATATGTCATTAGCAAGATAATACCTCATTGTATAGCCATGACCATTAATTGAGTAATTGACTGAAAGTGCTTCTCCTTGGATGAAGTTGGTAAATAAAGAAGATCGTTCTAACACATTGATATCATTGTGAGATCCCGGTAACCCAAAGAAAGCATGTCATATCCAAATATCATACGAAGCCACGGCTTCAAAAATAATCGATGGATCGTGGTGGCCTCTCATTTCATACTGACATTTCCATGCAACTGGACAATTCTTCTACTTCCAATGCATGCAATTGATACTCTCCAACATCCTAGGAGACCTACAGGCCTCACCTTGAGCTAGCAGTCTAGAAATATCGTCGTTGTTTGGTGATCTCAAGTACTCCTTACTAAAAACTTCAACTACCACCCTAACAAACTTTCATAGACTTTCGATTGAGGTATTTTCACCGATCCTCACATAATCGTCCACAATATCTGCCGCTACTCCATACGCAAGCATCCTCATTGCAGCAGTGACCTTTTGAAGAGATCATAAACCAAGGTGCCCAGTTGCATCTCTTTTTAGGACAAAGTAAATGTCATGAGCCTCCACTGCAGACTGTATTCGAAGAAAAAGATGTCGGCTCATTCAAAACCTCCTTTGAAATTGAATAAAACAGTACACAGGGTTTTAAGAAAAATAGTCGTTGTAGAGTCTTTTGTGGCCTTGAACTCAATCACACCGAATAGTTGAGTGACTTGAATGGAACCGCGACGTGGTCTCGTTCTTCTCTTTGCATTAGATTGTTCTTGTTGTAGAGTAATTATGACAAGTATCTCCAATTCATAGTCGGGAGTGGCGGAGGGGGAGGGGGCGGGGTCGGAGTCAGAGTCGAAGAGAAGTAGATCCATCAGAAATAGAGATTATGGAGTTGAGAAGTTGGTGAAAATGAGAAATGTTTGTGAGAATGAGTGGCAAAGTTGTTAAATTTATATAGAAAAGTGTCGAAAATTCAAATTTGAATTGCAACGGTCATAAACGGCAATAAAAGGTTATAAACAGTCATGAACAGTAATAAACAATCATAAACGGTCATAAACGGTCATAAACGACAATAAACGGTTATGAATGACAGTAAACGGTCATAAACGGCAATAAACGTGCTTAAACGGTCTTGAACATGTAGAAATGGTTATAATAAGAAAAATAATAAATAATAATACTAATAACATTTGCTATCTACATTTACTACTTACCCTTTGAGTGACAATTTTGAAAAAGTGCAAATGGAGGTAGCAAATATATATATGAGATAGCAAATGACACATTTACTACCTCCATTTGCTACTTACTCTTGGAGATGGTCTAACAATGAAGTGTGGGGTTCAGGGGTGTGGCCCCTGAAAAAAAAATAGGACCAAGCTTGTGTGTCATCTTGTCTCTTTGTCCGTTTGTAAAAAATATACTTTTGATCAGTGATTAGCGGACCACAGGGTTCACTGTCTAACTTACCACCGTGTTCTCATGTCCCTTTTAATACTCTTTTAACCCTGATTAAGCTTAACTAAATTAAAGTTAAAAATTTTGTTTTTTGTTTTTTCAAAAAAACAAGATTGGATTGCTTAACTTTAGGGGTGAGTGAATCTTAACCACAATTGGCGAGTTTTAAAAAGTGGGAATGGACCAAAGATGGCTGGCCATTTCGAACAAGATAGAAACCGCCGATAAGTTAAACATTTTTTTTTATAGTTAGGGGTAGCTATTCATTTGCTAATGGCAATGTCGTTTTAAACTAAATAATATAATTTGAAGAGCAATGCTATGTCCACTTTCCGGCCATCCACTCTCCCCTACTTTTGTACACGAAAACAAAATAGTGACACACAATGCTACGTCCACTTTCCGGCCATCTACTCTCCAGCGATTTTTACTAATTTAAAACAAAAAGACAAAACAAAAATGGTGGGACCCACACAAAAGTATCGCACTATTTTGTTTTCTTGTACAAAAGTAGGGAAGAGTGGATGGCCGGAAAGTGGACATAGCATTGCTTTACTTTTTGTTTTAGTTAAGGGGGTAAATGCTCCCTTCACATGTCTACACCCTCTTAAATTAAATAATATAAGTTTATTTATCTTTTTCATAACAAAAGTTAGGGAAGCTTAGAGATCTCACCGCTACCCGGCTTCACCCTTGTTCCCAGGCCTATGTTGACACGATACGAAAAAAAAAAAAAAAAAATTCCAGGCCCCCTGGCCACATGTAGCTCCGCCCCTGAATGTGTCCCCCAAAATAAATTCCTGGCTTCCTTTCCCTGTCGGTGACGGTGACGGTGACGGTGACGGAGATGGAGACCGAGACGAAGACGGAGACGGCGCCACCTAATAATCATCTGCAAGAAACTATTGCGTGCATTAGGAGATAGAAGTAGGCCTAAGCAAAAGAAAGCAGGCCTACAAGACTTGTTGACAGTCGGGCAAGAGGGAGCCTAACGGCGGTCCTCATCGGATACCAAATTAATGGAAAAAGGAGAATTCTAGGCCCACTCTCACATCTTGTACTCTCTGTCTTTGGGCAAGAAGACAAGAATAATGTCACATAGCTTCTCGCAAAATGAAAAAAAAAGGGAAAATGCATGTATCCGAGGTTTTTTTTACTACGCCTCACTTTTAAATACTCGTCAACTTGTGGTTAAGATTCACACACCCTAAGGTTAATCAATCCAACCTGGTTTTTAAAAGAAAATAAAAATAACTTTACCCAGGATTCTTTAGTGTTTAAAGAGACACAAGGCAGGTATAAGATAAGCAACCAACCCCAGGGTCACCTAATCACGGCTCTAGAAAAATTACAATAGAAAAAATTACACGGCTCTAGTTTAGAGAATACAATAATAAGCGGAGGTCCTGGGTTCGACTTCTCACTCCCCCTTTGGGTAGTCCCGCACTGGATTTTCTCGGACCAACCTGGTATGACGCGTTGCGGGCTCTCGTCACACCCTTGGGGATTAGTCCTGACCGAAAGGGTTGGGGACACCTCAAATTACCAAAAATAAAATGGTGTAATAAGAGGAGATGTGATATATTTTATATCTTCTCAAAGTAGATTTGAATTTGAATTTGAAAAAGATTAGAATCAATTACTTTCATTTTATTAGGATTAGATTTGATAGAGTTTTTATCTTGAGATGATGTAACATTCATTCCACTAACAACCAACTAGGTGAATCCAATGCCTTAATTCCAGGAATAAGGAGATAGAAGTAAGCTTAAGAAGCATACCTACAGGACACTTTTGTTGACAGTCGGCCAAGATGGAGCAAAATGGTGGTCCTTAGGTATTCTGGCAAATACTAGAAAAATGGTCTCGGGCTCCACACATCATCCGACATGTGGTGATAAAAGGAGGAGAGATATCAAGTAGGGAGAAGTCAAAAACATGGGGAGAAATGAAATGACTTCCCTTTGCAGGGGCAAGAAGACTAGAATTATGTCACTAGTTATGAGTCGCACCACAAAATCTGTCTACAAAAATAAAAATAAAAAATAAAATAAATTGTAATAATAATAATAATGACACGAACAAATGTTGTCGCGACCCAAAATCCCCATTAGAAGTTTTGGAAACTTTAGCTCGTGACTTCAATCATATCATACTATCATGTGAAATACACAAGACATACAAATAGCGGAAACAGAAAATTTCTAAATAACATAGACTGTAATGTAGTCCAAGTGCATAAGGATCGACAATCAAAAGTAAAGTAAACATTCCTACTATCAAAATACATATCACTCCCTCACAATTCTCAACAGTAGTTTAGATAGGGCCACCTATCTAGAGCTCTATCCACGTGCGGGTGATCCATAGTAGGCTCCGACTTGTAGTACTCTTCATCAACCTAAGGCTCTGGAGCAATATCGAATTGACCTACCGAAGATAATAGTTCGGCTGAGCATGGAATACTTAACGTATACAAACCACTATGTAATGACATAACATAACATACTTTTACATAGGTAGTTCATCGAATACACATGCAACTGAGTCAATAAGGAAATCCCCTTTCAAATATACATGTGCAATATTGTACAAAATACATACACTTATCTTTCAAAACCATATTCTTCATGTCTTCTTTCACATCTTTTGCTTTATCACTTGTTACATTTCACTTGCTTTACACATGACTTTTATGAGAAAGTACACATGACTTTGCCTAATGTCTTACCTCTATTGGTAAAAGTCCATTAGCATTTCACATACACATGGAGCATGCCTAATACTCTACTTAGGTTGGTAGAAGTCAATTAGCCTACTTGACCAACCTCCTCGTTGGTATCTTTGCAAATAGTCTTTCTTGGAATCAGATGTCAAATGCTCTACCTAGGTTGGTAGAAGTCCATTTGCATCCTTCCAATACACATAACTTCATTTGAGATCAGATGCTATACAATTGTGAGTGAACATGGTAACCACATAACACATAGCACATGCTTTTTGATTCCATTTAAAACAATCGCATAGGCACATACTTAGGGTAATACACATGGTTTCATCAAAACATCACCTTTCCTCATTTGTTTCAAGTATAGAATCAATACAAGGAAACTAGTAGGATTTTCTACTTGTTTTTCATTTTAAAACACATGATTCATATTGGTTTTTTAATCAAAAATACAACATAATCAAATAGTAGAGTGTATCTACATTTCAAAGAACAAATCTCTTTGGTCTAGTGCTTGAAAAACACTGTGGTAGCGAGAACCAAGCTTGAGAAGCGAAACCGAACTTCTCTTGGTTCACAAACCCAAGCACAAGATAACCCTAGCTTTTCCTTTCTTTCTCTCTCTTTTCTCTCTCAAATATTGTCTAAGAGCTTTGGTAGCTCTTAACCCCACGAAATGGGGTTTATATAGACCCCAAGGGGTTTGTGAAACCCTCAAAAGACCCTACAAAAGATCCCAAAAGCATAAAGTAGGTCGGTCAGACGAATTGGGCATAGTCGGTCAACCGGCTAGGAGGGACGGTCGATCGGCCAGGCCAAAAAACCTACTGTGGCCCTGTTTTGGGCCACATTCCATACAATCGGTAGACTAGTCAGAGGGGGCGGACAACCGTCTAGTCTGATTTTTGTCCATTTTCCTCTGTTCTTCCCTTTGTTGACACTTAGAGTGTTTCCACTCTTGGTCTTTCACACTGTTTTCACTTTCACCTTGGCTTTAGTACACACATATAATCTAATACCCTCATTATCATTTCACCACACCAAATTACATAGAAGCCTTTACAAGCACTATTCACAGCACACTAAACCCAAGTTCCAGAGTTCTACAAATGCATTAGGATGCTAAGAGGACTTGCTATGCACATGGTGACTGTAATTTTAAAAAGATTTCAAGCAAAACTCACAAAAAATTAATCGTTTTCACCTTTGTCTAACCTTGTTTCTTTACTCAGTGATCATCTAATTTTCTAAGAAAGAATGTTTGATTTGAGAAATGCTAACACAAATTACATCAATCATTAATCGCCTACAATTTGACAAAGTCCAAATACAACTTCACATTAAAAAGTGTTTTGACTTTTCTATTTGAGAGGAGAGGGAAACAGCGCTATGGTTAAGACAATCTAGACCGTCCATCTAATAGAGGAACTAGTTTTGGTAGTTTCTTCCTCATTGCCGAGGTCTATAAATTAGAACTTGATGTAAATCTCTAAAGACTTCATCATCATCGGCGCCTGAACCTAAATAATAGTTTGGTATGTTCCATAATTCTATTTTATCAAAATATAAAAATCTATGATATATTGTCAAATATTTCCTTATTAATTTCATCTACTTTCGTCTCGACATTTTAAACATTCAGCTTCACCAACACAATGCTTTAGAGGTAAATACCTAGACTCTACAAAAAAAAATTAAATAATTAAAAATAAAAAGCCTCAGGACATATAGACCAAATATATTGTATCATAACATTGGTAACTTGAAGACCCTTGCTTTAATCCTCTTGATAAGTTTAGAAACATGGAGCATGATTTGTGTTTGTTGCTGACCCTAACTAATTATGATAAAATACTTGTGTTGCAACTTGCAACCCTAATAGTAATGATAAAATCTAGAAGATTTGCCTACCAAGAACAGCTGCACTCCTCCATCCAGTAAGTCCAACTCTAAACATTGAAATACTTGTTGGTGTCGAGCACTTAAAACAAAACTATCCAAGTAAAATATGTTAATCCATAAACTTGCATATGAATTACTGCAATAATATTTATACATAAATATGTGAATCACCAAGCAAGAGACACTTTATTAAAAGTTTATCTTGAAGATAATCGAAGTCTCCCATTGTGTAATGGATATGACAACTCTGTCTCCGGGATTCAGTTTAGCTCGGATTCACTCTGGTCTATCCTTACAAGCTTGCACTGCTTGGTAGAAGACGGCGGTACCCAACCTCCTTAAGAATGCCGATTTACTAAAAATTTAAAATAGAATAATTAAATTATCTAGCCCCATAAAATTTGGAAATTAATTTCATAACATTGAGGAACACCCAACAAATCAGAACTTAATCTGATAAATCTATCACAAAATTAACAGAGTCTCCCCTAAGAACCGGGATTCAACTTAGCTTGGATTCACTCTGGTCTATCCCTACAAGATTGCACTGCTTGGCGGAAGACGGCGGTACCCAACTTCCTTAAGAATGCCCTTTTACTAAAAATTTAAAAGAAAATATTAAGTTATTTAGCACCATAAAATCTGGAAATTTTAATTTCATAAGGTAAAAGAACACCCACCAAATCAGAATTTAATCTGATAAATCTATCACAATTGATAGAGTCTCCCCTTAAAATATGCAATTTCGGGTTGATGGATTAGCCCAATTAAGGACTGATCCAAAATTGACTATCTGATTGGACTATCTCAATTTCTAGTCAATTAGGATGGACTCAAAGGGTCTGTCCAAATTGATCTCAATGGCTGTCTAAAAGATAATCCAGTTGGATCAATCTAACAGATCCGAATTGATTAGTGCGGTGCCAAAAGAGATCAGCCATAGTATCAAGACATAGTCTGATTTGACTGATCAAAAGAGACTTAAATGGATGAGAATCGTCGAAGTATGTCTTGGACCCGTCTGTATGTACCTCTGCAATAGGGGAAAACTATTTTCTCGGTATGGTGTTATCTTGTTAGAGCTTCAGCTTCTAGAGATGATCTTCCCAAGATCTCTTTCCAACCCTCTATATACAAAGGAGATGAGACCTTGTACTGATAATGAGCACGATTCTCAAGGAAACCCAAGAGGTAGCATTATGGCCTAAAAAGCACACACCGTGAACATGTGTTATGGCATTTAGGCTAAAGAAACAAACACCATGAAAACCGTTGGATAATAGAGGGTTTCAAGACAATAACCAATGGATGCACATAATTGTTTGGTTCTTGATCCTACATCATAGGCAATGGTTTTTGTAATGGAGGAAATTGGTAAAATAAACAAGTCTTCTGAGGATGAATACGTGCTCAGCCGAGGATGAAATTGAGCTCATCCAAGGACGAAACCAAGCTCATCTGAGGACGAAATCGTTCCCATCCAAGGACGAACACGTGCTCAACCAAGGGCGAAACCGAGCTCATCTAAGGATGAAAATCGAGTTCATCCAATGACGAAATCTTGGTAAACGATCTATTTTCAGAACATCAATTATGCATTCATGAGTTAGATATTATCTCTGATCTAACATTAAATACTAGTCACCTTGGATCACTTTGGTGATCAAAACCAACCTGTAGGGAAGAGATGTGCATTTATGAGGAGATATTTATCTGACACTAAAGTAATGATTAGGTGGGATGCATGGTGATCGGTGTTAGATGTTACACATATATGCACCTCAAACTTAACTTGTTAACCCTTTAGAGTAATCTTTTAAACCATTTTAAGCTACTTGGTTGTTTTCAATGATTTCAGGTTCATGCGAGGAAAAGAAGATTAAAAACAAATATTAAAGGTTTCCAAAAGGCTCAAACAAGGTTCAACAAGGTGGAAAGAAGAAAAAGAAGAATTCTGGAATTTTTTATAACCTGCGACAGATCACAAGTCAGGCTGTGATCGATCGCATGTCAGCTGCGATAGATGGGTCAAGCTGCGATGGATAGCACATAAGGCAGAGACATTCTATAAATTTCTCTCTGTATGCAATCAATCGCAGGTGTAGTGCAATCGATCGCACTTCAGCGTTTTCGGCCAGTAAACTCATCGGGAATAGAGGAAGTTGAGTCTTAATAGGTTTCTAAGAACCCTTATCCATACAAATAGAAAACGTTGTGAACTAAAAAAAGATGAGAGATTTTGAATCAAAAAGAAGAGAAGAAGCTCTGGAGATCAGGGAAGCAATGAAGAAGAGTTCGTCCTTTTTGTTTATGAAGACGGCGTACCCCTCCCTCGCGATGAACTAACTTTTCATTCTAGGGTTTCGATGAAACCCTAGCCAAGTAACTGTGTCTTTTATTTTGTTTTTATTTAGATTTCTTATTTGTATGACATTGATTACATAATGGGAGAGTTGTTTTAACAACCGGATTTATTAGATTTAAATTTGATTTCAATGGAATTTCTGTAACGACCCCAAAATCCCACAAGGTTAAAATAGGACTTTAGGATCGCCACATTACTTAACCTGCTTAAAATCCATGACATGCAAGGCACACTAACACGAGTCTCCAAAAATGAGGATAATAAAATTTCCGATATATCAACTGTAACCAACTAAATAGCACGAGTCTATAGTCAACAAATACAACCCACTAAAACCAAAGAGTCTGATACACAACTATAAAAGTCTACTAAGCAACATCTACTCAAGTCTAATACAACTCTCTCAATCAAATGAAATAAAAACTAAGAGGTGTAGCCACCCAAGTCTCTGGCTCCCTCCTCAGAAGGCTCACCTTCACCTCCTTCCTCTGCGTATGTTTCCTCAACTCACGGCTCCGCCGTGTACTCCTGCTCTAAACCTGTCAAGACAAAGTCCGGCTGAGTACAAAGGTACTCAGTGTATATAAAATCCAACCAACAATAATAATATACCTGCACTTAGTTAGAAACATATCCAATAACATAATAACATAATCAGAGTACGGAAGAACGTGTGCACATATACATCATATCATCACCTTGACTCGTGTACTTGTGAGAATCTTAGACTTGGAAGACAATACACTTATGAGTTGCTTATGCTTATGAGACCACGTGCTTGTGAGATGCTTATGCTTATGCACTTATTCAGATCACACAGTAATGAGACATGCCGTTCTTGGCGGATACGGACCATGCCTTAGAAATCATATGGTTGACATGCCGTTCTTGGCGGATACGGACCATGTCTAAGAATCAAGTTGACATGCCGTTCTTGGCGGATACGGACCATGTCATGCTTATGCTTATTCAGAATGTCATACATATGTCATGCTCATGCTTGTGGTCCACATGTGTGACTTATGAGACTCTTATCTTAACATACACGTGTTTGTGTACTTAAGTGTCGAAATCAACATTCGAGTCGGTAATTGCTTAGATTCCGATCTCCCACCATGGAAACTCCACTATATGTCTCATACCAAATAGTTAGAGAATTCCTGGTTTGAGAGATGTTCCTCTAAGTTCTTACCTTCCCGACTACCAATTTCCATGCAAGTAATTAGATATACTTACCAAACAATCATATATATATATATATAAATATATCTTATCATAATTCTTAACACAATTCATGATCTATTTACCACTATTTCATAAGAGTATAATAGCATTTATCCTTTCAAGCATTTTCACAAACACCTTGTGTACGCATAATATGAATCCATTTCCTTTCTATATTTTCAAGCATTCATCAAACCATAATTCATCCATACAATCAATTCACTATTCACATCCACATATTAATCTCATCCTCCATACATTTCCCATCCTCCATATATTCTATCCACATCTAATCCACATTTACATCCACATTTCCATCAATAATTAGCTTACTTCATAGAAAATTTGGGGAAAATGCATTTAATCTCTATTCTATCATTCTTATCATATTAATATTCACAAAACATTAAAATAGAGTTGATTAGGATAATATATCGACCTTAGGAATCCTTCCCTTGGATTCAAAACGCTCCCGATGAGATTTGGAGAAGCTTTGAGGACGATCTCCAAGCTTTCCTCTTAATCTTCTAGCAACCTCCTTCTTCTCCAAGCAACCCTCTCCCTCAAACCCTAGGTTTTCTCCCCCTTTTTACCAAATTAGGTTAGAAATAGGTAGAGTATTTTAATATTTCGAGTATGACCCCCAATTTATAGCCCCAAGGTCTGAGAACAAAAAGACCAAAACGCCCATACTAAAATTCTGTAAAAATCACGAAAGACCGAGCGATCGGTGGTTATGACCGATCGATCGGTTCTCAACCGAGCGATCGGTGCTCTTGACCGGGCGATCGGTCAAAAAAGAACTCACTGGAAATTTTCCCCATACAAAATTTTCGACCAGTCGATAGATACCAATCGACTGGTTTTGGACCGATCGATCGCTACTTCTGACCGAGCGATCGGTTGCCTATAGATTTTTTGTTTTTTGACCTACTCCACTGTTTTGGCCATAACTTTTGACTCGCTCGACGGATTTTGACGATTCAACTTGGGTTGGATTCGTCTCTTGAAAACGAGCATTTCTAGTGTTTTAGAATTTCTAAATTCCACTTAATTAATAGACTAAATTATCCCCAAAGTTGACTGATCTGCAATTCCATTAGATAAAACCCACCATTGACTTGGCTTAAACTCAAAATAAGGAAAAACATTAAACATGAACTTCGAAGAGGGTTCCAACACCTTTCTAATGGTTCAAGAATCACTCAATTCCAATAAACGGTACCCAAAACTAGAGCTTCCTAAAGTTTAGGGTGTGATATGACATCCCTCCGTTACAAGTTTGATTAAGCTTAGTTTACACCACACCAAATAAATATATAATACAATAAACATCAAAACATCATAAGGACTATAATACCCCTAATACAATGAAGTAAAAACATGAAAAAGATTCGGGGTCTCTACAATTTCTATCCTTGTCTTAGGTGATTGGAAATTGGATTTAAAATCACTTATGTTAATTTTCGTTAGAATTTCAACATAGGTTTTATGCAATGGTTTTATCATATTAAGAGACTAAATCCTAAGATATCTTATGGTAAGGGAAGACGATTGATTACACAACCGTAGATTAGTGTGTATCATTCATGCTAACCGAATATATGATATGTTTAGGGTGTGATCTCTTGTACCTTTCTTAATCAGTTGAGAGGGGACATGCTGTCACTCTAACTGTAATGTTTGCAAATCAAGAAGTTTGAATGAATTCAGAATATGATTAGTTATAAGGTTAGTGGTGGATTTGAACACCTAGATCTTCTCTCCAAATGATTTAAAACCCAGTAGTTGATAATTAAATTAAAAATCTCTCTTAGTTTAATTAATTGCCTTAATTTAATCAAGCAAAAATCAATTGTCCAATTCATTAGTTTAGAATTAATCTAGATAAAAGGAAACGAACACAGTCCTCAAAGGTTCGATACCTTTACTAGTACTATTCTATGGAATTATTACTATAAGGAATAATTAAAATTGTGTAACGATCACATGGTCATCCATTGATATGGATGACCATAAGGGTATTTTGCCTATAAGTACATTGATGATCCAAGTGAACATGGTTGGCAACTCTCACAAAACCAGCCTCCATTCCTTCAATATCACTCCGGTTAAGACCAAATGCCCTATACTAAGAACTCCATAACCCTATCTCCCTCTGATTTATCTTTATTCCTTCTTCTTCTTCAATTACTAATTTGAGCTTCAGAGTGTCTTGGCAGGGCGGAAGGCCTCTCCTCAACAAACCTTGGACAAATCTATGTTCTTCATCCTTCTATCGGTAAAGCTGTGCCACGTGGAGCTTCCTGGAATTTCCCATCACAGTTTCCAATCACAAACATATTAACAACCCATATGGAATGAATTGCACACGAGTCACACTTTTTCATTTCTCTCAATGACAACATTCAAATCAGAATTTGATAATATTAAATTCTTATTAATTAATTAATTTTATTATTTTAAAATCAAATCAAATCTAACAAACCCCCACTTGATTTTATTTTTAATATATATATAGGGCAATCAAGAATATCTTGTGCATACATGAATGTATCTTTCAACTTGAACCTTCACTTAGTGCAAATAAATCAAAGATAGTCAAGGAACACAGTGGATAAAACCTTAAACTGTGAACCGGTATTGACTAACCGGATTTGCCGCACACACATTCCTGTTAGAGGTTAAATGTATCAAACAACTCAGGACTTTTACGTCCATGCTTCAATCCCAACCTACTAAGAGCTCTAAAGATAAATCTCAACTTAAAGGAAGTGACAAACTTTCGACTCTCAGAAAAGTGAGTCTATCAAGAGTGCTCCTGTCATACTCCCCCCTTTTAAGTCGTATAGGACTCATTAAGAGAATTTTTATTTATTTTCTACCTAAAACCACAAGATCATCTGCAACTTGACAGTTTGTAGGCTATGCACTATCCAAATCTTTTCGGGAATGGACTCATCTCATAAGAGATTCAGGAAATAAATTTCTTTAATGATAGTGCTCTATAGTTATTTTGACACAGGCTTGTTTGTCCCATTGAACCTAAGATTCTCATTAGGTTGGGTTTCCACCTAAAATAACGAAGTCTTTGTCAGAGTACTTGGTCAAGGGTTTGCCATTTTCAGGACTTACTGTAATGAGTGGCTTTAATACTGCCAGTCTCCCTTTAAATGCTCATGTCACATCTGTCTTGCTTAACTTTCAGTCACATAAATGCCCTGAAAAGTATCTTGACTTTTAACATACCGGCCCCAATCGGTTCACGCATGTCGAATAGACTGATTAGTGAATTCTTTTTTTTGAAATATTCTCTTATTCCTCTTTTGTTATTGCATTAGCTATTTTCTAGCTCATCTCCCCTATTACTTCAAGAATTCAACAAAAGTGTGATCTTGTAGTTAGGCTCAACACAAGCTACTTGATAACAATTAATATGATAAAGTGCACAACACTCTCATATAATAATCCAATAACAATTGGAAGAGCAGAAGATATTAAAGCACTGATAAACCACAAAATAAGTTATCACAATAACATATTTACAAAGTTTGTCATTTACCCCATTTAACCGGCATAGCTAGCTTCTCTCTGTCATTCTATTACCCTTAGCAAGGTTCAAAATCACAATATTTCCATAGTTAGTGTGCAGTTTTCTTTGCTACCAAAACATATCTCGCGGTCAAAACTAGCTAAACAGTAAGAAGTCATTAGATATGGCCCATAACCAAATTAAAATAATTTGTCATGAAAGTCGATTAAATTAAAACCACAAGGCACACAGTCAAAACCCATGTTAAATACAAGTCAATTCAATTGGAGTAGACTATCTTCAAATTATTATGTCAAGCACCTAAAAGAAAAACTATCCCTACAAAATATGTTAATCAATAAACTTTCACATGAATGACTGCAATAATATTTATACATAAATATACGTGAATCATCAAGTTAAGAGGGACTTTATTAAAAGTCTTTCTTGAAGATAGTTGAAGTCTCCCATTGTGTAAGGGATATAGCAGCTCTATCTTCAGGGATTCAACATAGCTCGGATTCACTCTGGTCTATCCCTACAAGCTTGCATTGCTTGGCGGAAAGCGGTGGTATTCAACCTCTTTAAGATTGCCCATTTACTAATAATTTAAAATAAAATATTTCAATTATCAAGCCTCATAAAATCTAAAAATTTCAATTTCATAAGGTTAAAAAATATCAACCAAATCATAATTTAATCTGATAAATCTATCAAAAAATTGATGAGTCTCTCCTTATAATATGCAATTTCGGGTTGATGGATTATCTCAATTAATTACCGAATCAAAATTGACTATAAGATTGGACTATCTCAAGTTTCTAGTCAATTAGGATGAACCCTATGGTCTATCCAATTAATCTAGACAAGAGACAATCCATTTGGATTGTCAAACAAATTGATCCAGATATTTGTCTAAAAGAAAGTCTGATTAGATCAATCTAACAAGTCCGAACTGATTAGTTCGGTCCCAAAAAAGACCAATCGTAATAACAAGACAGTGTCTGATTTGATTGATCAAAAGAGACTTGAATGGAGGAGACTCTTCAAAGTATGTCTCGGACCCATCTAATCTATACATCTATGTGCAATAGGGGTATACTAATTTACCGGTCCGGTGTTATCACGTAAGAGCTTCAGCTTCTAAAAGATGATCTTACGAAGATCTCTTTCTTTCTCCTCTGTATACAGAGGATATGAGACCTTATATACTTATAATGAGCACGATTCTCAAGGAAACCCAAGAGACAAAACGTTATAGCCTAAAAAGCACACACCATGAACATGTGTTATGGCATTAAGGCTAAAGAAACAAACACCATTAAAACCATTAGATAATAGAGGGTCTCAAGACAATAACCAATGGATGCACATAACTGTTTCGTTCATGATCCTACATCACGGCCAATGATTTCCATTCACAACCAGACCTAACAACCCATATGGAATGAATTGCACATGAGTCACACGCTATCATCTCTCAATGACAACATTCAAATCAGAAATTAATAATATTAAATTATTATTAATTAATTAATTTATTATTTTAAAATCAAATCAAATCCAACAATACCAAAGTCTGCTAAAACCAAAAAGAAATTTCTCGCAAATTCCAAACCATGTAGACCAAACCAAAGTGAATCAGATGAAATATCCCACCTTGGTATGGGTAAAGTTGGTCTTCATTAAAAGAAAGCATTCATCTAACTAGAAAAAATGAAGATTTAGAATGTGGATGTTTCTCCAGCAATAGTATCATAAATGTAAGTATGAACAAATATGAGTGCATCTTGTCTAGTACTATCTTAATGTAATTAAAATATTTCACACTTCACATTCAAAGAAAGATATCACATTTTAAATTGTCTAAAAATTGGTGATGAAATTAGGGAGGAATTAGATGCGTTCATGCAAAATTCAACAAAAACCCAATTTATGATTTTGATGTCTTCATTGTCCAATATGTGTGATACATTTTTGTATCACCTAGTTGGCCCTAAAGAAGAAACAATACATGTAGGATATGTAGGAAATTAAGGAGCAGAGTAAGGATATTTTTTGCGGACCAATTTCATGGGCCATTTCATTTGTTGTGTCCTCTTGTAAAGAATATTTTCTTTTGAAAAACAATGGGGACAGCTGCTCCTTTTCCCATGGTTATGTCATCTTAAATTAAATAATATAGTTGGTTAACTACTACTCAACTCCAAACTCTACCCATTTACCCCTGCTCACCTATGGATAGGAGTGTATTCGAGCCGAGCTTTCAAGTCAGGCTTGCACTTTTTCCAGCTATATATGCCCGAGCTCGGCTTGAAATGATCTAAGCTCAAGGCGAGTTCAGCTTGGCACAGCTCGACTTGATTTATTAAAAACCTATTTTTAAATTATAATCATAATATTATTATTATTATAAATAATATCTATTATTTGTTATTATTGTATATATAATATTCAAGCCTCAATTAAGCCATGCTTCAAGTCGAGCAAAATCAAACAAGTCTTGGCTTGAGCTCAGCTCGAACCCATTTAAAGCTTGTAAAATGGCACGGCTTCATCGAACAAAAAATTCAAGCTTGAACTTAGCTTGATCGAACCATGCGAAGCTTTCGAGCTAACCCGGCTTGGCTGCATCACTAATTCCAATGGTGTTCGGGATTCCCACAAGCTGCGGCCATAGACCATTTCTGCTATGGAGTTCACAGCCTTGGATTGTGGACTGGAGTACATACAGTAGACCTTGTTGTAATTAATAACTTTGGTGGAAAAAAATTATATTAATTATAAGAAAATATTATATATAAGAATCACTATATTGGTCCATCAAAAATTTTATTTTCATAATTTCTTTGGAATACATTGTATTTTACATATAAGTTTCATGTAGATACAAATGTATAAAACTAATACTCTAAAAAAAACATAAAACAGAAGATTTTATGCTAATCCATTGAACTTTTATTAGTTATTTTGAAGTCCTCATATAATGATTTTTAAAAAATTTTCTTTTTAAAAGATCTAAAACTTTATACTATATATGGTAATGAATTTTGTTAGCCTCAATCGCAAATCTTCCACAAACGCAACTTGGTGGCTGCAAATGTCACAATTTTCCTGTTTTTTTATGTTTTTAATGTGTTAAATTATTAAACATGTCCACGTGATATGCCTTACCTTGCATCTGTGGAAACTTTTGAAGTAAATGCGATTGGGATAACACTCCTCTATGGTAATTTATTATATATAATCAAAGTATATAAAATAATTGTATCCATTTCTCTTTCTGATACTTAAAGCATCATACAGTGTTTATAAGATTCATATAATATAGTATAAAAATCTCTTTTGTAATTAACAATATATTAGAACTTTCTTAAAAAATTATTAAATATCAAATATAAGAGATTATTAATTATACACTATTGAACCAAGTTGGTTCCTTACAAATTTATTAATTATTAGAGATTATTAAGTTATAGAATATTAATTATAAGAGGGCCTACTGTACTATCACGTCTCTTATTAACTAGTAATGTTTCCCGTAAGGATTTTGGTAGATAAATCGGCATCAGATTGTCTATGCTAGAAAAGTGGTCTCGGGCTCCACACACCATGCGACATGTGACGATAAGAAGCATCAGATTATTTTTGGTGGACGCTTGAGGTGGCAATCAAAAATCCCCACACATCTGACATCTAGCAAAAAAGAAAGGGGACAAGTCATTTCATTTCTTCTCCATGTTTTTGACTCTTCCCCACTTTTGATATTTCCTTCTTTTTATCGCCACATGTCAAATGGTGTATGGATGTTTAAGCACTCATCAAAGGTAATTCGAAGCCTAAAAAGGGCATGGCAGAAGATTGGCTCTGGTGGACGCCCGAGCTAAGCACCCGGGCATCCACAAATCATGGGGCACCTTGCGATAATTTGGTGGAGAAGTTATTTCATTTTCTCCCCATAATTTTGACTTCTCCCCACTTGATTTCCCCGCCACTCTATTTTTCCCGTCAGGTGCTCTATGATTTGTGGATGTTAGAAGACTCGCTCACTACTCCTGAGACATAGGGATAATCCTTATCAATTAAGGATTATCAATTCTTATACCCATGCATCACGTCTCTGTATCTTATCCTTATCACAAAAGGATAGATCTTATCTATTTGTATTTTGAGTTATCAAAAACTCTACCATATGTAACACTACATATATACAATATTACAGAGAAGAAGGGTTAATGTTTTTACCTTCAAAACAGTAATACTAAATTCCTTTTATGGTATATCATATTTAACACTACATATATACAATATTACAGAGAAGAAGGGTTAATGTTTTTACCTTCAAAACAGTAATACTAAATTCCTTTTAGTGGATGCTCTAGCGTTTGGCTCAGGACGTCCATCAAAACCAATCTTTTGTCACAAGACAAATGTAAGGAGAAATTAAATAATCTTTTACTTTTTATCTTTACATGTCGCATGATGTGTGGAAGCCCGAGACCATCATCCTGCCTAAGTGTAGTCTGTGACATGTAGTGATAAAAAGAAATGAAGTCATTTCATTTTCCCTCTATTTTTTTCACTTCTCAACATTTGATATCTTCTTCCTTTTTTATCCCTTTTTTATCGCGAGATGTCACACACTGCATACTACTTTTTAGGTGGAAGGTTTTGGTCAGCCGGATAAAATCCGGTTCCCTTTGGCCTTTTTTGGCGGTTGCTTTCGAAGTTCCTTCTCGCGCGAAACGTGGCGAATTTCAAGGCGATCTTTCTTCCACTGGTGGGCCCAATCACCCACACGGCCAATATTCACGAAAAACATGCCGACACGCCGGCGTAACTGTCATCTTCCGACATATCTAATCACTACCCGTCATGATTCTCAGCAACGTACATACACCCACGTGCTACGTTGCTTAGATGTCATTCTAGCATTGCATACATCTCAACATCCACGGATTAAAAGACTTACTTTGACTTTGGGCCAGAGTTAAATAAGTCTGCCAACCTCTCAATTCTAAACGCGTTAGCTTTATTTTAAAAAACAAAAATATAATTATTTTTTATTAACTCTTGAATTTAATAATTTAATTTTAGTTTAAAAAATTAATCACAGATATTAAAACTTCTTAATTTAAACTAAAAAAAAGTATTTACACGTGTTCAATTAAAGAGGTGATAGTATGCATACGCATTTTATTAATGAACGGTCATCAAAACCCCACATGCTTTATTTCTTGGACACTTATGTTTTTTGGTCAACTCAACTGTACCACAAGACTGGAAGCAAGATAAAGAAAACACTCCCATGCATTCACGCACAATTCGACACTTAATAACTATGGTTGAGATTTATTCACTCTTAAAATTAAATTATCTAACCTTAATTTTTTTTTAAAGAAATTAATGAGAGGAGTGAATAATCATAACCAAGATTTCTTTTTAAAGTAAATTTAGCAATATCAAAGGAATAGTACCTACTATCGAGAGTTGGACCGTTCAAACAAAATTCTAATGGTATTAATCATTAAGTCGGCCCAACATTTAAAGCATATGGGTCTTAACTCCATTAGATTATCAATCCAACTCTCTTGATAGAAGACATTAGCGAGAGTTTTGAATCACTTTCCAACAATTAAAGTAAGATTATTTAATTTAAGGGTGGATGAATCTTAACCACAATTAATAAGTGTCAAAGATTATACATAACGAGTTGGAAGGTGTACGCATATCAGCCACTCAACGGAACTTGCACATGCATGTTATAACTTCTTTTCTTAAACACCTTACTACGTCTCGTGACGAATAACTGACCTAACAATTATTTTTAAGAAATTTTGTATATATAAAAAAAAAAAAAAAAAACTACCTTTCGACGTATTTGTAAAATTCCCCCCACTTTTCATATTTTGCACTTTCCTCATTTACTTTCAAATTATTTTGCAAATACGTTTTTACTATTAAATTATAACCAAAAAGGTAACTTCTACTAATTTATCATGGTTAAATAAGTATAAAGGCAAAATTTCCCTTTTAAAATGAGATCAATTCATAATGAATTGTGATGGAACTCTCCCACAGGCCAACACGTATCCCTTTCAACCTCTATTGATTTTGATTGTGGTTAAAATTTATTAATCATTTGGCTTCAACAATTTAACATTGGTTTTTAAAAAAAATATTAACATTTGAGTGTTAAATCCCAAGTAGAGTTAAATTTTTTGTTTGTTTTTTTTTTTTGTGAAAACTAAGGTTACATTGCTAAACCCAAACATATTTTTTTCTTCTAAAAACTAAGGATATAGCACTAAACCCCAATGGAAGTTTTGGTTTAATACTTATTTAACTATGATAAACTAATAAAAATTACATTTTTCATTGAGAATTTAACTGTAAGGCAAACATATTTGGAAGTGAATGGAGAATGCTAAATATGAAAAGAGATGAGGAATTAATAAATACGTGAAAATATATATTTTCTTGAGAAATGTTTAATTTACCACATAATTTGATTGCATAGTCAAATACCCTATCCTCAAGGGTCTTTTCCCCCTTTTTTTTTCAACACATCAATTGTGGTTAAGATTCACTCATTCCTAAGATTAAACAATCAAACTTTAATTTATTAAAAATAAAAAAGTATTAACCTTAATTTTCTTAAGTTCAACCATAATTAAAATGATGTTAGAAAAGGCACTTGGGCATGACATCATTCAAAAACCATTTATGTTATATTTGATGATCGAGAAAATAGGTGAAAATATAGCAAAGATAAGAAAATTTTAGATTTCTAATTCAATTTTTAACTGTATTTTATTTAAATTTTTTTTCTTTTTCCTGTTTTTACTTATTTTCTTTGCAACCAAACATTAGGTTAGGCTCCGTTTCTTTGGTTGAACTTTTAAAAGTCCAGAATATTTTGGAATAAGGGGCAAGAGATTAGAATGAGAAGAGAGAGGATTTCTAACCCCTTTTAACATATGACATATGGGGTATCTCGAATTTATCGGGTTCAATTTATTTACAAATTTCACATATATCAAACTTAAAAATCCTTAAAATTAGCTGTGAAAAAAATGAAAGTTCTGGGTCTTAGAAGTTCCACCAAAAAGAACGGACTGAGTAAATCCAGACACATCCACGAGATCGCACGCATGACCATAATTAAAGAAGAAAGTGAAAGTAAATGGAGTAACTTTAATCTGAAAATTTATGAAAAAAATCAGTTTTCATGGAAGAAAACATTGATTAGACGAGAAAGTTACAGCAATTAAAAGTGATGGTAAAACCAACAACCGAGAAACTCGTGATTCCTCTGTTGCAAAAAAGGCCGGTGACGTATCTACATCAGCACAACGGTCCATCACATGCTGTCCTTTTTAAATAAAAATTAAAAATATCTGTTATTCCAATTTCTTCCGGCAATCTCCTCAGAATCCGGCGTATTCCGGTGGCGGAGGGAGATTCAGATCAAGACCAAGCACTTTGTGATTCTTGAAATCAACCGGCGACGAATCGGAGTCGCTCTGGATCCCACCGGCACGGCAATCGGCGACAGCAGGGTCGAATCTGAGCCGATTTTGATAATTCATCTTCTCCGATCGAAACATCGCGTCAAAAAGAAAGAGAGGACGTGAAATCGGCAAAACCCTAGCTTGTTGATAGAACGGGAATGGAACGGCAGAGCCACGGACGTCACCGTTACTAACGCCGTCAAGGAGATTAAGATCGAACGGAGAGGATTCACCAATCGGCGCCGGAGAAAGCCCTTCTGGGCTCGAAGACTCGACCGTGCTGCTCTGGCTTGGGCTCTGGTTAATATTATTATTCTCAGAAGGTAAAGGAAAATTAGTCTTGGCCTTCGAGCCGCGAAATTCTATGGCGGCTGCATCGTAAGCCCTCGCGGCTTCTTCAGCCGTATCGAACGTTCCGAGCCAGACACGGCTCTTCTTGCCGGGATCTCTAATCTCGGCGGCGTACCGTCCCCATGGTCTCTTCCTCACTCCTCTAAAATGCAATTCTTTACTGTTAACATTACCGTTACGTCCTTTGACGCCGTTTGTTTTCTCCCTCGGCGCCATTTTTTTTTTTTTGTCTGGCTTTTTGGTTCCAGAGGAAGAAATAGGTACGATAGAGAGAAAGAAAGGAGGACTAGGAGGGTTTTATAGAGAGAGATTGGCGCGGAAAGTGAGAATATTCGGCGCAGTCAACAGGGGATTTGACTGTCCTGAGCCGCCGCCCACGCTCCGAGCATTGTGCCCATATTATTATCGTTTGTTGGATTACGTGACACGCGATTTTTGTTGCCACGCGGCAAGTGGCAGACCAGGCGCCGTTTTAACGGTACTTTAGCGTCCTCGGAGCTTTCTTTGTAGCCTCACCGAATTTTACCCACCAAAACTCATACTTGCTTAGCTTTTTTAAAACATTTCAATAGTTTTATCGAAATAATCGAAACTCACATTATTTTATTATTTATTATAAGATCACAATAATGAATGGAGAGATAAACTTTTATTATATTATTTGTATGGGAACATAATAAAAGAAATAAAAGAAATATTTAGCTTTGATGAGTGTATAGTACTTACCAAACTTGATAAGTAATGTACACTTACCAAACCGAAATGATTATTTTGAAAAATTTTGATGACTATTGGGGATCTATTTTTATGATTTTTTGTGATTTGCCTCATCAAACTACGAGAAATGTTCTTATGTATGTTATATTTTAGGGCAATCGATTAGCTTAGCAGATGCCCAAGATTCACACTCCGCACCACTTAGCACTACTCTTTAGTTGACGCATGGTATAGTGTTCCGAGGTGATAGCATGGATCTGACATGTTCCATTCGACAATGACAAAAGATTCGCTCTGGTGGACACCCGAGTTGGGCGCTTGGGCATCCATAACTCATGGGACACCTGGCAATAATTTTGGGAGAAGTCATTTCATTTTCTTCACATGATTTTGATTTTTTCCCACTTGATATATCTTCCTCCCCCCTTTTATTATCGCCAAGAACTCCATGAGTTATGGATGTTTGAGTGCTTAGCTTCGACGTCCACCAAAACTAATCTTTTGCCTTGGATGGTACGTGCATATCTTCCTGACTCGTCACGTGTGTTCTTTAACACTTATTAATTG
Source organism: Tetracentron sinense (assembly GCA_015143295.1). NCBI lineage: Eukaryota > Viridiplantae > Streptophyta > Magnoliopsida > Trochodendrales > Trochodendraceae > Tetracentron > Tetracentron sinense. Next base: position 29,454,000 of record CM026567.1, on the reverse strand, counting down.
TAATTAAGATTCACCCACTCTTAGAGTTAAATAATATAACGTTAGATTTTATAAAATATTTTTCAAAATATAATCATATAAATGTGTAAAATAATAATTAATGTTAATTTTTAAAACTATTTATTCTAAAACTAAGATTAGATTATTTAATTTTAGATATGAAAGAATTTTAACCACGATTAATTGATATCACAGAGGACATATGATGAACTTGGAAAGTGTACGGATACCACTCGACGGATTATACATGTTTCACCTAACCTAAGAGTAGTATCCGAGTATAAATCTCGGGCATTTGCGAGAGGTAATCCATTGCCCTATTTTAGACGGAAGCACTGACGGTGGTTAATACAATTGTCAGGCATTCTCCGCTCCTGCCGCGTGACCTGCATGCTCTCTCCTTCTACTACCGTACCATTGAATTTTTGTTTCACAAATTTAATATTGACACGCGTCCCAGTACTCCCGCGTGGGGACATCCAAATCATTTTCTACGTCTTTTGAATCGCTCAACTGGATCACAGTAACTGATTCTACGAATCTATTATTGACACACGTCCCTATTCCTTCCGCGTGAAGACACTCAAATTAAGACTGGAGCCGTCGCTTGAGTCGCTGCTTTTGGACCCACAGTGATTAGAATTCTACGTATCTAACATATCGACACGTGTCCCAGTTCTTACGCGTAGTATATCCAAATCAGCGTTCCTATGTTCCGCGTAGTTTTGGACAGCCGTGTTGATTGTTGTCTCTGAAATTACTATATTGTCCTTGTTAGGAATAGGTTTGTTTGTAGTGTATCTGGAGAAGAAGAGTTATTTAATACGTAATGTAGACGTCTATGAAGTGCACATTTTTAAGGGATAAGAACGATTACGATAGGTGTATACAGACCCTACGATTAGGCTGCTTCCTCTGCCCACTCTGCTCTTTGGTAGACGTCACTGTAGACCCTTATACACAAGCAAAGGAGATCGAATCACAGCCAATTGTGATTGAATTCAAAGAGAGTTCAATCGTACCCACAGGCCAACACGTGATCCTTTTAATCGTAATCAAATGTTGTTATGATTCATTAGCTCTTGGGGTTTAATAATTTAACCTTGGTTCGTACAAAAATATTTTAAAAAATTCTAACTCTGGGTTAATAATATTTTTTCTTCTAAAAACCAAGGTTATATTATTGAACCCCAAGGATTAGTGAATCTTAACCACATTTGATTAGGATTAAAAGGGACACATGTTGGCCTATGGATGCGATTGAACTCTCTCTGAATTCAATCGCAGTTGGCTGTGATCCAATCTCCAAGCGAAGATGACAAAGGGCTTTTTGAACCCCCTCCCCAACATAAAAAAAAATGATATAGGATCTGGTCCCCCATTGCGAGGAATACTAGCCCCAATCAGATTCACTCCAGAATTTTCAACAGACGTGAGATTGGGATAACACGTGGAGATGTTCCATATTTTAACAGCTTAAAAAATGTAAAAACTTAGCTTTGATGGTTGCCCGAATTGGGCGTTCGGGCATCCACAAAACATGGGACGTGTGGTGTTTTAAAGGAGAAAGACATCAGTTGGGGAGAAGTCAAAATCATTGGGAGAAAGTGAAATGACAACCCCCCCCCCCAACATCCATTATGCCAGGTGCAGCATGTCTCATGGATGCCCGAGCGAGTTGCTTCTTTGAAAGATTTGCGACTAGGGCTAGCAAAATCCGTCGCCTTAACACACCATCTGGATGCTTTGGCTACACGACGTTTCATGAGAAAGGATTTGGTCTGGCCCTCATCAGATCAATACCATTTGGCCTCAACTTACAAAGTCTCTTTAACTGCTCTTTTAACTTTGGTTAAGAATTTTTAACTCATTCAATTAATATTTTTCTATAAAAACCAAGGTTAGATGGTTGAATCCTAATGACCGGTGAATCTTAACTACAATTAAGGAAAATCAAAAGGTATACTTATTGACCTGTGAGATGAGAGGCAGATGGTTTTGGTCCAGCCCTAGCCAGAACAAATCTCATTGGACTTTTCATGTAGAGTTCCATGTCATAAGAGCATCTCCAACACTATTTTAAAAAAATTCTCTATTATTTCTCTAAAACTGACAGCTTTTTCAAGTAGGGAGTCACTTTTTCTTCTTGTAACTCCAACACTACCCCTATTTATTCTCTATTTCTATTAAATACACATTTTTTATTTCATTTTATTTTAACATCATTGCAATCATTGAGAATTCAATCGCACCAATCGGCCAACACGTGTCCCTTTTAATACTTATATTTATTAAATATAGTTAAGTTTCTCTAATCCGTGGAATTCAACAATATAATTTTAATTTTCAAAAAAACTAGTAAAGAACCCGTGCGGTGCACGGAAATTATTAAAAGAAAAATGAAGTATAATTATTCTTTCAAATAAAATAATTTTTAATAATAAAAATATCTCTACTACTATAATGAGAATTGGAGGGTTGAGGCGTTGATTGAATTTTTATTTTTTAAATCTCTTAAAGTGAGAATTGGAGGGTTGAGGCGTTAATTGAGTTTTAAAATTTTAAAACTCTTAAAGATAATACATAACTTAATAACTGTATTCCACCGTTGTTTTTTTTTCCAGGCGTAACTTTATATTTTCGAAATTCTTAACATATCCTTGTATAAAACAAAATTTTGATTCAATATTTTACTTTAATGTGTTAATGTTTTATTGTAATTCCCAAATTACCCCTTATCTATTGAAAGAATAGAATCATGCCAATTGTGATTGAACCAGAGAGTTCAATCTTCACCCGCTAGTATAACTATAAATACACTTCTAACGATAAAAAAAATGTAAAATTATAAAAAATAGGAATTAAGTTACATCCATATATTCTTGTTTCTCACCGCTCTTTGATTTATAAGCATATATTCTAATTTCTCATAACTCTTGAATTAAAAGAAACCACCAATTAATTGTAACACCAAAAATATATACATATATGAGCAATAGCTTGAACGTCGTTCTTAATGGTAAATCTCATTTTTAGAAAAACAACCTCCACATACAGACTCATTCCATCAGAGATGGCCCAACTGTATGTATAAACCCATATGAGTTATCCAAACTATAGTAGGCTGTTACAATCACACCCTATATATTCACCCGAAGTCAAACGCTCCTAAAACCAAACAAATCCCCCTCTTTTTCTTTTCTCTCTGTAGACCATCCCTCTTCTATTCCAAAGCAAACCACAGTGCAACATGTATCCAGTTAGTTAAACACGGTCTCTATTCTGCTACGCTCTATGTTGCAATGATCGTAGCTTATGACTCCGTCTGGTGGTGGGAGTGCACTCCAGAAAAGATCTCCCATCCTGAAGCCAAGCCTAGTCATCCCTTCACCAAAGGAGAAGAAAAAGATTAGCCTTTTCAACCGTGCCGCACCATGAACATCTCAACAAATACACCATGTCCTCTCTTTCTCGAGTTCCATATTTAAAGGCTAGAGATGCGGTTTTCTGAATTTATGGAGGAGGTAAAAGGCTCAAGAGACGTGGTTTTAGAATTTATGGGGGTTAACGTTTCAGAACCACACCCTCCCTTCTTCCCTTAAAGGTTAGAGAAAGGCGTTTGGAACTTATTGGAGAAGTTGTTACGTTACATCCCTAAACTAATTAAGAAGCCACGAATCCTCCATGACTCCCAAGAACGCCTCATATTTGAAAACGCTTGGGAATTTCAGTTTAGGAAGGCAACCTCTACAACAGCCACGTATCTAATATCTTCTCTACATCTGACATGTGTCCACCCAACTGCTTGGTTTCATAGGTAGTAATAACCACAAGAACTAAAAATTGTAACTAGAGTTAAATAATTTTTTCTAAAATCTAAGATTCTATTGTTAACCCCCAATGGTTAGTGAATCTTAACCACGGTTATTAGAAGTGAAAAGGGACACGTGTTGGACTGTGGGTGCAATTGAACTCTCCCTTATTAGTTCAATAGCAATTGGCCGTGATTTAGGGATCAAACCGTTTTGAGAGAGTTGGAATAACAAAAAGAATTTAATAATGTTTGGAGAGTTGAAACGTCTCGCCACGGTTGACGAGCTGAAATACTGGCCTTATTTTGATGAGGTACTTTAAGAAGTCTGTTGAAGTACCTTTTTCCATATACAGCTCCCTAAACAGACCAAGAGAGCTGGTTTAGGGACGTCTTGGAGATGCTCTAACAAACGCTACATTATGTAGGGGCCTGACTCCTTTTTTTCTTCAGACATCATTGATAGGGCAGCGGATTACCTATGGCGGATACCTGAAAATTACTCTCAGGCATCGCCTCTTTGAATGATAGCGTGGGAAGCTCTTAACTAAAGAGATGACACCATGCATGCGCATGTATCACCCATATTGTACATGCACACCTCCCGGATCACCACGTATATTATTTTACACCCGTTAACTGTGATCAAGATTCACTCATACATAGAATGAAATAATATAACCTTGGGGTTTAAGAAAAAAAGATATATTTTTTAAAATTAACCACATGAGTGAGTAAATCATGAGAAATGTTAAATTCTTTTTAATTTTTTTTTTTCTAAATACCAGGGTTATATTATTTAACCTTAGGGATGAGTGAATCTTGATCACAGTTAATGGGTGTCAAATAGTAAGCATGGTAATCTGGGAGGTGTGCATGTACTAAATGGGCGATGCACGCGCATGCATGGTATCACCTCTTTACTTAAGTGCTTCCACGCGTCATTCAAAGAGGTGATGCCCGAGAGTGATTTTTCGGCATCTGCCAGAGATAATCCGTTGCCCATTTACAGTAGCTAGGGTTAGTGGGTTAGGGCTACTGAGAGTAACTAGTGAGTGGAACGTCCGTTTGACACATCAACAAGGAAAGTTTAGACTTTAGACCACTCCCATGAAATGAGCACACCATGCCATCTAACTTCTCAGCTTCAGGGGCAGCCGGGCAGGTAAGGTAAGCCTAACTCAACCTTGGTCTGCCGATGTCAAAATGGCATGCTCATCACATGAGTCATATTTATTTTCTAATAATGGAAATAGAGATCAAATCACCTGTTAGATACCTAATACCACCTTAGGTATTAGATTCCTACCTCCCCAAATCAAAATGTGTCCTATATTTTTTTAAAATACAAAAATTACTGAGACTGAACTAATTTTCTTGGTGATTCTTACAATTTTTTTTTTTTTTTTTTTTTGTTATTTATTGAAACCATGAATAGGTGATGATGGTTTGTAATAGAAAAAGAAGGAATCTAATACCAAAGTATTGAATATATAACATATGGTGATTCTTACAATGTTTTTATTTATTTATTTATTGAAACCATGAATAGGTGATGGTGGTTTGTAATAGGAAATGAAGGAATCTAATACCAAAGTTTGATATTGAATATATAACATAATTGGAAACGCAAGGTGCTGTCCATATGTGGCTGTGGAAAAACACTGCATACAACCCCAGTCACTTCTGGTGGATTTTCATAACACTGCTATGCAAAAATGAGATACGCATTTGAAATGTATTAGTTGGCTTATAGATGTAGAGACAAAAATTTGGAATTGCTCTAATAGGTGAGAATAAAATTTGGAAAGTTGATTGAGATAGTATGTACATATTCAATGTGCGTAGTTTGTACATATTCATTGTCTGTATTCAACAAAAACCTATGGCAAACACGTGAAAAGAATTGAATTGGTGCAAGGTCAATGTTCTAAGGCGGCGAGAAAAATACCAAACACGTGGATGTGGATGGAGATGGAGATAGTGAGAAAAAAAATGTGATGGCATACACTTAAATCAAATATATGGATCTTGATAAACTCAAATAGTTGGGATAAAGGCATCACAAAAAAAATTGTGATATATGGAGACATTTAAAGGGGCACAGTGTAGAGACTCGAATCTTTTTCAAGTCATTGCCTAGTTTATCAGGGGTATTTTAGTCTTTGATGTATCTTCATGCGTGTGTTCTTGCATAACTGGTTATCTTGAGAGTTTTTTTCTCATGGCCTGAGTTTGTTGTGAGTTTAGTATATGAGTTAAAGGGTGAGGTGTTTTTTTGGGAAGGCAAGTAAAGAGTATAAAACATACTCTATGTGTTAAGTGAATAGTGCTTATAGAGGTGAAGGTCTCTATGTATAGTCTTTGGTGTTTCTTCATAAAATGATGGTTTGATGTATATATATGTTGAGTCTAAACCAAGAGGATTTGAATATTCTAAATATCTAAGATTATAGAGTATAAAATACCCTAAGTGTGTATGTAGAACTCCGGGAGTCATGTGGTTAGTGCTAGTACACAAGGCATAAAGAAGTCGGGGCCTCTCATGCATGTTAGTGTGTGTTCGATGATCACCTAAGTGGGTTAAAACATATGGGAGTGGAATCATGAGATGAGAGTAGGGCTTGGAATCTAGGTAGATGGAGTATAAAAATAACCCGAGGGTCAGTGAGTGATGCCTTAACATACCCTCAACTTTAGGAAGATCTAATTTTGTCACCGTTTATCGGAATCGAGTGATTCTTGAACTATTAGAAATGTATTGGAACCCTCTTCGAAATTCATGTTTAATGTTTTTCCATATTTTAAGTCTAAGTTAAGTCAAAAATAGGTTTTCCAATGTTTTGTCTGCTAAAATTGCAGATCAGTCATCTTTAGAACCCATTTAGACCATTTAAAACTCAAAATTAGGATTTCTGTAAAACATCAAAGTTGTTCCCCTTCGAAAGACGAATCCAACGCAAGTTGAATCGTCAAAATCCGATAAGCGAGTCAAAAGTTATGATCAAAATACCAAAGCGGGATAAAATTTGTCGGAATCCAGAAAGAAGGAATGCGATCTATCGCAAATAAGGTGCGATCGATCGCAAAATAGTGCGATCTATTGCAAATTTCTGCAATCGATAGCATTCAGGTGAGCTTTTTTGAAGTCCTTTTGAGTCTAAGTGTGATAGATCGCACCAAAGGTGCGATCGATCGCACGGGCGCCCAAATTTTGTTAAAAATTGTGTTTTTTGGGTTTTTAACCCTTGGAGCTATAAATAGAGGTTCTATTTCGAGGTTTTTAGGGTTCTAAACTATTTCTAACCTAATTTAACAAATGCAAAGTGGAAACCTAAGGTTTTGAGAGAGAAATTGCTTTGAGAAGAATGAGATTGCTAGGAGATTGCAAGAAGAGCTTGGAGATTTTCCTCAAAGCTTCTTGGGAACGATTTGGATCTAAAGAAAGGATCCCTAAGGTCGATATCTTTCTAACTCAACCCTATTAAGATGTTTTGTACGCTTAGATAAGATTATTTATAGATTATCAAGAGATCTACATAAAAATGCATGAATTAAAAAATGGGAATGTAACGTTAGGTCAATATCCTCTCTAATCTAGCTTTGGCATTATTATGATTATTGATTTGGTATAAGAAATGATGGATTAGTGTTAGATTTGTATAATAAGTATGGATATGGATGAATTTGTATTTTGGAAACTTAAATTAAATTATGCATTATGTTTATGGACTATGGATGTATAGAAATGATGGTGAATGGGCTAAAATGGAGAATGGATGGATTATGAAGGTGTGGATTGGGTGAGGTTTGGAATGAATGAATGTGGTTTATGAGTAAGTAGTAATATAGTTTGAGAAAGTGAAAATGGGAAATGTATTGTATACATAATTAATGCGTTATATGTGTTTGTTGAAATGCCTAAAAATGTTAAATATGGAAAATGATGATATTGAAAGGCTTGTATGAGTATAATAAGATATGGTATGATGAATTATGCTTAGATATGATGTTAGAAATATTAGCATGAACATGCCAAGGTATAAAGTATGTTTTGATAAATTATGTTTATTCAAGTTGCATGGTGATTGATATTCGGGTAGGCCAATGCTTAGAGGAAATCCTCCATGTCGGGACTTCTCTAACTAGGGAGATGTAACCTAACAGAGTTTCTTGACAGAAGATGGAATCTAGGTGATGACCGAACTCAGATACTAATCACGACACTCAAGCACAAGTGCACATGTGTAGTAGTTTACAAGTCTCTCGGGTACACACGCATGAACACGGTCACTGCATGGACACGGACATTGCATGAACATTAAAATACAAGTACAAGTTCAAGGACTCTAAACACTGAAATACAAGTATAAGGACACTAAATTACAAGTACAAGTACAATGACAAAGACACTGAATTACAAGTATAAGGACAAGGACACTGCATGGTTTTACTAGGACCTTGAAATTCAAGTAGCTCCGGTATTCGTTGATGCTCTCCATGGATAAGGTTTCAAATCCTGGATAATTATCATGGACATTTGGAATCTAAGAGCTCTAGGGGTTTATGCTTCTGTCGATGCACCTCCATGGATCTAAATACAAAGACCTCGATACCATTTTTATGGGAAAACAAGCATGCATTGTATTCATTTTACAAGTTCAAGAGTTACAAGTCCAAGAGTCACAAGTTCAAGAGTCACACAAGTACACGAGTCAAGCTAAGTCATAATGTTCACATGTTTCCGCACTCTGATTATGTTCACGTTGTATTAAACTGCTATTGACCTTTACAATCGTTACATGTTTTGGATATTTGACATATGCTTGTACTATGGTTGGTTAGTTTGGATATCCGCTGAGTATTCCATGCTCAGTCGACTTGTTATTGTCGTACAGGTCTAGCTCAAGATCAGGTGGCTTCTCCTGAGGTGGAAAATGAGTTTTTTGAGGAAGCAGAAGAAGGTGACCTTCCGGTTAATGGAATCCGAAATCCTGACCCGTTCCCATGCTATTAGACTATTTCCAGTTTAGCCTTGTTGATTGAGAATTTGTTATAGACTTGAGGCTTATTAGTAGATGTTGCTTTAGTATATGCTTTTGGATTTGGATCATTTCGGATTATTATATGTTGGAAGAGATGCACTCTATATTGAAAGAAATTTGATAATCTCTATTTTTGGAAAATTATCTTTTAGTTTTGCCTTATTGCCATGGAAGTCAAGCAGGGATAAGTAATGTGACGGGCCCAAAGTCGCATTATGACTAAGGTGGGGTTGTCGTTACACACAGAGACCTGGTCCTCTGTTCTATGCTCTTTGTTGAGAAAACCAAGTTGAAATCCAACTAGAATTTTATACATCCAACTAGGGGTGGTTATCAAACAAAGGTGCTCGCAAACAACTCGAGCTCAGCTCATTAAAAGCTCGAGCTCGTTCGTTTATTTAGTAAACAAGCCAAGGTCAAGCTTGATTTTTGAGCTCGTTTAGCTAACGAGCTAAGCTTGAACACACCTCTACTCGACTCAATTATATATATAATTAACCTACTAAAATATCTAAATATATTTACTTCATTTAAATTTTAAAATTAATTATATTTATTATATACTAGTAAAGATTAATAATGTATAATGTATTTTACAAAATAAAAATATCCTTTATTCAAATAAGGTAATACTGTAAATTTTTTTACCTATACAAGGATGATAAAGTAAAAGTTAAACCTAATAAATAGCTATTTCTAATGAATCAAGCTACTCAAGCTCGTGTGTTAAGGCTCAAGCTTGTGTGTTAAAGCTCAAGCTTGATTTTCGAGCTTGTTTGAACATCCCATTACTCGGCTCAGCTCGATAACACCCCTACATCCAACACCAGAAACTCTTCTTAGGTGGTACTAAGCCATAGTTTTGTGAACAAAATGGTTTTATTGATAGACTTGGACAATGACCCTATTGAGGGTTTAAATAGATAATTCAAGACTCCCAACTTGGAAAGATAATCCCAATCTAATACTAAAGATAATAATCTAAGATTACGAATGTGATGAGATACACTTATGATGCAATGTATCTCATCTTACATTTATTTCCTTAATATTTTGAACATTATTATTTGTTTATTTTTATTTAGTGATATGAAAATCCCTAGATGGTCATGGCTGTTCAATTAGAAACAATGGTGATGGAAATGTATGTAGGCTATACTTAGATTCAACCAAAGAGAAAAGTACTCTCCATCAAGTAAAATTTCGAAGTAACGAAGATTAAGGCACAAACAAGAAGAGGGTGTAGCTATATGCATGGAACAAAAGAAATACAAACACTTTCACCAAAAATGAAATCGCTATCCCCTTATGCAGAGAATAGAAAAAGGAAACGAGTCTTTAACCACATTGTTCTTACCCCAATAACTTCGTTCATTAGGCAGTTATAGCAGGAGCAGCAGGGGTATACCAGCCATGGTGGATCTCAACAGTCTTCTTTCTTCTGGCAAGCCGAGACTTCCTGTGGGCTCCAGTGTTCTTGTGGAGTGTTCCCACTTGCACTGCTTTGTCAATGGCTGAGTATGCCTCCGCAATCAGTTTCTCAATTGGAAGGATTTCTTCATCCTTCGCATCACTCTTCTTCTTGAGCATGTCTAGTGCTTCCAACACCTGAAACATATATCATGAAAATCACACAAAGCCCATCCAGTGCTTATTTATTTTACTTACTCTCACCTTTTTTTAGGGTTTGCTTGTTCTTAGTTTTTCATCACCCTTAGGCTTAAGCTTTAGCCTTCTCTCATTTCTTAAAGCATTTATAGTTATTTCTTTTTGCCAATAAATGTAGAAAGATACTGAACATATGGAAATAAAAATTATTATGATTCAAATCAACCATCTCTAACTATAGGCTCCAGAAACTAGAAGAATATCCAACATCCTTTCCCGTACTGTATACAGATACACATACAAATATCACCTTCAGAGGCTCTTTGGGATTTTACATTTGGGAAAGACAATACTTGTACCAAAGTTCCTTTACCCTGTGTTTGGTTGCCGAGAAAATATGTGAAAACATGGAAAAGAAAAGAAAATTGGACAGAACAAAAATAAAAATGTATTAGGAATCTAAAATTTTCTTTTCTTTTCTACGTTTTCATCTAGCTTAAAACTTATAAAGTTTGGCCTTGACAATATGCATTTTCTTTTGAGTACTAGATGTAATGTGCTTTTCATCTCTTGGATTACAATTCTTGTAAGACTTCAAATGCATCAAAATGAATGATTTCGAACCTCATAAAAAAGGATAAGACTTGAAATCTCATGATAGCAAGAAATAATTCTATTAGAAACCTTGACAAAGTAACTCAAATTTCCTAACAACTACCATGACAAAGTGCAAAGTGCCAAGATTTAGTCTTAGCAAAAAACGTACCCATACCAGAAATGTTCGACCAAAAAATATTTGCCATTTTTTTGGGGCAAAAGGTGCAAAAATGGAAAAAGCTGAGCCCAGCAACTGGGCCTGCAAGATTACCAATCGGGAGCCAAGCAGCAGAGATTGAACCAGCCCACTGGCCCAAATTTTTTTCATTCCTAAACAGCCTGTAAGCATGCAATATGATGTTTTATCTATCCATCACTCAATCCCATACTAACAGTTATCTACTTTTATATATTCGAACCTTGCATGGAAGAATGAGTTTCTACAATATTTCCTGCAAAATCATTACTCCAGCAGACAATTATAGAACTTCCGTGATGAACAAGTATCTTATAGGGCAATTTACGTCATTAACATGAGATAACTGTCCAGGGCCCTACATTTATCCTCCAAACTCAATCCGAATCATATTGGTTGCTACCTACAAGAGTTCAAAATTTTCAGTTGAGACTCCAGAAGGTAAAATTGAGCTTCCTATTATTTGGTGAGAGCCCAATCTGCATCTATATATGTCATAAAACGAATTCTTCTCCCAACTGTGTTACACATATTTTGACACTAAGGTTACAATTCCAAGATCCATGCAGAAAATGGATCGCCACACAGCTTCAAAAGGCCATTAGCTGTTATGCTCATCTGAAGTCTCATAGAACACCTTTCTATACCATTAGGATAATAACATAAACAGCCACAACAGGGTCGGTTCCTTCAGAAATTTGTTCAGAAGATCCCTACCACTACCCCCCCCCCCCCCCCCCCCTCTCCCCCTTAAAAAAAATCTACAGCCAACCTTTGAGGTTTAGCCAATAATTTGAGTTTCATTAAAACTTCAACTGTCACTACATTGTTTTGGCTATGATAATCGCTGAACCTCCCCGAATTCAGTTTTGAAACATTTTCTTTACAAGTATACAAATTCAAACATTTCAGCAAGAATGTAGAGAAGAATATTCAAGGAAGATGCTTCACATTGGCAATCTTCCTCATTATTCTAACTCAATGTTGTTGTTACTAATTTCCTAGACTCTTGCTATACATAAATTTGAGAACCCAACCCACTCCAAACCCTATACCTAGTTCACTGGGCACTAGGACAAACCGCGAACTCTACGAACCAGTTCGCGGTTCAGTTCGTTCCGGTTCGTTAATTTCAGCGAATTACATAGTTGAATCATACGGCCGCAGTTCGTCAAACTTGTGGTTTGAGTTTGCCTATTATTGTGATCGAGTTCGCTGCATTTTGTAATCCAATTCAGCTAACTTTCTAAACGGGTTCATAAACCAATGTCATAACTTGGGGAGGTGTGTCGGGAGATTGGGGCATTATTTTACATTAATGGCATATTTGTCATTTTACATTAAACCTTTTTAAGAACCCTTGAAGAAGGCTACAGATTGCTTCACATGAAGGAGGAGGGCTAAGCCTCTCAAACCCTTTCCAGTAAGCCCCAAGTCCCTCTCTCTCTCTCTCTCTCTCTCTCTCCCCTAGTCATAGTTTAATTCATTTTTTTTTAAGCAACGGATACGGCCATGTCTTCAGGTATTTCGAAATTCCATCATTAAATCCATAATCTTAGCAATTGATACAACCCTCTCCAGGTATTTCAAGGTTCCATAATCTTCCCCAAATGAAAAATTAGATCATAAACCATTTGTTGAGTACATGGCTTAGACCATTATATATTTTTTCTTAATATAGTCTTGGACCATTATATCTTTTTGTTTATAATAGTTAGAAATCATTAATATTATGGTCATAACTTGTCTACATGTTTGAAATATATATATATACACACGCACACACATATATAAGCGAACTAAGCTAGTGAACCAAGCTAAAGAACTTAAGCGAACCGAGAAACGAATTGTCTAATCCTACCCCTAACGAACCGGGTTCGTTACAAAGAGGCGAGCTGCGAACCCAAATTCGAACCGAGCGAACCAGGCAACATTGCTCCAAACCATATATCAAAAACGTTTTTTTATAGGGACATTTACAGAAGGCTTTACATAGCAATAACAATGCTATGAATTGATGAACAAAGGGTGGAGGTTAGCTAATTATGCTTTATGTGCCATAGTTCGAAGGAGTCGATGAATCATCTTTTGCTACATTGCCCCTTTACTTTTACTATTTGGAAAAGATTTCTCCTCCATTTGGGGATTGTTTGGATCTTTCCTTGGTCCCTTCAGGACTCCTTATTTGGTTGGTTATCAATTCCATTGGAGGATCCTACTTTTGTGGTTTGGGCTATGCTACCAGGTGTGCTATTTGGAATGAGCGAAATAGGAGTTTTTTTTTGGTTTAGCCTCTTTTGAGGATAGTGTTTACAATTTTACTCAATAGTTTCTCCGGCCTTATGTGCCACCAAGAAAGATTTTGAGGAGAAGTGGCTTGCTTGGTTTTGACCCTTGGTGATTGGAAAGTCCACCCTTTCTTTCTTATTCCTCAAGTAGTAGATTTTAGTAGTTTTTGCTCTTAACCTTTTGGTTCATATCCTTTGTGAACCTCTTGTTCTCTCAGTATTGTATTTTCTTCTTTCGCTATATATATGTGTGTGTGTGTGTGTATCATCTTTACCGATAAAAAAAATAGTGATGCTATGACTAAAGGTAATCTGTAAATTTTGTCTACTTGATAAGGAGGATAAAATATTAAAAAAAATAAACAATATAGAGAAATATCAAAAAAATTTACAGCTCAGACAAGCAGAGAACGTATGTCACTTAAAATGATTCTCACATTAGAATTTGAGTACTGCATGCTTGCATCAGTAATATAATGAATTCTAAATATGTATTTATGATGCTTAAATATTGAATTTCTAAAGTTTCATCTTAGATTTCCAATGTTTCCTAACCTTCTTTAATTTTTACATAACCTCTTTGGACTTCCTTAAACTTTCTCGAAACGTGTCAATTTCCTTAACGACCGAAGTTTATACCGAAATCGAAATTTAATTCCTTGCCCATAGTTGTTAAAAGTGACCCCTCAAGCACCTCAAGCGGTCGCCTAGGCGACCAAGCACTCTACTGGGCTCCAGCGACTAGCAGCCTAGGCTGTCATTATTAAAAATATGATATATGCAATATTATTATTGTTTAAAGGTTTAAAATTTTATTTTATTTGAATATAATGGTTTAGTCAACAAAAAAACATATTATTTTATATATTTCGTGTGTCTTCTATCATATAATATATTAGGGTTTTTATATCTAACAAAAAAGGGGTTTACAGATCAAAAAAGAAATTAGGGACAAACAATGTCAAGTATGTTTCCCTCATATTAACTTGTCATCTCTTTTGCTCAATGGGTGAACCAATTACTCTCTCTCTCTCTTTGTGTGTGTTTGTGGGAGGCCCTATGGTCCCCTTTTTTTTGCATGGTTGTTAAAAGCATTGCCTAAACGACCAAGACGTTGTTGCGTTCAGGAAGGCCCAATAATAGAAAAGCCTTTAAATGCCCCAAATTTTATCTAGGCGCCCAACGTTCTCCTAAACCCATCTTTAAAGGGGTTTTATATAATTTAAATAAGTATGGGTCTCATAATTATATATATTTTACTTATTATAGTCGAGAAGAAGAAGAAGAACAAAGAACAAAGAAAAAATGAGAGTAAGTACGACCTCTCCCTTTCTCTCCTCTTATCTCTCTATCCCTTGTTCGAAAGTCACATTGATGTTGGCCTATTTTTAAATTTTTATTAGTCCTACTCTCTCTCTCTCTCTCTCTCTCTCTCTCGTACAGTTGTCACTGATTCACTATACCTTTTTTTCTATTTTCTATCCCTCAGAGTCTCTCATCCTCTTTTTAATAGTCATTGTAGACTATTTTTTTTGCTATATTTTTTATTCCTAACGCTTGAAATCCCTCTTTCTTTTCATAGAAATGTCTTCAAAAATGGTTCTATCAGACTGCATCTTGACAATTGAGGTTTTGCAATTTATATGAATTGCAGAGCCCCTTATTAAAGGAAATGCAGCATACATTAATCTCATATTGGGGGTAGGAATTTTGTTGCAAAGAGTTCATAAGGCAACTCTACCCCTCCTCCTATTTGTCGCTCTAGCGTAGAGGGTATCTAAGGATTTCAAGGAAAATATGTCAATGCTTGATGCAAACATGGAGTGATGCAAGGGGTGTCCTGAGGTTGGGGGTGAATTTAATATAAGAGAGGCAGAGGTTGGGAGCGATTATGAATCAGATTGGGAGTCCTTGGTCAAGTGAGACAACAAGTATACCCTTCACTCCCCTCATAGAGCAAGCTTGAGATATTGGGAAAAGAATGCTCTCCCCGCTCGTTGCAGGTTCTTCAGTCTAGTAGTCCATCGATATCATGAGAGGGCAATGGTAAAAATTTGTGAACATGAGCAATTTTGGGGTTTGAAATTTGCTCGAGGACAAGATCAAGCTAGGTGAATTTTTCAAGTAGTGGTCTCTCGTGTTTTCTCTTGGTTGAATGTTTGGTATTGCTATGCTTGGGCTTAGCGTTTTTTAGCTCTCTTCTTTTCCTCTCTAGTCGGGGTCTGCCTTAACCCCAGCTTAGCTTCCCCCAAAAAAAAAAAGACCAATTTAAGGGGATATTCAAGAGAGTGTGCTTTGCCTCACTTAAGAGGCTAAGCAGCAAGCCAGCGACCCCAACTAAAACGAAAATCATGGAGGGTTTTAGTCAAGGATTGAATATACAGTTACGGGAGGTGTATCGGTCACAACCGAAACTTATACATATCGGTTTCGAATAACACGTATATCTTTTTCTTTTTAAGAAAAAATAAAATAGAAATCAAATTAAATTTGAAAAAATCAAATGAGTTATAGGAACCAAATATAAAGCAATGGAAAGCAACTCAAAAACAAAGTAGTAAACACAATTAAAATTACACAATGAATTAAAATATATATATATATATATAACTAATAACTGATATGTACCGCCCTTTTTGTATCAGTATAAATATTGTAAAGGGGACTACCGATACCTATACGTTATCGCCCATTTCATATCGGTTTCAGCGATTTTTATTTCAATGGTTATAGTCTCCATTAAAACCCAAAGATCCAGCTCCTAATGAAGGAACTGGTTTTGATTTAAAAAAACAACTAATTTAAATCACTCCAACAACCCTTACATCTATTCACTACCCTCCATTTTCACTTCACAACTCATAGTGATATTCTTTTCCTTAGAGAAAAAACAAAACAAAAGATTTCAGTTGCTACAACGGTATGATCGTACGCGTAGCTACTGATAACCCTCAACATTTCAACAAATAGAAAATGTGGGTAAAAATCCCTTTTGAATTCTCGAGTGCCTCCGAGACCAAAGCATGGAAATAACTAGCAGCCATTTACACCAGAATATCTGTACCCCTTTCTGAAGCATAATTCTTCTCTAAAACAAAACAAACAACAAACTACAGAGTGCACAATATAAACAACACCCCATCAGATTTCACAAGAAAGGGAAACCCATGAACGAATTCAAAACCTAAATTTAGTTTACCAAAATTGGAATCACCATGTTAAAAATCAAAAACTCAAGGAAATCAGTACCTTCTTCATGCGGGTTTTCATTTCGGATTTCCGGGCTTTGTTATAGATGCGCCTTTTCTCAGCTTGGCGAGCTCTTTTTGCAGCCGAATCAGCTTTCTTCGTCGGAGCCGCTTCGCAAACAACAGACCGACGGCTAGGTACCTCGATTGCCCTTAAACTCCCTAAAAGAGACAAACCCCACAATTCAAAATCCTGATTGTCTACTATAAGAAAACGAGTTTGGGTTTTTGAATGAGATAGAAAAGGATATGAAAACCCCAGAAAATGAATGAATGAAATATGCAAAAGAAAAGAAGAAAAAATAGAAGGAACTAAATTGGTGTCTTTGTGTCTCTTTTACCTTTGGAGAAGACATTGTCTGATAGATTTGTGGAGAAACTGAGAGACCTGAAAGTGTTGGGATTTGCCTGAATAAAAGAAGAACTGCTTAGGGAAAAGTTTCTGGGTTTGCAAGGAAGAACCAAGCATGAAGAAATGCACTGCAGAACAGCCATCTCTCTCTCTCTCTCTCTCTCTGAACCTCAGCTCTTCTATCATTCCTTTATCCATTTAAAAAAAAAAAAAAAGAGTCAAATCCTCTACGGTGATAACCGGATTTAGCAAATCCGGTTATCACCTTTGAGTGGCGACGTGTCCCCTTGACACTCCTTAACTGTGGTTCAGATTCACCCACCCCTATCGTTCACCCACCTATCCTTGGTTTTTAAAAAAAAATATTGATTCTATTTTTTAATATTAAAAAAACCTTAATTTTAAAAAATAGAATCAATATTTTTTTCTAAAAACCAATGATGAGTCATGGGTAGGTAACCCTAGTGATAGGTGAATCTAAACCACAGTTAAGAGGTGTCAAATCCAATTATCACCGTAGAGAATTTGACTCCTAAAAAATATGGCAGGGGAAGAGCTATATGAAATGGGCCTCAGATTGTCTCTGGCAAGCCAGAAGATGTTGGGATTCCATACTTTGTGCGACAGCTAGCATAAAAATGGGGAGAAGTCATTTACTTTTTCCCCATGATTTTTGACTTCTCCCCATTTGATATCTCTTCCCCTTATTCTCACACTTATGGCCACATGTCTATTTATGAGTGAAGGAGTCAAAATCATGGGTTCCCATGATTTTGACTTCTCCACCTCTTGTCCTCTATCCTATGAAACTCGGAGACAAGCCCTTTCTAGCTTCGCCAGACACAAGCCAAGTCCATAAGAAATGTGTCAGCCTGTCCTAATTCCCTTGGTGCTTTGGGCTCTAAAGTAGGGATGGACACGGTGAGGTTACTCAGTAACCCAACCCGAACCTATTGGAACGGGTATGGGGAGCTCTTAAGCAGGTAGGGGCAGGTATGGAAATGAAGGGTTAAACCTGACTTGGGTATGGGCGAGGAATAGATTTAAGCCGCCCCCAACCTGTTTATAGTGTAAAATTATTATTTTACCTTCAAATTAATCATTAAATTATCTCAATATATTTTTTATAATGTGAATATTTGACCAACCCGTTTCGACCCGACTGGTGCTTAACGGTCAGGGCAGGACGAAGACATGGTAAAAAAAGGTTTTGATAAACGGGGATGGGGTCAACCGCAACCAACCCGGGTTTGGGACGGAACAGAGGAGAAGTTTTCCCATTAGGGACAGGATAGGGTTGGGGGCACCTGGGCCCAAACCCGGCGCGTTGCTATCCCTATCCAAGAGCTGCACTCAGATCTCTTGTGGGGTGAACCTGGAATCTTTAGGAGCTGTTTGGGTAGTGTTCTTTTCATCTATTAGTTTAGAACCAAGCCCAAAAACGACCTCCAATTATAGGAATGAATTCTCTTCCGAAGCTTCAATTTGCATCAGTATGGATGGAGTGAAATGGACTCCTCCAGGAAAATCTATATACATACATCAAATGCACTCTTTTCAGATTTCTATCAAAGCTTCCATGCAGGCTCTTCGGAAAAATCGCTATTCAGACTATGATTTAGTCGTCTCAAGCGAAATGAGATTCTTGGTTCGACTGCTGAACTGATGTAGACCTAAAGCTTTCCCTTCTTCACAAATTGCCTACAAATTGATCAAATCCTCTAGAATTATGATTGACTACATTGTCATACGGTGCCACATGTAGAAGATACAAATGAGGGGACCAAGCCAACCATCATAGTCCAACTTTCTCGGCGCCTTGGCCATCACCAAGATGCCCTACGAGCATTTACTCAGGGGGTGTCAATGGACCGACAAGGAATTGGTCTGAAAATTGCATGATTTTTAAGCCTTATGAAGTGGCGGGTTTGATAAGTGAAAGCTCAAATGATTTAAGGCAGGGCTAAGGCTCGGTTATATACAAAGTTCTGAATGTCGATATCGCTCAACATGTCGAGCCACAAAAAAAAGATTAACGGTGATTTTTAAAAAATGACAAAATAAAATTTGGTAAAATATGAAATTTTACTGTAAAAATTTAAGAAATGCTAAAATAGATGTTAATACATATCTCAACTATTATAATGAGAAAGGCTAAGTTAAAAAGTTGGCTGATTCCTAATAAGTCTTAATTTCATGCTATATATCTTACTGTGAACGTAGTTAGTAAAGTTACATGAGAAAAGTTAGTAGGAGTATTGAAGTAATATCAATTACAACTAACAATAATCTCTCTTCATATCCACGATTACCTCAAATCTTTATTTTTATCTTCTCTTATGTTGGTAACTACTTTTCAAGAGAAAAATTATAACATTTTGATTCTCAAAATATCTCTTTCTATACTAATGTATCTCTCACAATTTTTTTTTAATCTAAGAAGTCTCTCGAGTTTCTATACCCAAAATATTTAATTTTTTTAAAAATCAAAATGCCCTCACTAGCTAGGATCCTTCTTCCCAGTCTCTCTCCTCTTCCCCTCTCTCTCACGTGCATTGCATGTGTTGTCCACTAATTTGAGAATAAAAATATTTGAAAAAAAAAAAAAATGTATATAAGAGATGCAATCAGAAGAGAGTAAAAATGTGTGCTAACGAATGACGATAATGTATGATTGATTCATATTTATGATTGATTAATTTTAATTCTTTTACAAATTATAGAAGATTTTTTTTATTTGCATAGTCATGACCATGGGAATGAAAGGGATGTAAAGAGAACGGTTTATATTTGTTTTACTTTTTATTAATAGATTAATAATTTGTTTTACTTTTAATGTTATTAAATAATATATTTAAGTAATATTTGGTAACTTTATATATCATTTTTAATGGAATATGATATATTATTTGGTTGATGTTACTATGTATATTTCTAAGAATTATTAGCTATTACTAATAATAAGATAACATTATTAAAATTCATAACTAAATATAACATCCATGAATTTCAAGTATAATCCTTAAAATAAAATAAAAATGTCTTATATTAAAATTTTAAATTTTTTTTTTTGAATCGGATGTATAATATAAATCAATATTAGTTCTTGACATAATATAAATCAATATTACTTTTTAACATATTATTTTTGTCATATAATAACTTTTTTACATGACACATGATTTTTAGAAATTTTTTGTACTAAAATTTTTTTTGAAAAATCTTAAAACCAAGGTTAAATGCTTTATGAGGTTATTCTTAAAGGTTAGTAAATTTTAACCCTAACTATAGACTTATTGGTATTTAAAAGGGGACACTGTATTTTTTTTTTAAAAAATCATAAAAGTCAAGATTAAAACACTTAAGGAAGTATGTTTGATGAAATTATGCACTAGCATTACTCTTGTTAGGGTTAAAACACTAAGGAAATATGTTTAATGATATCAAGAGAGTAATCCTAGCATTGCCCTTGTTATGTTTAATGAGATCAAGAGAGTGACCCTAGCAATACCCTTATTAGGGTTAAAAACTTATAACCTGGGTCTTATCCCTCATTCTCATTCGATCAAAACAAAAAAAAGGGAGAAGGGTCAGGGACAGAGCTCGAGATAGATAGAGGGGACCTTGCGTGATGCGTCTATCTTTGCTATCAGCAACTCAACCCCCCACGGCGATGACAATAGGTATGAGGTCTTGCCTCTTCTTCCTTCTTCTTTACTCCTCTCAAGTCTCAACTCCCAACCATTTTTCCTTTTTTTTTCCTTCGAACGATTGCAAAAACTTTGCCATTGGAGTTTTGTAAGGATGGGAATCACGGGGTTTTCTATAGCTTGTAGGGACTGGCGAATTCCCATGACTTTTCTTTTTTGTTTTTCTATGCAAAAAATTAGGTTTCACGGATTTCGCTTGATATCGTTGAGATATCGACGATACTTTAGGGTCGGGTCAAGGCTTAGATTCTTCCAGTCCCTATAGAGCTTGGACTCAATACTTTCTAATTAGTTCTATTAGGATTGAACCAGGACAACCCTTAGCTTGGCCCGAGCCTAGCCCTTATCCTGGCCCAAGCCTAGCCCATTGCCAGCCTTATCACCCGAGCATTCAATCGAAACATGATGAACCAAGTCATGCTTAACTGCACAGAATTAAGTTTCTTTGTTGTGTTACCCTGATGGGTTAACCGAGACCTCACTTTAGAAAATAAAAATAAAAATAATTAGGGTTCTAAAATTGTGTGCATCATATAAAAATTATATACAACATAAATCATAACTTTTTATCTATAAAATAGCTTGCTTAAGCTCTTTAAAAATTGTTTTAAGGCAAAGCCTCAATTAACCCTATGATGCCCTAATACCGTAATCAGCTAGCAAAGTCTATTCTAAAATGTCAAAGGGCAATGCTACTATACTTTCTTTCAAATTGACTTTCGAAAAGACGTGTTATTATCTTTAAGAGGACATGCATTTCTGGTAACACTCTCTCCCTATAGGGCTAGCACTCCTCATGAAAAATTAGGATTCATGGATCTCGCTTGATATCGTTGAGATATCGACAATACTTTAGGGTCGGGTCAAGGCTTAGATTCTTTCGGTCCCTGTAGAGCTTGGACTCAATACTTTCTAATTAGTTCGATTGAACCAGGACAGCCCTTAGCCTGGCCCGAGCCTAGCCCCTGATCCTAGCCCGAGCCTAGCCCATTGCCAGCCTTATCACCTGACCATTCAATCGTAACATGATGAACCAAGTCATGCTTAACTGCACAGAATTAAGTTTCTTTGTTGTGTTACCTCGATGGGTTACCCGAGACCTCACTTTAGAAAATAAAAATAAAAATAATTAGGGTTCTAAAATTGTGTGCAACATATAAAAATTATATATGACATAAATCATAACTTTTTATCTATAAAATAGCTTGCTTAAGCTCTTTAAAAATTGTTTTAAGGCAAGGCCTCAGTTAACCCTATGATGCCCTAATACTGTAATCAACTAGCAAAGTCTATTCTAAAATGTCAAAGGGCATTGCTACTATACTTTCTTTCAAATTCACTTTCGAAAAAAGGGGTTATTATCTTTAAGAGGACATGTATTTCTAGTGACACTCTCTCCAATCAAAAATAGAGTGGGTCAATAACTTATAATGAGGCAGCAGGGGGGTAAATTTCCCTCCTCTCTATCACAAACTGTTCCTCCCAACCCAAGCCAAAGAAAAAAAAATGCATCATGGTATTAGGTGGGCAAAAGAATAAACCTTCTTAGGCATTGATTAATATTGTATTAACTGAAAGTGATTTATTAAATTGTTAGAGAATAGTTGTTGATTTTTTTAAAAATGATTTAAAGTTGTTTTTGAGATGAGATACTTTGTTGGTCAAGGTCAATTAAAATACAATAATCGGGCATTAGGATTTTTTAAATAAAAAGAAATATTCTTATTTATTCATTTTGTACAAATAGGCCACCTATAAAGCCAAAACAAATCGGAAGAGAATCATTCTAGTTTTGATTATACGAATACAAACAATATCTTCTTAAAGACATAATTAGGAAGAGGATGATTGGTGCAGGAATCCAAAACCACCCCCTATATGTAGACCTTCCTTTTCTAGCCAGGCATATATAACTATTATATATGTGAAGTGTATTAAATCAGAGTGGTGCTAAACCTATTCTCAATAATTCCTTAATTTCCATAAAAAAAAAAGCAACACGTCTTTGTTTTTGGCAAGTTTTAGATGTCTACTCGCCAAAGCTCCCAAGCTCAAGTATTTGCTTTTCTAATGTGAGCCCAAATGAATATCTATTTTGCTAGCTAATGAATGGCTATTTCACTTGTTGTGGAGGTCCTCCCAGTTAGGGGTGTAAACGAGCCGAATTGAGCCAAGCTGAGTGTTACTCATGCTGGTTCAAGCTTGTGTTCGTGACATATATATGTTGGCTCAAGCTCATCTCAAGCTGAATTCAAGCTCTAGAATGCTAGCTTGAACTCAGCTCGTCTATTAATCTCAAGCCGATTTATGAGCTTACCTATTACTTTAGGCTTGTTTATTTTTAATTTTAACAAAATGAATTCAAGTCAAAATTTTAAGAGTTGAACATGCTCATCAAACTCTCCCTCCCAAAAACTGAAAATTAAGAATTGAACATAGTTAGCCTTAAACATGATACAAAGAATTCATAAAATTTTGAAATTGTGAAGTTACCTTTTAAGTTTTACCTATAAATTCATATTTAAGTTTTTAAACTTTTATGTGAAAACTAATGTTTATTAGCGTATTATCAATAGTATAATAAAATTAATCGAACTGAGCCAAGTTGAGTCACTCGTTGCTTTGTTCGACTTGATTATTAAACAAGCTCGATCATTTAGCTGAGCTTAGCCCAACGAGTTCAAATACCCAACTCAAGCTAGGCCCATCTCGAGCCAAATCAAGCCGACTCAGCTCATTGACAGCGGCCTTACTTCCCACTTTCCAAAGTTATGAACAATCCTTTTTTGATCAACTATCCTTTCTTTATCAGCCCCCAGGGTGTAGCCCAATGGCTAAAGGACGAACCATAAACCTGGAGGTCTCGAGATCAATTCCTAGGCTCCCCTCAATATCAATCGTATGGAGTGGGGTATTCATTATGTAGCAGGTGGGATTAATCCGAGTCTTTTGAAGACTCGGGATATCCACGTTTAAAAAAAAAAAAAAACCTATCCTTTCTTTTGTTTATTATAACAGTGGCAAATGCCTTCAGCAGCAAGAAATCTAAAGTTGCTAAGAATCATGTCCAATGAAACTGTACCCTCAGCCGGACCTCTTGTTTGTATTTTTTAACCTGAATTGCATAGTTCTTCCATTGTTATTGCTTTTGATGGTATCAATCATCAAAATTCATAAATCATGCCGTTGCCACTCTCAGCAAACTCAATTAGGCAAAAAAAAATCTGGAAACAACGCCCCCCATCGGGATCGAACCCGGAACCAACAAACAACCTTGAATTATAGAAGAAAACTACATTATATTACAAAAACATATACAAATTACAAGCAATCACGACCAGTGGAAGCTGCTAGCGATTTCCATAGGTGATTTATCTCCGGTCTTTACCATCCAACAAACCCCAGGAAACTGAAACCAAACAGAATCCTCTAATTAAAAATCACTGCTTTTTTGTTCATATCAATATCATAGAGAAAGAGAAAAGGAAATTCAAATACCCATTTTCTTTGCCTTTGGTTCTGCACCTAAATTTTACACAAATCACTGATCTGATTTTTTTTGTGTGTTGGGGTTTACGACAAACCACTCAAATCAAAAGAGGAAGAAAAATCAGAACTAATCTCATCCTTAAAGTGAAAATGAGCACGGATTCTCATTACTAATTAAATGATTAAACCTTTAAAAAAGAGAGATTGAGAGAAATTAATCATCTGGGATACCTGAGAGATCGAATAGCCATGTGTTTTGAGAGAGCATTGAAGAAGAAATTCGCCCCGTGAAGGAAGACCACGACGCCTGTACACCCCAACAGAAATAACTCCAACATCTTCTCCACCAAACAGACCCTAAGAGAGAGAGAGAGAGGATTGATTATTTAGCTCTCTAACCTGGAGCGATTGGTGCCTTCTTATAGGCTTATGCGAGGACGCCGAGGATACTGACGTCATCATCCATATCCGCAACGGAAATAATCGCCTCCTCGCTGCCGGATCAAAGGAAGCCATCTCCCATTTCTTGCCACGTGTCCCTTTAATTCTTTTACCTGTGATTAAAATTTATTAACCCTTTGGTTTAAAGGATCTAACCTTGTTTTTTTAGAACAAATTTTTAAAAAAAATTACCATACAAGTTAAAACTTATTAATTAATCATAGTTGAAGATTTGTGAAGGCGAGATCAATAGTCCACTCCTTGCAAGAGGATTGCTGAAACCGTTTTTTTTAAGATCTCTGAAACCCTAAAAAAAAAAAAAAAAAAACGGTGTTTATCTTCAGTCTTTGGTACCCTTTGAGGTCTGTAGCCAAAAAAAAAACCCGTGAAAGCGGAGGTCCCGTCAACTTCCCGCGAAAGTTCGAAGTAGCTACTTCCGCGGGAAGCTACCTGCACCTGCTTTCTCGGGAAGCAGATATATCAACTTCCATGAACTTTTACTTCCACGGGAAGTTATTTCAAAAGTTGCTAACTAAACACATTTATCCTAGACTTTCCACTTCCTGAAGCCCAAAAGTCAGGAGGAAGTCTAACCAAACGCCACCGAAATGATTTCTCCACTTTTTTTTTTTAATCGTGTGCCCAATGAAGTGTGGATGCCCGAGCGTCCAGCTCGGGCGTCCACCAGAGCAAATCCGAAGCCTGCCATATCGGTAGACGTAGATCGATCCACCTTGAAGTACATCGACGCTAGTCATACGTTTTTCGGGAGTGCTAAGCAGACTAGGGCGAGCGGACTCGCTCTATGATGAAGCAAAGCAAGTGGGCCCACAGAAAACTATCGTTTTTTCCTGCTTTATTTCCTAACGAGGGACAAGGACGCTCGTGGGGAGTGCACTGCTTTTCGTAGGTCCACCTTTTTGCCTTGGCACTATTTAAGGCCTCCGATTGTCTGCCAAAGCCAATAAGTCCTCCCGACTCTTGAGCAACCATAGAATATGGGACATGTGGTGATAAAAAGGGAGAGAAGTCATTTCATTTTCTCCTCATATTTTGACTTCTCCCCACTTGATATCTCTCCCCCTTCATCCCACCACGACTTTGGAGTCTCTCTAGCACATGCCAGATAGGTGCTCTCAAGCATCCCTGCATGAAGCGCCAGGTGGTGGGAGAAGTCATTTCATCTCTTCCATGATTTTTGACTTCTCCTCATTTGATATCTCTCCCCCTTTATCTCATTATTTCATCACTATGTGTCAAATAATGGTTGGAGAAGTTAAAATCATGGGCCCTATAAAATGACTTCTCCCACCCACCTGGCACTTCATGTATGGATGCCCGAGAGCACCTCTCTGGCATGTGCCAGAGAGACTCCAAAGCCTCTCACTACCTTATCATCATGTGTCATTTAGTGTGTGAAGAAGTCAAAATCATGGGGCCCATGATTTTGACTTCTCCACCACTTGTTCCCTATTCTATGGTTGCCAGAGACAAAGACGTTTTGGCTTCGCCAGAGACAATCCGAGGCCCTATCTTAACTTTTTTAAAATATTTTTTAATTATAGAAATGTTAGCCCTACTCTCGGTCAACTTATACTCTCACTCTTTACTGATTACTTTTCAATTTTTTTTAATAAAAAATATGCTTTGATCACTAGAGAATGGATAGGTAGTTGGCTAGGGGTGAGAGTTGAAGTTGACTGAGAGTAGGGCTAACACTCCTTTTTTTTTTCCTTTTCTTTTTTTTTGAGCATCCATGAGGGATGGACTATTACAGAGTAGTGATCAGGTGCCCTATCCCTTTTAACCCCTTTTTTTTTAATTATGATTAAGTTTAACTAAATTAATATTAAAATATATATTTTTTCCTAAAAACTAAGGTTGGATGAATGAATCCTAAGAGTTACTTAATCTTTAACCACAATTACTGAGTGTTTAAAAAGGAGTGTGGACAATGAAGATTGCGCAGCTAGCATACCTTGAAGTAAGCTAAACATTTTCTAATAGGTCAGTGATTAGCTTACCACGCATCTAACTATGTAGTCAAATATTGTGTCCACGTGTCTCTTTTAACTATTGTTAAACTTAAGAAAATTAAAGTTAATTTTTTTTTCTTATAAAAACTAAGATTAGATTGTTTAACCTTAAGAGTGAGTGAGTCTTAACCATAGGTGATGATGGGTGTTAAAAAGGGTAAGTTAAACATTTCACTTTCCTATATTACATGATGGTATCGTTAAGGAAAATGCTTAACGTACCCAGGGTTTCTGGAAGTAGAAATTTTCGGAGACTCTAGTTGTCTCTAGTTTATTGGTTTGATGATTGAAGGAAGAAGGATGAAAGCTTGATCAATTACTGAGGAGAGGTCTTCCACTCTGTTAAAGACACTCTGAAGCTTAAGATAGTATTAGATACGAAGCGAAGATGAGAATAAAAGAAGAGAGTTGTGTAAGTTCTTTGGTAGTGCCTATGCACTTAAAGAGTAGTGAAACAGGGGAAGTGTGGGTTATCTTCGAGAGAATTATCAACCCTTGTCTTCGAACTCCTTATCCTATTTATAGGCAAGAATTTGCTACAATCATCCATGTAGTTGGATTGTCAAGTAAGAACTATCGCATAAATGCAAGTCCCTTTCTCGGATGTCGGCGTCGATCCCCGAAGTGATCAAGGTGATTGATATTTAATACTTGGTTAGACATAATATCTAAACCATGAGTCCATCTGACAAGCCGCTCATTCTTAGTTCTTATTAATACAATATCAGTGGATCGTATCCCAAGGTTCTCTACATGAGTTCGTTCGAGAATCTGCATGGGTTCGTCCAAGACTCTACTCGGGTTTGTTTAAGGTTTTGCTCAGGTTCATCAATGGATGATTTGTCAATTGTCATACCAATTTTCCCCTTAAAGTTTCTATTATGTAAGGAAATGGCACCGCTCCTCATTGGTCCACACCCCACTTTTAAATATTCATCAATTGTGACTAAATGATTTAGTTAAGCTTAATTAGGATTAAAGGGTTAAAGAGATGTTAAAAGGGATACGAGGACAAGGGTTAAGTAAAGTAGCGGATCATGGGTCCGCTTATCACTGCTCTATCGTTAATGATGATGACCATCCAATCGGTGGACCTTTGACTTTTAAAAACGATTTCAACTTTTGTTTGAACAGTGATAAGGAACGATCTAGATTGAGAAACTCGAGATGTTTGGCAAGGATTTTAGGAAGAATCGTTCTGAATTGAGTAATGAGGGTAGAACCGCACTGGTTTGACGTCCTAACCGTGACCTAATTAGGGCGCCAAACCAATGTGGTCCTGGTGTGATCTTTGATGTGCGATCATGATAACAAAGTTCTTCCAAATACTCAATATAATATTATTATATTTCTGAGTACGGTGACAACTTACCAACAATGTATTGAATATGTGTGATCTTTCGTTGTCTCAAGTTGTGTAGTGTGTGTGCGCGTGAGTGGTGCGTGTTTTCCCTTCTATTAGCTTTGCTTGTGGTATTGTTACCTTGACAAAAAAAAAGTTATGCAGTGCTGTGTGTAGATGTCTAAGTGGGGGAATCCTAGCCAAAATTTTTTTTTTGGATGGTAATTCTAACCAAACCTGCTTGCGTCGTTAATGGGTTGGAATTTAAGTATGCAGATCCATCTTGAATTTTCAACTTAGGCCTGTTTCGTTACACTTTTATTTTATGTTTTATGTTTTTATAAATAAAAATTTAAAATTTTATGTATAATATTGATAAACATGTTTATGTTTTTTTTGTAATAACAATTTTTTTGAAAATGAAGGTAATATAAAAAATTTTTTACCCCTGCTTTTAGAAATAAAAACAAAAATAAGAAACATAGAGTGCTCACCACCACCACTTCTACCCACCACCCTCGCCACCCACCACTTATTACCCACCCACCACCATCACTCTATTTTGCCGATTGTTAAATAAGAAACAGTTAGTAATAATGCCAAATGTATTTCTGCTTAAAAATTTTAAAAACAAAAAGTTGTTCTCAATTTTTAAAAACAAAAAGAAAAATATTGAAAAACGACATTGCATCTAAATGGCTCCTTAATTTTTAGTAATAAGATTAAATATTGTTATTATCTGTACATATACTTCAGAAATGGGGATGCCAAACGTGGCATCCCTCTTTGCTATTCCTTTTTTCATTTTTGATGTCACATATTTAGTTAAGTAGGACTCACTCATTTATCTCTTATTTGGTCTTCCAAAAAAAAAAAAAACCCTCAACTCCACTTCTCTCTCCCTAGTCCCATCTATTCCTCTCTCCCAACTAAGTCACCATCTCTCTACACTCCAAATCTCAATGAGATCCCTCTCTCTCCACTTATTAATCTCCTGAAAATGTCTTTGCATGTTCATTGAATTGTCTCTTTCATCGTCTTTTCATCTTCTCCCAAAAATTTATCTTTTCCAAAAGATCATTCATTCTCCCTACGTGTCCCTTTTGACACCTTTTAATTGTGGTTACAATTCCTCGACCCTTAGGGTTCACATACTCATATTTGGTTTTTAGAAAAAGAAATTAATTCTTTTTTAATACTAACCACAATTAAAGAGTGTCAAAAGGGACACATGGTGACCTCAGGGGTGATAATTGGATTTGCCAAATCTGGTTATCACCATATACCCATCCTTGGTTTTTAGGAAAAAATATTAATTTTTTATAAATGTTTTAATATTAAAATATATTTTAATATTAAAAAAGAATTAATTTTTTCTTTCTAAAAACCAAGGATGAGTGGGTGAATCTTAACCACAATTAAGGGGTGTCAAAAGGGATACGTGGCAACCTCAGGGGTGATAACCGGATTTGCCAAATCTGGTTATCACCTCAATTTTATTTTTTTTATCACAAAGATGTGTCTAAGACACCAATTCCTTCATTGAATGGACTACTAATGGTAATTGATATTTCCACCAAAAAAAATGATAATTGATAATTTTGTTTTGAGGAGTTAATGTTATGAATATTAAAATTAGAAGAAAAATACCATAAATAGTTGCAAATATAAAAATATTGACGAATTTGTAAGACTTGAATTTATTATTTGATGAGTTTGAAGGTTATGAGTTTATCTTTTCAATTGTCTAACTAAATCTTGACAATTACATAATGTTTCTCTTATGATTAGATATTCTTTAATTGGTTCTTATGAATGTTCTAAATATTCCACTTTTTTTTTTATTATTATTTATACACGTGCATCGCACGGGTATCTGCTATCTGCTAGTACATACCTATGATAATGGGATCAAGTATTAGGGAAGGAAATTTTCCTTGGGGTTACGTGACAAGTAGGATATTCACTTACCAGTTACTAGCTGATCACTAACCATAACTATTAACATTATATAAATAATGCCTTATATCAAAAATAAAATGTTACTATAATATGAAATTTTAATTCAGATGGTAAGATGTGCAAATCATTTAGGTAGAATAATATATTATTTTTTTATATTCGATTTTACACATACCAACAAACCAATAAAATGGAGGTTTGTACCTTAAAAGGGACACTATCTTATTTTATTAGTGAAAAAGGAATATTTCATTAAGAGTTTTAAGGGACACCTTATTTATTAGTGAAAAATGAATATTTCTTTAAGAACATTAAGCAGTAGACAAAATACAATTCTTCATATAAGTTCGGGAAGAGAGAGAATGTTGAGTGCAACTCATTTAAGCAAAATCATAAATTATTTTTGATATTTGATTTTACACATACCAACAAACTAATAAAAATGAAGGTTTGTACCCTAAAAGGGACACGTATCTTATTTTATTAGTGAAAAGAGAATATTTCATTAAGAACCTAAAGCAATAAACAAAATACAATTCTTCGTATAACCTTGGGGAGTATTTCATTAAGAACCTAAAGCAGTGAACAAAATACGATTCTTCATACAACCTCGGGGAGACTATCCCATTAAAAATAAATTAAAACATTCAAATATTCAAAAAACCCAAAAAGAAAATAATTTTAGCAAGTTTGTTTGCTCCCTTGCTCCACAACGAGCCTAAACTATTATAAAATCCAAAAACATTACAAAATTCAAAAATACTAAAAAACAATATAAAACTCAAAATTCTCAAAAACAACAATACCAAATCGATCAACCAGCTCGTACTCCGAAACGAATCTAAACTACCTCACTCCAAAATGAGCCTAAACTACTCGCTCTAAAATGAGTCTAAACTGCCTTAACTCTGCAATGAGTCTAAACTATGGTAATCCCCGAGAAAAACTACACTGGTCTAATCCTATTGAGTTGGGTATGTAGGCAGCCCAATCACAGGCCCGACCACCTAAGATAAAATTTCTTTCTAATCCTTTATGAAGTAACATAATTTAAATCACTTAGGTATTTACTTTAATCTTATCTTGTTTAGCTTAAACTTAGGGTATAGGTAACCGTCCTAGGATGTGGGTCCCAGGGTGCCTAACACCTTCTCTGGACTTAACCGAATCGCTTACCTAGACTCTAACCGTAGACCCTTGTCCATCTCTTATTTAAGTTATATTTCCCTCATAATGAAATAGGTGACGACTCCAAATCACGTGAAGGCTGTAACGACCCGGAATTTTAAAAATAATAAATTTATGCATTTATAGGTCCTTAATTGAGGTTAATTAGTTAAGTATTTATTAAATTGGTGGAAAGTGGGTTTTGTTCGTGATTGGATTGTACCGATAAAACTTAAGTGTTTTTCCTCGAAAATCGTATATAATATACGAGTCGACTATCTGGACAATTACCCGTCGTATCAGTTCTGTCATCGTGTATCGATTCGTAAGACCGTAGGGGTCTTGAATATAAGAAATTCAGGAAATTTATAGATTTTCGGAATTCAGTTGAGACTCAATAATTGTTAGAAATTCTAATAGAAATCCGTAAAACTCATACCACTGCGTGTCGGTAGATCCTGTAGATGAATGTTTGTCATTTAGGCAGTTCATCATTTCAAATGAAGAAACGACAACATGTTTTGCGTCAGAAATCAAGAAATTAGCAAGTTTTGTATTTTTCTTTCGGACTTACTTTTTACCGTCAAAATGTAATATTTTTCCTCAAATTTCTACAACGGGTATCGGACTATCTAAAGTTCAGTCATCTGAAGTTTCGTCGCTATCGGCCATCATGAAGTAAAGTTTTAGAGGTCGTATATGCAAGAAAAAATCAAAAATAGTCAAACGGTCAAAACCGTTGACTTGGTCAAAGACCACTAATGGTGGTCATGTGCATGACCCTTGGCCTATAAAAGAAGGGCAGCCCTCTTCATTCTCACGGTTCTTGCTAGTAAGCAAAACTCTGCCCATTTCACTTTCTAGAGAGAGAAAGAAGAGAGAGAAAGGAAAGGGGAAGCTATCCTGTGGTATTTTGATGCTCCCGACGCGTTGGCGGCATCCGATTTCTTTCCCGACACCTCAATTGGCATGTAGAGAGAGAAAGAGGAAAAGTTAGAAAGAAAAAATCAAGGTTAAAGAGAGAGAAGCTCTACCTTGGGGTTGATCGCTCTTCTAAGCACGTTGGTGGTATCCGTTTCTTCCCCAATCGTCTTGAAATCCGTGTAAGGAGGTAAAACCATTTCCCTCTCTTCTATTTTCTACTTTTTAAGCTATATTTCGTATGTAGAATGTATGTTTTTATTTGTCGTGGATGAAAAAGGGTTGGAAACCCCGTGGATGATATATGAAAATGTGGCGATACATGGAAAATGAGTAGAGGGGTGCAGCTCTCGGTTTAGGATTGAAAAACCCCGAATTAAGGCTCACTGTGCAGTGGGCAATCGATCACTCTATATGGGCGATCGATCACCTACATGCAAATGTCTGGGCGATCGATCGGCCAACATTGACAATTGATCGCCAATACCCAGAAATGATTTTTGGAGCTGTAATGATGTTTGGACTTCAGGTAGACCTTCGGGGAGCCTGAATTGGGTCCTGGGTATGTGGTATCGTCACCTTAAGATGTCAAAAAGTTGTCTGAATGTCTTGTAAGGTGATGGACACATCCATTGATCTAGAAACTTTCCCTAATAGGACGTTATGTTATTGAACTTGGTATACGAGCGTGAGACCCAACTGTTTCAGTTAATCAAGCGAGACTTGAGTTAACTGAGATTAGTCCTGTGATTAGAAAACCTAACGAGGGTTAAGTATATTCCTTAGGTCCTCTTTGACTAGGTCCGGAGGCGGTGTCCAGTAAAGCCGGTGGTTCCTCTGTGATTGATAGTCGGGAGATGTCAGTCTGTTTGTATAGGTTGTCCGTGATTTTTCTTGGATTAGGTCAGGAGTGATGGTGTTCAATAAGGCCCGTCATTCCTCTGTGACTGATAGTTGGGAGATGTCGAAGTCTTAGGGAGTTTAAAGTGGATGAACATCAAATATTGTATAGTCCAAAGCTCCTCTCTGGTTGAGTCAGAAGATGTCAACACCGTGTCTATCAGGGTCCTTTCTTAGTGGAACGTCAGAAGATGTTGGCATCGGTAAAAAGTCGGCGTTCCTCCATAGACTAGCCAAAAGATAACGGTAAGCAGGTTGGTCGTGATTCTTTCTTGACTGATACCCAGGGCGATGACGGTAGATACACAGTAGATGTTGTCAGTCAGTTGAATTGAGAAGTATGTCCTTATCAGGTGAATGCTCAAGTGATGTGTGTAATCTTCGAAAATGAAGTTGTTTGGGTCGGAGTACTTATGATTTGTGTATTTGTCTGGGTTGTGTACTTAGGGTTTGGTATGAAATATTCGGATTCCAGGTAGTTTGGGTTGATATACCCAGGGTTTGGTTATGTTTGGGTGAAAGCCGGAACAACGTTTGTGAGTCTAAACGGCTCCATGCATGGTTGATGTTTAAAGACTTTAAGATGAACATTTATGTGTTGCGGCCAATTAATAGTCTAAGGACTCGAAATGGAACATGATTGATGATTAAAATGATAACTTGGTAATATGAACATCATTATATAAATGAACTTCATAATTGAAAAATAATGAGGTCGGTAACCTCGGTTAGGGTAACGTAACCCTAAGTGACCTTTGGGTCACAGTTTAGTATATACTGTTCTATTCTACTGTAACATGCAAACTGAACTGTTTATTATATCATTATTGATGTATGTTATTATGTGGAAAAAAATCTAGATGAACTGTGGTTTTATTGGGCTTCATAACTCACCGACGTTTTATGTCAGTAGATCTCGGAGCTGCTGATTAGTAGATGATGGACTTCTGAATTTTGGATATTGTATAGACTAAACCCGGCACAGTAATGATGCTTTCTTTTGTAAAACAGACTTGATGTAATTAATACATGTATATGGTTTGTATGGTGGCTATTGTGAGGACAATGATATTTGCTTATTAAAGCATCTGATAAATATTTAATTTTCTTGTATTTTCGTAGGTAAAATCTTCTGCTTGCGTGGTAATGACAAACGGACACATGTCTCGGAACATGATTCCCTAGGCGTTGGTTCGGGACGTCACAAAGGCATTTAGTGATGTTCCTCTGTAGGGACCAATCTGAAAGGAAAGGTGGAAAATTCCATGTTCACAGTATGAACACAAAAAAACATATGTGAAATAAAAAAGGTTAAGAATTAAAACCATAAATCTCATGTTAGAAATCGAGCCATTGTTACTAAAAATAAATTCTCATTAATATTTTTATTTTTTTATAAAATTGTAGGAAAATAGTTGTCCTTATCCACGACATTAATCAATGCTCGAACCATCTCATCATTGATAAAAAAAAAACTATTAGAAACAAAATGAAACAAAAAATGTTAGAATGAAATTCAGATTAGGAAAAATAATACATATTTTCATTCATCATTAAAAACACATAAAATAATTGTTGACACACACTTAAGAGGGAGAGAGAAAGAGACTCTCCAATTGGATGAAAACTCTCTCTCTCTCTATATATATATCTTTTTAAGGATCACCCTCGACTATAAAATTAAAAAATTTATTAATATTTACTAATTTTGTAAAATTTATAGGGACATACCTCAAATTCTTTGTGAAAAATTTAGGGAGTGTTATTCTCTCTTGGTGTTCTGGTTATGATACTACATCTTGCAATTAAATCATTAAATTGAACCATTAATGCGTTGACTCTCCACGTGACAAGAAAATAACCACCTAAACAGAACAAATAGTCCACTTTTATCTTTAAAATTTATTTTCCACCCGCTATTCTCTTCTTCTACCGCTTTCTATAAAATGAGATGAATTCACTGGTCCTCAGCATAATGTTTAAAAAACAACAATCTTCCTGCACCTATAAAACCATCAGATTTTTGCCATAAAAACAATTTATTAAAATAACTCGAAATAGCCAAGTTCAAGTTCAATGAATTTTAATCCTTGGGGGTGTAGCCCGGTGATCGAAGGAGAAACCGTAAACCTTGAGGTCTCGAGGTCGATTTGTAGCTCTTCTCAATATCAGTTGTATGGGGTGGGAGTATTCCCTATGCAACACGTGAGATTGGTCTATAAAACTCAGGATATTCACGTTTTTCAAAAAAAAAAAGTTCAATGACTATGGTTCACATGGAATCATCAATAAATTAACAAAATAAAGAAAAAATATTAAAAATTAAAATTGTTCCTTTATTATTATCTTTTTCTTTTCATATCCTTTATTGCTCTTTCTAATCGAGGTGGTCTAGGAATATGATTATTTAGAAGGCATTGGCACACCGGGTTGTGCGAGTATTATTCCCCATGTGCGGTAATTAGGGTTCCATTCACTTAAGTAATAGTGTGACAATTGATATTTAGCATGCTTTTCATACGTTAACCAACTAACCAATCTTAAAGAGTTGTAACCTAGCCGTATTTAACTACAAAAAAAAAAAAAAAAAAAAAGGGAAGAAAAGAAAAAAAGGTAGGTGATATTAGAAATATAGAGTGTATTTTTCAAAAGAGGAGTGTTAGCCTTACTCTCGACCAACTCCTACTTTTACCTTCCACCAACCACTTGCCCATGAAGCCAAATCCTCTAAGGTGATAACTTGATTTGACACCCTTTGAGGTAGCTACGTATCCCTTTTGGCATCCCTTAACTGTGGTTAAGATTCACCCACCCATCCTTGGTTTTTTTTTTTTTTTAAATATTGATTCTTTTTTAAAATTATTTTAATATTAAAAATATCTTAAAAATACTTTTTAAATCTTAACCACAATTAAGGGGTGTCAAAAGGGACACGTGGCTAACCAGATTTGCCAAATCCAATTATCACCTAGAGAATTTGACTTCCTTACACATTATGTATGAGAGAGTGTTTTAATGATTACAAATTAGACATGGGGTTGGTGGAAACTGAGAGTAGGCCACCATGAGTAGGGCAAACATTCATCTTTTCTAAATAACTAAATTACAGGGGTAATTTTCCAAAAACAATCAAGGGGTTATCCTTAAATATCAGAAATCAGAAGGGCACTTTTAGAAACCCCATATCACTCTTTCATTACACGAACGAAGGACAAAGTCTCAGTCTCAGTCTCAGTCTCAGTCTGTTTTGTTTTTTAGTTTCTTCGTGTGGTTTCAATATGGACAACCACCAGTCATTCTACATATTTACTCTCTCTCATCTTCAAACCCTAAAATCCCCAAACTGGAACCATTCCAATCTCAAGAAGAAGTTGAAGAAGAAGAGATGGAGAACGGATTGGAGAAATGGGGTTTCAGGGAAAACGAAGACCTGAACACAGCTTCAGGTTTCACCATTAGACAGGTTATCAACATGGTTATGGAGAATCTCGATGCAGGAGATGAGAGACCCACGATTCCTCTTGGTCATGGCGATCCCTCTGCTTTTCCCTGCTTTCGGACGTCTCCAGTTGCCGAAGACGCCATTGTTGAGGCTCTTCGGTCTGCTAACTTCAATGGTTATCCCCCGAGTGCTGGTATTCCTCCCGCGAGAAGGTATCTAAGATATATATATATGGAGTTTCGATCCGTTTCTCTTCTTTGGGAGCTTGAATTAGGGCTTTTATAGTTGATTTTTTTTTGTGGGGTTTG
This sequence comes from Tetracentron sinense, assembly GCA_015143295.1. Classification (NCBI taxonomy): domain Eukaryota; kingdom Viridiplantae; phylum Streptophyta; class Magnoliopsida; order Trochodendrales; family Trochodendraceae; genus Tetracentron; species Tetracentron sinense. Next base: position 29,417,137 of record CM026567.1, on the reverse strand, counting down.
AATTTGGTAGATTATGAACTAAATTTGAAGCTAATTTCCCTACTGTTCTTTTTGTTCTTTCTAGTTGATTATGAGTTATACAGTTGTAATTGAAAAATAATCTAAAAAGAATATTTTGGGTTGTTTTTTATTAAATTCTAATGAACCTGAATCCGCCCCCGTTTTTTTTTTCCCGATTGAATATGTATTGTGGCTAAAGTTTTGATTTTTTTAAAAAAAATATAATTTGTGCTTGATGTATTTGCTTCCCTTTTAACAGGGCTATTGCGGAATATCTCTCTCGGGATCTTCCATACAAGTTATCGCCTGAGGATGTTTATGTCACAATCGGTTGCACACAGGCTATCGAGGTTGCATTGACGGTCCTTGCTCGTCCTGGTGCGAATGTCTTGCTTCCGAGACCAGGGTTCCCATTTTATGAAGCTCGTGCAGCTTTTAGCCATCTTGAAGTTCGGCACTTTGATCTTCTCCCTGAGAAGGGGTGGGAGGTTGATCTTGATGCTGTCGAAGCTCTTGCGGATGAGAATACTGTTGCCATGGTTATCATAAACCCTGGAAATCCTTGTGGGAGTGTCTTCACTTACCAACATTTGAAGGAGGTATGGGGTACAGAATCCGTGCTTAGTCTCTGCACATGAATTCTGTTTGAGAAATTCTGTTATTGGTTATAATTTTTTAAACAAATTTTGTTTGGTTTGATGCTAATGGTTGACGGTATATTGCATTTAGGTTGCAGAAACTGCAAAAAAGCTTGGAATCCTTGTAATTGCGGATGAAGTTTACGGTCATCTCACTTTTGGGAGTAACCCGTTTGTGCCGATGGGAGTGTTTGGGTCAATTGTTCCTGTCCTTACTCTTGGGTCTATTTCCAAGAGATGGATGGTGCCTGGTTGGCGACTTGGATGGCTTGTGATAAGTGATCCCAATGGCATCCTTAAGAAAACTAAGGTTTTTTACTCACACTCTCTCCCCCTTTTAATTTCATGATCCTTATATCTGTTGGCGTGATCCAGTGTTCTTGCATAAATCTTCATGTACTATCACTAAAATGCACTGCCATAGAGTATTAGAGTGGTCACAGCAGTCAGTATATGTGCAGGAAATCTATTAAGCATGGTTGGTGGTTATACTATCATACTGAATTGCTGTACTATCTAATTCCATGATAGTAGACTATTTTACTTAATTTTTAATATTTCCATGGTGATAGTAAAATCCATTACTATCAATATAGAAATGTAGTTAAGTATAGTTGAACGATCCCATATCACGATAGTTGACATGTTGGCTATTGCAGAAAATCTGTTTGTTGTGTGGAGAAAATCCATTAGGGTGGTAGGCTTTATTATTGTCACTTGTTTCTATGATATTAGACTTCTTTAGTCTTCATTACTATGGTCTAACTCTGTATAGGGCACTCGGTACAATTTCTTGAAATATATGTGGTTCATTATTTCTGCTGAAGGTTTTCGTGACAATCACTGATACGAATGCTTTTTTTCCCCAAAAGAATGGTTTGTGATCCCTATAGAAGGCATGTGGTTTCTTCTTCCTCATATCTATGCTGCGCTGGCAGCACTTGTACAGGGGTTTAAAAAGAGCATCTTTTTATGTTCCCCAGAAGGATATCTCCTAGGCCAAAACTTGGTCCCGGGCATATCATTTATGTAATAATTTTGGAACTGATGTCTTCTTTTCTTTGTTCATTTTAAATAAATGTGATAGATTCAGATGGGCGTGATCATTATACTTTCCAACTTTTGGTCCAGTAGACTCATCAAATGGTGAGGTCCTAAGCCCCCACATGTTTGCCACATCAATAGTACAAGAGGGAAGACAGGACTTTTCTATTTTTACAACAATAACTCTTGTTCCTTTGGTCAGTGTTCCAAATATAATGCATACGGAGGAATAAGTAGTTTTGAGTGGATTTGGTTTTGTCAAGAACCTACCAGGCTACATACATAGTCCCCCTGCCTTTTTTAGCCAAAAACTTACTCTTGAAGCCTTCAAATAGATTTATGTGCGGATGCTGGGAATCAATGGTATGGGAGTTCACGTTTCATCTTCATGCAATGTTTTAAAACGTTAAGGCATGAGGCGAGGCGTTATGACCTCAAAATGCGTGAAGCGTAAGCTTTGAGGCGTGAGCAAGGTATTAAACTTCGGTTTCAGTTAAACTTCGGTCACTAAGGAAGTTGACACATTTTGAGGAAGTTTTAAGAAGTCCAAAAAAGTTATGTAAAAATTAAAGAAGTTTAGGAAACTTTGACAAAATATTGGAAATTTAAGATCAAACTTTAGAAATTCAATACTTAAGTATAAATACACATTTATAATTCATTATATTACTGATGCAAGCATATAGTACTCAATTGTCAGAACCATGTTAAGTGACATGCATTGTCTGCTTGTCTGAGCTGTGATATCTTCTTGATAATTCTCTAATAATAAAATTAAAATTTATAATAAGGTTAATGCTAGCAACTCTTTTTTAAAGCTAATTATAATTATAATAAGGTTAATGCTAGGGACACATGTCTTTCCTTGTGAAGAAATCAAGTTTGAAGTGAGTGGAACTAGCATTACCATTTTAAGTTAAAACTTTAAATCCCTTACATTTATAGACTTTATCTGTACACTTCGGTTAACTTCCACACGGAAGTTGTGTATTTTTCCAACACGTTTTTCCTATTTCGGTTGAAGTTTACCAAAGAAGTTCAGTATTTTTAAAATACATGTGCATTTTGCTTTGGACACCACGGAAGTCGACTCAATTCAGTCAACTTCGGAGGAATTGAGTCGATTTTTGACACCATGGGCGTGAGGCGTAAGCCTCACAAGAAAGCTTCATGCTCTCTAATTTTAACAAATAAATAATATATAAGAAAAAGTGTAAATAGATTCAAAAAGTTAATGAAAGATTATAGTATATATAGAGAGAGACATATTTGTATTTATATATATATATATATATATATATATATATATATGTATGTATTTGTGTACATTGGGTGTTTATGTGAGTGCACGCGTATACATAGGAAATACTATATAAATTAGTTGAAACAAATAAAAAAAAAAAAAAAACGACATTCAAGTATCAGTTGTGGTTAGAAACCTAATTTTAGTTAATGTATGAGATGTATGCCACATAGACATAAAGCAAGCTTCAAGGCATCAGGCATGTACCTCATGGTTGAGCCTCAAGGCGTTTTCCTTAAGCCTCCCCCCGAGGCAGCATCGAGGCGTAAGCTTCACATGCTTTTTAAAACATCGTGTTCATGTTACTTTATTCTCAATCTGATAGGGAATTATGATAGTGCTTGAACAAGTAACATTGTATTTAGAGACTTGACAATCATATGTATTCAACAATCATCAAAATTAATGAGTACACAATATCTCCAAAATACTACCATTCCAAATAGATAGGCAATGATTAAAGAATAGTTATAGACCTTAGTGAACTTCTCTGTGACCTGAGGTTCATATTCACTTCTCTTAAATTTCTAAGAGTGATGTCAAAATGACGTGCAAAGTTTACACATTCTTAAGCATCCCCTTATTAAGGGAATGATGTAAGAGTGGCAGTTTTTTGTTTTCTGTCTTTTTGTTTTTTTTGTTTTTTTTATTGTTGAAGGAATGAATACGAATCCAGGCACGGGAAAATAATATTATAGTTGATTAGACACTTGACATTTCATTGAAGCCTTTATTTAGAATTCATAATGTGGATGATTTCTGTTGAGGGGCGGACAAACATATTGCAATTATATATGCATTAAATGGAGTGCCTCTAGGGAGAGACTTTAGAGGTTTGTATGTTGGATTGATGATTAGGTTCTGTATGGTTTCATCAATATGTAGTAATTCAACCCGGAAGAAAGAGAGTAATCAAAGCTTCTTAATCCACACCATACAATCCAAACATATTTATTTATGAATAATATGTCTGCGAAAAGCTCATTCGCCATCTAAGTGGATTGAATCATTGAACATTCCGTATCTGGATATTGTTTAAGTCTTAGTGGTACAAAATGATCACCTGTTGACGAGCATTGGGGGGTCATTTTCTCAATTGTGGATTGTGAACTAAATTATTAAGGCCCCGTTTGGTTGCACTTCCGTTTTCCCTTTTTTGTTTTTAAAAACAAAATTTTGAAAATTTTTACACAAAACATGTTTGGTAAACATGTTTCTGTTTTTAAAAATTAGTAACAAAAATTTTGAAAATCAAGGTAACAAAAATTTTCTACTACCTCTATTTTTAAAAACAAAAAACAAAAATGGAAAACACGGACCCACCATCAACACCATCACCCACAACAACCACCGCACCACCACAATACTACCACCATCACCACCACCTCCACCGCCACCCATTACCACCATCCACCACCACTACCACACCACCCCACCACCACCCCACCACTACTCACCACCCACCACCACCTCCACTGCCACCGCCACCACCACCCACCATCACAATACAACCACCACCACACCATCACCCACCACCACTACTCACCACAACCCACCACCCACCACCACTACTCACCACAACCCACCACCCACCTCCACCTCCACCGCCACCCACCACCCACCACCACCATAATACTATCACCATCCACCACCCCCACTACTCACCACCCACCACCACCGCCACCACCACCACCCACCACCACCACAATACAACCACCACCACCACATCCACCACCACCACTACCACTACTCATCACCACCATTACTCACCACCCACCTCCACCTCCACCTCCACCTCCATCGCCACCCACCACCACCATCCACCACCCCCACTACACCACCACTACTCACCACCCACCACCACCTCCATCGCCACCATCACTGCCACCACCACAATACAACCACCACCACCACCATCCACCACCACCACCACCACACCACCACCCACCCCCCCCCACCCACCACCACTACTCACCACCACCACCACAATACAACCACTACCACACCACCACCACCACCACCACCACACACCGCCACCATCACCATCATCACCACCACCCTACTCCCACCGTCACCACTCACCACTACCACTACCACTACCACTACCATGAATTGAAATTATTTAATCATATTTACCAAACATGTTTTTTTGTTTTTCTTTTAAAAAAATAAGTAACAGTCAGTAATACCAAACATGTTTCCTACTTAAAAAAATTGAAAACAAAAAGTTGTTTCCAATTTTGAAAACAAAAACAGAAAAACGGAAGTGTATCCAAACGGCACCTAAGCCACTCAAAATAATATTTGTGTCTGGGTTCAATGTTCCATCCATCAAGAACTATAGATAGATCTTGAAAACTGTGATGATGATACTGTGATACTGCAATTTCTCATGGTAAATTCAAATCTTTGGTGACTTTGGTCGAACCATTTCTCAGATCCCTTGTTACTTGTGGTTATTCTTGTAGTGTTATCCTTCAGCCACTCTCCATTGTCAGCAAAAACTGCTGGGGAAAATCAGTGTAGTTAAAATGGTGCCTAGACAATAGCTAGGCCACGCCTCTCCTAGTTAGGATACCTATCGCTTATTCAGGGTTTAGGCAAGCACTCATTAAACCAAGGTCTCCTATTGGTGGCTAGGCCCCTGTGTGTCAGTGTGTATATGTGTGTAATATTATAACTAAACTGATTTTGTCTACGGTTTCTGCATCTGGGCCTCCCTCCCCCTTTTCTCCAAACTACGTTCTTAAATTTTTTTATAGTGACATTTTTGTCTTTAAGTGTGCTTTTTATTTTTATTTTTAATGGGTATTCTTAATAATAATATGAATATCTTAAACTTTATAATTTTGCTACCAAATAAATTTTGTTTGCCTAGGCATTTGCGAAGCAATGCCTTGCCTAGGGAAACCCTTTTGCCCAGGCGTCCGCTTGAACGCATTGTCTACATTGGAGAAACTAAATACCCTGTTTACTCAAAAGACTGATATTTTTTAATTGAATCATATGTCTTTCTTCATCTCTTTTTATTTACATGGATGAAAAACCTACTAGTTGATACAAATATGCCATGGTCTTCAGAATTGAGCTGACCTACTCATTTGACTTAAACTGACGCTAACTTACAGTACTTTTCTTTTTCTCAGATTGTTGAGTGCATTAAGGTTTCTCGAAATATATCCCCTGAACCTGCAACCTTCATTCAGGTTTGTATGTTAGATGCTTGTTTTGAAGAACATATTTCTACTAAAATGCTGGCATAATTTTTCTTGATAGGTTATAGTTTTCACATCCAGTAGTATGGTATAAATTCAAGCTCCTCTCGTATGAAAAATATTAGAAACAACAAATCATCAGTGGAACCATATCGATCCTGGATCAATCTGTAGTAATTCAACCTGAAAAAGAGAGGAATCAGAGCTTCATAATCCACACCATACAATCCAAACATATTTTCTTTATGAATAATAAACTCTTAAACCGAAATCTGATGGAAGAGTGCACTACATAATTTGATGCCAGTTCAAGTTAACCGAATGGAAGAAACACACATTGGGTAAGAGATCAACCAAGAGAAATGAGTAGAGGGGGGGTTCAAGTGATTAACAATGCATCAAATTAGAATTACTCAAGATACAAGTGAAGGAAATGTAGGCTGAAATTCCATTAATTCCATAATTAAGAAAAGCTTACACAATGTTTCAAATGTGTAAAATGAAGGATATCTTGCCATTGACCATCTCTTAGCTTATTTTTAGTAAGCTGCCATAAAAGGGTTTCACCATTCCAACAAAAAGGTTCCAACTATCAATACATAGAAAAGAACTAAACTAAATGCTATTGAAGACTTGCAACAATCATCCTAGGTAAAGTGGACACTATAAATACGATGGAGACTTGCAACGATCAACTTGGATAAAGTATATAGTAATAAATACCTTGTTTGACTTTTGATTTTTTTTTTTTCGAAGTGGTTGGAATTTCAACGTAAGGTCAAATTGCCTTGATTGCCCTAATACCAAAATTGTCCCATGTTATATATTATTTTCTTGTCCTCCTTTTGGCCTTTCCTATTGTACCATTGTTTAGTGCATATATTACCAAGATGTTTTCCTCCTTACAAGGTGCGAGTCATCACAATTTTCTTTCCTTATTGCTATTGCATATCTCCTTCAGTTGGAAGGAATTCATCCTCAAGTTCGTTGTTGAGGCTTTGCTTGGCGCTTGCCTTTTAGATTGATTAGCAATCCTCGGCTTGCCTAATACTCCCATATTATCCTCTTACCAAATTTGAACACAACTTCACAAGTTAAGCTAAGGAAACCATAGTTCAAAAACTCGGTGAGTCACCCGATTAACTCGGCCGAGTTACTAGACTCAACAGAATTTCGAGTCAAGTCGCCTCAAAACTCGAAGGAGACATTATTCGACAAGTTACTCAGGTGACTCGATCGAGTCGAGTTTCTCGACTCGCCAGACTAGGTCAAGTCATGAAATGGTATTTTTATCATTTTTCATTTTTTTTAAACGTCATACTGTTTTTGTATCATATTTTTTTGCGACTGCAAAGCAAACGTACTATGGGTTCTATAAAACTGGTTTTTTAGGTTTTGAGGCTGCAAAACCAGCCTACTTTGGGTTCTTTTAACTCGGGTTTTTCAAGTTATTTGTGGTTCAATCCTGGATAAAATGTCAAGAAATTAATAATTGCCTAATTTGTATATATATATTCCGAGTTAGACCGAGTCGAGTTTTTCGAGTTACTCGACCCGGTTAACTTTCGAGTCGAGTGAAGTTTTCGGGTTTTTAAACCATGGAGGAAACCATGTTGAGGAAAGCTTCTTGAATCTCTCGAGTGATGCATTCCAGAAACATAAATATTTCTTGAAGAGTCCATAGAAATTTATCATCATAAGTTGACAGAGAATCTTCATTTGTGTTTTTGAGCTCTTTAAAATGCCTTGAAAACTTCTTGAATCTACTATACAATTCACATCACTCTAGAGGAATGAAATCTTGATAGGTGTACTGAACATATCAGTGCCTTATCATTGGGCCTGACAATGATCAGTCATATTTATTTCTCTTAGTTCTATGTTTTTCCTGACTAGAAGTTAATGTATCAGGGGGCAGTTCCACATATCCTTGAGAAGACGAAAGAGGATTTCTTTATGAAAATCATTAAGATACTGAGACAAGCTTCAGACATTTGTTATGAGAGAATAAAAGAGATCCCTTGCATTACTTGCCCACATAAACCAGAGGGATCGATGTTTGTAATGGTGAGTCCACAAGGAAATTGGGGGTTTTCTTTGTTATAAAATAATTGGGTTGGTGGAGGTATTTGCTTATATTTTGGAATGCAGGTAAAGCTCAATCTGTCACTACTGGAGGGCATTAATGATGATATGGATTTCTGTTTCAAGCTGGCCAAAGAGGAATCTGTTATCATTCTGCCAGGTGAGAAATGAACAATTCTCACTGTTGTGAAATTATTGACCGAACACAAACTATACAACTGTAAATTTTTGAGTAGTTCCTTTACAAAAGTTTCTTCACTTAAAAGGAAAACTTCAGTTATTTGCATACACTTGGCCTTTGTGTCAGATGCGTTCTGTAATTGTTTAACCTTTTATTCTTTTCTTTTTCTTTTTTTTTTGTTCAGTAAAGAAACTTATCAGGTAGAATTCCCTACATACAAAGGTTGGCTGTCTGTTTATCAAAGAGATATCTGTTTTTGTACTCATTATTTGTTTACGGAGAATATGAGATCCTCCTTATTTGCACTTGCATGCAATGATCCAATGGATGCACTGTAATCCTAAACCACTTCTTATTCCTCCTGTTCAATCTTTATGGATTCTGTCTGCTCCCACACTTTTGATGTAGTTACAGGCATTTCCATTATAATGTATGCCTACCTGCCCCATAGTTTCTATACAGGATTTCAAATTCTTTATGTAAAAATGATCTAGCTTGGGGTTACTGAGTTAGTATTAGATAAAGCATCTTTACAAAATCTGAGGGAGTGACTGGTAGAACACCATTTCTATGCCGCTAAATATCAAAATCTGCATTTGGTAATGGTTCAATTATGAGCTATTTAGCGCTAGCATCATTATTATAATAGTTTGACAATCTTTTCATCTTATATGTAAATCACTAAAATCTAAATATTAGTACCCAGAAACAGTTCTATTTCGGTGGAGTATCCATTATCCAAATGCTTCACAGATTCAAGCCCATTTAATCTCGTAAAGTCCTTTTTTTTTTTTTTAAAGTGACTCTGTAACACCATGCCTTGCAGAACCATAATTTTCCAGGCCGGTGATAATTTCTGAATTCTGATCCAACGACAAAGATTTATTTTGATTGATTCGATTAGCATCAAATTAACCAGTGGTTGGTCGCATTGATAAGAAACCATTCCTAGGTCCTAGCCTTAAGATAATCACTCTCCTTCAATAGAACTCAAATTATGTTCCAAAGTTCTGAACAGTAAAATTTGTATTGATTTTGTATGTTCTTCGAAAGCAATGAACTGTAAAGATATTTTACGAACTCAATTTCGATTCTAATATATCATAGTCATTAAAACAAACCCTAAAAGAGATCCTAAAATCTAATTAAATAGCTTAGATTCATATATGTACTCTAAAATAATCCTATTAAATAATCTTGATTCTCGTCACTAGCAGTATACCTCAGTTTTGACACTTTTTTTATCGGTGTTTTGACACCTTTTCTCCAAGGTCTAATGATAAAGCCATCTGAAAATGATCGGAATAGTTCTCTCCCCCTCCTCCTGGGGGGTAATAGTAGGAATAGTTGTTATGTTCTGATGCAGCCAAACGCAACCACTGATCCCAAAAGCCATGACTAATGGGAAGGACACAATTTGGTACCTTATAGCACATGCCTAAGGCCCTAAACAAGCACCCCTCTACCCCTTAGGGAGATGCAGCTCCGGTCCGGGCTCACGAGTGCACCCGCTACTGGCCACCCAACAACATACACCATCTCACCCCCTTGGGACGAGTCTCGAACTCGAGACCATCGACTTTGATACCATTTGATGCAATCAGAGGCAATCACTGATCCCAAAAGCCATGATTGGGAAGGACACAATTTGGTGCCTTATAGCCCATGTCTAAGGCTTGGAACAAGCATCCCTATACACCTTAGGGAGATGCAGCTCTGGTCCGGGCTCACGAGCGCACCCACTACCGGCCACCCAGCAGCATACACGGCTCTAATACCATTTGATGCAGCTAGACGCAACCACTGATCCCAAAAGCCATGACTGAGGGGAAGGGCGCGATCTGGTGCCTTATAGCCCAGGTCTAATGCCTAGAACAAGCACCCCTCTATCCCTTGGTCTCGAGTTCGAGACTCCTCCCAAGGGGGTGAGATGGTGTATGTTGTTGGGTGGCCGGTAGCAGGTGCACCCGGACCGGAGATGCATCTCCCTAAGGGGTAGAGAGAGGGGTGCTTGTTTTGGGCCTTAGACCTGGGGTATAAGGTACTAGATTGCGCCTTCCCATCAGTCATGGCTTTTGGGATCAGTGGTTGCGTCTGGTTGCATCATGTTCTTTGAAAGCTATTTTCAAATTCTGATGATAATGATGGCTCCTCAAAGAGATACTTGAGCAAGAAGTAATGGTAGATGGAAGATGACAATATTATTAACCTTGTCATTTGACTTTGCTACCTGTTCTCGGCATCCATTTGTCCAAATTTCTTTCAACTCTTTATTTTTTTCTTCGGTCTTTTCCATTCAATAGTTTTCTTCAGTTTGGTATTCATTTTGTTGGGAGTGACTCTTAAGTCTCAACATCTACAGGTGATATTCTAATCAAATATTTTTGAGAGTTTTTTTGCCTCATTAATCTTGATTAAAAATTTATTTGTGGAGATATTTTATGTACAGTTATTGATATAATATTAATCTATCTCAAACTCGTGCTCCATTTGTTGTGTATCCGAGCAGTGGGGATCCATCTTGCTGCATTGACTTCCTAATGCGTTTATAAACATGTGTTTGAAAGTCTCTCAATTGGTCCAAGTCAATTCCATGTCTTTGAACTGCGGTGGGTTGATCCTTTGTTACAACAGCTAGGAGCCATTACACATTAAATAAGATAAGCCCAAGGATCTTGGATCTCCAAACCAATTTCTTTTGTGGGTTAAGAACTTGAGATGGTTGTCCACTTTCCAAATTCCTGGTACTGATCATTGTAGATGGCCTAGGAGGTGGGGTTTCCCAAGGCGAGGCATTGCTTAGGTGATACCTAGGCAACTTATAGAAGTATAAGATATCCATTTATTAGTGTAATTAAATATTAAAAATTAGAAATAAACCGTACATAAGTCTGAAATGATACTAAATAATAAAGACCATAGCTTGGAGGAAAAGAAGGCGGGGGGGGGAGAGATCCATATGCGAAACCCTAGACTGAAAATGCTAAATAAGAGGTGTTTTATTATCCACATACACACACACACACACACACACACACACACGCATATATATATATATATATATTTACATAAAAGGTGTTATATTAGTGTAATTAAATATTAAAATTTAGAAATAAACCGTACATGAGTTTGAAATGATACTAAATAGTAAAGACCATAGCTTGGAGGAAAAGAAAGGGGAGGGGAGGGAGATCCATATGCGAAACCCTAGACTGAAAATGCTAAATAAGAGGTGTTTTATTATCCACACACACACACACACACATATATATATACATAAAACGTGTTATATTTCATTATGTTTTTTGAATATAACATAACTTTGTGTGGGTTCCAAGCGCCTCTGTCACAAGCAATGTTTTAAAACATGAAGGCGTGAGGCGAGGCATTAGGACCTCAAGATGCGTGAGGTGTAAGCCTCACAAGAAAGCTTCACGCTCTCTCATTTTAACAAATAAATAAAATATAAGAAAAATTACAAAAAGATTTAAAAAGTTAATGAAAGATTATAGTATATATATACATATATATAGAGAGAGATACATTTATATAGATTTGTATTCGTGTACATTGTGTATGTTCGTGTGGCACACGTACACATAGGAAATACTATATAAATTAGTTGAAAGTTGAAACAGATAATAAATTAAAAAAAACAACATTTAAGTCTCAGTTGTGGTTATAAACCTAATTTTAGTTAATGAATGAAATGTATAGACATAAAGTGATCTTCAAGGCATGAGGCGTGTGCCTCATGGGGTTTAAGCCTCCTGGTTAAGCCTCAAGGCGTTTTCCTTAAGCCTCGCCCCGAGGCGAGCTTTGTGGTGTAAGCCTTATACGCTTTTTAAAACATTGGCGTACACACACACATACATATATATATATGTGTGTGTGTCCGTGTAGGAAATAATATGTACTATAGAAGGTTCAACCATGAAACAGGGGAAAAAATATTTAGGAGAGGCAGCCAAAGGTGCAATTTGGATTTATTTATCTATTCATTGACATATGGAAAAATAGATGATATTCAGTCAATCATGTGGTGAATTTTGGATTCCAATTTCTAAGTTCTAACACACGCACCCACATATATGTAAGAAATATATTGTACTGTAAAAGGTTCAATTCAACTATCAAACAGGAAAAAAAATATTTAGGAGAGGCAGCCAAAAGTGGTGCTATTTAGATTTATTTTTCTATCCATTTACATATGGAAAGATAGATGATATTCAGGTGATCATGTGGTCAATTTTGGATTCCAATTTCTAACACCACCATAAAGGTTCAACTATCAAATAGGGGAAAAAATGTTTAGGAGAGGCAGTCAGACCATGTGGTCAATTTTGGATTCCAATTTCTAACACCGCCGTAAAAGGTTCAACTATCAAATAGGGGGAAAAAAATATTTAGGAGAGGCATCCAAAGGTGGTGCAATTTATATTTATTTATCTATTCATTTACATATGGAAAGATAGATGATATTCAGTCGATCATGTGGTGAATTTTGGATTCTATTTTCTAATAAAAAATTGCAATGAATTAATAGACTACATTGTAGGCTAGTGGCTCAAAATTCTTGCAACATCTACTAGGGAAACCATTAATGGGAAATAAAAATTCAATGGAGTTTTAAAAACCCTAAATGCGTTTATCATAATAAATTAAGTTTTGGTTTAAACAAATAAAAAAATGGGAAAATGAAATTGAATTGAGTCTCAACTATGTGGTTAGAACCTTTTTTTTTTTGGATAATGTATGAGGCGCACACCTCAGACATAAAAAGAGACTCAAGACCTAAGGCGTGCACCTCATGTAAGCCTTACTGTTTAAGGTGGAAGCGTTCTGGGATTTGAGCTTCAAGATCCAGTCTCATGGCGGTTCTCTAAGCCTCGCTTTGAGATTAAAACACTGGAATTCATACTACTGCTCTAAACTGTGAACCATTTTTAGTTTGGATGTGGTAAGTCTATGTTTCTAGTCTAACTCTGTTGGACCTTTGACATTTTCACTTCTTCTATTTTACTGTACCTTGATTGTTGAGCCCAATTTTTCATCTTTCTACACTCCTATGAGTAAATTTGGTTTCAATAATATAAGATAGGATGAAAATTTTGTCTTGCCTGCTTCTTAAAAGATTCCTACAATGCATACTTCTCATGGAATCATCTTACCTACTTCAATCAATGAGGCTTTGAGAAAAGCCCAAGATGCCACTGGGATCTGGTTCTCTTGATGATAAATCAGGGTGATCTCCTCCTTGTTTTCATTTATGCAGATTCTTAACTTAGACATAGTCCTTGCACCTCTTAAGTTTTGCCTAGGATTGCTGAAGATCTATTCTCAAACTAAGCTATCAGAAAATATAAGCTACTAAAGCTTGGTCTCATTCTATGCACTCTTTTATCTATCCTGTTGATGTTACGCCACATGGCTTTCACATTTGACATCTCTTCAAAGCCCGGAAAACTTGAGATTTCCCTTATTAGAGTACATCACTTTTGATGTATGTCCATCTCTAGGTAATCTAGTCCTCATAGCTTGGTCCCTTATATTCCAGCCATTGGCCACTAATTTCCTAAAGTTATTATGAAGAGTCCTCCTTTTTCCAAATATAAGATGCCTTGATTTTCTTTATCCTAAACAGCCAGTCCACCAGGAAAATTATTAATCTATTGATGAATGCTAGCCATACTCTCAGAATTTCATACTTTCTATTCACTAATGAAGTGACATGTGTTCTTTTGCAACCGGTTAAAATAACAATTTTAACGAAAGACAAAAGTTGTTACTTTAATTGGTTGCAAAGGTTAATGCAACAACACGTCGCTTCATGAGTATGGAAAAATTTTGAATTCTGAGAGTATGGCTAGAATTCCTTTAATCTATTTCCTCAATCCAGTCTAACATGTATACTTATACTTTTTCCTCTCTATGTTGATCTTGTGCATTTGGTTTTAAATTACTAAATATTGCAAGAAGAGCTAATTGTTGCCTCCTTGGATACTCCTCTTCCTAACTAAAGAAATGTGTTGAAATCTTATGGTTTTGTCATCATTTTTTTTTTTCCATTTACCACTAACATGACTATATTTGCACTCTTGGATTTGATTTACCAATTAACTGAGTTGTACCTACAATTTCATAAATTTGAAGAGCTTAAGCCTAGAATACAAGGACTGATATTGGATGCCCTAGTCCAGTTAAGAGTTAACACTCGGGCTGGTTTGAGGGCTATCCGCCTTTTATGGGAGTTGAAGCTGAATTGGGAGAACAGCGCAAAACATGGAGAGAACTTTGTTTAGTGGGAACTCGAACTCTCAATGCCCTGCAGCGAATGAGTAAATTAATGCTAGATGTTTAAGGCCTGTTACCGGGTTAGGGTCTTACTAGTGAAATCTAACTGACCCTGTATTGAAAGTTCAAACATACCCCTGTTCTTATTTTTTCAGAAACTTCTTGTCTGTTTCATTGCAGATTCCTTGCTTGTATTCCCATTTTCCATAAAAATGACCTGTATTGTGAACATTCTCTTCTACTTCCCTTCCTAGAAAAAAACTTTGCAGTGGTATGTCCGTCTTTCTTCAACTTTTAGAGTCTTCCCTTCAACTTTGCAAACAATTTTTGTTCTCTTCTTGAATATTTATGTGATGAACTATTGCTTCTCTTAGGACCCAGATTTTTCTTTATTTTGTTCTGTTATAATGGGTTGGTTACTCTTTACTTGTCAATGTCAATGGTCTTCTTGATTGCTTACGGAGCCGAGATAGGCCCATGTATATGTTGAAAGTTGGCATATGATGCCACGATGGTATGACAGATGACAAACACATTGGCTTGGGTGCCAAGCCAAAGTCTTGGATTGAGTTGCTTGCTAATTATAGTAATATTGTGGCTATGACCTTGGTGTCCATGTATGTATCACATTTCTGTGTGTATAAAAGGGTACATACTTTCCTCTAGACTATACTGTGTGATTTCATAATTTTTGGCCAACTAGTCTTGAGTTTGATTACTGATTACATCTAGGAATGAGTTACTTGCAGGAGTTGCTGTGGGACTAAAAAATTGGCTTCGCATCACATTCGCTATTGAGCCCTCTTCTCTTGAAGATGCCATTGGTAGGATAAAATCCTTCTGCAAGAGGCATGGCAAGCGACAATGAGAATAATCGATAACTTGTCACTGAATAACGTGGTGATCAACAACTTCGCGTTGGATCTCTAGCTCTATTGTATTGCCGTCATTAAGTGCGTGCCTGTTCTCCAGGGTTTTCTTTAACCTTTAGGAGTTGGTATTATTATATGTATACAACGATTATGTTCATTGAAAGAGATTCCATTTGTTTGAAAATTATGGACCATTGTACTCAAATTTTGTATCAGGTCTTAGGTAACCATACGTACATATATATATATATATATATATATATCTTGATTCTATCCTTGCAATGAATTGCACTTTTTTTTTCTGATCATCAACTAACATAAACCTTATGTGCTTCAGCTATTGGATCAGTAGGTTTATGCTATGCTATTGGCTAGGTGTCACGGTCAAAAGATGTCAAGTACTATCATGACCGTGATACGGGGCCGGGATGGCCTGAGCATGGGCAAAGGATGCCAATGCGATGCCTAGGAGATAGGTGTGAGCATGGGAATTTCCTACCCACTTTCACATAATATGGTTTGACTGAGAGTCGCCACCTATTCATTCTTAGGGATAGGTCCCGAGTAATTTGATTGGATAAGGCAAGTGGTCTATCAGAGATTAGGGTAAGTGGTTCGATTAAGCCCCGGGGAAGGTGTTAGGCACCCGAGGACCCCCGTTTTACAACGGTTACCTACTCCCTAAACTTAAGCCAAAATTTTAATCTCAAATGTTAATTAAAATGTCCAAGTATTTAATCGAGTGCTAATCCAAGAAATAAAGAAAGCTAGATAGCTAGGGTCGAACCCGGGTTGGGATGCCTACGTACTCACATTGGGGTGAGATCAGACCGAGCGTAGTTCTGGCACATGAGCCCGTGCCAAGGCTAAGGGTGCGTGTGTGTGTGCATAAGGTGGTCAAGGGTCTAGCCTAGGGGCTAGGGTTTAGTTGACCGGGTTGGTCAAGTGCAAGGTCTAGGTCTAATCGCGGTTAGAAGGGTGTTACCCATGGTTGAGTAGGCTAATCAAGATCTAGCAAGCATGTTTTTGGTCTTTTGGTATTTTTAGATTTTTTTGGTATTTTGAGATTTTATAATGTTTTTGGTATTTTGAGATTTTATCATGTTTTTTTTTGGATTTTCATATAGGTGAGATTTTGGCAAACTTAACTAAAGTCAAATTTAATTCAAGAGAAAGGCTAAGGAAAAGTTAGGCTAAAAGATTATATTTAGGACATAAAGAGGGGTGTGCATTGTGAATAGTAAATGGTCTATTGCCAACACCTATTTTGTTGGATTGGTGTTGATAATAAATCAAATACCATTGTCTTTGATATGAGGTATTTTGGATTAAAGTCCTCTTTAAGTCCTTAGGTCCTTAAGTCATCATTTATCCATTCAAAATAGAACATGAAGAAAAAAGAAAGAAATGAAAAAGTGACAAGTGAAGAAAATGAAAACTCATCATCTCCTCTCTAATGTAGTCCCTTCACACCATTATGAATGATGTAATGAGATTCAACTATGAAAATTGGAGTGATGATGAGTTTCCCAAATGATTCTAGAAGAAGGACTAGAATCAAAATGAAGAAACAAAATAAAAAAGAGAGGTATAGCTTTAGCTTCCACTCTCTATGGGCCTACCCATATCCACACTAGTGGGTACATATGAAAGAAAAAAATATTTACATGAGAGAAAAAAATAAGACATCTCCTTTCTTTTGAGGTGGGGTCCCTCTACACCATTAGATTGGTGTAGAGAGACCCAACTAAACTTGAGAAAAGAAAGGTCTTCCCAAATTATTCTAGAAGAGGACTACAAATAAATAAATAAAAAAGATATGAACTAAAGAAGAAGATAAAGAATAAAAGGAAGAGTGCCTACTCTTCCAAGACTACTTCTCCAATGCTCCAAGAGGTGATGAGTTTTTAGAGTCCACAAAGGAAGAGAGTTAGTGAAGAACTCTAGGCTTTTACTCCTAGAATTCTCTACACACTCTAAACCTTGGCTTCTTCTAACTTTCTTCAGGGCTAAAAAGAAATAAAAGGGGTGAGAGGAGGAAGAGCTAGGGTTTCCACTTGGGATTTTGGAGGTGGAAGAAATGGCTTGTGAGGGTCTTGTATTTATAGAGGTTTCAAGGGGTTGTGGCAATTTGGTGATTAATAGAGGGTTGGGTGAGAAGAAGGGAAGTGATTGGTTGGTCAAAATTGATGTGGTTGGTGATTGGGTAATCAAAAAGGTATGTACTTGATGAGAGGTAATTGGGTGGTCAAAAAGAGTGTAAGAGGATTAATTGTTTTGTAAGAGGTGTAAGAATGAGTGTAAGAGGTGTAAGAGAGTAAATGAGGTGATTGGTTAGTCAAAAAGATGTGTACTTGGTGAGAGATGATTGGGTGGTCAAAAAGGTATGTAAACATAAAAATGGGGCTATTTGGGGTTTGAAGAAAAAATAAAAGGTCATTTGTAGGAAAGTGGAAAGTGGACTTGGGTTAGTGGGTCTTGGATATGGGTTGAATGGATGTGGGCATATGGACTAGACCTTATGGATCATGGGTTGTTAGTAGATGAGTCATGGGTTACGGTTATTGGACTTTAACTATGGCAATTGGGCTTGGGCTATGGTAATTAGGATTTCACTAAAGCAATTGAGTTTTGCCTAAGACAATTGGGTAATTAGGCTTGGCTACTTGGGCTTGGGTAATGGGATTAAATAATTGGGCTTGATTGAGTTGTTTGGGTACAAGTTTGGCCAAATGGGCTTGGCCCTTGGGTAAACTTTGGAGCATTTGAAGAAGTGGGAAGAGGAATAGGGGGTGCAAAAATAGGGTGCTTACAATAGGCGAGGCACTATGCAAGCGATAGCGCAGCGTGGTGCAAGGTTGGTGCCTTAGTGTTGAGGTACCGAAGTGAAGGGACATAGAGATGTCTTGATGTGGTGTACGAGGTACTATGGTTTGGGTGAAGTGCACATGAAGAGTTATGGAGTGAAGCTTGAGTTTGGTGCTTGGTCGGACACATGTGGGCAAGTGTTGTGGGGTCCACATGGTATGTTGGAAGTAGGACCGATAGTACCTTCATTCGAAGAGAAAGATAATGGGAGTTCAATGGTACAGTTGGTTTGTGGATCTTCAATGTACTGTTCCGTAAAAGACCAGTATGACTCCACCGGCAATGGTGATGTTTCCTTCTGGTAAAGGGTGAAAGGTTTATCATCCACCTTGAGGAGAAAGGTGTAGTTCTACCTTCCCTTATGGCACATCTGGGGCCACCTAATGAGCAACCCCAAAGGAGTTGGGGGCGGACTCTAGGATCCTGAAGGGGATCTTGGAGTCTCATTGGATGGTTGTTGGAGCATTCAAGGACGGTGCAAAGGAGACGGACTTCATAGCACTGCGCAAGAGCCTTCAGGCAAGAGGTTTCATCTTAATATGGCCTTTAAGTGTGCGGTATGCATCATGGTCGTCTATGAAGGACGCAAAGTATGGTTGGGATACTCGGTCAGAGGACCGAGGATTGTGTTGTGGGCGTTATGCCCTCAATGCTCGGTAAATGGGGCAGTGATGCTCCTAAGTTATCTGCGATGCGTGGGGATGACCGATAGTTGTGTTCGAGAGTATCGGGCCGTGTTGGATGTTCGGCTTGATCGGGGAACCTTAGCATCATGAGAGATGTGCGAGACGGAACCTCGGTGACGTGAGAACCTTATGTGTTGGACGAGTGTCGGGTGCGATACGATGAAGTGATGCGTAAGCCAGCTGAGTGTAGCTTAGCAGATGGGACTCGGTAGCGGGTCGTACCTTGTTGTAGCATTGTAACACGAGACGTTGGGTCAGTTCAATAGATGGATAGCGTAATGGTGTAAGGTTAGCCAAGATCATGGGATGATTGAGGCGCCGCACGGTTGTTCCGCAAAATCAAAAAGTTGACCGTGACAGTTGGTATCAGAGCATGGTTGCTCGTGGGAGCATGGTTGCTTGTGAGAGCCTGAAGCGACAGGTTGCAACAGGTGATTAGTTAGAATGCACAAGATGTTTCTACTGTAGTTCCGAGTAGTGGGAGTGCTACTGGCTATAGAGTTTGTTGGCTTCTAGAGAGTGGACTTGTTACGGGAGAGACTTATCCAGGATCGAGATGAAGTTCGACAACTATATAGGTGTTGGTATCTAATGCAGTGAGGTGTTAGAGCAAGGTTACTAGTGGGTAGTGGTCAAAGGGAAATTCAGGATCAAATGTGTACTCAAGGTGAAGACAGTGTTGAGACTTGCACAGTGTTGGTTCGAGATGAAGACTCCAGGAGTTGACGTATCAAGACTACACGTAGTGAAATAGCACAGTGGTGCAAAGATCAGGTGAAGTGTTCTCTCAGTTGAAGACACATGATGTCGAGGTACTAGAGTCATGCAACTATGTTGGCAAGGTGCCAAAGACTTGAGTAATCAAATACTCTAGTCAAATTTGGAAGCTCAATTGTATGAGAGGATGCAATAAGAGTGGATGGGTGCTATCTCAGGGTACTCAAGGAAGTTGAGGTAGTAGAGAGGCACAACAAGGATACGAGATGTAAGGCAAGCTTGAGTGGGGGAGCACTCGGGCAACTATCAAACGTACGAGGGAAGTCCTCAAGGGTGAGGCAAGTAGGGAAGCCCTCAAGAGTGAGGCAAGTTGTTAAAGGTTGAAATGATGCAGTGGCTTCAGACAACTTCATAGGTTGTTGGCTACGAGAAGTGTAGCTCGACGGACTGAGTTCAATACAAGTGATTGAGTCAAGAATCACAAGGAGAAGTGTGCCAATGAATTGGTACACAACCAAGGAAGACGTGCAAAAAGGTTTTGCACCAAGGAATGGTAGAAACAAGATTAGTGTGTCAAGGACTTGATGCACGAATATAGAGTTTCACAGAGATTTGGCGTAGTGGACGCTATTGCGGTTTCGAGTAACGTATAGGGTTGCTGGCCGTGTTGCATCGAAGGATGCGTGATGTGTGTTTGCGACTTTGGGTAAAGGATGTGGATGTCGGTGCTATTATGGGATGACTTTAGTGTTGAAGTGGGACAACACGCTGATGCTCGCATGCGTAAACTAAGGAAGCAGACCGCGGAGGAAGTACCGTATGAGATGCGGTTGACTTGCGAGCCTCGTCATGGGTGATGTATTTCATGTTCAAGGTGAACGATGAGTGTAGTTCGACGGAATGAACTGCAATGGATGAAGCTTCAAGAGTGAAGTGGATGACAGCTAACTGCCTAGTGGAAACTGAAGATCAGGGTTTTGAGACCGAAGATCGGAGTTCATGGTGATAATCAATGTCAGCATAATGCTTGGGACAGCTAAGTGATGGTCCTGGGAGGACCAAACATGCGGATGGAGATGTGCACTTGAAGAAATTCGAGGGAGATTATCCCTCTCAGAAGTTCGGGCAACGTGTTGAAGACAGAAATGTTGAAGACAAAGGCAGTGTACAGAATCTGTAAGGCTGAGTTCAGTGTGAAATTGGGCGAAGTGTGGTGAATGTTTCAGACAAAATTCATGAGAATGTAAAGTTTGAGACAGTAATTGATATGTTAGGCCGTCAGAAGTGAGTTCTGATCTGTGGAAGGAGCAGGTGTGCAAGCTGTGTTGTGGAGCTGATGAATACTTAGTGGGAGTCGATGAGGACATCGACCTAATCAAGTGAGGGAGAGTGTCACAGTCAAAAGATGTCAAGTACTATCATGACCGTGATACGAGGCCGGGATGACCTGAGCATGGGCAAAGGATGCCAATGCGATGCCTAGGAGATAGGTGAGGCACTATGCAAGCGATAGCGCAACGTGGTGCAAGATTGGTGCCTTAGTGTTGAGGTATCGAAGTGAAGGGACATGGAGACATAGTTGTTACAGGCGACGCCTGAGGCGCCTGAGGTGGTCGCCTAGGCGGCCAGGCGGCCCATTAGGCCCAGGCGGTCCAGCGCCCAGGCGGTCCATTTACCAAACAATGCCTTTGTTGCTGTTTTTTCCACTTTTATACCCCCAAAGTAAGTTATGTGCTCATAAATCCTTTCTTAAGGACCTGTTTGTAATTTTCATAAATAATTAAGTTATTTATATAAGTTAAAAGACGTCTTGTCTTTTCTAGGTTTTTTTTTTTTTTACTGTATCTCTACAGGAGAAGTCGTTGGAACTTGGAATTGGAGAAGAAGGAACGAGAGGAAGAAGAAGAGGAACAGGTGTGGCCATCCCCGTTCTCCAGTCCAGGTAGGCTCCTCTCTCTCTCTCTCTCTCTAAATCTCCACGGTTTCTCTCTCTCCCAATCCACTCTGTTTCTCTCTCTCTCGTCTCTCTCTCTAAATCCTCACGTTCTCTCTCTCTCTTACCCCTGTTCTCTCTCCCAATCCCCATGTTCTGTCGTTCTCTCTCTCACCCTCTTTTCTCATTCTCGCATGTCCCTTTCTTTCTTAACCCAACAGCTTTGTTGCTTAGTTTTTTGATGGTGGGGCCCAAGTTGTTGGAGGACCCTATATTTTTAATCTCACAGGAGACAACGATGGAATTGTTTTCTCTCTTCCTATGGGGGAACACATGTTCTGAACAAAATAAATTATTTAAGTGAGGGAACACATGCTTTGAACAAAAAAAAAATTATTAAGTGAGGGAACAGATGTTCTGAAAAAAAATTTATTTTTATTTAAGTGACGGAACACATGTTCTGTGCTATGCTTTTCTGTATATACACATGCTGTTCTGCACTTTGACTTTGAGGCTCACTTGCTGTTTGGTAGCCTCCTAAGGTTCTTGGTGGGATTTCTTTGATTGTTTTCTCTCTTCCAATCATGTTAATTGATTGTGGTGTGAGTATTCCCTTGTCTTTGCCTTCAGTCATTGCCTTGTGGTATGATTGAGTTTACCAAAAAAACCAGAACACCTTTAGGGGTGAGTGTTTCGTCCCACATCGGGTTCCTACCCAAGCATGTTGTCCCATATAAGTTCCTTGGCGCCTCAAACGGTTGGTACCAGTTTTGAGGAGCTCTAGGGTGAAGCTTACATGGGTTGCATGTGTGTGAGTTTGCATGTGGTGTGTGTGTATGTGTTTGCTTGGGTGGTGTGAGTATTCACTTGTGTTTGCCTTCAGTCACTGCCTTGTGGTATGATTGAGTTTACCAAAAAAAAAATCATGTTAATTGATTTCTCAAGCACGTGTTCCATCACCTAAGTAATTTATTTTTCACCAACTCTCAAATAGTTGTTACGGGCAGAATTGTTAACGCCTATAACCTGCAGATCAAACAATTGTTATGCCCCTGTTTTCTCTCCAAATAGCACAATTGTTGGACGCCCATAACTGTCCAACAATTATTAATTGCTGGCATGTGATCTTTTAAAATAAAGTGAACAGGGGACACTACAACCACTTTTAAAATAAAGAGGACAATATTTTCTTGACTTCTTCACTTTACCACACTTTACCATATTGATCAACCCTTCAAAACCTTACAAACAAAATCATACACAACACACCCTTATACTTCCAATGAATTGCTTGTTGCAACTTGCGATGCTTCGAAACCTGAAATATTATTTTAAAATATTGTTAGATCATTGAGCAACCTGAAATATTATTTTGAAATATTGTTAGATAATTGAGCAAATAGTCAAATTTCCAATATACCTAATGAAATCATAATCTATATTTTTATGTTTAGTATGCGTAATATGCATTATTATGTTTTCTTGTGTAGATGTCTTCTGAAGCTAGTATTCAAAAGTTGAAAGCAAAGTCCACTGATCCTGCTTGGAAGTATTCATTTTGGCCTGTCCAAAATGATAAGAACTGTGTTGAGTGTGAGTTATGTGGCAAACGGACTAAAGGAGTTATAAGGCGTCAAAAGGAGCATTTGGTTGGTGGTTATGGGAATGCGAAGAAATGCGCGAAGGTAACAACTGCAATTGTAAGTGAGATTCGAGATTTTATGGAAGGTAGCAAAATAATTAAGGAAAATAGAGAAGAAGAAGAAAGTATTATTAGAGATCCGTGGGAACACCTAACTCAAGAAACGGGTATGGATGACGAGGACGAGGTGATAGTAACAGGATC
This sequence comes from Tetracentron sinense, assembly GCA_015143295.1. Taxonomy (NCBI): domain Eukaryota; kingdom Viridiplantae; phylum Streptophyta; class Magnoliopsida; order Trochodendrales; family Trochodendraceae; genus Tetracentron; species Tetracentron sinense. The sequence continues at coordinate 29,393,455 of CM026567.1, read as the reverse complement.
ATCTAAAAAGAAGCCTTCTACAACACAAGCTACATCAAGTAAAAGACCTCGTACTAAAGGTCCAATGGATGTCTATATGAGACCGGACCCAAAAGATGTAGTTGCATCTAGATCAAAAGGAGGAAAACAACAAACTACAATAGAGAATCGATATAAGAAAGAAGATCGAAAAAGGGTGATTCAGAATGTTGCTAGGTGGTTCTATCAAGCAGGTATTGCTTTTAATACTGCTAAGTTGAGAAGTTTTCAAGTAGCAGTGGAATCAATTGGGCAGTTCGGGCCGGGATTAAAACCACCATCATACCATGAGCTAAGAGAGCCTTGTTTGAAAGCTGAAGTTAATACAACGAAGAAACTTTGTGAATTTTACAAAGTAGCATGGCGCAAGTATGGATGCACCATCATGTCTGATGGTTGGACGGATAAAAGAGGAAGAAGTTTGATAAATTTTTTGGTGAATTGTCCTGAAGGGACTTACTTTCTCAAGTCCATCGATGCATCTAGTATGATACATGATGCACAATACCTCTTTGAGCAGACTGATAGTGTGATTGAAGAAATTGGAGAAGAGTATGTTGCTCAGGTAGTCACTGATAACCATGCAGCTTATGTCTCAGCTGGGAGAAAGTTGATGATTAGAAGACCACATCTGTTTTGGACTCCGTGTGCGGCCCATTGTTTGGATCTTATGTTAGAGGATATTGGCAAGCTTGTAGGGCCAAAACGAACACTCACTAAAGGAAGAGCAATCACAACATTTATTTACAAGCATCCTCGTCTACTCAATCAGATGCGAACCAAAACTGCTGGAAGAGATTTGGTTAGAAGTGCAGTGACACGATTTGCCATAGCTTTCTTGACACTTCAGAGTCTTCATACTCACAAGAAGGACCTTAGAGCATTGTTTGTGTCTCAAAGCTGGACTGAGAGTAAATGGGTTAAGAAGCAGGAGGGAAAAAATGTTGAAAATACTATAGTGTCTATCACATTTTGGAGAGGGGTTCTTTATTGTCTTAGGGCTGCTGCACCTCTAGTTGAAGTATTGCGGTTGGTTGATGGAGATGAGAAACCCCCTATGGGTTACATTTATGAAGCAATTCTACGAGCTAAAGAAAAGATTAAGATATTCTTTGCCAACAATGAGAATGACTATAAGCCAATTATTGATATAGTGGACAAGAGATGGGTTGCCCAACTTGGACAACCATTGCATGCCGCAGCATTCTTTCTTAACCCAACTCTTTACTTTGAACGGAAAATGATTAGTGAACAAGATGTTGGTGAATTTGAAGTGGCCTTTATTGAATGTGTTGAGAGGATGGTTAGTGACTCAACAATTCAAGATAAAATATCTTCTCAAATGGATACATATAAATATAGTCGACTTCTCTTTAGTAAAGATATGACTATTAGACAACGGAAAACAAAGCAACCAAGTAAGTTAATATAATACATTGATTTGATATTACTATGTTTTTTTAACTTTTTATATTTGATGTTAATATTTTGTATAACAGTTGAATGGTGGGACTTATTTGGGGCTCAAACTCCAGAACTTCAAAAGATTGCACTTCGCATTCTTGGGCTTACATGCACTTCTTCTGGTTGTGAGCGCAATTGGAGCACTTTTGAACATGTGAGTAGTAATTAGTAAGTTAATATAATACTTTTATTTATTCAAATAACTGATTTTTTGTCTTTGATTTTTTTTTGTACATCCAAGGTTCATACAAAAAAGAGAAATAGGCTTGAACAAAAGAGGTTGAACGATCTCGTCTTCGTTCAATACAACCAACGCCTTCGAGAAAGGTTTTTGACAAGGAAGGAAAATCCACAAGCCTATGATCCAATTTGTTTTGATGAAATAGATGAGAGTAATGAGTGGGTAACAGGGAAAGACCCATCCGAAGAAGTAGTACATGAAGGAGATGACCTTAGATGGCTTGATGTTGATACTGCATTAGAGGCATCACGTGGTTCTCAAAGGCCAAGAAGGAATACCTCACGTTCACAAAGCAAAAGTAGCACCTTTAAGGGTAAATGTAAGAGCATAGCTATTGTGAGAGATGATGATGAAACTCAACCACCTATAGAACCACTCGAAATTCTATGGGAAGATTTTGATGAATCAAAGTTAGAGTCAGAGGCAGAAGCTTTTGTTGAAGAAGATGATAAGGATGATGAGGATTTTGATGACGACTATGCAGTCGGTGATGGACTTGCAGGACCTTTACTATTAGACACCGATGTAGACTTCACACCGATAGAGGATTGATGACTTATAGTCTTATACTTTATAGTTTTTTTTTTTTTTTAAGGTGTTTTGGTAATGTTTATGTTACTAATTTCAAAACTTCACATTTATATAGTGGAAAATGAAGCTAAATTTCATTTGTTAGACGACTCTTTAGTTATTTATCAATTTATATGAGCATTTATTAGTTTTTTTGAGGTTTATATAACAATTAAAATGCATAACAACCTTGAATAGAAGATGATACAAAATTTGAGTTCATATTAGGAGAGGGGGAAAAGTTTGCAACAAATTGTTCCTCAGGCGACGCCTCAGGCGCTCCGGGGGTCTACCGCCTCAGGTCGCCTGGTCGCCTTGACAACTATGCATGGAGATGTCTTGATGTGGTGTACGAGGTACTATGGTTTGGGTGAAGTGCACATGAAGAGTTATGGAGTGAAACTTGAGTTTGGTGCTTGGTCGGACACATGTGGGCAAGTGTTGTGGGGCCCACATGGTATGTTGGAAGTAGGGCCGATAGTACCTTCATTCGAAGAGAAAGATAATGGGAGTTCAATGGTACAGTTGGTTTGTGGATCTTCAATGTACTGTTCCGTAAAAGACCAGTATGACTCCACCGACAATGGTGATGTTTCTTTCTGGTAAAGGGTGAAAGGTTTATCATCCACCTTGAGGAGAAGGGTGTAGCTCTACCTTCTCTTGTAGCACATTTGGGGCCACCTAATGAGCAACCCCAAAGGAGTTGGGGGCGGGCTCTAGGATCCTGAAGGGGATCTTGGAGTCTCCTTGGATGGTTGTTGGAGCATCCAAGGACGGTGCAAAGGAGACGGACTTCCTAGTACTGCGCAAGAGCCTTCGGGCAAGAGGTTTCATCCTAGTATGGCCTTTAAGTGTGCGGTATGCATCATGATCGTCTAGGAAGGACGCGAGGTATGGTTGGGAGACTCGGTCAGAGGACCAAGGATTGTGTTGTGGGCGTTATGCCCTCAATGCTCGATAAACGGGGCAGTGATGCTCCTAAGCTATCCGCGATGCGTGGGGATGACCGATAGTCGTGTTCGAGAGTATCGGGCCATGTTGGATGTTCGGTTTGATCGGGGAACCTTAGCATCATGAGAGATGCGCGAGACGGAACCTCGGTGACGTGGGAACCTTATGTGTTGGACGAGTGTCGGGTGCGACACGATGAAATGATACGTAAGCCAGCTGAGCGTAGCTTAGCAGATGAGACTCGGTAGCGGGTCGTACCTTGTAGCATAGACGTTGGGTCAGTTCAATGGATGGATAGCGTAATGGTGTAAGGCTGGCCAAGATCATGGGATGATTGAGGCGCCGCACGGTTGTTCCGCAAAATCAAAAAGTTGACCGTGACATAGGGCCCATTCAAGTGGTGGCCCACTGATTGTAGTGATTCAAAACTTATGAGGGAGTGATCTCCGAAACATACTCAAAACAAGTAATTTGGAAGTTGATGTGTCGATCGATCCTATATTGAATTGGCTATTGGTCAATATTTGCTTTTAAAGGGATGCTGACCAATAAAAGGTCGGTTAGGGGTGTTATGCCCCTATCAGGCTCATTTAGATCTCATATGCTTTCGTACCTGAATATTATCGTTGAAACTTCCCATGTGAAGTTGGAAGGCATTGACCAGTGTTCTGAAATCATGCTCTAGCGGTCTAATTTTAGAGGGCTCGTATATATTTTGTCAGTGCTAGATAGATATCATCATCTCTTTCAATGATGAATCTCCCCACTAGAAGATAAGCCATTGATCTTTGTTATGAAATCAAGACCAGAGGCCTCTTATCGGATCTTAATAATCCCTAATTGATATCAATGAAAACCATCGGATCTGACTGGTCGGTGACTATAAGATACCCTAAAGTAACAAGTTATGGTATCTCAGGCATCATTATTCACTGGGATGAGAGATTGAAGATGATGTTCGTTACAAAGTATGAGAGATCGAAGTTGATGTTCTTAAATTTTGAATCCGTTAGTTAAAGTGAAGAAGTGCTATGAAATAAATGTATTCCAATGAAATTAGGGTGCTGTTAGGCGCACGCACCCCACTTTTTGATGACTGCACCACCCCTGGCACGCACTCATTAGTATTACCAAGCACCTTAAAATCATAAAATTACTTGTACACCCCAAAGAGAAAATAAAAATGGCTATAAAATTTATGGACTTTGCTACTGAGACCCCCTTAGGACCGAGACCACCAAGACCCTGCTCTAAGAGCACGGGATTTCAGGTGGGTCCATTTCACATGGTAGGCCCCACCTGAAATACCGTGCTCTTAGAGCACAGTCTCGGTGGTCTCGGCCCTAAAGGGTAGCAAAGTCCATAAATTTTATAACTACACACCTATCATTTACCTATGAAGCCAGACCAAAATTAAATGAGTGAAGCAGTCTAAGGATGGGAGGCCTTGCTTATATCATAGATCTGCTATTGCTGGCTATGGATGTAGGGCTCATTCCTACCTCATTTAAAGCTAAAACATGGGAGTCCATAAAAAGTTACATAAACTAAATAATATGAAGCCATTCTGATGTTGTTGGGAGTGCTTGCATTATGGGTAAGAATAGCCTAGGAATAACTGAACAACATGAAACAATGGTTCTGCCTAATAACTAAGCTAAACAGGCTGACCGGAACTTCTTAACCTTCTGATCAAGAGTTGCAACTTGAAAGGCTATTGAAAATAGGGCAATGCTAAGTCCACTTTCCGGTCGTCTCAGTTTTTACTATTTTTTATAAAGAAGACAAAATAAATGTGATAGACCCATAAAAAAGTGTTATACTATTTTGTCTTCTTGTATGAAAATAGGGGAGAGTGGATGACCAGGAAAGTGTACTTAGCATTGCTCTAGAAAATAAAGTTAAAAGACTGAAAATGGCCTGTATGTTAGGTACTGAGTTCTGGGAAGTAATCCACTACACCCAACTGTTTTGGGCTAACAACCATCCAAGATGTGTTGGATATACTTCTTTGAGGGAATGAATTAGATTCATCATATGTTTTTCCTTCAACTATGGGTAATTAGCTTTAAAGCTTTAGAGAAAATTTAGAATATCTAGATTCCAAACTAAAGTAAATGACAGTTAGCTTGATATGAAGAATCATATCTATAGTAGTTGCTAGTTGACGTTGGGATATGAGAGGAGGTCTGAATGGGCAACAGTACCACAACTAGGAGGTTCCTTCTAAGTACTCTCTCTTAGCCTCCCAATTTAGGCAGAAGGGATTCTGCAGTCTACTCTAGATGGAGGAACGATCAAGCATGGAGGTAGAACCGGTAGTAGAGAGAAAGAAGGCTACTGTTTGCAGAAGTGCAGAGAGGAAAAAAGAGAAAAAGGCCAATACAATTGTGGAGTGCGGTTATTAAAAACCTGAAAGGCAAAAAAATAAAAACATATGGAGTATACTCATAAAATCTTGGGGTGCGCCAACACCAACCTAAAATTAAAAGAAGTATTTATATGGCAAGTAGTTGATAAGACCAACTATTTTATGGAGCAGAATTCATTGCGACCAAGAAGCAATCTATTTATAAATATAAGAGCAATGCTACATCCACTTTCCGGTTGTCCACTCTCCAATAAAAAGATAATACAAAAATGACGAGTCCCACAAAAAAGTAACATACTATTTTGTCTTCAAATAGGGGAGAGTGGACAATCAGAAAATGGACAACCGGAAAGTAGACATAGCATTGCTCTAAATATAATGTAGCCAAGATAAGAATGTTTAGATAGAGGAATGGAAAGATTAGGAAAAATAAAAAAGCAAATGACCGTATTGACAGAATCAGGAGTAGCTCTAATAATTGATAAAATAAGGGAGTTCACTAAGATGGTTTGAGCACATTTAGCAAACATCAATTGAATCACTAGTGAAATGAGTGAATTGGTATAGGTTGAAAGATCTAAAATTGTAAGAAAAATGTCAAAAATGACATCAATGGAAATATTGCGAAAAAATTTGATAATAGATTATCTAAATCAAAATTATCACTTTCAACAAAGTGAAATAATGATACAAGATTCCTACAGCGACCCCATATATTTAAGATAGGAAAGTGTTTAAAAACTCTCGCTAGTAGGTTCTATTTGATAGGAAGTGTGGAGCCTGCCTCGAACTGAACATCCTACCTTTGTTCGAGGGGTACTTTGGTATTTTCTACATTTGTTATGTAGCCCTAATACTATTAAGAATAAGGGTGGGGGGCTACTGTTATTTTTTAGATCGCAACTTTGTAATTCTCTTTTGTTCCACATCATAGTGAAATCTCGACGACTTCATAGACGTACCTCAACTTGAGGGAACCACGTAAATCTGGTGCTCTTGTGTCTTATTTCTTGTTCATTTTTCTATCTATTTTTCGTGTCTCACAGATCTTGTTTAGTGTTCATTCCCTAACACGATTGAGAGCTGGGCTGCTCGATCGAAAATCCAATGGCCTCATAGCTCATATGCATTAAAGGTGGACCTGCTTGATGCTTGCTGCAATTAGATTTTCAATTGGATGTCCCAGCTCTCGATAGTACCTACTATCAATAGTTTTTAATTACTTCCCTTTAAGATAATGTATTGTTGATGATAATGGTAAGGGAAATGCTTAACTTACTGTCGCATTTGACTATATAGTCCAATGTGCAGTCCTCATTAGTCCCTTTTAACACTCCTTTAACCATGATTAATCTTAAGAAAATTAAAGTTAATATTCTTAGTTTTTTTCTTTAAGAAAAAAACTTAGTTAATTACCTGACTTTCTAATTACTGCCCTAATGGTAATGTTGTCTTCATTTAATTATTATGGGAGGCTTTTGATGTCCATTTGCATTTATTGTCAAATTGTCAACATCAACAAAGAACTTTTTTTTTTTTTTTTTTTTTGTGGAGAGCATTAGTGATCAAATCATGGATCATGGCCGACCAAAATATTTTCCTTTCATTTTTGACTGTAACGAGGCCTAAAGTGTCAAACTTGGCGCAATGATCTTTGTAGTCCATAACTACAAAGAAAGAATAGCTTGCTTATAATGAACTTTTTTTTAAAAAAAAAAACTATTATTATATTATTGTTATTGGATTTTTATCTTGAATCTTGTTTTCCTCAAATTTGAAAAAGGGAAGTGATTTAAAACTCTAGATAGAGAGTTGGGCTGTTGGATTAAAAATCTAATTGAGTTAATCATTAAGTAGGGCCCACTATTTAAAGCATGTGAGCCTTGACACCATTAGATTCTAAATTTAACGCTCTAGCTCTCGATAGTAGGTACTATAGAGAGTTTTTAATTACTTTCCTTTGAAAAATTGTCAATATGACATTTGTCAAAAATGTTATGTCTATTTTTATATTTGTTTATAGCATTGGTATCTATACTTTCCCTTATGTGTCAGGAGTCATTGGTCATTTTTAGTCGTGGGCTTACAAAGACCATTGTTACCAAGTTTCACTCGGCTTAACTCCAACTGGTGCTGGTGCTGGTGCTGTAGTTGGTGTTTGGTTATTGCTTTAAGTTTGTTTGTGAATATGTTTACTTGTGAACAAAATAGCTTGTTTGATTGCCTTGGGTGTTTTAGTTAGTCTTAGTATTACACTTAGAGGGTGTTTGGATAAGATTATTTAGGTCATTATCAATGAGATTATAATTATTGAGATTATAACCATTGAAAAAAATAATAAATGTGTGAAATATGCATGTTTGATTAATTTGATAAAAATATCAATTACTTAATTAATCAAGATATCCAACAACATAAAGAAGCAAAGAAAAAAGAAAAAATGTCAACAGAAAAAAAATAGAGAACAAAAATTGAGAAAAATGGGATGGGGAGAGTGGTGAAAAGATATGTCAATGAAGTTGAGTCAAGCATGACTATTTTTTCATTGATTATAATCATTAAACTTTATTATCGATTATGTATAATCGACTATTTTAGTTGGCAACCAAACATTATTATTTAGGCTATAATCGACTATAATTAATAAAAAATAATTAATTAATTATAGTCGATAAAAATAATCTAGGACAAACAGTCCCTTAAAAAATGCATAACCAATCACTTTTTACCAAGCCAAAGCCTCCCTCCTCAGGGTCACCATCTAAGCTAAGAGGGGCAGGTGAAGGCTGTGTCACAATTTAGAAACACATTTCAATAGCAGTATCCAAATATGCTGCTAGGCTGTGTTTGGCCGCACCAGGAAACTGGTGCCTACTTGAGACAATGCAAATACAAAAATTATCCAAATATCCAGAGTCCAGCCGACAAGGTTCTTCTTTGAAGAATGCATAATCCATTTTCCATATTCCATATATCCTTCATAGCCAAACAAGAGCATAGCCGTTACAAAGTTAACCTGCTCAAAGTAATCCTCACACCCAAACTAAGGCCAATTTGCTTTAGACAAAGCTTTGGATAAATTATCTATGCTTGTAGCTTAGGTGCTAGGCCAAGATTACTAAGAAAAACAAACTCTTCCATTTACATATAGTACTTTACCAAAAAATTTACATATAGAGGCTTAGAATGGATAGAAAGACAAGCAATCTAGTTGGATGACCAAGATTGATACATGAAGTGTAACAAAAATCTAAGATAAATTTTTGGTATTGGTATCAGATTATCTTCAAATTGTTGAATTAGATTAGGTTTTCGCTGAAGCATATCAGAGTCTGCAAATTTTTTGGCTAATCACGCTTGTAATCTTTCTTCTTTTGCTAGATTATTCAATCACTCAGTCTTTCCAAAGAAGTTCAAAGGGATAGTCTTTCTAGACAAGGCCAGAGTTGTTAGTATTTGGATTTCTTGATATAATTGTATCTTGGATTAAGGTTTTATGTTCCCTCCAAGGTTTTGGTTGATTGCTAGGTTCTATTTTTATTTTGTTTGAGGGGTAAGGTTTATGTCCCCTTTTTTTTTTTTCTTGATATATCCTCCACTTTTATTTAATAAAACTGGTAGGGGTCCATGCCAAACCCCTTCTCTCATTGGAAAGAGATATGATGGGGAAGAAGATAACAATTTACATAAACTTATTCCCACTTATGGGGGAAACCCTCATAACACGAGTTGATTAAAATGATACTTTTCTCCAATTCTTCTCTGATTCAATACATCTTTATCGGACTCAATACATTCTTTCCCAAACAACTCTCCTAACTACCTAACAACCAACAGTTTAGCTAACTGGCTTAACAACTTGCATGCTACTGATTAACTAACGACATATATAATAACTTCCCAACTGATTACAAACCACTAAACTGATCAACTCCTAACAGAAAGCTTTTAAAAAATCAAGTAAATGATCTTTGAGTGAGAGTTATATATGTGGTTATCTTGAATCATGCCTAAAAAATCAGCTCATCGTGCAATTTGGATTAAGCTCCTATGGATTAGCTCAAATATAGAACTTTTTACAATACCATCAGTTGGTACCGTAGTCTAAATCTCATAAATCCTTCAGCTATCCATGCTCGCATTACTTAATGCCAAAAAATACGAAAGGAAAGCAGCAGATTCTACTATAACGCTCTCTCCCCTGAACCTACAACATTGAGAGCATACCTGAGTATTGCTTTCCTAACAATGCTCCCTAGTTGTTCTTCTCTTTCGATTCTCAACTCTAAGTTGTTGAGACAAAGGGAGAAATTGTTCCGACACCACCCGTTCCTACAGGCAAAAGATCGCGATTCGAACTGTTCCCCATCTTCAGTTCATTGTAATGAAGAGGAGATTGCTTCAGCTCTAGCAGCCTTCTCCTAGAGATCCTGATGAGCTTGATCTCTGTTCTTTCCATCTCCTTCAACCTTGCGTAGAGAGCTTCAACTCAGTGGAGACCCATCAAAGGTCTCTTTATATAAAGTGGCCGAGTCCTTGCCCATGTGGGGAATAGATTCCTACCACTGGGGGCAACCAGGGAAGCAGGTGTACATTTACCGAGATTGAGCTAATAGGAAGGTTCATATGAAACCCACTAAAGTAGAGAGCTTTATGAAAGTCTTTGTTTCCTCTCACTCGCCTTTTAGTCCTTTAGTCTACTTTAGTTGGCCTTTCAGAAAATGAGATTTGCCTTTTTTGTTTTTATATTCTGAGGTGTTTTGTGTTTTCTTGAAGAACACGTAAGCCACGTACCCATGTTTAGTGGAGTTGGGATCGCGACTCGAACTCAGCCCAGACTCTGCTTGGTGTTGAGAGTCATCACCAAACTCTAACTTATCCACAGGATAAGTAGAGCATTGAGTTGGATATGGTTAAAAGAGTTTTATCTTGATAGAAGTCTTTTGTAGTTATCTCTTTTAGGAGTCCTTATCTTATCTTCTCTTATCTTAAGTAAGAGTTTTGTTCAGAGAGAGAGAGGAGAAAACGTGAATGTGTGGTAGCTATTTTTTTATATCTTCATTTTATAAATAAAGCCTTTAGTTTTTCTTTCTTCTCTATAGTGAAACCTTGATGCTTGGTGTTTATGCTAAGTGCTTTGGTAATTGAGGTACTTAGAATATTTGGCTGCTACATCTTCAATAAGTGGTATCAAAGCCAGGTCCAGGGAACGGGCGTGAAGACCTCAAAACGGTGAGTCTGAAGATCTCATCAAATACCTTGTATTCGCCAAGTCAGATCAATGGAACATGCAAATTCTGTAAGCGGTATAGAGAAGTTGAACAATACTAATTATGAGTATTGGAGATCCTTTTTGGAATCGTATTTGCAGGGACAAGATCTTTGGGAGGTGATGAATGACGAAGAAATCATTGCACTACCCAAAACTGAAGAGAATGTTGAAAAATTAAGGAAGTGGAAGATAAAAGCAGGCAAAGCTTTGTTCGTGTTGAAAGCTACAATTCATAAATAATTGCTCGAACATATTCGAGAGGCCAAGTCTCTGAATGAAGCATGAGATGTGATATCCACACTTTTCACCAGATCTAATGATGCAAGGTTGCAATTGCTGGAGAACGAGATCAGTTCGGTATCTCAAGGAAGCATGTCGATTTCTCAATACTTTATGAAAGTAAAAGGAATTTGTCTTGAGATATCGCAACTTAATGAGGAGTCGAAAATTACAGATGTTAGTATGAGAATGATTATCATTCGAGGTCTAAAGCCTGAGTACTACGGGTCCATAACAGCAATTCATGGATGGCTGACTCAATCAACACTCTTAGAACTTGAAAGCTTTCTAGCAAACTAGGAGAGTCTAGCAAAGCAGATGACTGATCTTTCTACTAATGAGAAAGAAGAAGTCTTGTTCACTGATAAAAGTAAAAGGTCTTTTATTGACAGGAGAAAACAAAAGAATTTGAAGTATCAACCGAACTCGAATTCAAGGAAGAGCGAGGATAGTTTCAAGGAACGTGACTCTCAGGATCCTAGAACCAGAACGTGTTATAATTGCGGCAAGCCAGTTCACTTTGCCAGAAATTATCGAGCACCCAAGAAGAAGAAAGATGAAAGAAATGCAGCAACTTCAGAAGACCTACCATAGAAAATTGATGGTGAGGAGGAGGAGTGGAGTGCTTATTTGTCTATCACTGAAGAACAATCTGATGCACTCGGATTGACTACTACAGTTACCATACCTATGAGCAATAATAATTGAATAGACTATTCTACTGACTGGATAGTTGATTCAGGTTGCTCAAATTACATGACTGGAGATGATCAAAAGTTTCTTTCAAAGAAACAATATAATAGCCAACGAGTAGTAGTGACAGCAAATAATGCGAGGCTGCCAATCACTCATGTAGGCAGTGCTATATGTATACCAAAAGGAAGTGAGGATTCAACCGTGCTTCAAGGTGTATTCCATGTCTCAATGATGAAAAAGAACCCGGTGTCTATCTCTCAGTTGACGACATCTAGAAACACCGTCGTATTCAGACCCGATGATGTGAAGATCTACAAAAAATGCAGATCGAAAGCACTCCCATCATGCAAGGCAAAAGAATTGAATCTGTCTATGTTATGTCAGCTGAGGCTGCTTATGTAGACAAGATTCGAAAGAGTGAAATAACTAATTTGTGGCATGCTTAGCTTGCTCATGTTGGATTTGTCAAGTTAAAGGCTATGATGAAGAAGAACATGTTGAAAGAGCTTCCTGATCTGGAGATCCAAGATGATTCAGTATGCGCAGGATGTCAGTATGGCAAAAAACATCAGCTTCCCTATACTGAGTCGAAGTTTTAAGCCAAGAAATTTCTTGAATTGGTGCATTCAGATGTGTTCGGTCCAGTGAAAGATGTTTCATTTGGAGGTATGAAATACATGCTCACATTCATCGACGATTACTCACGATACACTTGGATTTACTTTCTAAAGGAGAAAGGGAGAGTACTCAACAAATTCAAGGATTTTAAGAGTAAGGTAGAAAATGAGCTTGGACATAAGATAACATGTCTAATATCGGACAACGAGAGAGAGTATATTTTAAAAGAGTTCAACAAGTATCTACAAGAGCATGGTATCAGAAGACAACTAACTTGTCCCTATATGCCACAACATAATGGGTTTTCCGAGAGGAAGAACAGACATTTAGCTGAGACATGCAGGAGCCTATTACATTCGAAAGATATGCCAGCTCGCTTTTGGGTTGAATGCATGATGACTGCAAATCATGTTATTAATCGCCCACCACAACCAAAGCTCGAGTACCTTTCACCCTTCCAGAAGCTGTATGAGATGAAGGCTACAGTAAGTCACTTTCGAGTATTTGGTTGTGTATGCTAAGTATTTGTGCCTAATCATCTTCGCAGCAAATTTGATAAGAAGGCGATCTGATGTATCTTTGTGGGATACGATTCGGAAAGAAAAAACTGGGGGTGTATTGATCCAACCTCAGATCGAGTACATGTGTCGAAAAACGTTGTGTTCGATGTGTCATCATCATGGTAGTCGGTTGATCATGTCGATCTTCCAGTTGATCAAAAGTTTGAAGAGGAACTAGAAGAGGAGACGAGACTTAAGTGTCCTTCCAATCAGAAAACAGTTGAACCAAGTGTACAGGTTGATGAGGATGTGTCACAGATGACATCTAGTGCAAGCCCTTGGAAAACTAGAACTTATCAACAGAGTGTTATAGAAGAAAGTCGGCCCTCAAAACTTGAAGAGTCTGAATAAGAAGATGAGCATGTCTTAAGGAGGTCACAACGAGTACCAAAGCCAAATCCAAAGTCCAAAGTATAATAGAAAAGGCGAAACTGAAGAATGTGAATACAGATCTAGCGCAAGTAATGATAGGCAAAGATTTGGTGATTGAAGAGTTAAGTCATTTGAAGAAGCTCGAGGGGTTCTTGAATGGGAGGAAGCTATGATAGATGAGATTCAGGCCTTAAAGCAGAATGAGACTTGGAATCTAATGCCAAAACCAGATGATGTAAAACCTATTTCTTACAAATGAGTATATAAATCAAGACCCGAGCAAATGGTTCAGTGGAACGATTCAAGGCTCGATTAGTTGCCCGAGGTTTTTCACAAAAGTATGGAATAGACTATGATGAGACTTTCAGTCTTGTGGCTAAGATAACAATGATACGGGTTCTGATTGCTATCACTGCTAGCAAGGATTAGAGGTTGTGGCAAATGGATGTGAAGAATGCATTTCTTCATGGTGAAATAGATCGGGAAATTTATATGGAGCAGCCCAAGGGATTTGAAAGTCCTCATTATCCTCAATATGTTTGCAAATTGAGAAAGACTCTATATGGGTTCAAGCAGGCTCCGAGAGCATAGTATGGAAAGATTGCTGAGTTTCTCACAATCAGTGGTTATATTATAGCCCCAACTGATTCAAGTTTGTTTGTAAAATTTGTAGCAGACAAAATTGCAGTTGTACTAGTCTATGTTGATGATTTGACTATTACTGGAGATGATCTAGAAGAAATTAAAAGAATTCGCATGAATCTTGGAATTCGATTTCAGATGAAGGAACTTGGAGAGCTGAAGCACTTTCTCGGACTTGAGATAGATCGGAATAAATATGGAATATTTTTATGTCAATAAAAATATTCCAGTGACCTGTTGAAGTGGTTTGAAATGTTTGATTGCAAACCGATGGCTATGCCGATGGATGTCAACACTAAAGTTCGTATAGATGAAGTTGAAGAACTTGAAGATTCTTGCACGTATAGACAGTTAGTGGGAAGTTTTATCTACTTAACTCTAACTCATCCTGATATCTCTCAAGTAGTAGGGGTCGTGAGCAGATTTAAGCACAGTCCAAGAAAGCTACATCTTGAGATTGTTCGAAGAATTCTAAGATATGTAAAAGGAACAATGGATCATGGTATTTGGTATGGAAGAGCTGTCAAATGCAAAATTGTAGGATACTGTGATGCAGACTATGCAGGTGATCTCTCGACTCGAAGATCAACTACAAGCTATATGTTTAGTCTTGGTTTGGGTGTTATTTCTTGGTGCAGCAAAAGACAACCAATTGTGTCATTGTCAATAACGGAAGTAGAATATAGGGTTGCAGCTATGGCAGCGCAAGAAAGTGTGTGGTTAATGCAGTTAATGTTTGATTTGCATCAAACCACAAATTATGAGATCGGACTGTATTTCGACAATGAAAGCGCAATTCGATTGGCAGAAAATCCAGTATTTCACGCTAGAACGAAGTATGTTGAAGTTCATCATCATTTTATTAGAGAAATAGTGCTTCGATGAGAAATTGATCTTATGCCAATTAATACAAATGAGCAGGTGGCGGACATATTCACGAAAGGGCTTTGTTCGTCAAAATTCACAAAGTTCAGATATGCACTTGGTGTCATTAGTAGAGATTTGGCATTGAGGGGGAGTGTTGAGAGTCATCACCAAACTCTAACTTATCCACAGGATAAGTAGAACATCGAGTTGGATATGGTTAAAAGAGTTTTATCTTGATAGAAGTCTTTTGTAGTTATCTCTTTTAGGAGTCCTTATCTTATCTTATCTTAAGTAAGAGTTTTGTTCTATATATATATAGAGAGAGAGGAGAAAACATGAATGTGTGGTGGCTGTTTTTTTTATATCTTCACTTTAAAAATAAAGCCTTTAGTTTTTCTTTCTTCTCTATAGTGAAACCTTGATGCTTGGTGTTTATGCTTTGTGCTTTGGTAATTGAGGTACTTAGAATATTTGGCTGCTACATCTTCAATACTTAGAACTCGGCCTCAAGGCCAATATTATTTTTGAGCTGAGCTTGGGCTGAGGTGCTCGGGCTGAATTTGGGCTAAGATTTTGAACTTTGGGTTGAGTTTCGGCTAACTCCGGTCCGGTTGCTACACCTAGGGAAAGGAGACTCTAGCTCCCCTAAACTTTTAAGAAAAAATATATTCTTTACAAACGGACACAAAAAGATGCAATGACCCTTTAACTTGGCTCTCAATTTTTTTTTTGTTTGCCCCTTGCAAGAGAATCCTGGTTCCACCCCTGATTACATGTAGGGCTGTCTTAAAAAAAAGCATGTAGGGCTGTCAATGGGCCATGCTTAGTCGGGCTTGGGGTTGTTCAGTCTCCGACCTAAGTAGAAAGTATTGAGTCCTAATCCATCCCTAACACGATCTAGACTGGGTCGGGTTCGGTCTTATAAGATGGTCAACATATTTTTCTCTGTTAAAAACACGTTTAAATATTAAAAAATTATGTCATTAAAGATAAAAATGATGTTACAAAAAGTTTTATTTTTTATTTTTGAAAAAGAGCTCCTTAATTATATCATACACCATTTAAAAAAGGACTTTGCTACTGAGACCCCATTAGGGCCGAGACCATGCTCTAAGAGCATTGGATTTCAGGTGGGGCCCATTTCACATGGTAGGCCCCACCTGTAATCCCATGCTCTTAGAGCATGGCCTTGATGGTCTCGGTCCTAAGGGGATCTCAGAAGCTTTATCCTTTACAAAATGGAGAAGAGACTGCAAGGTTGGAAGTCCTTTCTAGAGCAGGTTGCAACAGCCTGATCAAATTAGTCTCTGCAACCATCCCTCAATATTTGATGAGTTGCTATCTCATCCAAGGATAGAAGAACTAGATTTTACAAAGAACTTTCTTTGGTAGGGCCAGAAAAATAGGAAGCATATGGCTCTTGTAGCGTGAAAAAGGGTGTGCATGCGCAAATATGAAGGATATCTCAGAATTCGATATTTCAATAATGGCAATTTAGCTAACATGACCAAACTTGATTGACACATTTTAATGAAGACTAATAATAATTGGACCAAGTCGACAATAAGTAAATATTTATGTAGGAAGAATTTTTTTTTTCCATATTGAAAACCCTAGTGGTGCCTCATGGGCCTTGCAAGCCATCTCCAAAGGCCAAACAAATCCTGCTAAAAGGAATTAGATGGATTTTGGGTAATGATTTGATCCATTTTTTAATGGTTAATTGGGTTAGAAGTAATCCCTTAATCATTAAATTTTGATAACGTGTAGAACTTCGATTAACCTAGACCTCGTGGTTAGGTATTTCATTGATAAGAACAGGTGCTGAAACCTAAATTCTCTCTCTAATGTGCTCCCAAACAATGTTGTTAAGGATAAAATTTATGTGCCTATTCCTAGCAGTGAAGCCTTGCTGTGGCCCAACCTTAATGAGGCCTTCTCGCTTAAGTCAGTGACTTGGATGGTAGATGATAATTCTAGAGATTTTAGGCATCCTAATGCTAATATTCTTAAATGGATTTGAAAAATTAAGTGGCCACCTAAGATTAAAGATTTAATGGGATTGATTTGCAGAAATAGGTTTTCCACTAGAGACCTCCTTAGACATAGGAGGGTCCCTACTGATATTTTTGTCCTTTCTGTATAAAAGAATAAAAATGAAACTATCAACCATATCTTCATGAATTATGAATTTCCTACACTTCTTACTCAAACTACTAGCTTTATGACTAATTGGATAGATAAAATTCGATTAAAGAACCTTCTTAACTGGAGAAAAATTCCTTACGCTTGTAGGAAAATTGGCTACATTTTGTGACAAATTTGGCAGGAGTGCAACCAAAGAGTTTTTGAAGGAAATCAAAATTATCCCCACCATTTTTTATATGATGCTTACATGTATTACTCCTTATTTCAAAATCCTCATAACAGTCTTATTGTGGCAAGTAACTAGACCAAACATAAGAAAAGCTAAAGAGATGTGAAGTGGGAACCATCCATCTACTATTGCCTCAAAAGCTTAATTTCAACGGCTTTTCTAGGAGAGGATCTGGGGCCATTGGTTTCATTAATAGAGATTGCAGTGGTACCCCAATTGCCAGCCTTCGTATTTCCATTAGTAAGGTGGATAGCTCAGGAGTCGAAGGTTGAGCCCTTTGGAAGGAATCTCTCTTGCTTGACATTACAAATCAAGGACATCAAAATAGAAAGAGACGCCAAGGTGATTATTGAGTGCATGAATGGAGCTATACAGCGCCCTTGAAAAATTTAGACTATCATCACGTATATCATGGTTGCCCTTACTGAAGATTTTCATATATGACATCAGACATGTCTTTGGAGAGGCGAACCAAGTCGCAGATTAATTGGTTGTTATGCGTTACCATAGGAACTTTGAAGATGTGTGGATTGAGTCCATTCTGATGGTAGATCCGTGTGAGAGGATGCTTCCGGGAGAATTGCCCTTCGGCTCTGCCACTGCTTCTAGGCTTGTGTTTTGTGCCCAAAAAAAAAAATGCACACATAACTTTTCAATACTTAGATTTAAAGGGCAAATTAATATTATTTTTAGTATATTCTATATTTAATTAATATATATCATATGGAATATTTTATATATATACTAGTGAAAGTGCATGTGCCTTGGACATATAATTTTTTCATTATTAAAATATAATTTTTAATATATTTTCATTAGACATCACGTTAATATATTTTAATTGATTAATTAAATTTAATATTATTAGATTAATTTAAATTTAATATTAGAAAATATTATTTATTGGTATCACTCATTAATTCTTAGAAGCAAGGAATCATGCGTAATAATCTTCTATTAATAAAAAAAAATAATATTATAATTAAATATTTTGATATTATAATTATTTTTCATGGTTAGAAAATTGGTATTTTTGATTTCAAATGTATAAAAATATAAATAGAGAGTCTTTATCCATAAAAATGAAAAAATAAAAATTTAATATGTAATAGTGGGTCTCATAGGTCCCACCTTAGATTAATATAACTCTCTACTAATAGAGAGTCATTTTCCATGAAAATAGCAAAATAAAAATTTCTTTACAGTTTTTTTGTCATAGTTTTTCCCCTTTTCATTACCATTGTTATAGATGAGGGAGAAAGATATATAATTAATTAGGTTTGAAGGTATTGAACACCACTCAGAAACATGCACAATCCGATAGAATAAGTGAAATAGAATCAACTAGAATATTGAATCCATGATTGCCAAAAATTACCTTCAACTGATATAGGGACACAAACATGAGAACAAAGCCATCACAATGCATGACGCCTCTCTAATCCATCACTTCACCCTGTGTTCGAATCAAATATTAATATTTCTCATATGTAACTTCAAGAGAAGGATATAAAAAAACACTTTGGCAAGTTCCAAGAATCTCTATAACAAAACAAAAATAACTCATCCTATTCTTACTTAACCTCCCTTCATATTTCAACTATAATTAGTTTAGTAGAAGTTGATAATCTTACCTTAAAATCAAATCATGAAAATTGCATATATACATAGGTATTGCAACAATGAGAATTCGTAATTGTCTTCTTTTCTTGGTTGCTCCTCCGGGTGTCAATCCGGAATTTCTACGGTTCTTCTCATAAGGGTAGATCAATCGGGTGTGGAGATTATACGAAGATATTATTCATGATTGTCTTCCTTAAAATATGGTTGAGTCCTAAACCAACTCTCATTTCCGAGAGACTCTCTTTCTATAGAAATAGACCAACTCTCCTTTCCGAGAGACTCTCTTTCTATAGAAATAAAATTCTTCTAAAAAATATGGTAGAGTCCTAAACCAACTCTCTTTTAATAATGGGTCCCACATAATATTAAATAATGACTTAATTAAAATTTAGTTATATTATTAGTTATGTATTAAATAAATTAAGTTAAAGGGTATTTACGTCCAAATAAAGTTTTGCATACTTCTTATACTTTTATTAGTAGAATTATATAAGATCAAGTCGGGCCAAGCTTCAATCAACCAAGCCCTAGCGGACTTCCACTTATCGGGTCAGGGCTTGAAGATTGGGCCATTTTAGGCCAATTAGAGAGAAAATTAAGGCTATCACTCCCATTTTCTTAATTATATTAAAAAGAGGGAACTTGAATTGTTTCCATTCTCGTAATGAAATGCACTATCTTAAAATATTTTGAGTTGGCAATGCAATTCTTTTCTACATTTTATTCTATTAGAAGGCATAATTTTATCTAAATTGTGTGCTATAAAATCTTTCTTTATTATCTCTATTCTCTCTTTTACAAGCCTTCAACTTGTAATAGTTTATTCATTTTCATTGTGGTCATTAGTGATTTTCTTTAAACATGTCCAAACCATCCTAGTTGATTGTCTCTATTTTATCACCTATTAGATTATTCAAAAAATTTGTCCAATGTGTTCATCATTAATCTTATGTTTTAATATCTTTCTATCATTTATCTCAAAATTCTTATCTTGATTATGCCAATTCTATTATTTTTAATAGCCCAACCTTCCTCTTTAATAAAACATGGTTGGCTCTGTTGTTGTTCTATAACAATTTTCTTTTATTATGATTGAAATGTGTCAGTTACATACCACTTCGAGAGCAGCTTTAACCACCAGCTTTAATTCAATGAATAACAACCTCTTCAATCTCTTGATCCTTATGAAAAGAAAAAATGGATTGACTTGCCGACACCAACACCAAAGGATTGGGGATGAGATTTGATCTGGCTCTTGTCGGATCAAAATCATCTGGCCTAAGGCCTTTGTCCGACATGTGGCAATAAAAAGGGGGAGAAGTCATTTCATTTGCCCCCTATTTTTTGACTTCTCTCCATTTGATATCTTCTCCCCTTTTTATCACCACATGTCACTCACAAAGGGAAGGCTAGATGATTTGGATCCGGCGAGAGCCAGATCAAATCCCATCCCAAAGGATGGGGAAACACAGGATCTTCTCCGACGAGCAACACTCATCCCATTAACTTTAGTTCGTCAACATTAAATCTTTTAATTAATGTTAACCTTACACTTTTTTAGAAAGAAAAAAATTTGAGGACTTTACAGTGATTGAGGCAAAAGCTTTTTAGGGTTGATGTTATGCCTTCAAAATAACTGGAACCAGTTTACCCTGGAAGGTGATTCTCAATCTATTAAAGATAGTGGGGAGTCCCCTCACTGGGATATTAAATCGATCTTCGAAGACATCAAAATTTTATGGAGAAATTTCCCAAATTCTTCTATTTCTTGGGTGTGAAGATCTCAAAATTCAGAAGTTCACACGTTTGCAAAAAAGCTGATGACGAGGCAGTTAAGTTTTTCCGATCCGGAACATGTAACAAGGAGAATCTCATTAGCTCTAGTAGAGGTTTTAACCTCCAGGCCCATGTACACCGTTCCTTCGGATGAATAAATTTTTAGACTATTACCAAAAAAAAAAAAAGACAAGTGTCTCTATCTAGCACAATTGGACTCATTCTAACGACTTGGGATCTTTCCCGGTTGGTGCTGGCCAGTCAGTACCAATTCGAAAGCACCGTTCGGCATCGGCTCCTTTGACGGACGCTCGAGGTCCAGTCTCGGGCGCACCTTCTGCATCTGACATATGGCATGAGATATCAAAAGTGGGGAGAAGATAAACAGGGGAGAAAATGAAAATGATTTCTCCCCTTTTCTTGCCACGTGTCGGATGCAGAAGGTGTGCCTAAGGCTGGGCCTTGGGTGTCCGCCGTAGGTAATCCGATACCCTCTTGTTCATGCCTATATAGATGTTGTGTACCCATATCAACACCTTGATTAAAGTGCACAAAAGGTGTGTTGCCGCCATCGAATGGGATGTTGACGGTCTCCTTAGAAGATCCTGTCCATTCTAACATGTTATAATCATAGAGGATCCGAAGTGAAATATGAAAAAAAATAAAAAAAAAGAAGATATTTAGATGGGTCTAGAATTGGAGGATCGAGATCTAGACACCTATACATACATGTCAAACACGTGTAATCTAAGATTGTGTCCCGTTGTTCCCCTGACAGTAAAACCAACGGCCAGGAACTCGTTTTCATCAAGCCAAAGTTACAGTCTCCAACTCTCCATAGCCAAACCTAGGTAGGTGTGTCAATGGGTAGGGCCACTGGCCAGTCCCCAAAAAAACCTGTTCATTACTCAAATTTTAGGCCCTTGGATTAGGGTCGGCCTCAATTTTTAGGCCTATATTAATATGGGTTGGGCTAGGGCTTGGCTACTTAAAGCTTAGGCCTGGCCCATATATATATATATATATATATATATATATATATATATATATATATATATACACTATTATAATGCGAGAGACAGCCCTAGATGATTTTTCTGAAATTCTCATACTACCCTTATATAAAAACAAAACTTTGATTTAATGATTGTTTTAATTCCCAAACTACCCCTTGCCTTTGATTTAATTTCGAAACCACCCTTGCTCATCTATCTATTTTGAATCACAGCCAATCACGATTGAACTCAGGGAGAGTTCAATCGCACCCACGGGTTAACACGTGACCCTTTTAACTCCTATTAACTGTGGTTAACTCTTTCCCCTCGCTCTTACGTGCATCGCACGTGCCACTAGTCACACCCGTGGGTTAACACGTGTCCCTTTTAACTCCTATTAACTGTGGTTAACTCTTTCCCCTCTCTCTCACATGCATCGCACGTACCACCGGCTAGTGTATATATATATATATATATATATAATTTATTATCTAAATCTATCTATATCTGTACTAGGGTAAAGTTTTTTTTTCTCCTAATGCCGCATTGGACTACTCCTTGAAGCCACATCATCTCTACCTATACAATAAAAAGTTTAAGCTTAGACTTAGGCTTTAGGCAAGAATGACTCAAGATCATCATACTCAATACATGTAATCATGAATCAAGATCATCGTTGTCACGCCAATTGCGATTGAATTAGGCGAGAGTTCAATTGCACCAATAAGCCAACACGTGTCCCCATTAATCAGTATTAACTATGGTTAAGATTTACTAACCAACAATCTAACCTTGGTTTTTATTTAAAAATATTAATTTTTAAACTCTGGTTAAAAACTTTTAACCCTTAGGGTTAAATTTATTTTTAGTATTTTTTTCTAAAAATTAATATTAGATTGTTGAACCCTAAGGGTTTGTGAATCTTAACCATAGTTAATAGAGGTTAACAAGAATACGTGTTGGCTTGTAGGTGCGATTGAACTCTCCCCAAGTTCAATTGCATTTAGTTGTGATTCAATCTCAAAACCACAGAGTTCTCATAGTTCAATTGCACTCATAGGCCAACACGTGTCCCTATTAACACCTATAAACTATAATTAAGATTCACTAACCCTTGGTTCAACATTCTAACATTGATTTTTTAAAAATATTAAAAATAAATTTAACCCTAAGGGTTAAAAGATAATTAACCAGAGTTTTTTAAAATATTTTTTTTTTACTAAAACCCAAGGTTAGATTGTTGGTTAGTGACGCTCAATTCAATTGCAATTGATTGTAATTTAGTGGTTGTTAATCCCTATTAACTATGGTTAAGAACTTTTAACCCTTAGAGTTAAAAAAATCTAAGAAACAATGTTAGATTGTTGAACCCTAAGGGTTAGTGAATCTTAACCATAGTTAATAGGGGTTAACAACCACTGAATTACAGTCAATTGCGATTAAATTGAGTGTCACTAACCAACAATCTAATCTTCGTTTTTAGTAAAAAAAAAATAATTTTTAAAACTTTGGTTAAGAACTTTTAACCCGTAGGGACCACCAATTACAGCCAATTGTGATTGAATTGATCTTCACTAACCAACAATCTAACCTTGGTTTTTAGTAAAAAATAATAATTTTTTTAAACTCTGGTTAAGAACTTTTAACTCTTATGGTAAAATTTATTTTAAATATTTTTTTAAAATCAATGTTAGATTGTTGAACCTTAAGGGTTAATGAATCTTAACCATAGTTAATAAGGGTTAACAGGGATACATGTTGGCCTATAGGTGCGATTGAACTCTCCCCAAGCTCATTCATAATTGGTTGTGATTTGATCTCAAAACCATTGGGTTGTCATAGTTCAATCGCACCTATAGGCCAACGCGTGTCCCTATTAACTATGTTAAAGATTCACTAACACTTAGGTTCAATAATCTATAATCTTCATTTTTAGTAAACAAATATTTTTTTTTTAAAACTCTGGTAAGAACTTTCTACATTCAGGTTTTTTTTTCTTCCCTTTGGCACTACCCATGCATAGCAAGGGGGTTTTGCTAGTACTTACTATCACTAGCTTATATATACACATATGAGACCAAGAGATTGTCTCATATGTATATATATATATATATATATACTCAGAGTAGTCTCATGTGCTGCATAGGGAATACCCCCACCCATACAACTGATATACATACGGTAGTGATTAGCATAACCCGCATTAAAATAGGTAGTCTAATGTCATGGCCACGTGTCCCTTTCAACACTCTGTTAACCATGGTTAAGTTTAAGAATATTAAAGTAAATAATTTGATTTTTTGTTTTTTAAAAATCAAGCTTAGATTGCTCAACTATAGAAGTGAGTAAATCTTTCACTACAGCTGATGTGTGGTAAAAAAAAGGGACATTAACCAATGAAAACTATACATTAGAATAGTTAGTCTATTGTGACAGTAAGTTAATTATTTCCCATATATAAATATACCTCCATACTATATATATAGTATATATTATAATACATAATATATAATACAAAACATCTAATATATCTAATACTTATATGTCATTATAACATACTAATATTATGCTTATTACTATCTCAACTCATTTATCATATTACTATAATAAAATTTTAAAATAACATATCAAAAAATTTGAGAAACCAATATGTTACATTGCTCAACTCATATATCGCATTGCTATGGTAAAATTTTAGAATAAAATATCAAAAACTTAGAGAAACCAGTATGTTACATTGTGTAACGGTGTACAACAATGTTGTTACTGTTATGATTCATCATAGTGACTGATGTAATAGATTGCATAACAGTGTTATGTGAGCTGGTTTTTTTTTTTAATTTTTGTTTTATTCTATTATTACTTTTTAATATAAATATAAATATAAATATATTATATAATACTTATATATATCTTTATCTTTACTATTATAATGCGAGAGCCTTGCGTGGATGAAATTTCCAAAATTCTTAAACTACCCTTATATAAAAACAAAAAATTAATTTAATGTTTTACTTTAATTTCCAAACTGCCCCTTGCTCATCTATCTATTTAGAATCACAGCCAATCGTGATTGAACTCGGGGAGAGTTCAATCGCACCCACAGGTTAACACGTGTCCTTTTTAATTCTTGTTAACTGTGGTTAACTCCTTCCCCTCGCACTTACGTGCATTGCACGTGCCACTAGTGAGTTCAATCGCACCCACGGGTTAACATGTGTCCTTTTTAACTCCTATTAACTGTAGTTAACTCCTTCCCCTCGCTCTCACGTGCATCACACGTGCCATCCGCTAGTATATATAATCGACCCGTCCCGGCCCGAGCCCAAGCCCGAGCCCGAGCTAGCCCGGCCTATTGACAACCCTAAACCTTGACCATCCAAAAAAACTTTAATTTCCACAACCGCAGTCTATTAAATGGACCCTACCAAAGCAGAAAACAAGACGAAATGAACTCTTCCTATTCTTACCGTTGTACTTCACGGACACACTTTCAACGCCGTACAAAATTCAAAAATAATTGTAGCATCCTCTCCCTAACGGCTCTTCTCGCTTAAACCCCTCTTCAAAAACCCTTCTATCTTCTCTTCTTCTCATTCAAACCCAGACAATCTCCTGCAAAATCAATCCCAGATTATGCACTCATCCATGGATTCAAATCCTCCATCCCATCAATCAGAACCCCGCCTCTCTCGAATTGATGATTTCAGCTATGAAGCTGAAGAACTCCCTCACCTCTCTCTTGATCTTGTTCCATATTCACCTAAAAAAACTTCATCACCCCAAATCTCTGACTCTATTCCTCTTCAGGAGCTCTTACTCTCTCCTCTTCCTGCTCGAAGATCGAAATCCCGTACTGTTGAAAGGATCGAAATGGATGAAGAACCCGTTGATCCAATAGGTTCTCGCAGGAGATGCAAGAGCAGAGCTGCTTCAATGGGTTTACTGGGATGTGCATCCCCAAGAAACGGCCTTCGGGCACGGAGGAGATTGGAGCAAGAGAATCGAGAAGAGAAGGATGTGGCTGTGATAGAAGAGAAGGCTAGAAAGAGAAGGCAGAGTAATCGATCTCGCAAGGAGAAACTGAGTTTGGTCCCTTCAGTTCCTTCTTCAAGTTCATCCCCAAGTATGATTAAAAAAATTTTCTTCTTCTTTTATCTGTTTCTTTATTTATTGGGTTGTTGGTGATCGATTTGGGCTTATACTGATGCTAATTTTCGGAACCAGAAACCAACGATGATGATCAGAGTAATCTAGATCGTATTGGGAAGCTGATATTTGATCTGATCATGTGGAATGATGTCGCGAAATCGAGCTTCTGGTTTGGATTTGGGTCTCTCTGTTTCTTGTCTTCTTGTTTTGGTGGAGGATTAAGCTTTAGGTATATCATATTTTCTGTCTTCTATTGTTCTTCAATTCTCATGATTGAAGTGATTTAACAGTTCTAATTCCTCTTTGCAGCCTATTTTCCACGGTTTCCCAATTGGGTCTCTTCATTTTGGGTGTATCATTCTTATTTAATTCATTCTCTCAAAGGTGAAACTCCATTTTCTCTAATCTTGCTATGCCCCAATCTTTATTTTCAATCTTGCCTGAGTTGCAGAAGTGATGATTTTACAGAGATAAGGACGATAAAAAGGAGGTTAATCTGAAAGAAGAAGACATTGTTGGGGCATTTCGAGTAATGCTTCCGGCTGCAAACCTTGTAATTGTAAAAACAAGAAAGTTTTTCTCCGGCGAGCCATCCATGACTCTCAAAGTATATATTACTCAATTGTTCCTTCTTTCTCATGTTTGAGAAAATGCTCAAATGGGTACTCAAAACTACCATATGTTATTCTGGTTTCAGGTGGCACCCTTCCTCCTTTTTGGAGCTAAGTATGGCCACCTTATAACCCTATGGAGGGTTTTTGCCACTGGTAAGATCAAACGACTGTCCCTTTCCTCAAATCACATAAACTGCATTCTCTTATCCTATTTCTAGCTCTCCATTTTGAAATTCTCTATGGATTTTGTATGTTTGAGCAGGATTTTTTATCAGCTTCACTACCCCCAAACTCTACTCATGTTACTCTACACAGATAAACAAACAAGGTATATGTATATGTATATATATACAATACAATACCTGCCCATATAGTTAGTATTTGGTGGTGCTTAGGTAATATACATAAAGTGACCTGCCTTAAGTGTTTTTTGGGCTAACATGAAGAAATGTGTTTTGGTTTACCAGTTGAATACTTGAGATGTTGGGTGTGGGAAACATGGGGAGCTTGCTCCCAAAAAAAGATTGTGGTAGTATTAGCCGCCACAGCCTTTTGGAATCTGTCTACTCTAAAGACGCGTATTTTTGCAGGTATGTTGTATACCACTCTATATTTCTCTCTTTTGCATCAATTATATGTCATGTTTTTGATATATGTATACTGTTTTTAACATTTCATTTGTCTATAAATGCAATGTTTAAATCTAAACAATGACTATTTTTTTTTTTGGGTTCCTGTTTGTGCATCAATTTAGACTAAAGGATGTGGCACCATGGTGATTTCACCATAGACATGCTGCACATGCTCATGGATCTCGACCTTCCAATCAACATGGCTCGCATCTAGGACAACTCCCAATCAAATGCATCCTATTGGATGGTTGAAGAAAAAAAATTGGGGCTTTAGCGTATCTGGACCATGATAACATAATTCCCTTGTGTTGCAACAAAACAGATCGATACACCAGTTCTACGATCTACAAATGATAGAGAAAATTAAAAGTAGAAAAAAAAAAAAAAAACAATCGCAAGAGGAGGATTTACCTGGTTCAATACTGTGTGATTGATTTAAGTCTATGGGCGAAGAAGAAGAGCAAGCACTATCAGAGTTGTAACAAGTTTGTAATGCATGATATAAATAGACTCTAAACCTTAACTCCAAATAGGAAACTGGGTGTAAATAGGAAACTATGCATTTTTGAAACCGCAGTTATTACCCATATTTACGCTTCGGGGGCATTGCCCTGAACCGCCATTAGGGGTGCAATTTGATTGGCGCTGCCTCCCCCCTGGCTCCAAATAGTGGGGTGAACATACGTCCAACTAACAGAATACAAAACATAAATAACATTTAGAACCCCCATGATGAATTGCACGTTAAGGGGCCAGCTTATACTAGTTTTTTTAAATCTTAATGTTCTAAAATGAAAATGAAAATAAGAATTGTGAAAGAGTATATTCAAGAAAAAAAAAATTGTAATATAACTATGGATCAGACCAAGTACGTGTTGGTATGAGTAATATGTTAGCATCTTCCTTCCCCTTTTCCGCACATTCATACTAACCTATTGTTATTTTCCTTGCAGCTTTTATTTCTATGGTAATACTCCGTTACTATCAACAACATTCAGCAGCAAATGCAGAAGAGGAGGAAGGGGAACAGTCACAGTCAGCAGCAGCATGCCTTGGTGGTGGTAGCATACCTGACATAAAAAACTGATGTATTTGTTTCTTTTACTGGACAGTTGAGGCCTTGTATAAATCTATAAACAGTCTGTCATCGATAGGTGGTATCAAGCACTAACAATTCCACGTTCGTTGGTTACTTGAATAAAACAGTCAAAATGTCTCTTTTTCTATCCCTCTAGACAACATTGGCAATATCTTCTGATAGCATTTTAAGTAGAACAGAGACCCTCCTAATTGTTATCTGAGAAGAGACAGTTGAGCAACTGACTTGCGCATGTGCATAAAGAAAAACACACTCAAAACTAATAAAAACAGTGTCTGGAATGATTGTTCCTCTGTCTACAGTAAGTGGAATCCTCCTCTGTTTTCATAAGCAGATTAAGATATATCAATCATTTTGAGAATCATAAGAATATTATGGGATTCTTCAGAACTCATTAAAGAATTCTCAATATCAGTTTCCTTCACCTTGTCAAAGGATAAATAATACACACTCGGGATGCACCACATAACCCCTCACACGCTATTGAGGCCCCTTCCAAGTGGTGCTGGTGGTTTCCTCGCCAATACCAATTGGAAAAGGTCCAAGTCTAACAGGTCTATTAAATCTTTAGAAGTCTATGCCATGTGATTGAATCACTGCCAATCGTGATTGAATTAGGGGAGAGTTCAATTGTCACCTAGTTCAATCGCACCCATACGTCGACATGTATCCTTTTAACCCTTTTTCACTGTCCTTAAGATTCACTAACTCTAACCCTTATGATTCAACAATCTAACCTTGGTTTATAGAAAAAATGTTTTTTTTTAAATTAATTCAAGGCTTAAAATTTCTTAACCTTAGGGTTAATTTTTTGAAAATATTTATTTCTAAAAACTAAGGTTATATTGTTTAATCCTAAGGGTTAGTGAATCTTAACCACAATTAATAGGGGTTAAAATGGACGCGTGTTGACCTGTGGGTTCCATTGAACTCTTCCCATGTTCAATCGCAATTGGCTAGGATTCGATCTCATGCCATGTACCCCTTGTCAGAGTGCAAATAATATTTTATATAAAAATTAAATATATTTTATACTCAATAATTGATTTTTGACTTTGACAAAGGTTTGTGAATTGTGTAAAATGTTTTCGTCTTTTCCTATCATTTGATTATTTCTTATCTATAATGACTAATGTTTATTTGTTTATATCAATCAAACTTAGAAGTAAATTCAAACTTAGCTCGCTTATTAAGGCAGCGTTTGAATTAGATTTTATTAGCCAAAAATCAATTATGATAAAATTAATGAATGTCAAATAATCACTTTGCAAATAATTCAGGAATACGCAGTTCTGAGACTCAACTTCATATTACCGGAACACTATTATTTGTAAAAGTGATTATTTGACCATTACTTTCTATACAATCAATTTGATGATAATTGATTTTATAATTGATTTTTGTCTAATAAAATCCAATCCAAACTCCCCATAAATGAACGAACTGTTTTGAACGGACTGAATTCCAACTTTTCTGTAAGTTGTAGATAGTAGAATCAACTCGGGCACTTGCTTGGGACCTCGACTCTTGCCTAGGGCCAGCCCAAGCCATTTGGAGGCCTAAAGCGAAAATTCTAAATGTGGCTTTTTTTTTTTAATTTTTTAATATTATTAAAAAATTAACTATAAATGGAGCTTTTTTAATATTCTAAATTGGCCTTTTTAATATTATTTTTTTATTTTCTTTAATGGGGCTAAAGCAAAGGCTTTGATGGCCTAATGGATGGGCCGGCCCTGCTCTTGCCCACGTACTCGGGAGTTCGTTGAGGTAGAGAATACAAAGGACTTTGTTGCCGCCCATCCCAGGGGCATAGCCACATGGGGCCAGGGGGGGCTAAACCACCCCCCGGCACCAAATTTTGAAAAAAAAATAAGAATTACAAAACTATTAATAGCTTGGGAGAGGGCGGAGCAGAGGGACGGGGACTTATATTCTATACAATTGGGCACAAACAGGTATGATGGCCTATGAACTTGACCCCCAAATTTTTTTTCCCGAGGGCTATGCCCCCAAACCCACATTGTTAGCCCACCTTATAAGAGAATCCAGGCTCGCCCATGTGCACCTCCTCATGTAATTTCGTTTTATTAATGAGATCGGATCAAAGTCAATTAAGATTAAACTCAAGTGAATTCAGTCGCATATGTGTCACATAGGGTTTGTGGGAGAAAAAAAAATTCAGAAATTAAAATTTAAAAAAAAATCTCTCCTCCACTCCTCATGTGACAAATATGCAATTGAACTCGAGAGTTCA
Source organism: Tetracentron sinense (assembly GCA_015143295.1). NCBI lineage: Eukaryota > Viridiplantae > Streptophyta > Magnoliopsida > Trochodendrales > Trochodendraceae > Tetracentron > Tetracentron sinense. The sequence goes on along the minus strand of CM026567.1, from coordinate 29,363,012 downwards.
ATTCGCTTATGATAATGATGAAGCAGCTGCACGTCACCCCAAAAGAAAACAATGGGAGAGGCCAAAACTCACAACACGCATCTTTGACCTAAAATATTTTTAAAAAAATTGAAGTGAAACTATTTAGTGTGCAAATTCGTGTTACATTTGAAAAATCTTTCGCTGGTGTTTGGATACTGACCAAGATATAGTAAAGAACAAGATAAATATTGCGGGTGTTTAGATTACGAACAATCCCCCTATTGATTTATTTATTTTTAATTTTTTTGGAAATGAGAGTATCTAGACCTCTTAGAGCACCTGACTATTCCCTCGGACACGTGCAACACACCCCAAACCACACGCACCAGGTAAGACACTATTACCATATTTGTATTTGAGTATTTGCAGAGTCTAACAATTGCCATCTACATTATACTTTATATGTTTGATTCATATTACTTTTACTCAAAACACACAGATCTTAGGACAAGCAAGTGGATAAGAGGAAAATTTCATTAGCTTGATGGAGTTTTGGGTAAGTAAAATGTAGAATATTGTATCGCCTGCATTGAACTGGCGCTATTTATAAGTATATTATATCGTGCTCAAACTTAAAATCATGAATTCACCCTCCTTATGTTTTATTTTGTTTAATTTTTGTTATTATTCTATCCTTCCACACAACATTTTGACTTTTTTTCCTTTAACCATTTTCCGTGCAATGCACGGGTATGAATAAAAATAAAAAATAGATTAAATGTACATAAGGGTAGCTTGCGACAGAAGGAGAGATGTGTATGTTTGGTAGAGAGATGGTGTGTTGATAGGCAATGCAAATTTGGCAGAATTTCCTCCAACTCAAAATAATTAATGCTCATATAATTAAAAAAAAAACCATTTTTTTTTAGGATAATCAAAAAACCATTCTTAGAACTGAAAAAGTTCTCTCAAGCTATCTACCCTCCAAAAAAATATAATAAATCGAAAAACTATACCAAGAGTTCTTATCAGCTGCAATATGTCATTGTTAGCAAAGTAAGAGATATAGAGGGGCTTCCTCTAAAAAAATTAAAAATCAATTAATACCCTCAACTAAGGATGATATTGTTGCTAACGTAGCATTATTCCATCATTTAAGATAAATATTCAAGTGGGAGAACAAAAAACTTTGAGGGCCAACATGGTGAAAAGGAGGGGAAGAATAGGGGCACAAAGACTGTCACATAAGAGTAACGGTTTTAAGAGGAGAAAAGAGGAGGAAGAGGAAAGAAATCATTAAATAGAGGCAAGGTGGGATTAACAATCTCTAAAATCTCTATATACATGACACGTGTATACCCAACTATTCCACTTTAAGGTAGCATAATTTCCTTTTACATAATCTCCCCTAAAAATTTATTCTCCTAAATTTTCTCCCCACAACTTTTTCACCTTTAACTTATTATTAACTTTCACCTTTATTGAAACGGTTCTATGCCATTAAAATCAGAATAGTGAACATTAATGAAAACAAATAACTACGACTCTGTGCCTCTATATAATGCTCCCTCTGATCCCTTCAAATTTTGAGAGAAAAATAGCAGCTTATGTTGCTGTGTTGGGGGTAGTAATAAGAGTAGCTTCAGATGGATTAGAAGGTGTTGCACCTAATAAACTATGATTTTTACCAAGTGCTCGACTTAAAAATTTTGTTAGTCATGTTAGTGTCAATCTTCCACGTTTTTTTTTTTATGGTTCTCTTATATCTCTTTGATTTACATGGGTACTTATTCCTCCCTTGCAGCCTATGAAGAGTTCTTGAAATCTAATGGTAACAACCAGTTACTTGGGAAAGAGTAGTGGACTCTGATGCTTTGAATCTTATGCATTCTAAATTAAGTATAAATGGTTTGAGAGCTTATGCCAACGATCTTCTACTCTACGACATATGGAAGTTTCAATAGAATAATATTTTGGAAAATATGGGAGGTGTAAATTAGGATAAAGTTGTAGGGTTCTATGCATCTTCCTCTCCAAATTATAATAGTAATTATGCCCATGTTACTTATCCTAATTTTTTTCTATTAATATTTTCCGCGCATCACATGAGTTCCTTACTAGTTATGATCATAATTGGGAGAGCCCAACCCAATTAATTAATAATATGTTCTGAAAACCAAACCCAGTCAATGGGTGATTATGATCCATAACTGTAAAAAGATGAGCGGGTCACACACACTAAAATTCCCACCTTTAATTGTTACCAAAACCGTGAGAGGAGAAAGTAGCATCAGAGACCATATCTTGTAACAAAAGAAAAATAAATACTCCATAATTTTATTATTGTTAACTAAGATAGGTGTTAAACTCCAAACAAAAGCATCTTCTTCTACTAATCTAAAGATATATATATATATATATATATATGCTTAGCAAAGGGGCTGGTAGCTCACGCCTTGTGAAGACAGTTATCCTTGAGCATGGGAGGGAAGGAAGGGTTAAAGGGGAATATCTTGGGCCAGCATTTATCATTGACTTCGGTGATGGCCTTGCAACAAGCAGGGCCGATCGGGCCAATTTGAAGTTTCAAAACAGATTGGTAAATCTCCAACACACACCCTTCAATACTTGCAAGAGATGACCAACATTGAATGATCCCTGGCTCTAGTTCCGGCGGAAAAACCCCGATCATTGTATGTTCAGGTTGCTCCCCTGCTAGTGCTAGTCCAGCCGACGTAGACATACATGCTACTATCAGGAGTATCGACAAAAAAGATAACTCTACTACTCTCTTCATCATAGTTGCAAGTAAACTGGAACCTTAGTCTTCTACTGCCACTTGGGATTAGAAAATGAGGCTTATGGATTGTAACAAGAATTGGGAGGGAATTTATAGAGTTTTCAAGGTCTCTGAAACGGTTGCTTTGACTCTATACTCTTCAATTGTAACATAATGGGTAAATGCAACAGTTTTTTTCTTAATGATGTTATTTATGATATTTTATTACTATTGTTTATTAGTATTTTCTTAGTATTTGTTTATTTTACTATTTGTTAAATTATATTTTTTTCTGAAATTTATTTTTTAAAAAATATATTTTATTACTATTTATTTAAAAAAAAATTTTCTAATCACTACAACAGTCCTCCATTAGTCAGGCTCTTTAGGAGTGATGGAATGGGTTTATCGTTATGGCACCTTAGCGGTAACCTTAGGACTGAGTCTGTGTTTAGGTGTTACTTTATCTCCTTAACCAACAAATTTGAATAGTCGAGAGCTCCGTCAATATATCCTCCTGAGAGGTTTGAAATAATATATTTAAGTACAAATTAACACACAAAGGGACTAGTCCAGTAGTAGTGTATCCCCTACTTAGGAGGGTGAATCTGGGATCGAGTCCCGGCAAGTGAGCATTTGTGATTTTCCCACACTTTGCGTTGAGCAGATACTAACCCTAACCCCTAGATTGTGCAATTCAACCATTAAAAAATATTCAAAATAACAAAGAAAAAGAAAAAATTAACTCTAAGGTTAAAATTCTTAATTGTAGGGTTGATTTTTTTTAAACATTATTTTTTCTAAAAACTAAGGTTAGATTGTTGAACCCTAGAAGTTAATGAATTTTAACCATAGTTAATAAATGTTTAAAGGGACACATGTTGACCTGTGAGTGCGATTGAACTTGGGGAGAGTTCAATCGAGATTGACTGTGATCTGATCTCATTTACACGGTTAATTACACGAGTCACACACCTGCCCTTTGGTCTACCGAAGGAACGTGCATTTTCACCTATGAGGTTCGCAACGGATTTTCTCTTACAGATGCCCCCAAGTATCACACTGGCCAGCCAACGCGTGTAAGGGTCTATTACTACGGAGGTGATAGCATGCATCTTGTATGTTTCGTAAAAATATACACACATACCTCCCTAGCTTACCACGTGTCCTCTTTGATATCAAATAATTATGGTTAAGATTCACTCACCCATAGTGGTAAATAATTTAACCTGATTTTTAGAAATAAAAATATTTAAAATAATTTAACCACATGAATGGGGGAATCATAACCATTTAAAAAAATATATTTTTCTAAAAACTAATGTTAGATTATTTAACCGTAAGTGAATCTTAAGTTATTTGATGTTAAAGAAGACACATGGCAAGTTGGGAGGTGTGTATCATCCTACGAAACATGTGAGATGCATGCTATCACCTCCTTAGTGAAAAACCCTTCTGTGCGGCTAAAGAGGTTATCCGAGTGTGATACTCGGGCATCTACCAGAGAAAATTTGTTGCCCTGCGGTCCGGATCGAATCCCTGGTTGATGGTTGTTAGTCCCCACCAAGTGAGTGCCCAGCTAGCATGCACTTATGCTTAATTTTTTGGGGGGTTCTGCTTAAAGGACAGTAAAAATCATCTTCTAAGCTGATCACAATCAAATTTAAACGGGCCTTGGATTGTCTCCGGAGAAAGGGCTTGTCTGGGTTCCATAGAATAGGTGACAAGTGGTGGAGAAGTCAACATCGTAGGGAGAAAATGGAACTCTCCCCATTTGTTGCCAACTGTCGCACAATGTATGGAACCCCAGAGGAGTTTTAGCTTGGCCAGAGACAATCCAAAGCCAATTTAAACACATTGGAAAAGAAAAATAAAGTTTAAAATAAAATAATAATTTCATTACCACTTATCAATTTACAATTTGGGTGGTCGAAGAGGCCCTGTGGTCTATTTTCTATTTTCTATTTTCTTTTATAATTGAAAATCTCCTCTGTTATAACCTTACTCTAAAAGTCTCCAAAAGAGTCCCTCTCACAGGTCAACACGTGTCCTTAATAATATCTCTTAATTGTGATTAAGATTTATTAACCCTTAATAGTTCAACCATCTAAACTTAGTTTTTTTAAAAGAAAATATAAACTCTAAAGTTAAAGATGTTAACTAGAATTAAAAGAGCAATTAAAAGGCTTTTGTAACCGGACTCTTATTATAATAGTTGAGAATTCCAAATCATTTTTAAACCAAAAAAATACTCCCAAATGAACAATTTAGTTTTTTTTTTTTATGAAAAAATATTTAACTTTAAATGTTAAAGTTGTTAACTAGAGTTAACAGAGTCATTAAAAAGCTTTTGTAACCGGACTCCTATTATAACCATAACCGTAGAGAATTCCAAGTTCTTTTTTAAACCAAAAAAAGTACTCCCAAATTAGCAAAGTTCCTCACCCTCCCAGCGCCCCTTTAAGTGTTCTTCAACTATAGTTAACAAGTTTTAATTCTTGAGTTAATTTTTTTTAATAGTTTTAAAAAATTGAGATTAGATGCTTTAATTCTAAAGATTTGTGAATTTTAACCATAGTTAAAAGATAATTAAAATGGAGACACATGACAAAAAAAGGGGTCTAGCGCCGCCTTCTCCCCTCCTCGCTTGAGGAGGGGATTATTTTTCCTCCTAAATATATTCTTAAATCTTCATCCTTATTTCCCTTCAAGTAATTAAGAATCAAGATTAAAGCTGATGTACCTTTAAAAATGATAAAATAAGTCAAGTTAGGTCTAATCTTAACCATTAATTATTTAAATTAAAAGATTAGGACTCGTAAGTACATTTAGGAGTAGACATAGACTTATTCTAATTGCAGCGTCCTACTCTTTCTCTTTCTTGTATAACACAGATCTCCTAATTCCCAAAATTTCACCCAAATGATAAAAAAATAAAATAAGGGATGATCAGAGTTGTTAAATTCTAGTTAGGGTCCATTTTTTGCTGGGACTTATAAAAGTTAACACTTTACATTTTTGTCATGGTAATTCTTAGAAAATTTGAAATAGTTTGTCAAGTTTTTATAACAAAATAAATTTCTGCCATCATAAGATTTCAAGTCATATATTTTTTATGAGATTTGAAATCATTTATTTCACTGTATTTATACCCTATGTTTGGTTGCCAAGAAAATAAGTAAAAACATAAAAAAGAAAAGAAAATTGGACAAAACATAACTAAAAATTGTATTAGAAATCTAAAATTTTTTTCTTTTCCATATTTTCACTTATTTTCTCAACAACCAAACATAGCATTAAAGTCTTATGAATCACAATCTAAGATAAAAAAGAAACAAAATAGATCTAATTCTAAAAAAAAAACAAACAAACAAACGTATTGGCAAAATTTGCAAAGAGCTAGACTTCAAGTCTTGGCAAAAGAAGGGACCATTATAAAACGGTGAAAAGGTATCTTTGCAATTTAAAGGGTTTTTCAAATGTACATGTGCTTTTGATTCGGACCCATATGCTAAAAGTTTTTAATCTAACACTTTCTCTTCCACACTTTCCTTCGTCGATGAGAAATTAAACAAATCTCACAACGAGAGGAGGAGAGGGAGAGACATGAGGGAACACAAGTGTTCATTCATTTTATGAAGACGATTTTACCCCCAAAAAAACTACTTTGAATTCGAAGGCTAGATTTAAAAGACCTAAAATCTAACAACTATTTGTCGATCGTTCATGGGAGGCAGTGAGCACTGAGCGTTGAGACTTTAGTAATTAGTAAGCGTGGCTATTAATATGCACATACAAGTTGTTTGAAAATTCTAATTCTATTAAGTACTTATATTTTAGATTTAAAATATAAGTATTTTTTTTTCATTTTCAATTTAGTTTGATTGATAAAATTGCTTGTCTTAATCATGATGGACGGCCGGGCTAGGCGCTACACTATCTTTACCAAGTTCCTTAATTCAATTATGAAAGCTTAATCAAGGTTTGAAATCCTGATATTATAGATGATTTCGGTCAGCCAACCCGAACCAAAATCCCCAAAAAAAAATCAGTATCTCAGTGGGATTTCGAATTCTGGTTTATTAATTTATTAAATATATATGTTTAAAAAATAATATTTTATTTAATTATATAAATATTATTATTTTATTTTTAAAATAAGTATATAAAATTTCAAATTTTCACGAAATTTTGATAAAAATATCGGAATATTTCAAAATTTTAATTAAAAAACTATTTAAAAATAAATTTTTGCAAAATCCTGGGATTCCAAAATTTGACATGAAATTTCCGAAATCCAAGCCCAAATCGTGTTTTCCAAAATCCATGCTGTATCGATGTCGTTGGGGTTTGGATGAAACCGGGATTTCGCGAATCGCGAAATCATAAACCTTGGGCTTAATAAAATTAGGCCCAACCCGGCCCTCAGGTTTAGAGACAAAGACCGGACCGGGCTGATAATCAAACCGGCGGGCCGAATTGGCTTTACGCCTTTACCTCTTCTCTCTCTCACTCCTTCTTTCGTTCCCGAAAAGGAATCCATTAAATAAAGAGAAAGAATCTTTCATTTGCTTTTAAGTCTTTTCCAAAAGAAAAAGGCTTGACCAGAGACGACGAAACCCTAACTCTCATTGCTTTAAATTACAGTGGTTTCGATTCGCCATTTCTATACTTTTCCAGTTTTAGGGCATTTTCTCTCTCTCTATAATGGCGACCACCACCACGACGACGACAGCTTCGCAGCAAAGCAATGCGAAACCAGGGATGAGGAAGCCTGTGTTCACCAAGGTCGATCAGTTGAAGCCTGGGACGACCGGTCACACTCTTACGGTCAAGGTCGTGAGTTCGAACACCGTGTTGCAGAAGGGTCGAGCCGCGTCGCAGCATCTCCGTCAGACTCGTATCGCCGAGTGTCTGGTCGGAGATGAGACAGGGACGATCGTTTTCACTGCTCGTAACGATCAAGGTATAAACCCTAATTTTAGGTTTTTGCCATTTTTTTAAATTGATCTTACCTAATGTTGTTTAAGGGTATAAAAGGGTATAAGAAATGTTGGATTTTTTTTGGAAATGTTGGTTTTTTGAATTGCCCAAATATATGTGTACGTAGTTTGAAATCCTAATTGCTTTTAGAGAAGTGAGGGTGACAGCAATTGCATCCTACTATTAAGCTTGAAATCAGTTTTAAGTAGTTAGATTTGGTATCAGAGCCTAGCACCATGTCTCGGGTTCGAGTCATGGAAAGGGCTACCTGGGGAGGATTGGATCGGTGTGGGTACACTTCGCATCAACCCCACCCCAGAGTGAAAGCCACCGAGGAAGCGTGTCCAGGCTTTTGGGATCAGTGGTTGCATCTGGGTATGCATCAAAATCCCTAGTATTACCTCTATTTTAGCAGGGCCACTGTATTTTGCTGATCCAATTGGGGATGGTTTTCTTTCGTTTCTTTGGAAACCTCAATATTACTGTTTTTTTGGAAGTTTAGGTAGCCTATCCAAAGTTTCTATACCCATTTGGAAATATGCAGGTTTTGAGTAGCACAAACCGATACGGCTCCAAATGTTGATGGCGAAAGAATGCTCCCAGAGTAATTCGGCTCAAGCTCTCTCGGGGCCTCTTCTGTGAGTGGCGTCATCCATTAGGATTTAACAGACAAAATTGAGGGCCCATCCAAATGAACGAACTACCAAAACACAACGATCACACATTAGAAAATTTTAAGTTTGTGTATTGTGATTGTCCGTAGAGGCTCATAGGATCTTTCAGACCTTAGAAACCACTAAAAGCCTAACTGATGACTGTCTTTTTAGTGAAAAACCACAACCTTATCATAGCTTTCCAGCAGAAGCTCGGAGGTCTCCAACACCTTCTTTCCTTGTTTCTATTAATAGTTTCTTCCTCGCTTCTGCCCTGTGCTTTGTTACATAATAATTCCATTTCATTACTATATATGTTTGTTGTTATCTTTTATTTCTTTTGTTTTTTTATTATAACAATTATCATTTTATTGATTCAATATTTCCGTGCACTCTTTAAAGCATAATTGGGTTGCCATAGAAAACTTCAATCTTTTATTCGATGCAAATGTAGCTGATATGAGTACGACCATAGAGTACATGAGAAAAATTTAGTATGTAGTGTTGCCTCAAACCCAAAATCTTACCATACGTTTGATTTAGACTATTCATTTTCATAGGCATATGCAGGAAAAACCCTTGAGATATAAGTCTTTGAGAAAAACACTTAAGAAATATAAGCGCACATGTTACAGATTGCACACATGTATATTGCACACTTTTTTGGTTTGTCGTCATAGTTACCAACTCAGGGTTCGGGAATTATTCGTCTAAGAAAAAGTTTTTAAAAAATCGGCAAAATTCAAAAAATTTGGAAATAAATCGGAAAAACTTCTAGTAAGAAATGAAAATATATAAAATAATATTATTAATTATGAAAATTCTAACGAAATATATTTCATATTTTAGATATTTATTCGGGACTTTTTCAAAAAGTCTTGAATAATTCGTGTTTAGTTTGCGAAATTCGTAATTTTTTGAAAAAACAGCTATTTTTTCCAAAACTCATGAATACTTCGGGAATTAATTGGTCGCCAAAAAATTCAGGTATTAGTCGGGATTTTTTGGAAAAATCAGAGAACTTGATAACTATGTTTGTCGTCAAAACCCGCGAAAACTCTTTCTTAAATGATTTAGATGGAATCATTTTAAATAAGACAATGTCTTCAAGCAATTAACTTTAGTACGCATTCTTTGAGCCATAATCAATTGTGGTGATAATTGATGATACAATACTCAATTATGAAATAGGAGGCGTTGTTCTGGATAAACTTTTTTGTTAAGATGCTGGAAAAAATATGGTTTTCTGTAGATAAACAATGTTGTAAAATAAACTGTTTGGTTCTCACAGAAGGAGTTAATTTCAACTTGAATTCTTTGGTCTTTATAAATCCATCTAGATATGATAAGTCTGGTTCTTACTCAATAATGATGTTTGCAAATGGATGTTAATTAATATGCTAATTTCTCTTATTTTCTATGAATCATATTATTTTGGTATTACTACTTTGCACATTTATAGGGAGAAATAGTGGTGAAGTTAAGAAGTGCTGGTGTATACATACATGCATCACGAAAATAAAATAATAAAGCTGGGAGAGAACCTTATTTAGTGCCCGAGCCGAAATTGATCTCAAAACTAGAAAATCCTCGATGTCAAGGTGCTACCTCTGGTTGCATCAATACAACTTACACGAAGGCTAGTTGTTAGTCGCAAGACTTCAACAATTAGGGCGAGTGGGAGGGAGGGCTTGTAGACAAATATAGAGCACTCCATTTATCCAAGGAAATCCAGCATTAATGAGAAATTGAAAACAATTAACTAAAGGGGCCTCTCCACTCAGTATGCCAGAGATTCAAATATTTACAACATCCTTTACACATGAAAAACTAATGGTGGAGGTGAGGGTGAGTAGATAGAGAAAAATACATAGAGAAACATGGGTAAGGTTTGAAATGAATTTTACTGGAGAGACGAGTTGCAGGTCTTTAGAGAAAGGTTTTGGTTTGGAATTGCATCATCTACTACTTTGATACAGTACTTTTTGGGTGAGCTGTATGTGGTCTGGCAAAACCCCAAAGATCCCACTCTCTGTCTAAAACTGGCAGGAACTTGAATCTAACCTTTATAGTGCTTAGTTGCAACAGGAATTTCACCATTCACTTCTCAAGAGGACAATCTTAAAGGCTCTCAAAAGACGACGAATCATATACACTGCAGAATCATGTGGAAAACATAGAACCTATAAAGTACATGTATTTAGCTTTAAATCACTCTAAAATTCTAGAAACCATTCTGGAACTCAAAGGAGCTAAGATCCCAAAACCATTAAATGTAATAAAATCACAATTAGAGCTCCATATTAACCATAGAGTCACCTAAAAGATGCTAATGACATGAATTCATCGAGGAGTACAATGGGTGAAATGAGGGAGTTGGGTCGAAAGTTGAGACCCCTCTCATTTCCTCATTTTCCCTGCCCAATTGGACAGAACATCCTTTTTCCAAAATCAATTTCTTCTGAGGTAAATCCCCACCTTGCCGATTACGTTTACTGCGATTTTGGTTGAAACCTATTCCGTTGTAATTGATGCCGTGGGCCCAAATCAAACACAATTATTAACTCCCTAAATTGATTTGTTTGATTTTAGGCAATTTATAAATTATAATTACCTAAAAAATCCAAACCAAAATGCCAACAAACCTGCAAAACGATTTAATCGCCTAAAAAGCGATTACATCCCTCAAATAAGCTCAACCGAAAGTACCTTCTTTTCTTCACTATGTGCGGCCCCTTATACATGAGACCTATAATATATACTTTTTTGAACTTAATTGTGTTTTCATCTGTATTGTGAAATGTTTCTTGCTGTTACAAGCCCTACAAAATGTTTTTTTTTTAATGTCAAATGACTAGATTTTGTTAAACAATCTTTATAACATTTGATATTCTGATTACTAAACTCTGTAAACCTTCAATCTCAAGTTCCTTATATGCATTTGCCATTCCTTCCTCTGATTATGCTTCCTTTTATAATGTGAACTGATTCAAGTAAAAAATTTGGATATCTTATGGTAATGCAACAAAGTGACAGCTTATACTGAAAAAGATATGTTTACTGAAATATACTATGTGTATGTTGCATGTCTAGTAATGTACGCTATAGCCAGGGTACTTATGGTTGATAATTGTGACTTTCTTCAATAACATGTGTCGGAATTTTCCTGTTGGTTAGAATGCTTATTCGGTGTCAGTTTTCCTTTTTAATGCTGAGGAAACTGTGAAAAATGGTATAAACAGTTGGAAATGTTTTAGTTTGTTTATTATTATTATTTTCAATCAATAATTTGTGTATCTTAAAGGCATAGTTACAATGTTCTTCGATTTATTCAAAAAGTCCCTAATAATTCCCAACCTTTTCGTCGAACAATTAATTAACGAAGTCTTTACGACTTTTGGAAAAATAGCAACTTTTTGAAAAAGTCCCGATTAAATATCTAATATATGAGATATATTTATTTATAATTTTCATAAGGAGTAATCTTATTTTATATTTTTTTCATATCTTACCTAACATTTTTCTTATTTATTTCCGAATTTTGCCAATTTTTTCCGAACTTTTTCTTAGACAAATAATTCCCGAACCCCGACTTGGCCATTTGTCTAAGAAACCTATCTAAGGAACTGTATAAGGTGTTTTCCCTTATTTAGTCTTATGTTGATGATGACTTTTTTCTTGTGTAGTTGACTTAATGAGGGCAGGAACTACTGTGATTCTGCGTAATGCAAAGATTGACATGTTTAAGGGGTCTATGAGGCTAGCAGTTGATAAATGGGGCCGTGTGGAGGTCACTGAACCTGCTAACTTTGTAGTTAATGAGGATAACAATCTGTCTCTAGTTGAGTACGAATTGGTGAACGTCGTGGAAGAGTGATTGGGAATTTCCGAAGTCAGTATTTTGAGATACGAAGAAGCTTTTGAAGTTTTTAAGGCCCTGATGGTTTGTTTAATCTCTTTCTCTGGTCACAAGCTGCTATTTAGGTACAGTTTTTATAGGAGTTTGGTATACGAATCATACTAAAGTGATATATGTTCCCTTTAATATTGCTACTATGAACTTGGGTTAGTTAAATATCTGTCTGGGTCGTTGGTCGGATGTAAAAAGGATCACCACTTGTTGCTTCCACCTCATACAGCGCCACTTGAACTTGGAAAGTAAATCACGTGTGTTAATGGAAAGATCTTTTTATTTGTTGAATCTTCTGTCTTTCGCTTTGAATCTTCGCAGTTAATTGTTTGCGTTTTCCCTTTTCCTATTAAGGTTTCAATACCAACAGTAATGGAAGTTTATGTTCTCATGCTATTATCTGCTCTGTGGTTCCTGGAAGTTTATGTGCTTCCAGTGCATTTATCTTTCATGATGAAGCTGAAGTTCCTTCTGGTTGAACCTGTGGAAGTCACAATCCATTGATATTCCTCAAGTTTTTTTTTTTTAAAATGTTGAATTGAACCAAAGAAGACAATACAGGTTATCAGTCAGGAACGGTGTTCTTTGGTAAATGGTTGCCCAGTCATTCATTCTGCAGCCTTTCTGTTGGTTAGTTTTTCAGTTTGCTGTTCAGTTATGCATGGCTGAGTTTTTGTTGCAGTTAGGATCAATGATCCTGAATCCTGATATATCAAAATGGTTCTGTCAATATAGTTCTGCACCTGAATTGTGTTGTAGTCAGGCATGCCTTCTAGTTTCAAGGCAATTGTGTGACATTTAGTTCATGTCCTTTTCCCCTTTGCTGATTTCTGGTAGGTTAATCACCCATTATGTCCATCTTCAGTTTTATTAATTTATTTTTGGTTCACGATATAGGCGGCAATCCTGGTTAGTAAGGTTCTAGGTTAGCGAACGTGTGGACATATCTCAACCATCACACCCCTCGAGACTTGGTGAACTACACACAACCAATGGATCAAGCTTTGCTTCCCCGATATAACAGTGTGCGCACGTCTCTCTTGCAATCAGTTGGCTCACTACAACTTTGCAATCAGTTTGCGAAACCCACTACATCCACTTCAACAATGGCAGCTAGGCCGGATAAAAATACCCTTTAACAAGGGTGTCCTGCCCTTTTAGGACATGGTTAGGGCCTAGTCAATCTAAACCCTTGAAGGGTTAGGGCAGAATTAGGGTCTTGCCCTATAACTAAGGGCAGGTTTAGGGCTGACACTAGCCCCTTTGACAACCCTACCTTAACCTGTTAAAATTCTAATCCATCTCACTTGAAACCCTAACCCTAAGCTCCTGATTAACTGATTCCCTAACTCAAACAATGTAATTATCTCAATACTTTGATTACAACCTTAGTTTGCTGATAAGATAGGTTCCATTTTATCTAGTTTTATTATTATACTTGTTTTACTTTGTTTTTAATATTTAATTTGTTTTAAAGAATTTCATTTATTTATTGGGTAGACATTCGGTGTAGAAAAAAATTGAGTTATCTAGATTGAGAAAAAAAATTCTCGCTCTTCTTTCCTGTTTTGTGGCCCTGCTTTGCCCTTGAGGCCGGGTTAGGACCTAGTCAATCCAAGCCCTTGAAGGGCTAGGGCTGACCCTTGCCTCACCCCGACCCTGCCCTTTGACAGCTCTAATGGCAGCCCTCCTATACTTTGCCAATGAGCCTGTGTTCCTTCTACTTGGACACCTGTATCTCCTCTTCATCCCCTTCTTTTATTTATTAGAGAAAAGTTCGTGGTCCACACCTTGATGTCCTCCATCTTCTTTGCTATGTCATGTACAGTGAGCTAAAGGTCATTGAGACTGAGGACACCGTAGTAATATGTTTCTCTATAGTTGCTACTTTACCTTCAGGATGAAGGCTGATATATCCTCCTCCGCAACTCTTATGCTCCGGGGGGGAGGGGGGGTGGGGGGGAGCCGGGATTCTCTTGCAGGGGGGCTATCTATGGGGTTCGAGGGGCATAACTCTCGATTTTTTTCAGGGTCAAGTTCATGGTTCATCGCATTTGTTTGTGACCCTTTGTAAGGAACATATTCCCCCATCCACCCACCCACCCCAACTAAACTCCACTCCAAAAAAAATTCGAGGGTTTCAGCCCCTGGGTCCCATGTGGTCCCGCCCTGCTTATGCTGGCCAGATGTGCATTTGGCATCTCGGCATATTTAAGGAACATATTTATTCATAGCATGTTGCAAAGCAGGATCGGTACCAATGCCGTCAACTCTCTCAAATTGGCTGCAAGAGGACGACCCTCTTGCCCATTTCAGCTCTCCCGTCCATCCCCGGCTAGGACTGAAGAACAAACCAAGCTACTCGTGAATAGCCTGAACTTGGCTTGTTAAAAGCTTGTCGATTGGTTCATTTAGGGTCCGTTCTGTTGGTGATTGGGCTGAGGACCCTAGACAGATTGAGTGCTTAGTTTTGTCGCATTTTGAAACTTTGTATACTTCGTTCATTCCTACTATAGAGGATATTGAGAAGGTTATTGGTTCTGTCAGGCCGGTAGTTTTTGAGGAGATGAATAATACCCTTGTTAGCCCTTACTCAAGAGAGGAAGTCAAGGTTGAAGTGCTTCAACTTGGAAGTTTCAAAACTCTAGGCCCTGATGGCATGTCGGGCATTTTTTACCATCATTGTTGGGAGTTAGTTGGAGAGGAGGTCTGTGAAGCTATATCAGGTGTTTTGAACGGGGGCTTGATGCTTAAAGCCCTCAATTATACTTTGATCACATTGATTCCAAACACTTCATCTCCTGAATCAATGCATGATTATAGGCCCATTAGCCTTTGCAATTTCATCTACAAAGTTCTTGCGAAAACAATTGCGAATAGGGTCAAAGTGCTTTTATCCCCAATAGATCGATCACAAATAATATTTTGACCTCTCATGAGTTGTTCCATTTCTTGAAGACAAAGACAAAAGGAAAAGAAAGTTAGATGGCCATCAAAATTGATATGAATAAAGCTTATGATAAAGTGGAGTGGTCCTTTCTAAGAAAAATGTTAGAGCAACTTGATTTTGACAGTCGTTGTGTGACTCATTATGCAGTGTGTTTGGTCGATATCCTATTCATTGCTAATTAATGGTGAGGCGAAATGGTATTTTAAGCCTTCCAGTGGTCTAAGGCAAGGGGACCCTTTGTCTCCTTACCTCTTCATTTTGTGTGTTCAAGGTCTCTCATCTCTTCTTCGGAAGGCGGAAAGTGAAAGTTTCATTACGGGTATTCGTTTGAATAGAAGATGTTCTCCAATATCTCATCTCCTTTTTGCAGATGATAGTATATTTTATATTTGAGCATCTTTGACGAAGACAAATGGTCTACATAATGTCCTTTCTGCCTACGGTAAGGCCTCAAGTCAAATGATTGACTACAAGAAATTTGGAATATCCTTTAGTAAGAATGTTCATTGGAAGTTTAGGAGGTTGCTAGCTAAAGGTTTGGGAATCAAGGCCTTAGTGAATCCTGGTTCTTATCTAGGGCTGCCTTTTTCTATAGGTAGGAGCAAGCAAGAAGTCTTTGCTTTCATTAAGGATAGACTTCTGGCAAGGCTTCAAGGATGGACAGGGAAGCAGTTATCACAAGCTGGCCATGGAGTGCTTATTAAGTCGGTTGCTCAAGCTATCCCGACATTCACAATGTCTTGTTTTAAGATTTCTGGCTCTATTTGCAATTCTATCAATTCTAGCTTAGCTAATTTTTTTTTAGTGGGGAGGGAGGATAAAACCTTGAGTTTAAACTACATTGAAAGAGTTGGTCTTTGCTTTGTGATTCTAAAATTAAGGGTGGCCTGGGATTCAGAGACGTTGATAGATTCAATGAGGCGCTTTTGGCTAAGCAAAGTTGGAGATTGGTAAAGGAGGAGCCTTCCCTACGGCCTGCAGTTTTAAAAGCAAAGTATTTCCCGAACTGTAAGTTTATGGATGCAAGAAAGGGGTCTAGTCCTTCTTGGGGTTGGCAAAGTATTTTGGTTGGGCGAAGGGTGGTTGCTAAAAGATTTCGATGGAGAATTGGTAATGGCTTGGGTACTAATATTTGGTTTGATCCGTGGGAAGACAACATTCCTAGTTTTAGAATTTTCTCCAGCATGCCTGATTCTTGTGAATATCATCAGGTTAGTGACCTTATTAATCAGTCTCTTGGTAGTTGGAAGCGGGAGGTGCTTCTATTTTTGAAGTCTAAGGTTGATGCTATCTTGAAGATCCCTATTAGTGATTGTGCTGCTCATGACAAAATTTTGTGGCATTTTGATAGTAGAGGAAGGTTTACAGTCAAGTCAGCTTACAAGCTTCTTTGTGTAGTTTTTCCTCTCCCTCATACCTTGAAATCATTGACATCTTTTAGGATCCTGGATAAGGTTTGGGATGAATTATGGGTTCTGAAAATACCTCCTATATTAAAAGTGTTCATATAGAGGGGGCTCACTCTCTTGCGGTCCAGGTCAATCTCTTGCAGTGGAAGATCTCAAACTCAAAAACTTGTCAACTGTGGGGAGCTGGTGAAGAGTCAGTAGATCATGCCTTGTTTCTCTGTCCACATGCAAAGTACGCTTGGTTTGGGGCTGCAATTCCAAGTTGGGATGGAATCGATTATCATTGTACTTTTGTTGATTGGTGGATTAATTTTCATGATATGTGTAGCAGAAAACGGGGCAAGATCGAAGCTCTTGGTACAAGTTATCTCTCTACTTTAGTCCATCTGGAATGTGAGGAACGGGAAGCTTTTTTAGGGTAGGATGATAGACATGTGTGCAACTATTATTAGAAATAGTGAGTTTGTTGCAGAGATTCAAAGTGCTGGTGTCCCTTGTAATGTAGGTTCTTTGGTTGGGAGTAGCATTCACACTTTGACGAGGGCGGACTAAATTAAATTACGATGGGGCGATGTCCTCCGAGATGGAGTTCATATAATCATCAGACTATGTGTCCAGGACCATTCTAGTCATATCATTGCTCGTCGTGCTTCTATCCGTCTGGGGTAGTCTTGCCATTGTGGCGGAGGCGTATGCAATTCTCCAAGCGGCTTTTTTTGCAATAGGGAAGGGCTGGAGTGATGTTGTTGTTGAGTCAGATTGCCTAGAGCTTTTGCAGTCACTAGTTTCATCTTCTCATCCATTGCAGTGGTTCCGTTCAGGCTATCACCCACGATATTAAAGTAGTGTGCAGCTCGATAAGCTCTGTAGTTTTCACCTTTGTTCGTCGAGATGGAAATGTTGAAGCTCATGAGATTGTTGCTAAAGTTTTGAAGAGTTTTTCTATATTTGGTTCTAGATGTCTTCCTTGTCCTAAGTTTGTCTAGGACCCTGGTGATCATAGCTTTCCTTTTGTTTGTTGTTAGAAGAGTTGTCGATTAAAACAAAAAAAAAAAAACATTAAGTAAAATAATGAAAGTTCTAGACTTTAAAATAATGGAAGTTAGCACTAAGGGAATTCTTTTTGCACTCGCACCGAAGACATCCGTAGTGCCCTTGTAAGAGCAATAGTTCACTCCACGGGCAAGGATCAAACTAGTGCTTCTCGCTCTCACAAAGCCGCCTCTTGAACTGTCAGGAACTTAGGGTTATTTTTTTCTAACTACGTGGTTAATTGTTTTAAATTTTATTTTTCGAAAAACCAAGGATAGATGGATGAACCATAGGGGTAAATGAATCTTAACACAATTAAATGAAGTTAAAAGGAGGACATGTGGCAAGAAAAGGGGAACCGAGATGCCCTTCATAGCGTCACCGATTGAGGAGGTGATTATTTTCCCTCTTGTAAAGCTTTGATCAATGTTCCAAGGAATGGAATTTATGATTGGATTGATTCATTCTCTGATGCGTAACATTGATCCCATAGGTGTTTAGTCCCACATCGGATATCTATGTCCGAGCACTCAGTCTTATTAAGTTCCATTGGCCCTCGTATGGTTTGTACCCGATTTTGAGGTGTCTAGTGGTGTGAAGCTTATTAAGGTGAGTGTGTGTGTGTGTGAGAGTGAGTGAGTGGATGTGTTTTTCCTCAAGTTGCCTCCAGCTTTCCTTTATGGTGTTGTGTTAATATGGAACGTGTATATAATTGGTCGGTTTATGGCTTATTAAGCTTTTCACTCTATACGAGAGTAATGATATGCTTTTCATCCTCTTTTAAGACTCACCCTTTTAGAATCGATAGAACACTGTTCAAAACACGTGTCTTTTCTTTTAATGTGTGGCACTAGCAAATTGAAAATAATAAGTTTAAAAGAAAAGTGGAGCTAGAATTACCTAAAACGAATATGGACACCGACACACATTGTATAACCAAATCCAATTCTCTCTTGCTACATTCCTCAAATAATCCGATTCATGCAGATTCTTTCCCCAACTAACGAAGAGATCTTGATGGAATTGTCACATATGAAATTAAGCATAATTTTGCAAAAAAATACCACACTTTCTTACTAGAATTTGTACTATAACACATATAAGATTAAACCATGCGTCATATCAATTAAATCACTTCTTTTAATTTTTAATAGAAATAAAAACATCAGTAGAAAGCAAAAATGAAAAACAAAAATCTTCATATATCATCTAATAAAAAAAATCTCTTGAATTAAATAATCAAAATAGAAGAAGAAAAAGAACATCCGGACCAAGGAGATCTAAGGTGTAAGGTAAGACCAATCATTCATTAGGACGATCGATTGCTACTCACATGCTTTCCCATGAAAGCCTCTACGCCCCCCACATGTGGTAAAACCCAGCGGAGCCAGTATTTCTAGTAAGGGCAGCAATAGCTGATTAAAAATGTTAGTAAGTGTCCATGAATTTGTGGAAATAATTATGCGTGTATAAGATATTTTAGGTCTTAGGTGATGGGGGGTATAGCCCCCTGATTTTTTAATTTTTTTATTATTATTATTATTTTTTACGACCAAGTTTGTGACCATCTCATTTGTACATATAGTAGATGTATTGTTTCTCCTTGTTTACGCAGGACACCTATCCTCTAAAAGTATGGCTCCAACAGCCATTGAAGGTTCTAGATTCTTCATATAATTAAGCACTAATTTTATATTTTGTTGAAGATCAATAGATCGCTCCACAAGTTGCTCCTCACTCTCACAAAGCCCCTTCAATTGCCCATGAAGTCTGGTTAATTTTTTTTTTCCCCTAAAAACCAAGGGTAGATGGGTGAACCCTAGGGGTGAGTGAATCTTAGCAACATGGTAGAAAAAGGGCCCCCAAGACGCCCTCCTCTGGGCAGGAGGTGATTATTTTCCTTTGTTGAATATCTTTACCATGGTGAAAACTACTCTCCAGCAAGCAAGTGGGCTCGCCCCATTTGGGGGGGGGGGGGGATTGTGGGGCCCACAGTTACGCTGTCAATATTCACCTGACTGTTTTCCATAAATTGGACGAGGCTAGTCTGCTCGTTGAGTCTCTCAATTTTCACCTGATTATAAGCCATTTCCAACAAAAGTAGGGGAAACATAAATCATCTTATATTGAAGCCATCAAAAACTGCATAGATTGTGAAGGTTTTGGAGGGCTTCAATTCAGTGCAGGTACAATCCGCAACCCAGATTAGATTTCCAGGATACCAAGGATTTGGTGAAATTAAGAGCAGAGTTGGGAAGAATGTATTATGTATGAATTTCATCCAGACATAAAATAGAGATCCATGAAATGATTTTCTTCTGAAACGGGATGACCCTGTTTGGGATTTCCTCGAGAAAAACAAGATGCCTGGAAGTGTTCATCTTTCATTAAACTGTTTCAGAAGGGTAGGACTGCGGGACAATTTCAGGAAGGACTCATTCAGAACGGTGTGGCCTGCGACTTCTCAGTGCAAACTGGGAACCTCCCAGTCACTCTTAAAAACTGAAAAATACTACAGGCCAAGTTTTGATCACACTAGTCAGGTTTCAGCACAGATCAAATATCCATAAAATGCTTCTAAATTCACTCTAGATAATCTAGAAATGTATTTTTGGATCCAATTTCTAGGCTTTGGCATCTGTGAACCTCAACCATAAGCTTATATAGGTCTTCCTGAATTTCTACCTGCCTTAAAAAAAGTTGAAAGTGCTAAACATTATGATTTTGAACCAAGAAGTATGCACCCTTACCTTTTTAAGCCTTGTGATCCAGTTTATGAGCTACAAAAAGTCCTATCTCAGTCCGCAAAGTAGGCAGATGGAGTCAGTCACAATCCAATCCAAGCAGAAAAATAGAAGCTGAGACTACGCCCAAGAAGTTCGTGCAAATCAATACCTAGAATTCAATTCTGGAAGATGGGATCTTCTATTTCTAGTGTGATACCTACCTACTTCCTGATAACTCGGTAAACACCTTTGACCTCTGGTCTACATTGAATCAAGAAGTATGCCACTAGCAGAAGCTTTATAAGTTTACTGAAATCCATGAAACTACCACCAAAGCAGCGCACCCAACAAAAAAATTCATCCATCTACAATACAAGAACAAATTACATAGGGAGACTATTAAGAAATGAATTAAATATATAGTTATAAGACCTTATAAAAGCTAAAAAGATGCCAATTAACAATATAGTCAGTAATTTAAATGGCCGGTTGCAATTTTGAGTCTTGATTAAAGATCCACAAGCAAACTACCACTCAAAGTACACAGAACGAAGGCAATATGGAAAGTCTCCAACCTGAAGTCACCTACAATGAGGGGTGATCACAGCTCTAAACAAAATGAACAATGGAAAGTGAAGGTTGTGGGTCTGTAACATAGAAATAGGGAATAGGGTAAACCGACCTAATGAATCGTTTCAGGACTTTCTTGAACAGTCATATACCAAAATTATTTGCTTATGGAATTGACTTTACATAACTATTGTGTCCAGAAAACATATGGTTAACCCAGAGAAGAAGAAAAGGGAATGAGACACCTTGTGCATTTTTACAAAAAATGGTCACAAACATGGTTCTAAGATTCTAGTACGCTAGCAGAAGTAGAAACACTGATGCGCCACAAAAGAACTATTATGCTCCTGCATCTTGAGAACAAGAGGGAGATATGTGAATACTGCAGCTTGAGTTGACCATGGATAGGAGATATGTGAAGACTGCAGACCGTGGGACAGGAGCGGAGCTATTCTTTTTCTTCATCCTTGTTATTAATCTTTACATATGCTCGTGTCCACTGTTTTGCATCTTTTCCTCCAAGTATACAGTGGTTTGATCTAAAAATATGCTTGTTTTATCATGCATGAGGCATCCTATTATTCTTATTATTGGGGTTATTTATTTTGCCAGATTGTATTTTATTTTTCTTTTTTTGCTGAAGCATATAGATTTAAATTTTTAGTACTTAATCTTGCATCGTTTCTTTTCCTTGGTTTCCTCTTAAATATTTTCTGATGTATACTACGTACCATAGTTACAGAACGAGAAGCGAAAACGAGAAACAAAGCAAAAGCGAGAAGCGGGAAGCGAAGCTAAAAAAAACCTTAGGAAACGGGAAGCGAGAAATGAGATATAGGCTATATCTTTGATTTTATCTTACATGAGATTTTTGTGTATAGCTATACTCATTCTCATTATATTATTATGGGTAGCTATATCTTTGATTTTATCTTACATGAGATTTTTGTGGAAAATTAGGTGCCTTAGGTTCCAAACCAACGATACTTGCTTAGAGTCTACACCCTAGGCTATAGATTGTGGTCTACCCCATCACTTCACACATACACTTCCATTTGACTACTAAATGGGACGTGATGGAAGCGAGCTTCCTAGGATGCAAAGTTGTCCGAGGAAACGAGTTTCCTAGGAAGCGAGTCTCTCTAAGGAAGCGAATCTGGGAAACGAGATTCCCACCTTGAACATAGCTTCCCTGCAACTATGTACGTACTCACTACTCACAGTCACATGTCAATTTGGACCTTTTCCTTTTTGGGCAATGCTAGCATCACTTTCTTTTATACTCACTTTCTTTATGGATCAAACATGTGTTATTGTCTTCCATTAAGAAAATGACACATGTTTCCACTAACAATCTCTCCAATCAAAAAGAGAGTGAGTCTTAAAAGAAAGTTTTGCTAGCATTATCCTTCCTTTTTTGGTTCCTTTCTTGTATCTTTTTGGCTTTGTTATTTTTCGTGTAAGGATGCATGTTTCTGTCATGCTTGGAATTATACAGCATATTATATTAAATACTGTTGGTATTGTATTCATGCGTTTTTTTTCCTTAATTCATTCTTTGTACTTGTATTTTTTTCCTTCATAATACAATGTTCTCCTAGAATTGAGAATTCCTACTAGGAACTTGGAAGTTTGAGAGGGAGATTTTGTTGATATATGTAATATTGAGGGTATAGTTGTAAAAGGATATAAATGTAATGTTCTCTTAATATAAGATGCTAGTAGGGCTTTCTTTCCCTCACTAAGCAATTTACTCTAATCTCTCTTCTTCCTCTTTTCTCTTCTCTAAACCCTAAATCCTCCACACCCCATCTCTAACAAATTTAATAGACCCATAGAGTGATTGGAGGATAGAAGCACCAGAATGGTAGAATAGGCATAGTGCATGTGACTAAATCAAAGAAGAGTCACCAAACAAAGTAAGACGTCATAAGTCTTGCAATTAACCTAAAAGAAACAGTAAAGACAATGAGACACATAGCTTGGGGAAAAAGAAGAGGTTAAGAGTTGGAAAAGAAGCTAACTGTGCTCGGTAAAAAAAGAGGCTCGGAGTTGGAAAAGAAAATCTAATTGTGGTATTTTACAACCATTCTGTCCGTTCTATAGCACTTACTTTGTTGAAGGCTTGAAGCATCACCATGGTCACCCTGCTGTATTTATTCTTTTACCCTATCACCTCTAAACATTGCATAAAATCTAGTTATTGGCACCTTTTGTTCTTCTGTTCAGCCTCCACCCCAATCCCTTGGCTTTCCAACATATAATTTATCGAACAGGCAAGCAAGATCATGCAATTAGCCAATTACTGCATCCCCCACCCCACACCCTCCAAACCACCACTTTCTTCTTCTTTTACCGAACTTCAATCATCCTCCTCCTTAACCTCAACTTCATGCCCATGATCAAACTTATGCCTCGGTAACATGTCAAAGATTCATGTCTAGGAGATAATCCATAGATCTTTGAATTTCCATAAACAGAAGAAATGTGATGGAAAAAAAATATAGCAAAAGATATACTATTTACAAATTAATTAAAAAAAATATTCCTTATGGTTAAACTAGCACTAAATTAAACAGTAAAAAAGAAATATAAAAAAGTAGTAACAAAAAGAATATAAATATAAGTAACCACTAAAATATACATAAATGCTTAAAAACTCAGAATGATTAATGATCACTAAAGATACATTGATTCATTATACCTTCCATTTATCAAGGATTATTCTTGAATTTTTAGAGGTTAAAGATAAAATTTGATGATAATGACCTCATATGCTGAAATCCGAATACACTGGCATTTGATCACAGAGCATGATTTTTGTTCAACCATGAGAATTAAGAAGTTCTCGAACACATAAGTTTGAGGCATTAGAGGGTAGAAGAAATGAGTGCCGATATTAGGAGAATGAAGTGTTTCTTTCCAAAATTTAAGTTTCATCCCCATGTCATTCTACTACAATACAAACATGGAGGATTTTGTCAGACAAAAGAATAAACACAACTGTTTCAGTGTCCAACCAAATACAACCAAGTTTCACGACCTTTGACCTCCACATTATATGCTAAGACACATTCAGAAAGGCAGCCACTGCCATACTCATCCTGTTGTCTTCATCATTATACTCCTACTACCCCAACTAAACATTAGAAAGATCCAATATGACTTTTTTAATTAATCTTTTAGAAGGGATGTGTCACCCTGAACAACCTTTATTTAGATCAAAATTCTTTATAAGATCTCATAACCCCATTTCCATTTCAAAATCCAAAATAATATGGTTATCGGTGGTTATTGTCCTTTGCAATAACAAAGTTCTGGTCTCCAACCTTCACCCACAAGACATTGCATTTCTTACACAAATAATCCATCGAAGACCAAAAATGCATAAGAAATTTCATTTAATGCATGTGAATCTGAAGTAGCTGGGTGTATGAAGAACCCTTTTTAGCATCGTCTTCATAGCAATAGGTTGATAAGCTGAATGTCAAACGGATAACTCAGATGGAGATTATATAGGTATGCAGAAAGTTATCATCCATTAAGCTTTATAACCAATTTCTCAATCCCAAGTAATTGATCTCCACGCTCCAAGAACTTGTGTGCCTCCTTTTTCCAAGGACATGTACAAGACCTTTTTGTTCATGTGGTACACTCAATTGGAGATCATGTTGGAAAGGGAGGAAAAATATTGTCTACATAGCTTTGTATCAGGCGACTGATCCCCATGCACCAAGACCTTGCATCCTTTTCCGATGACAACAAATAAATAAAGAACCTCCGAAGAGAAAAAACAGACACACAAAATGTCGAATATTAGACTCACAGTAAATGTTGAAAAAACACACTCCCTGTTCTAGCCTCATCTGGTAACTCGCCACTACTGTACACTCACTACAACATAATGGACCATTCCTTCCACCACATAAGCTAGCAGTCTAGCTATCTCTCATTGGCTGATACTCAACCACAAAAGACTGTTTAGCTCCCTATCTTTCTCATCCAGAGAATTGAACCCTCCCCTCATTCCACCAATAAACTCTATTGCTCACAACTCGTGAAAGAAATTTCTAATCTGATAATGGTGGGCAATAAGGAAACAAAGGCCGATCAGAGATTTTCCTTCTATCACAATTCAAAGAGAGTATGCTACAATAGGCTAAATATATGTCTAGCCACCACTTTTATTATCTTTCATTTCCTATAATCTTATTCTGTTCCATAATGTTTCGATCTCCACTAATTATTGGAAGACAGAATTCATTAAACAATTGGCAGCTTCACGTATTTGACCCATCACATATTCATTGAATACTACTTGAAGGCATAGTACTACCACCCATGACCCATAATAACAAAGTTCATCGATTTTTCCAAAGAATAATATGCGACTTTTTCAACGAACAGATCTAAATTGTTAAGAAGCTTTTCTTTTTCCCATCGTTATTGTTCAGAAGCTTTTTTTAGATTTCACATACAAACCCAAAGAAAGAAAAGCATATGAGCTGTTGTACAAACTCCTTATATGCCCAAGATGACACTTTCTACTTTTCCAATTTATCACATATATCAAGAAGATATCGAACTCTCGCCACCATGAAAGTCCCTTTTTTTTTTAATAGCATGATTATTGATTGCATGAACTGCTGTATTAGGCAAGAAAATAGTTATAGTAGCATCTAACACTGGTCAAAATCATGCTGAGGAAAAAAATTACATCCCAATCTTTTACATTTAGTCTCATGGATTTCAGGCTAAGCCAAAAAAACACAATAGAAGAATGTGTGTTAACCAGTGAAAAACCATCAGAGAGCATTACTAGTTTATCTAAGTTGAAGAGTCACAAGAAAATCAATCTAGCTGTTCGCAGCTCATTCAGTTCTTCTAACTTAATGGACACCAGTGTCTTAGAATCCAGGGAGTTTTGTACATAAAAACTTTGCTTGAATCCACTGGACATCATCATACGTCATCATTGCCAGCTGATCATATTAAAAATAAGTTCAAATCAATTTAAGTCTGCAATCAAGGTAACATTAAATGTCTCTATGGTTCATATCAAGTTGAACAACATCATAATAATGTAGACATTAAATTAACTTGTGCAAGTCAAAAGAAAAATATCTACTACGTCATCTTTGGAAGCTCTCAAAATGCAACTTAGCCGTCTTTCAGCTCATTCAAAACATCTAACTTATAGCCATCACTGTCTTAGAATGCAGGAGTTTGGCACATAAAAACTTTGCTCGAACCCACTTGACATTCATCACACGTCATCATTGCAAGCTGATTGAATACATCAAATCAGTATGCCCCTTTAGTGATCATATTGACATCAATATTATGAAATCAGTTGAGTTTGATTAAAAATATTTAGAATACATTGTCTACATTTAGTGACTATGTTTTATAAGAAGAAAAAAAATAATAGAAAATGTGGGCATTACACTTGTGAGCAACCAACAAAAAACTAATAACTTATCTAGCCTGAAAACCCACAGCTAGTTCCGAAGATATATGGATCATTTCTCATGTAACATGGAAGGACACTTAAACATTTCAACTTTAGGACATTCTTCCTGCAGTATCTGTGGTTCATATCATTGATAAACTTGCACAAAACCGTAAACATTACCATTGATAAAACAAAAAATCTTGGGATATATGCAGTAACTACAACATGGCACTCCTGCCAGACGTAATGGCCATGTCTTTGCACAATCACTCCTTTAATTGGTAAATAAGGAGTTTATACATGAAAGAAAAATTGTCTTGTATTTATAGTTTATACTTCTTGCATAAAATTGAATTTTACTTGTCCCAGGATGAATAAAATCAAGGACACGAAACATAAACGAAATCTAGCCTTCAACAATAAGATAAGATAGGTAAGATTCCCCGGACCAGAGTTGTGACTATCCCATGAGAATTTAGCAATTAGAGGTTTTAACAAAAATACTAAGAATTTTTTTAGAAAGTTATCAAACGGTCAAACTCTAAAAAATATTAGAGCTTATGTTTTAGAATTTATTTTTTAGAGCTTATATTTTATTAGAGTTTCCAAATGAACCCTTAGGCTGTTAAATGGGTATCTAGAGGCAGCACATGCCCTAGGCAATACTTGACATTAGGCAGGTGCACAAGAATCTCAGGCCCCACGCAGTCTGGTGATCATGATTATGATATATATATATATATATATATATTGTTTCTTTGCACTCAGTTTAGCAGGGGTTAGTATCTGTTGGTAATGACAAGATTGTATAAATAAAGAGTGAAAAAAAATATAAAGCAGGCTATGCAAATGAAAAAAAGCTCACACCTCAACAAAGAGCAGCCAAAAACACTACAGAAATGATACAAAATTCTCCCTAAAAGAATGCAGGTCAAGAAAAGTCCCTTTCAGCTAGCAGAAAACTTGCCACATTGGCTCCCTCCTCTTTTTTTTTTGGAAACTTGCCACATTGGCTCCCTCACACCAAAAACCAGGAATTTAATGATGTTTAACCACAAGTATTCTTTGGAGAGAGATCAATCGTCAAAAACCCTCCCTCTTATTCCTCACTGCTCCAAAAGAATACCTCTTTGGGGATCCAAATCACTCACCATCCAGTTGGATAAGAGCTCCATAATTGGATGGCATGATCCAGTGGATCCGAAAGAAAGGCAGGACTTACCCAAGATTTATTGGGCATAGACGCATAGTGATAGTGTAAAAGCAAATAATCCACTAACTCTTCATTTCCAGAGGAAAGGAAACATCGATTCTTCATTTGCCAATCTCTACTAAAGTGGTCAAAGGCAAGGTTCTGAATATCGATATCGCATGACATAGTGAGCCGTGGAAAGAAGATATATCGGGGATTATCGTAGGATATATCAATATCGCTGGAACAATATTGCACGTGGAGGGAAAATTGAAAAAAAAAAAGTGAAAAACATGGAAATTTTCAATGAAACTTCAAGAAATGCTAAAATAAATGTTAACACATCTAAGAATTAAATTTTAAAAAAAAACATCAATGTATATAAGAGTTGTAATGAGAAGGGGGCCATGGATGTGCGCTAACGCTGATGAAAATGTATGATTCACTAATATTGATGTAACTTACATAAAAAGGTTCATTCATTACTCAATCAAGCATAACAATTAACTCAAATATAATCAGTTTCATATATAATAGTTAATAACTTAATACATCAATAATGGTATCTCCAAGTATCCAATATCAACAACTACAACTACAATCACAAGCTCACAACTACATGTAGTTACATGGAGGGTCAAAGCCATCTTTGTCCTGACTAAGCAGACAATAATACTGGTTCTCCACATAAGTAAATTATTGTGTCCAGCTCATCATATTATGATATAATGATGTATACTCATGTACATAACGTTGGAAGTCATCTGGTCCAAGATGTAGCAACACTCCCATCAGTGAATGACAAGACAAGACAAGACAAACAGCTAAGACCAAGCCACTAACCATTTTTATTTTTTACGAGCCTGCCTGCCACATAAAGTTGTACACCTCCATACTCATCCATACGATTCATACCCAAAAACATATTCATAAGATTCTTTTGGAATTTAAATTTGAGAGTATTTTAAATGGAGGGTACCTATAATGTTCTTATAAAAAATTGTAAAGTTTTGAATGTAAGTCTTTTTCTACTGAACTGTTAGTTAACTTTTGACCATGTAGATGACAATATTTTTGAAGACCAAAATATGAGACTTTTTTCACCGGATTCTTGGGTTTTAATTATATTTTGATATGGTAAAATTTATGAAATTTTAAGATTTGAGAAATACATTAGCATTTGAAAGTTGAAATTTTGAACATTGCGCTAAAGAGTGGATTTTGTTCTTAAACTAAAAAGTTGACTTTTTATTCTTCAAGAATTTGGATCTAGGATAATTTTTATTGAATTTAAATGGAGAGTATAACCTTTTACATATAAATATC
Source organism: Tetracentron sinense (assembly GCA_015143295.1). Classification (NCBI taxonomy): domain Eukaryota; kingdom Viridiplantae; phylum Streptophyta; class Magnoliopsida; order Trochodendrales; family Trochodendraceae; genus Tetracentron; species Tetracentron sinense. The sequence goes on along the minus strand of CM026567.1, from coordinate 29,334,066 downwards.
TTACGATATTTATTAACCTCCGATATCGACAACTCTCTCGTTACAACTGGACAATGAAGCAAACTTTTTTGCTACAATAGAGACTAAAGAGTAAAGTCCACAAAAATCAGGCATGGACATAGGGTCGACTTCCCACACTCTAACATCATCTCAAAATCAAACTTCATCCCCTCTTCTCACTTTGAAACTAATATGCTTGAACTCATCATTGACATTTTTAACAGTAAAGAAGATAAAATCTTATAAAAAGATAGGATTTCAAAGAGAACTAGAGTCATGTTCACATAGGGCATAGTTTGAAACTTGGCCGAGTTACTCGACTCGCCTGAATTTCGAGTCGAGTCGCCTCAAAACTCCAAAGAGGCACTATTTGCCGATTTATTCAGGTGACTCGGTCAAGTCGACCTGAGTTTTTCGACTTACCGGACTAGGTCGAGTCACAGAAGGGCATTTTTTTAAACCTAAACTCGAACGTCCAATTTTTTTACATCATATTTCTTTGGGTCTACAAAGACAACCTAATATGGGTTCTGTTAACCTAGTTTATTTTTTTGAGGTAGTAAAATCAGCATACTTTGACTTCTTTTAACACAGGTTTTTCAAGTTATTACATATATATTCCGAGTTTGACCGAGTCGAGTTTTTTTCGAATTATCCGAGTTACTCAACCCGGCTAACTTTCGAGTCAAGTCAAGTTTTCGGGTTTTTGAACTATGGGTGTGAACACACTGCAAGAACAAACCTCAATATTAAAAGAAAAATAGAAAGTAAGACTACAGATAATAGACCCTAAATCAGTAGATAGATGAACACCTGCCTTCCCATAGTCCTTGTTGATAGCACACCACGAGAATTGTTATCAACAGCCAAATATTTTCTCTAGGAAATGTCTGGTTGTCAAAACTCATTCCATTTCTCTCCTCCCATATACGCCAACAAACAGCCCACTATAGTTTATTTCGGGTGATAGCATTGGAAGCATCTAAAGCCCTCATACCCCAATTGGAGATAAAATTGAAAAAAGAGGAAAACTCAATGGATCCCAACGAGAGCAAGAAAATGATCCCAAATCCATCTAGCTAGGAGATAATGCAACAAAACATTGTCTACCAATGTCTAATCAGCCTCACGTATAGCATTAGGCATTCTCTTCCTCTATATTTTAAGTGATTCGTGGTAACGATTTTGTCCATGGTCTTTGTCCAAAGGAAGAATGATATCTTAGAGAGAATTCTAGGATTCCACACAACCCAATAAGAAATTCGGACAGGAATCCTCATGGAACATATGGTAGAATGATCTAATAGAAAATTGGCTACAACCATAAGGCAGTGTAGTCAAGGAGTCTAGGCGATTAGGCCCTAGCTAGGTGACGCGCAGACAATGCCTAGGCGATAAAAATAACTAATATATATATATATATATATATGCACATTTAATATTGTAAAACTTGAATGTAAGTCTTTTTCCTGTTGAACTAGTTGACTTTTTGACCCTGTAGATAAAAATATTTTTAAGACTAAAATATAAGACTTTTTTTTACTAGACTTTTGGGTTTTAGTAATGTTTTAAGTTTTAACATGGTAGAATTTATAAAATTTTAAGATTTGAGAAATACCTTAGCATTTGCAATTTAAAATTTTGACATAATCCCTAAAAAACGGATTTTGTTCTTGAACTGGAAAGTTAACTTTTTATTCTTCAGGAGTTTGGATCTAGACAAATTTTATTGAAATCAAATGGGGGTATAACCTTATTTACATATAAATATCTCAAGTAAATGAAAGTAAAGTTTAAAACAATTTACTTAAATGATGTTTATATGTAAATAAGATGTTGAAGCTGTAAAACGGACTAACAGAGAGAGGTCAGGTGACTGCCGCCCGCCTAGAGAGGCGCCTAGGTGCTTAGGGTCCAATATCGGCTGGGCAACCACTTAGGCAATGCCTAGGCAACGGCTTGACTACACTACTATAAGGTAGTTTCCATTATGGACAAAAACTGTACATGAAAAAGGGAATGAGAAAAACTCCACCTCAAGAAGCTAAATATGAACCGAGTCGTCGCAAAAAAATAATTGACACCATCTATACATAAAATTTGAAGGAGTGACGTCTGCAAACTCAAGGAGATGGGATGACCAACTGTAGATATACCACCCCAAGAAGGAACAAAGACAAAGCAAGGAGCCCTCCGACCCTTGAAAAAATCATTTGTTTCTCTCAAACCAAAGACTCCAACAGACTGTACCTGGAAGAATACTCCGCAATATGTTTCCCTTTTGGCCACAAATACCTTTGGCCCAACCTAGAATCAGGCCTTTGTTGTCTTTGGACAACAGTCTGTCATCTCCAACGATGATAATCGAATTAAAGTGATTCACCAATCTAAGGAGATCATCCACTTCCCAATCATTTAGATTTATTCTCATCATAGGATTCCAAATAATATTATAATCAACACGTTCAAAACAACAGGTCACCTTCCAAAATCCCTTCTCAGGGCCCAAATATCATTCCAAAATTGATATCTTCCCCTCTACCCAACTTGAATTTGATAAATTCGTCAAACTACTCTTGAAGTTATGTAAAAATTAAGTTCCAAGGAAGTTACGTAAAAATTAAAAAAGTTTAGGAAATATTGGAAATCTAAGATGAAACTTTAGAGATTCAATACTTAAACATAAATACACATTTAGAATTCATTATATTACTGATGCAAGCATGCAGTAGTCAAAGGTGAGAATCATGTTAAGTGACATGTGTTGTCTGCTTGTATGAGCTTTAATTTCTTTTTCATATTTCTCTATATTGTCAAACTTGTTTAACTATATTTTATCCTCTTTGTTAAGTGAAGGGGATATGTAACATCATTTTATTCTCTTTATATTTCAATGATTATCCATGTTAATTGTTTTAAAAACCTGAAAAACTTACGTAAGCACATTAAAGTTGATAGATAATTGAAGGTCAATTTAGTTTCTAAACCTATTTCAATCTTCTCTGCAATTGATGAGTTCAATGTTTTTACAAGACCGAATCAATATGTAAAGAAGAGGAAATGGGTAGTTAAATAATTTTAGAAATTATTTAATTTTTTTATATTAATAAAAAGCCCTTATGGGTATAATATACTAATAATAAATTATTAAAATAATAAATGTATAATTTATAATAAGGTTAATGCTAATAATACTCTAATAATAAAATTATAATTAATAATAAGGTTAATGCTAAGAACACATGTCTTTCCTTATGAATAAAGTAAGTTTAAAGCGAGTGGAACTAGCATTACCCTTTAAGTTAAAACTTAAAAGTCCTTCAATTTATACCTTTTTTTACACTTCAATTAACTTTCACTAAAGTTTTGTATTTTCTCAACACTTTCTTTCCCTATTTCAGTCGAAGTTTACCGAAGCTATTGAAGTTTACCACGGAATCCAGTATTTTTAAAATACAAGTGCATTTCGCTTCAGATACCACAAAAGTCGACTCAATTCGGCCAAAGTTGACCGAATTGAGTCAATTTTTGACACCATGCCTTTGGCCCAAATCTCGAATTCCCACCGTACTTAGCATTGGCAACTCTCTTCAATAGGCTCCCAAACTCTTCCCCAATCCCCGTATCTCTATAGCCACTTACCCAACATAGCTTTGTTCATTTCCTTCAATGTCCTTAAAGCTTAAACCTAAACCCCCTTACCAGTTCCAACACCGGTTTACAAACCTCTTTCCACTCCACTAAATGATATTTCCTAGTCTTCACCTTGTCATTCCATAGAAAATTTCTTTAGATTTTTTTTCTAACTTATCTACTATAGTCACATGGATGGTGAGCATGGACACAAAGTAAGTCGGTAAGCTTGCTAACAAGCTTTTAATGAGGGTGTCCCTGCACCTTGAGATAAATGCCATCTATAGACCAACACATACAAACCCTCAAACCCCTTCGGATCCCACCTGCTTAAAGAACAATACTTTCCATCGATATTGCTCCTCCATAAACTTTCCCTTTATTCCCCGTACCTCCAAAGCAACTTGTCAGGGAAGGCCTTGTTTATTTTCCTTATATGTTTGATACCCAAACTCCCTTCTCTGATTAGGCTTGCACACCTCACTCCAGGCCACTTTCCCAGCAATCTGGTGCCTGTGATTACTGCCCCCAAAGCTCAAACCAACTAATTTTACCTTTAAAAAAGAAAAGAAAAGAAAATGGATTCAAGATTTGAGTCCATGCCCCTCTAGACCCTTGAGTAACCTCTTTCCCTCCCTCCAAACTCTACCATTAATAAGAGATATCTCTACCTCAATTATGCTATGGAGCATCTATAGGAATGCATTCAGGGTTTCCTTAGGAGGATGGAGATGCTTCTACATTTACAAGACAGATGCCACAAACAAAAATATGACAAGTTGGTATTTAATAAAATTATACCCTTTTTGTCAGATTTGGGGCTCAAGAGTCTTAGTTGTAAGATAATGGTTGTTGCCCAAACGCTCCAAAGCCACCAAATACAGTGTAGCAAGTGCTCCCTTTCTTATGACACTGGGTGTGGGCTCTTTAATAGTCTGTTCGGGGTTATCTCTCTGATCAATGGTTACTAAGAGTTCTAAATCATGTCTCTTCTGACTTCTGAGTTGTTTTACTCACATAAACATCCACAACAATGTTGTAGCATCATTTTAAGGGAAAATGCATCCAGATAAACTTTCTCATTTCTGTTATAACTTAATAATGTCACAATTCACCAAAGGAAATTGAAACAATGATCAGAGTATGCAAGGCGGCAAGGTAAACTGCTACATTCATCACTTTAATAGCCATAGTTTTCACCTATCTAAGAACCAGAGATGCCTTTAAAAACACAGTAAATCAATCTTCGTATTTCCAAGGAAATCATTGTGGAACTATGGAAATATCAAAGGGCTCATTTAACGGCTTTAATATGAGGTTCGGCCCTTTTTTCCCTTAATTAATAAACCATCACTAGTTCATTACTTATCAAAAAGGAAAACCAAGGGGCTGTTTTCTTTTACATTTTTACAAATTAGTACCCTACTACCCTTATCTTTCAGGATGACTGTTAGGGCCTATAGCACGAAAGAAGACCCCTGATTTCTACAAGTATCCCCCCCAAAAAGATCATATTTCTACTATTATAGCCACTAAGTTGCTAATGTATCCATTAACACCAACCGTGTGAGCTGCCTTTGTCAAAACTGAACAAAATATCTTGCTTCAGAATCCACAAATGCTGACTGCTACTTTATCACCAATGACTTGTCCTGGCCTAATTTCAATGCTGACACCTGGATCCACTTCATCGAGAAGTTGGCCAAGAGACATTTCATCAACTTTTTTTTTAATTGATAAATAAATAATAGTATTAATATATCAAGAAACTCCGTGAAAAGGGTAGACATCTCATCACTTATGCCCATAATATTGTGACCAGACTTACTCTACTAAATATTCTTTCTTATTATGGATATTGACCCACCATTCTTTTCTTTCTCGCAGATTCAAAATAACACAAGGCAAGACCCATGTGCAAGGGGAGACACCAATTCCACTAGATGTCTCTTCATAATTACATAGAACTACCCCAGTTTATGTATTAGCATCAGAAATTTTTGCAAGAGAATATAATATTTCTATCAATACAAAAATATGATAGTTCTGTTTTCATTTAAACAATTTTTTTAAGCATTCATAACTAAAGCCATTACTAACGATATCTATAAAGATTCTTGAATTTTTGGGCAAGAATATAAAAGCAGAGATAAAATTCAAAATGATAAAATCAACAAATGGGGAAAAAACAATGAATGGATTGAAGGAACCCAATTTTTGACAAATGTGCATGTCTAATAACTTTTTGACATAGAATCTGATCCAGGACCAATTTTTGGATGATTCATAAACCCAAAATCCATGGAAAGCAAGATATGTCAAGAACCTCATGTAGATGATAAGGATTGAAGGAACCATAAAGGTAATCATCACTGTAAACTAAAACCTTTTTAAAAAACTTAAAAGCACTCAAAATAAAGAAACATACTGCTAACAAAACAACTACTAAAAATTCTTATCTTTTCATTATTAAAACCAATGAGTCATAATTCAATTATTCCGGCAGAATACATTTTGAACTTTCAAAGTTGTGGGTTGCAAAATCCAAACTTGTGAGGGGCCCTAATTCTAATATCAATACTTCAACATTTAACATTTTCTTCAAAATCCAGAGGTCCCTTGTGGTTTATTGCCTTCAAATTTGTTTTGGTTATCCCTAAGAACATGAGGGACTTTTACATGAAAACGAACAACAAGATACAATGAATAGAGAACTCTATAGTAGAAAAATACAAAGACCACTTCATGAAATGAATTATAGGATCCCTTTAACAAATTTCCGAAAAAATTTCACTGGGTCTCTTTTGCACCGTAAATGTACATCATACAGTGTTCATCTTTGCTCATTATATTTCAAACAACAACCTTCTCACCTAAACTATTGAAGAGACCATTTGGCACTACTTTGAATGATCAAAACAAAAACACATCCAAGTCAGTCCATCTTTGCTTGCTTGATCTTCATCTAGTCTTGTCTTGGCCTACAAGAGGAAAAAGAGTATGCACTCTTTTGTCAAAACAAAACCAAGAAAAAAAGAGGAATTGAAGAATGGTATGGTAGACTGACCTATATGAGAAAAAGAAAATAGAATAAAATAGAAGTTTTTGAGGCCCAACAGCTCCATATATGAGAAAAAGGAATAGAAAAGAGAAGTAAAAAGGTAAAGATTATGACATTGAACTTGATTTGAGACTCAACATCTCCATATCCTGAGACACAGGCTATATCAAGGAGGAATCTCCCCTATATATAAGATCATACCATTGCAATACTGAAGGTTTTCTCCCCAACAAAGAACAAAACCTAACTTACCAGAAAACCAATAGGTAGACAAGGGCATCAATGGAACCCTATAAATGTTGTACCAGATACTTAAAGCAAGAATGAAAACCTGATGGTTAGGCGACCTATCCACTAGAAAATTACTTCTCCTGTGAATTTAAGAAACTAAACAAATGCTACACAGGTGACAGGACAAGTATACAAATCTAACCAAAACCATACCAGTCCAAAAATCAAAATAATGCAATTAGTGAATAAACATTTGTGCTTGCTACAATAACCACTGCAGCATTGGTTAAAGGATGATCCAGTAAAGCAATCAGCTTTAGATCTTTGTCAATTAAGATTTATCTGATTAAGCACGCTCCAATCAACATTTGGCCATAGGTGAGAGAGTAATGTACAACAGTTACCAGCTCCCAAAACCCAGTTTGAGGGGGGAAAAAAGGTTTTGGTTAGAGTTTTCATAAGTGGCAATTTGGGTATTACTACGTTATTTGCCAAAAACAATTTTTGGTCCAGTGTATAATTCAAACATGCCAATTGTCAGTTTGGAAGTCTCAGCTCTCCAAAATGACATTTTGGGTTTGATATAGGGTATGCCCAATAGGCCATTAGATGTGCAAGTAATCAAACATTCAAGAAATAGAAGAAAAAGGAATAACTTAAGGAGATAATTATGTCTTGCAACATTATCACCAATGCCTTATCCCATAATACAATTCGGCATTACGAATCCTGTTTAACCATTCCACTCTATTAAATAATGTTGTCATGCAATGATTTCCTCATGAAAAATGTTATAATGGTGCTAAGAAACTATCATCGGCATGCTCAGAAACAGTCCTGTCACTATGGTCACACCCAATTGTCGATGAGCTAAGGATATGGAGTTGAGACGCTTGTGGAACTCATAAGAGTATGGTTCAAGTATCAAAAAATCCAATGAGAAAATATTCAAATGATAAAATGATTTCACAAGGGAACATTCTATATAACTGACCCAAGGACTAAATACCGATGAGAATTTTTCTGCCATCAATCCAGGACTCAGAGAGTGTAATGCACCATGTTTGATCCAACTCTTTTCAACACCTCCTGATTAAGGACCATTGTAGACGTCTCATGCTAGAAATTTGATAACTCTGTCAGCACTTACTCAAACCCATTCATTTCTCCTATTGTAATATTTGATTATTAGTCCACAAAATCATGTTCTTGTAATTCTTTTTTCTCACGAGTCCTTTATGAAGAAGTGAACATTTTTCATGACCATCCAATTCTCTGCACGAAAAGTGTTGGCCAAATTCATTGCTCCAATCAATCACAAGAACACTAATTTGGCTCATGTATACATAATGCTTCATCCTTAGCTGAATATTAGTTAATCACCTTAGAATAACTTCCACATAAAGTTGCATTAAGTATGATATTCCACATTCCTTTCCTATACATACTTTTCCATCTCATAGCATGCAATCGTTAAGTCCTTTGCTAAGGAAGTCCAATTCTCACCATAATCTTTAGCACCGAAGCTGGAAATACACTATGCATGATAACTTTTTAGCCTTAGGAATTAGGATTAGGCAATATATGTTAAATTGCTCTGCCTTGAGGAAAATAACTTGCAGACTCTAAATGGATCTACAAACTGAAGTCCCACTCTAATATGGCTCTTTGAATGGCGGGAGCCAATATTAGCTGTAAAGAGATTCCATGGACCTCTATGATGTGTGGATTCTTCAAGACAACAAGCGTGTCCCGTGCCGAAACATGTGGACATAGACATGCATGTTGCGACTCATATCAGAAGAATCTATACATTGTGGATAGATAGACACAAACACAGACATGCCGGATACTCATAAACTTTTAGTTTTTACTATACAAAAAAAAAAGCATAAAACCACATATAATTAGCATAAATTTCAACAAATCATTTCAACTCATCATCAGGAAAGAAAAGCTGATAGGGAAAGCAGTGTAGTCAAGGCGTCTAGGCGATACCTAGGCAATTAGCCTCGGCTAGACGAGGCGTTGCCTAGGCGATAAATTTAATATAAATATATATATAATTATATATATATATATATATATATATATATATATATATTACGTATATATATTTTCATATATAACATCCAAAAGACCAAAATTCCACACCTACATTCCACAAAAACATAAAATAAAAAGTCTATTACAATCATTCATCACATAACCAAAGATATGTTGACATAGTGGAGTATTAAACACTTCAAAATCTGGGCCAAATACCCAAATTCGTGTCACTGTCCATGTTACATATATAATATTAGGCAGAGCCCCCCTGCGATTAGGCCCAGATTGCGTCGAAAACGATATTTTTAGTTTAAAAAAATGATATTTTTAGTGAAAAAAATGATTTAGAATCTTGTTACTTCTTCATTACATGTTTCTTTTTTTCCTTTTTCTATTTGTTAGGATTTTTTGGATTTTAAAAAAAAAAAAATTTATGGGGTTCGCCCGTCTAGAGGGGCGCCTAGACGATTGAGGTCCAAAAACGCTTAGGCGACGCCTTGACTACAGTGAGGGAAAGAGGAAAAGAACCACGATCCATTTGTTTTCCAACATAGAAAACGAAAAACAGGAAGTACTGATCCCTGTACAAAAAAGAAAAAGAGAGAGAAAGGTATAAGGGAGTTAACAGACTGAACTCGAGCCACAAAGACCACTTTTAGATAAATACTCATTGAGTTACCATTAACATTTAGATTAATATATATTTATTACTTCATTAACTCATTAGTTTATTTATTTTAATTCATGTCTTATTTATATTGTTTGATGAATTATAGTTTACAATACAGTACTTAATGTTATTTGCAATAATTTTGTTTTCATATTTAATTTATTTTCTTTTTAATCTTATATAATATTATTCTTATAATATTTAAAGTATAATAATTTTTAAATTACAATAATTAAATATCCCCATGTGTCCCTGAATCTGTTTTTTGAGGTTTGTCGTGTCCGATACCTGTATCCTAGTCCAACACCCGTGTTCGTGTCTATACAACATTGACGGACCCTCAACTTAGTGCCATCAGGTATGGATGAGATGACACCATTTCAATTACAGAAGGGAACATAATAATGAAGGATGCAACTGATACTCATATTTGTTTCTAAATTCTTAAAAGGAAATCATGATTTTATGTCAATGATATTGTTGACACAATAGTACTGAAAAAGGCTTAATTCCACTCCCACCGGCCCCACCCAAAAGGAAAAGAATAATGTGATTTCAAAAGCATAAAGAAACCAAAACAATGTTGTATTGAAGTCGCTAAGTGATGGATAATGATGAATCGCTGCCCTAGGTTAGCTGAACACTTGAAAATGGATGTCGTACAAATATCTGACACTTCATTCTTTTAGTGAAAATAATGAGGCCATGTGTCTGGGCAGTGTCCTTGTCGTACCCGGATACTAGAAGTCTTCTAACTACACAAACTAATATCAATTGTAGAGAAACAAGATAAATCACATTAAGTCTTCATTCTTCACAAGGAAACAAGAGAATCACCAACAAGAGAAAAGAAGATCACAAGCTTTGTAACTCTTGATGAAGGTCAAGAGGAAAAGATAAGAATCTAAACAACAGTTTCCTCTCATCACCATAAAAGAACAGCTACAATAACTCTAAAAGATCCTATGAAATCATAACCATCTCCATCCTCTTCTAAAATTAGTCATCAAAATTCCTTATTAAACTAACCCATAACTAAAAATTTACGTGCTTCCTAGAATCCTTTAAGAAAAAACTAAATTGAAACAAGCTAAAAAATACTTAAGAAATTGCAAATCTTTCAATCCAACAGGTACACAATTTTATCTTCCCTAATGTTTGTATTTAATTTTCGTTATATTAACACACACTTCTGAGTAATTCAAATTAAAGAAAAGAAATAAACCAAATAGCCATAAACTATCGTAACAACAGTCCCTATCAGCAAATGATATCACGATGAAATCATAGTAATGGTGAAAGCAGATCTGCCACTTTTGGATTTTATCACAGCTCTTTGCTCCTCTCTTTCTGACAGGAGATCATGCTCACTTTGTTTTTACTTTGATCCCTATACATCTCAGTCGCCAATACCAAATTGACCATGACAACTTAGTGCAGAAAAAGCTAGCCGGAGGTATCACAAACGTTTAAACCAAAATACTTTAAAAGTTCTAATGATGTCCCAAGCATATTGACAGCTTAGGAAAGAGAAATATACGGCATTCGGGGGGGATTAAGCACATTTGATATTCATGCTCCAGATTGAGGGATAAAGATTGAGAGGTTTTCAAACAGAGGGCCTTGTATGGGGTACAAGAATACCTTTTGTTTCTCTTTGATAGTTTGATGTATTAAACCTCCCATCGTGGAATATCTCATGTCTTTTGGCACTTGATAGTGTGTTTTCTTTGTTCTAGAACTAGGAATTCTCAAAGTCTAATCTATCCCACAAAGTAAACATCTATCTCGTCCTAAACTACTAAGTTGTTACACATATCACATTCCCAACCAAGGCAGTGCAGTCGGTACCTCCCTCTCATCATCACTCTAAAAAACTACAGTAGAACCCGAGAAGGTAGAATAACACTCATGTGAAAGTAATCTAGTAGTTATACCCCAGCAGTTCGAACAAAACCCATCAAAGCATGACCCAACACCTTTCATAACACTCACCAAGACCAACGACTCCACCATTATGGGCATATGAAGCACTTAAATTTGCTACATCCCATGCCCAATGGTTTCAATCCTTGAGACCAATTTTTTTTTAAAATAGACAAACAAAGGAACATCTCCGCAAAATTACATAACATTTCGATGAATGAAACCATAATAAAAATCTGCTAAACTCAGCCTAAGTTGTAAGAAAACAAATCCACAAACTGTTGTACTCACTAAGAAAAATCCATTTAAAATAGTAAATGTGAGATTTCAAATTTCATTATCATTAACTTATAAATCTAAATAAATACATTCATGTTTCAATTAACTGTTGAGATTATGATAATAAAGGCTCTATTGCAAGCTTTAAAAAAATGTTTTCAGACACCGTAACGGATACGGCCGAAACCTTTACGTAACGCCATTACGTAACGGTTTTGGCCTTTACTTATTTTTTTTCTTTTTTGTTTAAAAAAAATCCAAAAAATTCCAATAAATAGAAAAAAATAAAAAAACATATAATAAATTAGTAATAAGATACTTTTAAAACCAATATGAAGCTCAAAATTTAGAAATAAGGAAATTAGATGGGTTGAGGGTTGAAACATACCCGAAATAAAGAATCTGTCTTGGATTCCTTCAAATCAATGAATTAAACCCCAAATCAAGTTGTTAATCAACAAAAAACAGGATTTTAGGAGAAAAAATGTACTCAGAATAGGTAAAGAAGAAGAGAGAAAGCAAAGATGAGGTTTTAGAATGAGTCTAGGGATTTTCAGAACCCAGTCCTACGATCGAAACCTTAACGTATCGGGCGTAACGTCCATTACATAACGGTTTCGGACGTTACGGTTGTGTTTCGGGATAAACGGGTAAAGGTACGATATCGGGTATCGGAGGCCACCGAAACTTTTACGTAACGGGCTTTACGTAACGGTTTCGACGATTTTTTAAACCATGTCTGTTGAACTCAGTCTATGTGTTGTAGAAAAGAAAATCCAGAATTGCAGTACTCTCTAAGAAAATCAATTTAAAATATTACATGAGCTTCAATACCTGTGAAACTTTCCAAATTTCATAATCATTAACTTATAAATCTAAAGGTAATACATGCATTTTTCAATTAACCCTTGAGATTATGATAAAACTTTGTTGAACTCTATCTATGTGCAGTCAGAAAGAAAATTCAACACTGATGTACTCTCTAAAGAAAATTCATTGAAAACAGTAAACAAGCTCCAATGTCTATGAAATTTCCAGATTTCATGCTCATTAAAAATCTAATATAAATACATGCATGCTACAAGTTTATCGTTCACAAGAAAGAAAAGTAAATTTTTACCTGAATCTTCTTCTCACCAAAGCAAGACTACAACTTTTCACAAAAGCAAGACAACCAACGCAACCAAAAAATAGAGAAAAAGAAATGAAATGGAGAGAGAAACAGGGGCGTGGCCGTGGGGGCCTTTACATAGGCCTCAAATTTGAGGTTAAACGTCGGTTATACCCTCCCTTAATAATGGGAAATCCCAAATAAGCCCCCTTCTATTGTTTTCTTTTCTCTACCTTATATTAGATATTTTCTAAAGTCACTTGACCTTTTAACTCTTTTCTCTTTTTGGAAATTACCACTAAACCCTAGGTTTTCCATGACTAAATTACCCTTCATCCTTTCTAGCCCTTACATTCTAGAATGTTGTCCTCGAAATTTGAAAATAATACCTTAAAAAGTGAAAAGATTGGAATATTTGGTACGCATGTGCTCTCGAACTCCCAGGTGGCTTCTTTTATACTTTACCATGGTGTTGTCACAAAGCTTTAACTAAGGACATAGATTTACTTCGTAATGCTGCTCTTTGTTTCCAGGATACAAATGGGCTTCACTTCATATGACATGTCTTCCTTAACTAGCAAATCCTACAAATCAATCACATGAGAAGGGGGATTCATACTTTCGAAGCATAGACATGTGAAATAGGTAGTGAACACCGGATAACTGAGGAGGTAAAGCCAGTCGATACGCCACTTCTACTTTCTGAAGAATCTCAAATGGCCCCACAAACCTTAGTGCTAACTTCCCCTTCTTACCAAAGAGGACTATTCCCTTACGTGGTGATACTTTAAGAAACACAGTCTCCAACCTGAAACTTCAACAGTTTCCTTCGCCTATCCACATAGCTCTTCTGCCTACTCCGGGCTCTATGCAAATGATCCCGAATAATCTCCATATTTCCTATAGCTTCTTGCACAAATTCAGGTCCAATCAAGCTACTTTCCCCCAACTTCTGCCCAACAAACTAAGGATCTACAAGGTCTTCTATACATCACTTCATACGACGTCATCCCAATACTAGAGTAACTAGATTGATAACTTTTATTATAGGTAAACTCCACCAAAGAGAAAATGCTCACTCTACTGAAAACTGTCCTCTAAAATCTGAATGACTTGATCAAATTGACCAATCGTCTGCCACTGTTACATATCTCCCGAGAAATACCTAATTTCTCCCGAGAAAAAATGAGAAAAACAGCTAAAGTTAAAAACTCCATTTTTATCGCGAGAAATATAATTTTCTCTATTTGTCACGTATATATCACAAGATTTAGCCAAGATTTTAAGAATATAATGAGAAATAAACAATGTTGTTGGTTTTATGAATTTATAACTTGGTGATATTTATTAATATTTTCTGTAATTTCAATATATAATTTTAATCATTCCCAAGATTTAGGCGAGAAATACCCGAAAAAATTCAAATTTGAAAATCTCCCAATAAAAACCCGAGAACGAGATTTGTAACACTGTCGTCTACGAATGAAAAACAGTACTAAACTTCAGTTGGGTCTCCAAATTTTTCTGCAAACTCTTCCAAAATTTAGAAACAAGACGTGGATCTCTGTCAAACACAATTAAAATAGGAAAGTCGTTGCAACCTTACAATCTCCTTGATATAGAGCTTACTCAATGAAACTAAGGAATTCGTCATTCTGATTGGCAGGATATGAGCTGACTTCGTCAATCTATCTACAATCACTCAAACAACATCATAACTTTGCTGAGTTCTCAGCAATCCCAAAAAAAATTAATGGTAACATGTTCCCACTTCCACTCAGTTATGTAAAGCTACAATAATCATGTTGGCATCTAAGACATCACGATACATAGCCATCCACCTCCTCATGTTTCTCTTTCCATTTCATTAATTTTCCTTCTTTTTTAGTTGTCTTGCTTTGGTGAGGAGTTGCAGTCTTGCTTTGGTTAGAAGAAGATTCAAGTAGAAATTTACTTTTCTTTCTTGTGATTGATAATCATGTAACATGTATATATTTGTTTTAGGAGTCGATCTATGGGTACTCCCAAATATATTCTCAAATATACTCCCTAATCCTAATCGTTTATAACTAACCACTACGGACTTTTCTAATGCCACATCAGCTCTAATCCTAACCGTTTGATAATGGAGTTAAACGGTTAAGATTAGGGAGTATATTTGGGAGTACACTTTGGGAGTACCGTAGACTAATTCTTATTTTAGATTTATAAGTTAATGATCATGAAATCTCAAAATTTTCGTAGGTATTGGAGCTTGTTTACTATTTTAAATGGATTTTTCTTATAGAGTACAACAGTGCTGGATTTTCTTTCCTACAAGCTACAGCCCGTAGACTGAGCTCAACAGAATTCTATCATAATCTTAAGGGTTAATTGAAATATGCATGTATTTATTTTAGATTCATAAGTTAATGACCATGAAATCTGAAAAGTTTCATAAATATTGAAGCTCGTTTACTAATTTACATGGATTTTCTTAGAGAGAACAGAAGTGCTAACTTTTCTTTCTTACAGCACATAGATTGAGTTCAACAAAATTTTATCACAATCTCCAATGGTTAATTGAAACATGCATAAATTTATTTTACATTTATAAGTTAATGATCATGATCTAAAAAACTTCAAAAGTATTGGAGCACATTACTGTTTTAAATGAATTTTTTTAGTGAGTATAGCAATGATGGATTTGTTTTCCTACAACACATAGGCTGAGTTCAACATAATTTATTATGGTTTCATTCATCAAAATGTTATGAAATTTTGCGGAGATGTTCATTTGTAAGTCTGTTTTAAAATGAAATCGGTCTCAAGCTTAAATCCTTGAAAATGAATTTTCAGAACTTATCTTGCTAGTCTTCGCTTTCGTTGGATGACTCATTAGCAGCAGCGTAGGCTTTCCTTCTGGGTGGTATCTCTTGGTCAATTTGGAAGGAAAGGAATCGTATAATTTTCAAGAGTTTGGAACTTCCTATGGCTCAACTTTGTGTGAGGATCCACCTCCTTGTTCTCTTTTGGTGTTCGATCATGAGTGATCTGGTGGATTTGGGAGTACCTTCTTCGTTTTCAACATAGATATCTTCTCTTGGATATTTAGAATCTTGATTGTTCCTTGTATTCATGTTTCATTTAGTTCAGATTGGACACCTCTAGTTCACTCTTTGTAAAATGTAAACCCTTGGTTGCTAATCACTTTGTATGTTCCTCTTTTATTTTGAATTTTATTTGTTTACCTCTTAAAAAAAAAAAAAAAAATCATCCATCTATCTTAATTATCGAAAGATGACACTCTTCAAGAAAATTTTCACTAGTTCTAGAAGCCTATATTGAAACAACACCTAATCCCTTTTCTTTTCAATACTCATAGGAAAGACAATAGTTTTTGCTATTGTCTTCGAAATGAAAAAAAAAGTAGTCTTCTAAATGACCCTAGTTTACTCTGCGAGATGCATTTGTCAACCCAATCGATACTTAGTATGAAAACAGCAAAATTCATACAGTAGTTTCTATACAGAAAGTAATTCCATGAAACATAATGTATTTACACTGGGCTAAATCAAATTAAACTATACAACAAAGAAATCAAGTGCAATGACACTGAAAAAAAAACATGGTTTTCACTCAAAATACAAGTTCAAAATCCATCCAATCATAGCTCATCTAGAGATTATGAAAACTAAATTAACCCTCTGCATTACCGATCTAGGAGCAGCTAATCAATCTAACAAGCATAAAAAAATTCACATTCTTCCAAACATATAATCAATTGTGGTTTGTACATTACATACAATTCTAGCACATATTTAAGAACAATGAATTGGAAGTACCTTCAGGAAGCCAACCGTAACCCCGGCGAGAGACCGAGAGCATCGAAGTCAGCAATGCAGAAGCAGTGGCAGTGTGATACGGAAGCATCGATTCAACACAGCAGCTCATCTCGACAGGAGACCTGTAAAGTAGAATTCAAAAACATATAAAAATGAAAAATAAATTTCAATTAAAATAAAATGCAAATTTTCAAAGAGATTGATAAGATTTTCCTGGGAGATGACCTGAAAATGCGATGAGAGAGAGGTTTTTGCTTGGAGATGCGAAAGGGAGAGCCAGAGGCTTTGGCTTCTGCAGATAGTCTGGCCGCTGCATTACGGACGGAGGTGGATCGGAGGACGGATCTGGCGCAGGCGACGGCAGCCATTGTTGAGCAGAAAGGCTGAGATCTGAGCTTGGATTTTGGATTTTGGATTGCTGGGTTTATGTGGGGTTTTGGTTTTGCTAGGAAGGAACTATGAATAAAACCCTACTACTAACACTGAGTAAAGGAGAGAGAACTACCGTGTGACTCTTATATAACTAATAGTTTGTATGAACATCTCTAATCTAATAAAAAAAAATATATGGGGTTTTCTCTGATTACCCCTCAATAATTGGTTTGTTCTCAAACTATCCATGTTTTTAAAACATTTCCCAGCTTATGACTATATTCCCGTAATTCTTTATTTACAAAAAGTTTGAAACACCCCTCCACTACAACCAACACTTTAAAGAATAATTATGAAAGAAGAGGGAAAGAGAGATTTGCGTACGTGCGCATTAGATTGGATATTTTTCTCATTCTCCTCATCTTCCCATCTCAGAAAGTTCATCACTCATTTCTCTTTTAATGGGTGTTTTAGTACAAACTTAATAAAGGTGTTCTTGAAAAAAAATAATGAAAAATCTGAGTTTTAACAAAGTTTTTTACACGCAGGGTCGATACATATTAATATCGGTTGATACACGTGGTTGATACATCAACTTAATACCCATATTGATACCCAACAGTAGAACTTATTTTGGCCAAAACTTTTTTATACAGAAGTTTGATTTATTATTATAATATATGAAATCAGGGTAGCTCAATGAGACGGGTCCTAAGTTGACTAGCTAAAGCAATTTTCCAAATCTCATATTTTCATTTCGAGGTTGTTTTGAGGGTTTTTGAGACACTTTTTCAGTTTTAATGACATTTTCATACATACCGATACAGACATTGATATGTATCAATGTCTGTATCGATATGCCATTAAAACTGAAAAAGTTGCCTAGCTAAAGCAATACATATCGATACAGACATTGATACATATCGAGATACATATCAATACACCACGTCATTGATACATCCTATATCGATACAGATCGTCTTTAACTTTGGAACACAACCAATAACGATACGAAGTATCTACCCGAATTGTTGACTATAGATCGTAAACTATAAATCATAAAAAATATTTAAAAAAACACATGTAAACCCACCTAACATGGGATTTAAAGTTTAAAATTATAAATGCAATTATTATAATTATTTTTTTAGGTTAAACTAATTCATTTTTAAAAAGCATAAAAAATCCGAAAATGAGTGTTTTCTTACATTAATGGCGTTCTCTCACAATCGTGGTCTGGTTTAGCGAAACAAAGATCTCTTGTGGAAATCTCAATCGAAACGGTCGGTAATGAAATATTTGAGAACTCTTCTTGATTAACGAAGGAGCTCCATCTTTACTATAATAATGGGAGAGGCAGGCGTATATGATTTTTTTGAAATTCCCATACTACCCTTATATAAAAACAAAATTTTGATTTAATGTTTTGCTTTAAAACCCAAACTATCCCTCGCCTTTGACTTAATTCCCAACCCTTATACAAAAACAAAATTTTGATTTAATGTTTTGCTTTAAAACCCAAACTACCCCTTGCCTTTGATTTAATTTCCAAACTACCCCTTGCTCATCTATCTATTTAGAATCACAGCCAATTACGATTGAACCCGGGGAGAGTTCAATCACACTCGTGGGTTAACACATGTCCCTTTTAACTCCTATTAACTGCGGTTAACTCCTCCCCCTCACTCTCACGTGCATCGCACGTGCCACTAGCGAGTTCAATCGCACCCACGGGTTAACATGTGTCCCTTTTAACTCCTATTAACTGTGGTTAACTCTTTCCCCTCGCTCTCATGTGCATCACACGTGCCACACGCTAGTTGCTGATAAGGAACAAAGAGAGCTCCCCATGGTTGTTGATAAGGAATGGAGGGGATACAAATGTCTTCCTTTCAGATAATTTGGATAAAATAATTCAAAATGGAAAGAGTTCACATGTGCGAACTTTTTCACATCTGTGTGGGGGCATTGAGAGAAGGGTTTTTAAAACGTGGGTATTTGGAGAACAACCCCAAATTTCACGGGTTATTAGGGAAAACCCCATTGAAAAACTATGAAGTTTTTCCCTAATCACCCCCCTAAGTTTGAGTTTGTTATCAAACTACTCAAGTTTTAAAAACCCTTCCCATAAGAGGCTTAAGATTATTTTATCACAATTCAGCATTACATTTTTAAAAAGAGTTTCTTCTAGTTTTAAAAGAAGAAAAGAAAAAGAGAGATTTTACGTACATGCATAAGATGGGAGAAGTTCCCCCACTCCCCTCATCTTCTCATTTCACAAAGCTCATTTTTTTTTCTTTAATGGATATTTAGCACAAAATTAATAAAAGTGTTATTGAATAAAATGAAAAATCCATAAAAGTATGAGTTTTAGCGAAGTTTCTGTGTGCAGGATCGATATTGGTTGATACAAGTGGTTGATACATTGCTTGATATACCTATGTCGATACCTATCAATACAAGTATACAACATAAACGGGTCGATACATCAGGTATCGATACATATCGTCTTCAACTTTAGAATACAACCAATATCAATATGAAGTATCAACCCGATCTGTTGAGTATCGACCGTACACTGTAAATCATAAAAATAAAAAGAAAATACATGTAAAATCATTTAACATGGAATTTAAGGTTTAAAATCATAAATGCGATGATTATAATTTTTTTTTCTTTAATGTAATGATTTTAAGTAATTCATTTTTTTTAAAAAACACAAGAAGCCCAAAAATGACTACTTTTCTTCGATTAATGGCATTTTCTCACGATCGTGGTTACTAGTTTATCGATTTTTTAAAAAAAAAATCTTAATCAAAATGGCAGGTAAAGAAATGTTAGGGGACTCCTTAATCAATGAAGGGGCTCAATGGTTGATAAGGAATGAAAAGGACACAAATGTCTTTTCGTCAAATGATTTGAATAAAATGGTTCAAAATAGAAAAAGTTCGCATGTGTGTGGGGGTATTAAGAGAAGAGTTTTTAAAACTTAGATATTTGGGGAACAACCCCAGACTTGAGGATAATCAGGGAAAAACCCTCAAAACTATGGGAGCAAATGTTGATCAGGGACTAAATCTTCTTAGGTGAGAGTGAGGCCATCGTCCGAGGCCTATAATAGGCGCCTGATGGCTCATCCTACACGGTATCGCCTAGAAGATTTGGGCACTTTGTTTTCTTGCATATATCTCTACCAATTCATCATTCCTGAAAATAAATAATATTCATAAACTTTGACATAATTAATTTTGTGGATAAAATGTGTTGCAACTGTGATTAAAATTAATTATGAAGGAAGGTAACATAATTACATTGGATGGGTACAAAAGATTATTGCAACACTATATATAATTATATTTATCAACACATTTATAAGGACATAAAATACTCAATTTTTTATTATCTGGTCGTTGTAAGCATATTTCGCAGATACGAATCATCTGTTTTTTTTTGTTCTAAAGCTGTGAAAACAGAACGATGCTTAAAATTGTTCCCTAAAAATAAGTTGCCAAACACTTTTAAGCCGTTTCTGTCTCCGAGATAAGAAAATTGTTCCCAGATGCCGAACGACTCCGAGTATATAAGAAAATTAATCCAGTTTAAGGAAGATAACCTTGGCACTCATATAAGCAGGCATTTGATGGGTTGATGTAAGATATCTTTGGCCAAAAGATTATATATGCTAACAACGATGACACCGTCCATCATAATCTACTTTTAAAATAGAACGCGACTCCAAAAATGACGACATCAGATTATTAGGGCCATCAGTGATAAGTTAGAGATTCAATATTAGGCTACTAAGTAAGCAGAGCAACAGGAGCAAAACTGGCCAAGCCTGACCCTCTAACCTTCATGTTATGGTTTCAGGGTCAGGGACAAAAGGACCTAATTCATGGAAGAATATGTAAGAAAACACATATTTGAACGTAAATTGATTGGGAAACCTAAATTTTATATTATATTGAAAATAAACCATGATTCTAATTTCGGTGTACAAAATGTCTCGATCTATCAAAACTGTTACATAGAAAAGAGGTTCTACTTGATCCTTTGCTTGGATTTTCTAATTCTCAATGAGCATAAGAAACAACCAATGCCTGAACACAAGGAGCCATGTAACCAGCTCCTCCTGAGTTGAGTTCTGCAAAATCCAAGTGTGCCCTGAGGAGATTCTCACCGTTACAAGCTAGCTTGCTTAAAGGGTAGATTTCACTCGATTTCTTTGATGATTCTTCTTTTCCGTAATGGTTCTGTTGGCATGCTTCCGGGGGCACTGTGAGCTCTCCTCCTTTCCTCTTTCTTTCTCTCAGCTTCAGTCATAGTGCGTCTGAGAGCAGCCGCCTTGTATATTGGTTTCGGTAAGTGCCTGTGCCTGCACAATCATGACACGTAAAAGACTGATAAGTATTTTCTGAATATAATCCAGATCTCTGGCCATATATGATTTGCAAATTAATTGTTTTGAAAGCTAGAGATCTGCAAAACCAAGGTAAGTGTTTTGAACAAAGAAAAAAATGAGGAAACTAAAGGTACTTGTGGATTATACCACAAAGGGATGGTCAAACAATGGTATATAAGGTATACATGTATTGGGGTGGGGTCCATCAGCAAATCCCACCTAGGACATCCAAAAGATTGCAGGCACTCAATATATAATACTTTTAGACGACCAGAAAATATTGCGATCTCCCCATACATGATCAGTCTACTAATGAATACCTTAGATTACCTTAGATTACCTATCCTCCCAAAACATGGACAATTGTGATTATCAAAGAACCATGCATGTTCAAGTTTTCAGCAGTGATGGCCAGCTCCCTTTCATGATGCCTTGTCCGATCACATTTATTGAACCCCCTACATTTTTAAAAGGGCCCACATATGCCCTCTTTCCAAGTTTTTAGGACTTAAGATTATGTAGCACAGATCTTCTTTACAGGCCTTGTCTACTCATCAAAGATTGCCCAGAATAAATGAGAATCCTTAAGAAAACCAACTTACCTTACAATACGCTTGACCTCCGGGAGGTGCTTGTATCGATTCTTGACAGCCTCAAGATACTCTTGCTTTTTACGTTCCCTTGGAAGCAGCTGCAGGATACAAGATGAGGTCAGCATATAGGTGAGGATCTAATACAACAGCAAAAAGGGCATTAATCCCTTAAGGTTAGCTAATCAGGTAATGAAGGCACCAATAACTTACTAACCAGGGAAAAAAAATAAGGGAAAGAGAGATATTATCTATAATATTTCCAGTTCCTTCAGAAGGACCATGAACAAAGATGCATGCAATGTGGTTGAAGACGTCCAAAGTAAAAAATCCATGTTGTCAAAACTTTTAAAAAAAAATGGAACCATGTTTAGCAAACTAAAAAGAGAATATTAGAAATCATGACACGCATGCGGGGGGACCTGGATCCACCTAAGAGATCTCCTAGATTAAAAGCCAGTCTGATTGGGTGGTTGGTAGCCCCATAGGTATATTTCATTCTTCTGAATGGTCAAAACTAGTAAATATGGTCCAGAAAGGTCTGTACATGGTTCTGATTATCTGGTTGGGCTATTTTAACCAAGGAGATCTCAGTAAAACCCAACGAAAGATGTGGCCTCTACGTATGAGTTACATGTATGTATACATATATAGGGAATGCTATCCTTCACAGCTTCACTAAGAGTAGTGAACTTGTTAACCTTGACCAAGTCTTTTTTACCCCATATGTATTGAATACCATTCTATTAAATATAAGGGTATTTTGGTAATTTTATAGGGGAAGATTTATTAAATAGGGGAGACAAGAAGTACAAGAAAAGTTAAATCGTACTTCTTCTCTCCTGCATTTAATGATTGATTTACTATAGAAAGACTAAATTACCCTTAACTTTAGTGAGTTTAATAATTAAAATAAGTATTAAAAAGCATTGTTACAAATCTCCCTAGAAATACCCAATTTCTCCCGAGATCACTCGAGAAAAACATTCTAAAGTTTAACCTTTTTATTGCGATATTTTAAAAATCTCATGAGAAATATAATTTTTTCTTTTTATCTCGTAAATATTGCGAGATATAGCCGAAATTTTAAAAATATCGTGAGAAATACACAATGTTGTTGTTTTTATGAATTTATAACTTGATGATATTTATTACTATCTTCCATAATTTTAATATATGTTTTTAACCATTGCTGACATTTAGGCAGAAATACCCGGGAAAAAAAAATTCAGATTTGAAAATCTCTCAAGCAAAACTTCTACCACTAAAAACCCGAGAACGAGATTTGTAACATTGTAAAAAGTATTGTTGAAGCTCAACCTAAATCTGTAACCTAAGATTGATATAAATTTCATCTTAATTATTCACTTGTAAACTTTTGACAATGATTCTGTTACTCAGTTTCTTCATTTCATGAAATACCAGAAGTAACAGGATATCCAAAAATTTGTCACTCTAAATGCCCACAAAAAACAAGTGGAAAATGAGATTCTTACAACTCCCAACTGTTCTGATGCTTTAGCTTTCCATAACCGAAGGTTGGTGTCATCACTGCCGGAGATAACATAAGTGGCGTCACAGCTGAACTTTGCGCAAAAAACCCTATGAGGAGGAGAGAAAGTCAGAAACTTGGGCTGAGCTTAAAAAACACAATTAAGCAGTGAAAATGGTGTATACATCATAAGATATATATTCCAGTTATCATAGCAGAGCATAAGGCAGAAATCAAAAAAAGAAAAAAGAGCACAAGGCCTTAACATGGAGGTCATGGATTCATGCAGAAAATTATATTTATCCATAAGAGTTTAATAATAACACAATTCTATCCTACAGGGTGTCAAAAAAGCTCTAAAACCAGGCAAACCTTTGCATCCTCTTAGTGTGATAAACTTCCCGGCTGTGGCCACCATTATATTGGAAGATTCTTACCTGCAAAGTTGAAAATTTTAAGAGGGAAACACTTAACACTGCCTTCTTTTTTAAGTAAAAAAAAGATGAAAATGGAATATAACCCAACACGACAGAAGAAAGCTCACCGTCCTATCATATGATCCAGTTACAAATTCCCGACCAGTTGGAGAGTAATCGATATCCATCCTGAAATAATGGAAACTGTTAATGGAGAATTTCACAACAATTACACAGAAAAGAACTAGTCTTTGAAAACAAAGAGAATTTATGTTTCACTAACTGCACATCATCCACTCACACTGCAGAAACATGATCTTTGTGCACACATTTGGCTTCATCCAGTTTTCTAGCATCGTAACTATAGCAGTTGCAATCTTCATTTGCCTGCATCAGTATAAATTAAGAATAGTAGCTTGGGAACAAATTTATTTATTTTTTATGATTGATAACTTGCAAAGACAATTCACAGCGTAGTATATCAAGAGGTCAAAGAAAATTTTAACCATATATACACAAGGGAATTGTGTGCATGGGGAGCACAAAGTGAACAAATCCTAATGTGGTGTATGAACTATAAACATAATTTATTGAATCATGATCGACGTTATTTGATGATCATAATCCATAACCATCCAACGTTTTACATGCTTATAGACGGCTTGAAAAGAATCAAAAGATAGGGGCTAGTCTATAACAAACTCTATAGCTTGGATGGTAAAGATCATCAGATTGGGCTCGATTCCAACCTGAGAAATCTCAGAGGGAACCATCAAGTGGTTGATCCACCTCTTTGTATGCATATACAGCCATTCCACTGGTAAACCACAATTGATCTTGGATACAGTCTATGTTACATCACTACACATGTGACTTCCCTAATTAAGTTCCCACCCTCATACAAGGAGCAGAGAAACAAATGAGCTCAGATAGGCAACAAGAGCATTTCTGGGTCTTTCATAGCTTGAGGTTTGGAGGGGTCAGAGAGTTAAGATCGATCAACCTACAGAGGATGGGAACCTTGTGCAGTAGTGTGCATTAGGGTTTAATTCTAAAAACCCTCAGGGTTTTCTATCAATTTTGTCCTCCCAGTGGAGCTCCAGGAGGATTCACATCTGGATCCTTTCTCTTGAGTATGGATGCCAAACTTCATATTATATTCAAACTTTATCCCAATCCCTAACATCGACATTGATGTCAACAGAAAATCCCAAAACCAAACCTCAGACAGAATGAGAAAATTTCACCACAAATAACTACATATGTGATAAGCTTCCATGGTTGTGCTTACAGCTGTGAAGTTCATTGGCTCCATTGGATTCCAAGAAATGGCATTAGTTTTTGTCTGTAACAAGAAAATACAAGTTAGAATGCCTCAAAATACCAATATAATATTACATTCAGAACTCACAGAGATTAGAGGCAAGCCATGCAAAATGATAGAACATACTTAACATTTTCTTTTGGATAATAAACAATTATAGCATCTTTGTTTGTCTTTGCATTTTCTTCTAGATTGAATTTTGTAATTTATTGTAACAAATAAAAGTAGAAAATCTAATATTTGAAAGGTCATCAATGTTTTAAAACCATCATTCAGATATGTCTATTAAAACTCCCTTAGCAACTATGTAACAAGGACTCACGTATCACGTGTCATACACATGGCGATACTCATTCAGAAAAAGTCTTAATTTATCATCTCTGTCTTGATTTCACCTGTTTGTTATATATCTTGCATAAAATATCCATTTATTAGCTTGTTCAAGAACATTATTGATTTATTTCTATATTGCATGCTTACATGAACTACATAATTTATAGATCTCTTATCTCATATTATCGAAAAAACCGTAAGGATGTGTCCACATTTGGAAATATTCGAGGTCAGTCATGAATCAATGTCAAGATTAAATAGCTTAGCAACATAGAAGATTTATTTAAATAACTAATGAGGATGTATATTAAGTGTAAAAATAGAAACTCTGATGCACAAAAAGGCCACTACACATGTATAGGAAGGCTGATATATGACGCATCCACAACCAACATAAAGAACTTTAGAAGCTCTTTTTAATAAACTAGTAAATAGGTAACTGTATTAAATCAGCAAAAGAAAGGAATATCATACAAACTAGAGTTCACAAGAGATCTGAACTTGAACGGAAATAAAAAGCAGCAAACAGAAGCAGAATATACATAACAAAAGCTCTTGATCTAACAACCAGTCACAACTAGCCAGAGTCCTGCAACAATATCAAGGCTCTTAGAGAGGCAACAATATCAAGGCTCTTAGAGAGCCAACAAGAAAGTAGAAGCCTTGCCCCTCAAGCAAACCTGATTGGAAGGTAGAGTAGAAATGCAGAATGCTCAAATACTCTACGATTCCGCTCCTTCCATATGAACCACATTATAACCCCAAAGAGGAGCAGCTGACAAGGATTAAAAACTCGGCTTCAGGGACCGCAACGGTCCTAACTGAAACCGATACGTATTGGTTTCGGCCGTTATTTATTTATTATTTTGAAAACATTCTAAAAATCACAGTAACTTTTTTAAAAAATGCAGATGAGTAACAACATTTTTCTAAAGTCAATATGTTGAAAATGTAGAAATAATGAAATATTAGGTAGTAGATGAGTCGAAAGTAGAACATACACTGTTAAGTGCTAAAGCCACATAGACTTTCTTCAAATTGATGATTCAAACCTCAAATCAAGTTTTCAATAAATCAAAAGGATTTTAGGTTTTGGGGCTTAGAATGAGTAGAGAGGAAGAGAGAATCAAAAGAAGTGGTTTTAGTATGCTTTTAGAGGTCTACGTAACCCTTTTTAATCAAAAAAGTCGACCGGGTCCTACGGACGAAACCGTTCCATATCATAGGATTCAGGCAATAGCATGGTTCAAAAACCTGAAAACCCGACTCGACTCGAAAGTTAGTCGGGTCGAGTAACTCGGAAAACTCGACTTAGTCCAACTCGGAATATATATGTAATAACTTGAAAAATGTGAGTTAAAAGAACTCAAAGTACGCTGGTTTTCCAGCCTCAACCTAAAAACTAGGTTTAATAGAACCCATAATAGGTTATATTTGTAGACTCAAAAAAATATGATGCAAAAATAGTGTGACGTTCGAATTTAGGTTAAAAAATGATAAAAATACTCTTATGTGACTCAACCTAGTTTAGCGAGACGAAAAACTCGACTTGTCACCCGAGTAACTGCGCAAATAGCGTCTTCTTCGAGTTTTGAGGTGACTCAAAATTCAGCTGAGTCGAGTAACTCGGCCGAATTATGGGCGATACGTAACAGTTTCGGCCGAGTTCTATGTTTTCTTCAAAAAATTCGTAAAGGCACGGTTTCAGGTATCGGGTTCAACCGAAACTGATACGTGCCGGTTTTGACGACTATTTAATCCATGGTTGTCGAGCCTCCTCCATTTAAAGCATCACCATTAAATAAAATTTCCTAATCAGAATGGAAGGGGACCATGTCTCCTTGAATACTTTACGGATAGCAGAACTTTAACATTTAGTAATAGTAATTTTAAAGAGAATTTTGAAGATATATTGACGTCAAAATTTACAATGACAACATGCTAGAAATACCTTCATGATGAGCTTCCTCGCTGGGGATGACGTACGTAGATCATATATTGTTATGCTGCGGTCACTACAAAAAAAAAAAAAAAAAATTGATTATGAAACTCCCCCTATGATCAGCAATATAAGATTGAAGGCAATTTGAAGGCATCCACAAGGCATTATAAACTGCATGCACAACATGGCTAAAGGGTTGGTTACATTGAATGTAACATGTACTAAGCAAGCACTACATTTCAAAATGGTAAGTGATATGCCAAACACACTTAGTACTAGGGGTGTCAATGGGGCCGGGCCTACGCCAGCCCGCTTATTAATCAGGCCGGGTTTGGGCCAGCCCACCCACAGTGACAAAGTTGGGGTTTGGGAATAATTGGCAATGGTCAAATTCGAAAAAAATCCGGGAAATATTCGGAAACAATTTGGGAAAAAATAATAATTATAAAAAGATATCCAACAATTTAATTAGATAATATATAAAATAAGCAGTTTACTTTGTCGAACTAAACAAACTATTGTGAAATTCACGAATAATTTGAGAAAAATTCATGAAATTCGCGAATAATTCGGGGATAATTCAGCAAACCTAAAATTCGCTAATAATTCGGAGAACAATTCAACACACCTAAAATTCGCGTTACTATGACTCCACCTAAGGAAGAAGAACAAAAAATACACTATTTTGGGGTTTTTTAATAATCGGGCCTTATCAGGTTAGGCCAAACCCAGTGAGAAGCCTGCCTAAGCCTTTACGCCCAAGCCTGCCAAACTATGTAATCAGGCCAGCCTAGCCCATTGACACCCCTACTTAGTACGTTAAGAGATTGGTATTGTAGGTTATTTATTACTTCTTGAGGAAAGAAAATTCCTTAGGTTAAAACTATGGCAATTACACTTTGCTTTGCCAAATAGTTGGCTAACTGGTTGGCCGCTTGAAATTTATGAATACAAGCAATATTCTTTTCTATAACCGAGTCATAAATGTAATCCCAAATGTTGGTTACCCACTATGGTCCAACCAATCGCCTAGCAATCCATGAAACAGAAAAGGAATAGTTTGCAACCTTTAGAATAACACTAAAGCAAGTTGAGAAGACCTTCAATCCCTTCAAAAGAGCCCTTGCCTAGAATCTTCACCAGATGGGCGAAAAAGAACCTTCAAGATAACACCTCTACTAAACAATAGAGCAAAGCCACCTAGCTTTCTACTCCTATAAATTTTGCATACTTTCATGATTAAAGATGGATCAGCTCCTTAGTTGAATCAATGATTTATTGGGAAAATAAACGTCCTCAACATTTGAAAGTTAGGTTTTCTCTTGAGTCTTGCCTGAGCAGACACCAACGCCAGTAAAACCATATCACGGCCAACTACTATGAGTAATATGAATTAACCTACATACAGGACTCAGCTAAGCGAGTAAAGAGAGCCACAAATAGTATTATGGAAGCAGCAGATGCCAAACAGATAAAAATACCAATATCAAAAAAAGTACTTAATATCACCAGAAACCTTGTAAAGATCTTAAATTTGTGATAATGTTTTAGATAACAAGACAATATGAACATGGACACAGATTGGAGTGCATGTTTTACACATTATTGCATGTGCTATGCATAATTATAGTTATAAAGTTCAATACTAAACAGATTTATATAATTATTCAGTCACCACATTGACTCATCATATAATCTACATCTTTATATTTTTATTCAAGGTTTTACTAAATAATTTACAACACTCAATCTAGTTTGTGACGTCATTCGGACAAGGTCAACATTGCTATGCAGGTGTTTGGCACCAAAGCCTTCTAAACCCCAATGCTGGATAAAGTTGAACGCTGAAGATGGAGGGTCTTGAGATTATGAAATTAAGGCTCCCTGAAAATCAATTGACTGATGCATTCAAGATTTAGAAACCTACCGAAAGCATTATAGTAATTATACCAGTGTTTTGAAAACCAGACTGGCCGGTTGAACCGGATGAACAAGGAACCGGCCAGGTCTACAGTCCCAAAAACCTCCAAAACCGCCATCTTTTGAAAACCGGCCTGAGAACCAGGAGAACCGGTGATAAAAACCGGGAAGAACCAGCCAAAAAAGGTGAAAAGGGAAAAAAATATTTTTTTTAATAATAATAAAAGGACACGGTCAAACCGCGAACCGGCCACCCAACCAGTTCGACCGCTGGTACGGTTATGAAAACATTGAATTAAACATGCAATGTTCCTGTCTGGTGAAGTAAATAGGAGTTATCCTCCAGAAATCTCCCTGAACTTCTATCTAAGCAAATTCCTAACAGAATGTTGATATTGCCGGCCAAAAGAAATTGGAACATTGATATTAGCAAGACATCATCTGAAGCTGAACCCAAGAATCTTTCAAATCAACAGAAAACAATTTGAGTAAATTTGATGACATATAGAAATGGGAAACTTAGAGGAGCTACCCTTGGTCTCAACTGACTCCATCACCATCTTCACGGATTAAAGGCCATTGACCTATGTGTACTCATATGAAGGTCCATGATCACTGAATTATCATTATGGCAAAGAAAAGAATTAAAAAAAGAAATCAGTATGGCATCCCTATAAGTAACCATTAGTTCTAATACTTATAGAAGTTGGGACCCCAGGAATTGAGACTGAACTGCACAATAGTGAACTTCAACCATAAGCTTTGCCACGATGGCTATATTCTCTAAACCCTAATTTGTTTACACTAAGGACACAGGTAGCAGATGGTTAAACCATTTAGCTACTACTAGTGGACCTTCAAATTCAGACTTTCATTATTTACTGCTGGATCAGTGTGCTCTGCAATAAGCACCACAGCAGAGAATATATCAACCTGTTTTCTCAAAAATACAAACACTTTCTATTCTACAAATGCAGCAATAAGATAAACACAACATGCTAGAATGTAATTAACTTGTACACTACGAAAAAACTTAGATCAGGGAAGAACAACGGTTAACGCATAATTTAGTTATTCCAGATAAAGTGGGGAATAAAATTGAACTCCAAATAATTGATCCAAATATATGAAAGGATTCCACAGTAATACATACCTAGCAGTTGTTGCTAAAACATTTGGTTCCCCAGGATTAAATCGAACGGATATGACAGTATCTTTTCCCCATTCAAAACTGTTCACTGGTTCTGACCTAATGAGAGGCACTTCATGTGATGAAAAATGGGATAGCTTATGTATCTAACGAATGATGTAAACAAGTTGAGATCAAAACCTATTGTGATCCCATATATCAACTTGAGCGCCGGCTGTGGCAAAGAGATCACCACCCCACTGGTGATCAACAGCCCTGCAAAATATGATTAAAGAAGTACGCCCTTAAACTGACAAAATATGAAGTATTAACATAAAAATTTAGACCACGTCAAATTGATATTATGGAATGATATATATATATATATATATATATATATATATATATATTCTCCGAAAGACAACTTTGAAAACCATACCAGAAAGCATTCTTCCATACATAAACTGCCAGTGGCTGAAAGTATGAAACATGCAATTTGTTCAGAAAAAGAAGAATGAATGGGACATGTATTTACGCATAAAATATGGCTACTTTAAGAAAGTACTGACCTTTGCAGCATTATCAGATGAGTCATCTGAATCCATAATATTTGCATCAGGAATGTTCCAGAGCCTAACACTGAAACAAAAAGAGTCCAATTTTGATTAAAAAAAAAATTAATACGGATAACCATTTTCTAAAAGTATTAGAGATAAACGCTTTATGAACACACGTATAAACTAAAATGCCTCTTTACTGAACAAAAAGTATCTAACTGGGAAGTTGTGCCTTACGTGCAATCAGTTCCACAGGATATGAGAATGCGTCCATCTGTAGATGCCGTTAAACCCCGAACAGCACCTTGGTGACCAGGGAACTGACAAACTGTTCGCCTGTTTTTTTCGAATTTTCAGATTTAATTTCCATCACATACACATGATAAGGCTAGCCTGTTCTTATCTCAAGCATAAATTAAAAAGAAATCTTACGGCATCCAAACAAGCATTACATGCAACATATCTCTAGGTAAGAAAAAAAAAAGGGGGGGGGGTGCTCAAAAGTCAAAACCGAGGTTTTAATTTTGATCTATATGGACAGCAATAGATCAATTCAGTGTTCATAAAATTACCTGGAAGCTATATCCCAAAGACGAATATCTGCAAAAAGAGGGGAAGAAATTACAATACTTTCACAATATTATTTACTGAAATCTAGAGTTTACGAAACTTCTTCAATAATAAAAGTAAAATAGTAAAACAACTTCCATTGCTAAAATTTCATTATGAACAGAACAGATAACTGTACCAACTGGGTACCAAACAAAACATGCAGGTACCATTCAAAATTTATAAAAATGCGAGCATTGGCGTTTCAGTTGCTTAATAAGCCTCAACAATTCAGTATAAATCAAGCGAAAATTTCCCAACAATTTTCTTTTACCATATCAAGTGGTAAGAACTAGAAACACTATAATTATAAAAGAACTAATTAAACTCCAATGTCTCCAAGACCCACAAAGCCGCGACTATACAACATTCTGTAATTAATTACCTATTTGATAAGAACCGAACATAAACCAAGTAAATTAGAAGCTTAACATTAGTAAGAGAGAGGAAAACGTACCTCCATCCATTGAAGCTGAAAATATTCCTTTTAAGTGATTAGGGTTCTTCGCCATACATGAGATGGCATCGATGTGGCCATCCATTGCACCAATAAAAGGTCTTGCAAATATCTAATGAAAAAATTGGAACCAATAGAATGAGCTTGAATGAAAAAAATTTCCTTTTTTCCACATAAGGGAAGAAAAAAAATCTGAAAAAAGGGTACCTTCTCCAATTTAGCAGCATTAAGAGCACGGACATATTCGACAGCCTTTTCTTGAGTTCGAAGGTTGGGATCGAAGTTCCGAAAAACTCTCTATTCAATATAATTGAAGGGCAAAAATATATAATTCAAAGAGTTCATCAAAATCACAGATTCTTCCATGAAAATAAATGAAAGATTTTTTTCCCAAAAAAATTTGTAATTGAATTACCTGGAGATCTTGACTTCGTTCGCGGGTAAATTCATCTGTAGAACGCGATATGACTTTAACCTTCATTTCTGTAACGATGGATTTCGAAGAACAAAGGTTGTGATTAGCTTAGAGAATCCATGAAGAGCCCCAAAAAATCAAAACGAAGAAGAAGAAGAAGAAGAAGAAGAAAAATAAACGAACCAGTAGATATTATTAATCTGGAAAACAAGGGTGAAAAAGGGCACACACAGTGTAAATCTTCTAAAACCCTAGAGAGAGAGCGCTTCTAAAAGGGATTTTTACCCTTTTAAGACCCCCTTTTTGAAAAAGCCCCAGCTCCCTTTTTAAAGTGTTATTTTTTCACGTGTGAAAAGAGGTTGTAAGAAAGTCCAAAATACCCCTAAGCATTTCAAATGAATATACTCCACAGTGATTGAATGATTTTTCAGAGTTAAGAAAAAAGAAAAGAAGAAGGAGGAAACTTGATTTACCCCTTGCTTTCGACTTTCGATTTCTTTTTTGATATCTAAATAAACCAAAACCTAACAAAGAGAAAATTCGAAAGTTAAAATCGTCAGCCTATGTTGAATAAAGAAGGGCAAAATGAAAAAAAAATAAGAGGAGGAAGAACAAAGAAAGAAAATGAAGATGTTTGGCTTTTGCTCGTAAAAATAAAAAAAAATTTGCTCAGAAAAATTAAAAAACTTTCTGGAAAATGGATGGAAAAACATACTTAAATATTATTTCCGAAAAAAAATCAATTTCGGGGGAAAAAATCGAATTTGGGAAAAATATTGAGAAAACAACCGAATTCGAAAAAAAAAAAAAAAACGAATTCGAAAAAAAAAATTGAATTCAAAATTGATTTTTCGGGGGAAAAAAATTGACTTTTCGAAA
Organism: Tetracentron sinense; assembly: GCA_015143295.1. Classification (NCBI taxonomy): domain Eukaryota; kingdom Viridiplantae; phylum Streptophyta; class Magnoliopsida; order Trochodendrales; family Trochodendraceae; genus Tetracentron; species Tetracentron sinense. The sequence continues at coordinate 29,300,445 of CM026567.1, read as the reverse complement.
AAGTGATTTTTGGGTAAAAAAATATTTTCGAAAGAAAAAACATCGGAATTTGAAAAAAGGAATTCGAAAAAAAAAATCGAATTCAAAATTGATTTTTCGAAAAAGTGATTTTTGGGTAAAAAAATCGAATTAGATTTTTTTTTTTCAAAATTGATTTTTTTTCAGAAACAATATCTAAGTGTGTTTTTCCGTCCATTTTTTGACAATTTTTTAAATTTTTGTGAGCAATTTTTTTTATTTTTGCTAGCAAAAGTCAAACATCTTCATTTTCTTTCTTTGTTTTTCCTCCTCTTATTTCTTTTTCATTTTGTCCCTTCTTTATTCAACATTTTAACTTTTGGTTTTTCTCTTCGTTAGGTTTTGGTGTACTTAGAGATTAAAAAACAATTCAAAAGCGGAGAGCGAGGAGAAAAGCTTCTTTCTTCTTCTTCTTTGAACTCTGAAAAATCACTCAATCACTGTGGAGTGTATTCATTCGAAATGTTCAGGGGTATTTTGGACTTTCTTACGACCTCTTTCATACGCTTGGGAGCTTACACGTGACCAAGCTGAAAAAAATAACACTTTAAAAAGGGATCTAATTTTATGGTTTTTCTAAAAAATAGGTTTTAAAAGGGTAAAAATTCCTTATAAAACCCTAGAGAGAGAGAGAGAGAGAGAGGACGCCTAAGGTCCTCCGGTGGCAAATGGCTGATATACAGTATGCGATGGGCTCGAGTTGGCCTTTGGCATTTGTCGGTTGGGGGTTTGGGCTTGGGCTACACATATAGAGGCCATGGGCCTAACCTTATTGTTAAAGCTCAATAACTGCTGAGTATGCTTCCAAATGAGAATGTTGTAGCCATAGTTCTCCAATTTTTTCAAAGAGCCTCAAATAATTTGGGTGGTTTTAGCTTAACAATTAACTTACGAAGTATTCACGACTTTTTCAAAAAGTCATGAATTTCATAAATTAAGCATGAGTTATTTATGAAATTTTTTTAAAAACATAAATAAATATTCAATATATTAAGAAATATTTTTTTATAAATTTCTTAATTGATAATCTTATTTCTTATTATTTAATATTTTGGCCGGTATTTTCTTGATTTTTCTAAATCTTTGCCGCTTTTTATTTTTTTTCAGTTGTCAGATAATTTGCCAAACTCCGATTTTATGACTATGGTTTTGGCATCCCGACTTTCCTAGTTGTATAGTATAAGGGGATATGCAAGGATACCCTCGTTCTAAAAAAAAAGGTTAAAACTTAAATATGCCAAAACTCCATTATGTTGAAATGGAGATTTTGGTGTTTAGGGGAACAAAAGTAGGTGGCCATTAGTCAGCTATTATATCTCCTATACTACTCCTTCCTGAATTTTTTACTCTTCTATTCTCAACATCATCAGTGCTTATGCAATTGTAAGTTCTTTCCTGTTTCTGGATGGCAAGAACACCTGTGATATGGAATCTTATCAATGGCTTCCTTATTGATAAAGACAAGATCGAACTGCAAAACAACTTAGCTTGTAGGGACACTACGATTATGGACACTGGCCCACAAAGAATTTTTATTTTTGGTAACCCGGGGTGTCCCCAACCCTTTGGGTCAGGACTAAGTCCTTAAGACGAGAGCCCACAACCCGCCCTATCAGAAAAGTCTAGAAAATCCGAGCGGGATGGCCCCAAAGGAGAAGTGAGAAATGGAACCCAGGACCTCCCGATTGGCGAAAGGCCCACAAAGAAGTTCTTTGACTAGATTACTTACATTGCATTGTCATGTTCCATCGTCTACTGAGGAGTGCTCATATGTATATAGTAATAAGATCATGAATTCCTCTCGGATGGCCAATAATCTCATTATGCCATTTCCATATGATGATATAATTAAGGCTTGAACCAGAAGGAAAAAAACAGAAGAAGAAGGAAGCTTATCATGTTCTGGAGCATTCATGACACAGTTAAGGGCCCATTGTAGGGAATTGCCTAAAATTCTTTATTGGGTAAAAATCTATTTTGGGTGTAACTCTATTAATAGGAGTTATTTGTTGGGATTAGAATTTTGGGATATCCTAATTATTTTGATATTAGAATTTTGGAAATTCTTAATTGGTTTAAGAATTGTTTTGTGCTTATAAATAGGACTAGGATGGAGACTTATTTAATAATCAACCAACGTCCAACCAACCAAGAGGAAGAGAAAAAGCTAAGGATGTGAGGTGATGGGTAGGGTCTCTATGGGGAGCGGGGTTGCTCTCATGGAGAGCCTTAGTTTATCTCTTGGTAAGAAGAGTGTACTCACAACTTATCTCGGTATGCTCTCAATGTGGGAGAGTGCTGATTCAGTTTGCTCTCAATGTGAGAGAGTGCTACTTCGGTGTGCTCTCAATGGGGGAGACCTGAAAGGACTCGTGAAAGAAATCAGACTCTATTCTGCAGAATTCTACTTAGGCGGAGACGTGAAGCCACTCGAGTAATTGGTGGCGAATTTTGGTGATTTGTGTGAGAGCTTTTGAATTTGTGTATTCTCGATTCTTTTTCTCTCTTGTAATCTTCTCTTTTATTAATAAAGGTATATTTGGATCGTTTTGACTGTGGATGTAGCCTTATGGTGGGTGAACTACGTATATCTTGTGTTGTGTATGAATTATGGTTTTTATACTTGTCTGATTTGTCATAACATCCATTCACATTATTTATTAGAGGCTTTTGCGCCCCCCCACACACACACACATTTGATTTAGCTTATTCAAGATTTTAATTGTTTATGGGTGATGAACTTGTTTTTATGTTGGAAGAAGGCTTTTGGTACACCTCTACACATATATAGTCATTTTTGCAGTAAGCAATTACAGGGAAAAAAAACCTTCAAAATTGTTGTTGAAATCATTTAAGCAGGTCATGTGTTTTGCGAGTTTCGATGGAAATCTGAAAAATATGTGCTCTTTTACTGCATGTTAACCGAATAGGCGAAACCATAGTTATAGATCGATGAGGAAAGACGAGAAGCGAGGCTCAAAAATATTCTTAGGAAAAGAAATGAGATACATGCCCCTTAGTTTCATCATGTTAACTGGTAAGAGAAACAATACTTTTAGATTTTGCATCACATGAGATATGTAGAACTAGACTCCTTAGGTTCTAATCCAATGATATTTGCTCAGTGTTTACATCTGAGGTTGTAGAATGATGTCTATACCATAAATATCCTACACACAACTCTCTTTGGCCACTAAATGAGATGTGATAGAAGCAAACTTTCTTATTAGAAGCAAGCCTGAGAAATGAACTTCCTGTTAGGGTTGTCAAAGAGCCGGGTAGGGGCAGGGCTGGGGTCAACCCTAGCCCTACCCTTCCCTATAAGAGTAAGGCCCTAGCCCAGCCCTAACCCTTCAAGGGCCGGGGTTGATTAGGCCCTAGCCCTGCCCTCAAGGGCTAGGACGGAGCTGGGCGGAGCCAAAGGGCCGGAAGAGAGCGAGATTTTGTTCAAGAAAACCATTCAAATAGGTGATATAATCATATAACATATTGAACTCATGAAAAATTTTGTGATGACTCAAAAAAAAATTGGTATATAAAGAAGTTTGCTTAAGAATTTATATATATACCCCATGTTAATTTCATTAATGGGAGCTCTATTAGTAATTTTAGAACTTAAATTAAGTATTCTTAAAGAGGGGAGAGCAGGCCGGTCCTGGAAGGGCCGGGAAGGGGTCAGCCCTAGCCCAGCCCTATTGAAGAAGGGCTTCTTGGTTTTGGGCCCTACTTGGCCCTAGGGCTGAAGAAGGGCCGGGCTTTGACGGGTTTGGAAGGGCCGGGTTGGGCCGGGTACCCTTTAACTAGGGCTTTTTTGACCGGCCTACTTCCTGCAAAGCAAGATGAAACTTGTCATTTGTATCTTGAGCGAGTCTGCATAAGAGTTTATGGAATTATTTTTCTCTTGAGACCAAACACTGCCTAAAAGTCTCTATAACAAATCTCAAAGGTCAAGATCTAGACCTTATATGCAAGCCCGGCCTTCATTCACGGAGGAAGACAATTAAATTGATTCGTTTGAGCACCTTTATGTTTTTGGGAAAATGTAAGATGGCCCTACACATCTAACTGCACCACCAGCCAACAAACTAACCTATCTAGACCATTCAACTGCTGGGGTTCCCTCTTAAATGGGGCAACACCCATAAATTAGATCAATTACGATAATTCTACCTACCATATTTGATGAACATTTTCTTAAATCTAATCTAACACAGGTTTTATTTGATGACCTGCCGGAGTTGATGAGTAGGCCAACATACCTTGAAAAAGTTGATATCTAAACATGGTGGACCTCAGGTTCATCATATAGTGTCCCACTAATGGTGCAGGGCAATTGAAATTGTCCTTTGATTTTTCTCCATTTGGTGGGTATCAAATTATACCTTATATGACCATCCTCGTTAGTTATCTTCTTAGAGGAGATCTTTGGGTTTTCAAGCTCATATACTAGCTCAATGTATAGCAGAAACCCTTCTTTCCACAGTGATGGATAAGACATTTTAACGATTCTCATAAGCTCAGCATTTTAAGCAATAAACCCATATCAAGTTAAGAAGGTTTATGAAAAAAATTTACATTCTCTAAACTCAAATTGTAGCGCGATTAACTGTGTATTAATGTGAGCAAGGAGGAACACAAGCTTCAATAATATACAGTTTATTGAGTTTTAATGACCAAGTGCAAGATCATATACTATCTATACTTTTGATTTGCAAAGCATTATAAGAACTGCAAATACAAGAACATTACAGAACAAAAATAAAATAAAAATCCCCATTGACTTAGTCTAAGTTTCACAATAAGTACTAAACCATGAATTAAGATTGGAACACCAACCATGACCATGTAAAGCTCTCTCAATCCTCTTTTTATGGAACATACTCCTCTTGGCTCTCTTGGTATTCCTCCTGGTTCTGATAGCTTTCCACAGAGTTGTTGAACTCATACGAATTCTCTTTATTACCATAATAACCTCCATTGTTGTAGTTACTCAATTCCTCGCCTTTCGAAGTTCCGAACCCCTCGTTGCTTTCCTTTACGGTCTCGTACCCATTAGGATAGTAATTCTCATTATTAGCATTGTAATAATACTTACCATTCTCTACAAACCTTGTGTCACTCATGCCTTCTCTCTTGGTCTCATAACCATTGTTGTTGTTGGTGGTGGTGGTGGTAGGGGTATAATAGTACTTACCATTCTCTAGGAACCTGGTGTCACTCATGCCTTCTTTTTGGGTCTCATAACCATTGTTATTGTTGTTGTTGTTGGTGGTGGTGGTGGTGGTGGGGGTATAATAGTACTTACCATTCTCTAGGAACCTGGTGTCACTCATGCCTTCTTTCTTGGTCTCATAACCATTGTTGTTGTTGTTGTTGTTGGTGGTGGTGGTGGTGGGGGTATAATAGTACTTACCATTCTCTAGGAACCTTGTGTCACTCATGCCTTCTTTCTTGGTCTCATAACCATTATTGGTGGTGGAAGTGGTGGTGGGGGTGGTGGTGGTGGTGGGAGTATAATAGTACTTACCGTTCTCTAGGAACCTTGTGTCACTCATGCCTTCTTTCTTGGTCTCATAATCATTATTGGTGGTGGTGGTGGTTGGAGTGGTGTAGCCCTTCTCGGAAAACCTTGCGTCTACCGTACCTTGTTGCTCGTACTTGTAGTTTCCACTGAGGTCCTCTTCAGATTGGGTTTTGGATGGAAGGTTGTTCGAATTGTAATATGCGTCATTTGTAGTGGTGGTGGGAGGGAATTGGCCTGAGCCATGACCATAGAGGCCATAACCGTCGTGGGACTCTGGGGGATACTCTGGTGCCAGTTGGGGCGGTTCCGGGTTCGGTGCAGGTGCTTCTATATGAGGGGGATTTTTCTCTTTGGTATGGTTCTTATTGTAAGGGCTGAACTTGCTGAAGAAATGGCTCTCCCTAGCTTGAATTTGAAGAGAGGATATGAGGAATAGAAGGATAAGGAAAGAGAGGTGAGAGGGAGCCATGAGGGAGTGAGGAGATAAGAGGAGGAAGTTTTGGCTGGGGGAGATATTGTAATGAACCGAATCCTTATATAGAGCCTCTTTCTCTCTCTCTCATCCATTTTTTCTTTACATGAGGTGGAAATAGACAAATAGAATGGGTGTGGGTTGTGTCCCTTGAATGGCTCCACATGGAAAATCCATTTTCTTCTAAAGAGATTACTCTAATGCTTAGAACAGGAAATTCTGTTTAGACTAGTATTTGTATTAAAATAATTTCCATAGATTTTAATTTTTCTAGTTAGGATACTGCCGTTTGATTCGCGACTTTAGTAGAGCAATGTAATGAAACACACTAATTACTTACTGTTCTCTTTGATTTTTTTAATAAAATTTTGTTTTAAGAAAAACAAACTGATTGAGCTAAAAATAAACACAATATTGTTCCCATTTGGTTATTTAATCATAGCTCGATTAGTGAAACCGATTTGACTCGGCCAAATTCAAGTGTAACAGTGAGTTCTAAGACAGTTATTAAAGACCCATCTTCCTATAACTAATAAGCATTTCTTTCTAATTTGTGGGGTTTATGATATATTCTAGGTGGGAAATAGTTGGGACTGAGAGACTTCAAAAGCAATAGTGGGTATATTGGACATGGCCGAGTAATGATGCGGTGATTGTGGAGTGGGTGGGACCTGGAAATTATGACATTAGTGAACCTTACATGTGCTCTCTTTAACATGAGGGACACACCTACCCTTTACTTCCAAAACAGAAGTCTCAGTCAAAAGCTAAAAAGAGACTCCTATGCTCCTAGCTAGCTTAGTTGGTATGGTCGCTGGTCTAAAACCGCGAACAATGCTTTAAAAAAAACGACTCCTCACTTACTTCCTTGAAGAGAGAGGCGGAGCCATGGACAAGGTGGAGCAGCTGCCCCGAATTTTTGAAAAAAAAAATTATATTATTATTATTTAATAGGGTTAAGTAAACTTTTGAATAAAAATATTTTTTAAGTGAAAATAACTATCGACAGACTCCGATTGAACAGTCAATCGGCAACCTTGGGAAGATGTATTTATGGAAATGAAAAATATTTATTTATAAAAAATATCTTTTTCATGTTCATAATTACCAAACTACCACCTCCCAAAGTAATTTTTGGGTTGCTCCGATTGACTCATAGTTAATCTCTTTTTGAATTATGTTATTTAAATATTTAACCCGTCCCTCGTACTATTACTAACCCTTGGTAGAATTAAGTTCATTTATAGGCCTGATCTCATTCCATATCTGTGTGTGGGCTCGGCTACTATACTACAACTAACTGATGCAGATTGTTCAATTTATATTACCTTTTAATCTCTATGTGGGTCCTAGCTTTGAATGTTGGTGTGACCATCCACCGACGGAGAATTAGCGTGGCACAAAGCCCAATTAGAAAAGGGAATCGGGTCTGAGACCCTGAGGACGAAATGAGCATTATGTTCTCCATTCAAACCCAATCACTTAGAGGATTAGTTCTCTCAGTAGTATCAGCCTAGGGAATGTAAGCCAGAGACAAAAGATCTTAATTCTTTCTTTAGGAGATTTAATTCGGAATTCCTGTATGTCCACCGAAGGTCAATTATTGCAAATTCATATATAAATATATAGAATAGTGATGAGTATTTAAGAGAGGGTGCTGGATCAATAAGGTCAGTTTTAACTTTCTAAATGAATTTCATGAGTACGTTAACTATTTTCCATATATATATATATATATATATATATATTGGGGGATTGGAGTTCTTACTACTTATCACCCGGGAGAATTGATCATGAGATCTCTCTTATGAGAGAGGCCACACCCTACCATTCACGCAAGATGCAGTGTTACATTCATGCTAGTGTTGATGTCTATGTTATAATACATGGTCATCTACCTTTATATTGTCCTTTAGATTGTAGCCTGATAGAATTTTCAGGCATTTCTTGCTTTCAATCAAAAAAACTAATATTTGTCCTTTACTTTAAGTCAAAAACTAATGACATGCTTTACTTTAACATGTGTTGATTTTTGTGTTATTTTTGGCTTAGAGAAGGAAATGTCTAAGAGTAGACTAGCACTAGCATTATTCTTTGTTTTTTTTTTTACCTCAGCAAAACATAATCATATATATATATATATTTTGCTTAGGGCATAAGCATATTACTTACCATTGACTTCTGTCGCTATCGATATCTTTATAGATCTTGGTTTAAATCAAGACATTTCTCAATAGATTGATAGAAGTTTTTTTTAGGTGATGTGATTGGATCTCGGGTGCTCTTAGAGGCTTGAACACCCTCACTACCAAAAAAAAAAAAAAAAAGTGAGTAGTATTACCATATATAAATGGTCGCCTAACAATGGGCCACCAGAGGAGGAAAAAACAGAGCAGTGTGGAGCCACTAGTGAGTGTTAAGGATAGGGCCGAGCCAATCACTTCTAGTTTAAGTAAGGAGTTGGGATTTGGCTGTTTAGTCAAACAGCAAAGAAAATACCAAAATCTCCAGACTATGTTGCTTGATTGATGATAGTTTCTGTCAACGACAGAACACACAGAACTTCCAAATCTTCTGCTCCTTTTTCTCTTCTATAAGCTATTGATTGTGGCGTGATGAGCGGAATAGGTTTTTGTAAAAACCCAAAAATATTCCAAAGTCCTTGCTTAGGAAGATAAAAAAAAAAGTATACCCGTGTCTTTATCTTTTTGTTTTTACCTTAGTCCTCGGAATCTCTCTTATAACGCTATCAAAGCCTTGCAATTTGAAAGCATATTATTCTCCTAATCCCCGCCCCCTATAAAGTTGGGACGCCGCTCCAATTTTCTGACACACTTTTACAGTCAAATTTTGTATTTCCCCTTGAGACTACCTAGATACTCTTATACACCTTAGCTGTTACTTTTGGCTATGTGTGTGTAGTCTGTTAGAGCATTACCAGTTCCACAAATCTAAAGAAATAAGAGAACGAGAAAATAAACAATCACACAATGAAAAGAAAATATACGCGATTCAGTAAGATGCCTACGTTCACGGGAGAAAATGACAAGAAGACTCACTAAGAAACAAGAGAGAATACAGTATGTACAAGCTCTATGAAATCCTCTCTTGAAAATCCTAGAATAAACCCCTTCATCGCAGCCTCAAAGAAAATTTCTTATATAGCTAGGGTTACAACAAAGAGACAAAATGGGTCAAACTTTTGACTAGGGGCTTTGCCCCTGGGCCCTTAATCGGGTCGCTAAGAATCTGGATAAGATTTATACCAACTTCCCAACAAAAATCCATTTAGCCAAACTCACAAATCCAACCTATTCCCCAAACCCACTCTTTATCCCAAAATAGCTAGCCATAGGGAAAAAAAGTAGACTCCAACCAACTCGTCAAATGGGCTAGCTATAATAGCAGAAGTGATTTGGCTCGCCAGCTTTGGAGAGCTTTTCTCCCCAAAGATTATAAAATGTTTTATTTAAAAAAAAAAACTCTTTCAGACTGTTTGAACCTCAACCACAGCCAATTGCGATTGAACTAATAAGAGAGAGTTCAATTACACCCATAGGCCAACTCGTGTCCCTTTTAACGTTTATTAACCGTGGTTAGGATTCATTAACCCTTGGGGTTTAACAACAAAATCTTAGTTTTTAGAAAAAATATTAAAAAATTTTGAACTCTGGTTAAGAATTTTTAACTCTTATAGTTAATTTTTTTTTTAAAAAAAAACTAAAGTTATATTGTTCCCCACAAATTGGAGAAACTTAACCATATCTAATAAGTGTTAAAAGAGACACGTGTTGGCCGGTTGGTGTGATTGAACTCTCAATGGTTGCAGTAATATGATGTTAAAATATTGGGAAATAAAAAATAAGTATTTAATAGAAACAGAGAAGAAATAGAGAATAGGGTTGGAGTTGCAAGGAGCAAAATAGCTCTCTATTTTAGGAAACTCTCTATTTTAGAGTAAAAATAGGAAAATTTTAGAGATAGGGTTGGAGATGCTCTAGTTACATATAGGTTTTTTTGTGAAAACCCCCTATCTTTTCATCTATTTATAAATACCCCATTCTCTTTTGTGATTTTGTATTTTGCCCCTCTAACTTTTAAATCATTTGCAAATCCACCCTTCCATCCATAACTTAGTTAACGGATGTTAAATTTTTTATGAATTGACATTTTTAACCCTTTTTATATCAATGAGTTTTGTAAAAACTTTTCACAAAGAAATTATACTTAATCATAGTTAAAGGGGGCTCTACAAGTTGTCACATGTCCCTTTTAACAGTCACTAACAGTGGTTAAGATTCACTCACCCATAGGGTTCATCCATCTAACCTTGGATTTTAGAAAAAACATTAAAAAATGTTAACCTTTGGTTGATTTTGCTTAACCACGGCTAAATGGGGCTCTACGTGTTTGATGTTGTACCCAATTTACTTTTGTGATGATAGTTTGTCACTAACTATGGGACTAGGGTGTGCATTTGTGTGTGAACTAGGAGACCATATGGGCAACAACCACTCTCGCGAACGAGGTACACCCCCTTCAAAAACAAAAAATATTTTGGGGTTCTTACAAAAAAAAACCTATCTTTTTAGCTATTTGTAAATAGTTGTGGTTAAGCATAATCAACATAACGGTAATATTTTTTTTCTAAAATCTAAGATTAGATGGATGATCTCAAAGGTGAGTGAATCTTAACCACAATTAGAGGGTGTTCAAAGGAACACGTGGCAGCTTCTAGATCCCCCTTTACTGTGGTTAAACATAATCAACCTAAGGTTAAATTATTTCTTCCTCTAAGAACTAAGGTTAGATGGATGAATCCTAGGAGTGAGTGAATCTTAACCACAATTAATGGGTTCCAAGCATTTGTGATTTGCCTTTTTTTTTTACAAATCTCATTGGAACAAAAAAAAGGTTTAAAAAGGCATTTCATAAAAAAATTAACATCCGTTAACTAAGTTAGGGATGGAAGGGTAGATTTGCGAATGATTTCAAAGTTAGTGGGGGGTAAAATACCAAATCACAAAAGAAAAGGGGTATTTACAAATAGCTGAAAAGATAGAGAATTTTTCACAAAAACCCTTACATATATCATTTCACAAGAAAAAAAGACTGCTAGAGATGTTACTTGGGCTGCATTTGTATTTGGAGAAAAAAAAGACTGCTAGAGATGTTACTTAGGTGTACTAAATTTTAAGAGAACCACATCGACTGAGTACTAGACTTCTCAAGGGTTGTCTAAGGGACCACAACTAAATTAATCAAGCCCTTTTGAAGTGAGTGCGTGGGTTTACTCTTATGAAACTTTAACGGTAACCATAGGTTTGCGTGTGTGTTTAGAATGTGTTTTTTCGTTTTTGGAACAAGAGTATCCAGGCTTCTTAGTGCACCCGAGTAAGTTCATTGGGATGTGCAGATCCCCTTATACTCACTGGCGGAGCCACATGGGGCCAGGGAGGCTTCAGCCCCCTTCAACTTTGGAAAATATATATATTTCTTTATTGTAATAGCTGGGGTGTAGCCTATAGTAGAGGCAGAGTTGGGTGTGGTTGCGGTGTTGCTAAAGCCCTCCGAAGTTGACCATCAAAAAAATACGAGATGACCCACAAACTTGACCATCAATTTTTTTTTTTCTAGTAGTGGTTCTTTGTCGGGCCTTAACCTACAAAATATATGTCTTTCCACTTTCTCAATTGGCTGCACTTGAGAAGCGGATTCAACCATCTACCAAATATTAAATATTAAGAATTATTATTTATGTTATTGATTAGTATAATAGTTATATAATCTTAAATTCCAGAAATCTAAACACTCATAATTTTTCTTTTAACTTCATCATAACCTCACTTTTTAGACGATAAGGGTATATATATTCTTATTCCTTATTTATGTATTTCTATTACTTAAGACTTGAAAATTGTAATACAACTAAGCATAAATTCAAGTAAAGTACAAAGATTAAATATAATAGATAAGTAATTATAATTTTTACCAACATTGAATTCATCTGAAAGAATATATTTTACAAACACATCTAGTGTTCAGGCCTAACATGTACATAATTTGTGGGAAAATTTATTAGATCGACATCCCTACTGACAATAAATGGAGAAATGTAATTCTTCTGGAGGTATTTCTTGAATGTCTTCCAAGAGAAATTAATTTTTTTTCCAAAAATGACTCGCATCTTTCCCCAATATCAAATTGTTGTTACAGTAAGACATATAGATAAAGTTAGTGCAAAGATATATTTTCTAAGTATCTTTTTGCAAAAATTTAAAAGAATTGCATATATACAGATAAAAAACGGTATAAATATTATATATGTAATGATTTTTACAATTAACTGGTCCTAAAACTTGTCTTTAACCTCAGCTGGAACTTGTTTCTAATTTCTATATGTGCAAATACACCAATGGTAGAACTTAAATATTTTTTTATTGTCACTAGTTCGTATTTCACTAGGATTCAATTCGATGATTTTCTTCTCTCCAATGGTGTTATTTTGCATTTGAATTTTCTTTTCAAGCATGGTGGGGCCTCTGAATTTTCTTTTCAAGGTAGGATCATTGGTACTTGGCTTTGTGTAAGAATGTTGTGTTCTTGACATGACTGTTATGAATAAATGCATAATGACCAGTTTAAACAATAAACCTTATTCAAATGTTGAAAGCATTGAAATATATTGTTTACTTTATGTCGAAAGCATAAATTTTTCATTGAAAACTTATCAAACTAAAAAATATTTTTCATTGTAAATTTGTTCCACCGAAAAATATTTGTCATTGGAAACCCTCCGCTCAATATGTTTTGAGCATTTAGTTAATCATTTGGGTGAAAATAAATGAAATAAGAGATAGAAAAAAAAACATACCTAACGAAAGGACGGAACAATTGTCGGAGGTTGAACGAAACGAATGCTAGAGTTTGAACGGAATGAATGCCAGAGGTTGAATGGAATAGAACCTTTGCAGAAGAGAATAATACAATGATTGCTAGAAGAAGAAACTAAGAGGGTTAGAAATTATGTTCAAAATAAGAGCGCGAAGAGAGAAATGTAGTGACTTTTTTTAGTGATAATAGGAGTTTCGATCATGATTATTATTCTCAGCGTGATCCATTTTACCATATCATAAGTGTTTATTGTAATCGTGATCGTAACTCTAAAATAATTAACTAAATTTTATATTTTTGTAGTTGGAAAGACAGCCCTTACAATCACTGTCAATAATAAACCATGATTTTTTCTTTTATAGAATCAGTGTTAATTTGATAACCGTGATCGTAAGTAAAAAATAATTTACCAAAGTTATACGAAATATCAGTTTTTATAATCATGATTTATTTTAAACAATGATTGTTATTTAAAGGAATCACATTATTTAAATAACCGTGATCGTTGTTCATGAGCACACTAATTATACGCGTTGCTCTTATTTGGCTATTGGATGTTACAATACACATTGCAATACCAGGTTGAACCAACATAAAAACTTATAGAAATACCATCAGGATGTTCAGCCTGATACTACAGTGTGTTGATGCAACACTTTGAAACATTGAAAAGTAGAATTACAACAACACGTACGCATGACCATCTTTCTCTTTAATTAAGTGCTTCATTTCCAATAGAACTCAGTTCTCTAAAGTATTCAAGAAATGTGTTTATAGAGTGCACACTAGCTAGTTATATGTGTTGCTGCAACTTTATTCTTGAATGTTAACAAGCTTATAACACACACCGCAATATTAGGTTGAACCAATAAAAAAACTTATGGAAATAATATCATGATTATTCTGCAAGCATTTACGGATGTTCAATCTGATACTACAGTGTATTGATGTAACATTGTGAAACATTCAAGAACAGAATTACAACAACACATAGATCACAATTCTCTTGAATTGTAATTGAAATATAAAAATTTAGTCAAAACGATTACATTTGCATTGATAACACATGTTATTAAAAAGATTTTAGATCACAGTTATGTTAAGAACCGTGATCTATATATTTAACTGTGATTTAATAAAATAGTTACTATCAAGGTAAAATAATAATCGTGATCTTATATTCCCGTAACAAATATTTATCACCGTTTCTATCAAAACTGTGATGGAAACACCCGTCAATATTTTTTTACGATTTCTGTCATGATTTATAAGGGATTCTATCACGATTCCAGTGTACATCATCATTGTTCTTGAAAATGCAACCGTGATTAATGAACATATTTGTAGTAGTGAAGATGTGGAATTAGAAGTATCTCCCTCAAATGTTCATAATATAGGAAGATGTAGTAAGCCAAAATCCCCAACTAGGGGTGTAAACGAGCTGAGTTCAGCTAAGTTGGGTACTATTCAAGCTCGGATCGTGACATATATATATGCTGGCTTGAGCTCGGCTCGAGCTTGATTCGAGCTCTCGAATGTTAGCTCAAGCTCGGCTCGTCTATAAACAATCGAGCTCAAGCTAGCTCATGAGCTGCCATTTCTGTTGCCTACTAATTATTTTTGAAATTAATAGTGGTGCCATGTGCAAAGGTTGTTCCTTATTCAAACTCTATAATGAATCTTCAAAGTGACGATACATCAAAAACTCTTCGAAGAGGGTTCTCATTGTAGACAGGGTTTGTAAAACAAGAAGATATAGGAGAATTCTAAAAGGTAAAGTTACCTTTAAATTTTACCTCAACAATAAATTTTTATTTAAGTTTCTTAATTTTTATGTAGAAACTAATACTATTAAGGGCATTATAGGTAATATAGTAAATTAATCGAGCCAAGCTCAACAACTAGTTGCTTGTTTTGGCTCGATTAATAAACGAGCTTAGTTATTTAGCTTGGCTCGGCCTAATGAGCTTGAATTCCCAACTCAAGCTCGGCTCATTTTGACATGAATTGAGTTGGCTCACGAGCCGGCTCATTGACAGCCCTATGCCCAACAAAATGCTCTACATAAAGATGTTTGAAAAAATATTAATTACGAAAAAAAAATGATAGACGTTGTTGAGTGTGAGACAATAACTGTACCTATTTTCAAACTGAGCATCTTCAGGCTAACATAAAAAAGTTTATGCCTAAGTTGAATGCTAGTATAACTACACAACAAAAGAAACAAATTGAGTTAATCAATGTGAATAGATAATGATATTTTTATTAAAACCTTTCATAAACGATTTTCAACATGTGATTTCAAAGAAAAATAATAAGAGAAAAGCAGATGATGAGTCCCTACACCCATAGTTGATACTTCTCAAGCAGACCCAAAAAGGAGTTACTTGAGGGGGAAATGATACACTATTCCTCTTGGAACAAAAGGATCAAAACCTTCCACGCTCCACACGGAATTTACAGATTGTATTTTTCCAGTTAGTTCATAAACCCATATTCCAGGATTGTACAAGTCTATTACATGAAATGTGCCAAACCCAAAGAAAGCCACCCTTGAGAGAAATAAATGAATTCCAAAGATCTTGGGCAAATCCAAAGAAATTTTTCCTACATGTTCATCACAAAATATTTCTAGATCCCAATAAATCCAATGCCAGATAGCAGCCAAGAAGCACAAGCCAGAAAACACAATATGTGCCCAAGCCACACCTTCGTAACTCCAAATATCCGAATTCGTTATAGTCCCTCCTGTGATACTCCAACCACCCCATGACTGGGTTATTCCTAAACGAGTCATGAAGGGTATCACGAACACACCTTGTCTCCTCATTGGATCAAGAACCGGGTCAGCTCTAGCCGAGTGGTAGTGTATTGCCTCATTAAGAGGGAGGTTCTGGGTTCGATCCCGAGAGGTGTTTAGTCACCCTTAGCCAAGTTTCAAATGCTAAGCATTAACCCACCGATCTTTAGGGCATTACTAACCCCAATTAACCTAAAAGTTGAGATTACCAAAAAAACATAAAATAAAAAAGAGAGGGAAATAAATGGGCTGAATGTTTACGAAGCTATATGAAAAAATTCGGTGAACCTCAAATCTATGTTTTGAGTTGAGAACTCACAAAATCAATGGGATGGTTAGGTCTCCCTATAAGTCTATCTATCATTTTTAATATTTTAACAATTAAGTTATTAATTAAGGGATGATGTACTTTAAAGTGCGGAATAGGAAAAACAATCAAACTACAACACAAGGATTTTTACATGGAAACCCTTCCGGGAAAAACTACAGGACCTAGTCCAGCCAAGCGATATCACTAAGACAAAGTCAACAAGAACCTTCAGACTCGACACTACGATCCTTCAGTTCTTAATCCTCCACGCCTTGAAAAGTCATCACGTACTTACAAGTCCCGTGATCAACCGCAGCCGCTTGTACTTCTTTTTGTGTCTCGAAAAAAACCACGATCTTCTGATCGATCTCCGGCAATGACGGCTTCGGATTCCATCGACCAAATCACACATCCATGATCCTTCTCGAATCGATCTCATTCGCAAAGGCTCCGGAACACTCTGGCCAAGTTGTTCTATTTATAACGGGTTGATGGTTTGATTAAAATCAAATCCTAGATGGACTCCTTCAATGGAAAAGTCCAAGCAAGCAAGATTGATGCATTGACTTGAAAAATCTAGGATGAGAGAAGGATTAACAAAGGGGAGGAGAACAAATAGTTTTCAGAGTTTTTATGAACTCTAGAGATAGTTAAAACCCTCTCTATACTCTCCTAAAGTTGTTCACCACGGACTAGAAGAGTTCACATTAAATAGAGACCCCAAAACCAAGTTAAGAAAGTTATCAAAACCATTTTAGAAAGGAAAAACCATATTAGGGTCGACCCAAGAAAGTTTTAGGATGATTTTCCATATCAGGGTCGACCCAAAGAGTCACTTGGGTCGACCCAAGTGTCTTCCAGGGTCGACCCTGGCTTTTCTCACTTGTTGGATTTTTTCAGCATATAGAATCAGTCCATATCAAGGTCGACCCTGACTGGTTTTGGTCGACCGAGATATAAAAAAACATTTTTAGCTTTTGCTTCCTTCACAAAAGTTGTAGATCTTTTCGACACGGTCGATTTGATATATTATGGAGCAAAATCTAAATTACGGTTTGTGAGATATGCCTCTTACAAGAAACCTTAGTTTTCTTAAGAACTTTAAGGACTCATGGTCGACTCAAAGTGCTCAGGGTTGACCTTGAGGTGCAAACCCATTTTCAAAAACACTTTTTTAGCTCTTGCATCCTTCACAAAAGTTGTAGATATTTTCGACGCAATCGATTTGATATATTATAGAATAAGATCCAAGTTACGGTTTGGGAGATATGCTACCTACAAGCAACCTTGGTTTTTTTAAAGAACTTTAAAAACTTTTAACTTGTTTTGGGCTTTCATATCTAGTCATCTAGGGTCCATATGATTAGTCTAAGTCAATTTTCACCTAAGGTATCATATTATGATTAGTTTAAGTCAATTCCCACCTAAGGTAACATGATATCTAGGCCACTTACCATCCTATGAGTGAAACGAAGGATATGATTAACTGAGTCTTCAACCAATCTTCTTCGGTCTTCAATTTCACTTGTCGTGGATGCTTGAAGGTAATGACACATGATACACATGCTCACATGGATGTCATCTCACCTGTAGACCAGCTACTGTGAAATTCTTTCTTTTTGATATGGTAGTTTTGATTTGCAGCAGGATTCAAAATTAGGGTTGCAATTAAACTGGTATATTGGATAACTCCCTGACAATAATGTTCTTCTACACCTACTTTTAGTTTAAATAAATAATTTCTTTTATTATCAATTTCCAAGCACTAAATGTATTCAAATATTTGTGATTTTGATATGGTAGCTTTGACGTTGCAATTAAACAGGTATATTGGATACCTCCCCTGATAAGCTTTCGATACATGTTCTTCTACATTTATTTTTAGTGGAAACAAATAATTTCTTTATCATTGAATTTTGTAAGCGCTAAATGTATGCAACTATTTGTGAAATTTAAATAGTATTTCAACTGTTCGTGAAATTTAAATAGTATCATAAGTAGTAAAAGGTTGCACGTGCAGCACCCAACTAGTATAGATACAAATCAATTAAAATCCATATCTTTGTTCTTGTTACTCCTTCATATAATCATACACCCTTTGACATTCTGTTGTGGAATCCATTCAAAATCTAATCTTATTTCTTAATCCTATTTTTTTCGCAATAATTGGAGGGGTGAATTCGTGTCATACTTTCTAAGAATTATCAATTCTTATGATGTTCTTCTGTTTTTAATTTTTCGGGATTACAATTTTTGAGAGACTTCAAAACCCACAAAATGGGGAATTTCATGTCTCACAAAAAATGGTGGAACTTAAATTTCATAATGGTAGGAATTAATTTTGTTAGATGAATTTCATGAATTCAAAAGAAGATATATATTGCAAAATGATGAGACTTATAAAGACCAACGCTGTAACGGCTACATAGTAATGTCCAATTCAAATGGAAGACTAGCTTTCGTTTCCTTCATCTGGGTAAAGGCTTTCAGTATAATCACTCAAGAAGCAAAAGGTCTTGGGTTCGACTTCTCACTCCACCTTTGGGGCCAGCTCCCGCATGGGATTTTTTGGACTTTCCTGGTGAGGCGTGCTGCGGGCTCTCGTCGCACCCTCGAGGATTAGTCCCGACCCAAAGGGTTGGGGACACCCCCCAATTCCAAAAAAGAATGGGAGAAGCGTAAGTCACTTCTCCATAGAAAGCTGATCCGGGCTCAAACGAGGAAGAGGTTGGGCCTATGTCATAGCCCAAAAATCCTAATTAGCAGTGATTTCACATGGCCCGTCTACTAATTGGCAACTCAAGCCTATGCAACCCTGGGCTAGTACTAGGTTGCATTGCCGATTGCACCAAAGATTCTATGGGCTGGGCCGAAATACTTCCAATTTAGCCCTTTAAGTTTCACAGGGAAATGTATTTTGCTTTCTTAAACAAAATATCCCAAGCCCAAATTCTTAGTATTGTGTCGGGCTTCAGCTATAATAATTCCGGCTAGTTTAGGAATCAGACTGGGCTTAAGCTTTTTTTCCATATCCCTATGGGGTCCAAGTCTGCCCCAACTGCCAAACAATAAAAAAAAACCATAACCATTTGATTCATACCATATATTGTCAGAGTCGTTCATCATATCTAAATTGAAAGTTTGATTTTGAATATTATTTTCAACCAAAATATTACATAATTTCATGAAACTATGGCAAAATAAATCAAATTTTTTTCTTATTTTTATGATTTTTCTAAATACATTTATGTATTTTATATAAAGTTTATGAAAGTCACTTATCTAATTATTAAACCAATCAGGGCTGGCCCAAGCCATTTGGAGGCCTAAAGCGAAAAATTTAAATGGGGCTTTTTATTTTTTATTATTTTTTAATATTATTAAAAAAAATTAACTATAAATGGGGCCTTTTTAATAATCTAAATGGGTTTTATTTTTTTTAATATTCTAAATAGGACCTTTTTAATATTATTTTTTTTATTTTTTTTAATGGGGCCTAAAGCAATGGCTTTGATTGCCTAATGGATGGGCAAGCCCTGAAACCAATACTATTGAATATAATACTTAAAAGTTTCATTGTTAAATGAATCCAAATTATCAATGTAATATTTTAGATTAAAAAATTATTCTTTTATAAAAATTAAATAATTACAATTATCAAGTGTCCAAATTTAAAATTACATTTTAAAAGTGTTTAAGGGTATTAGGCACCCTAAATTATTAGGTATCCAATTATAAACATAATATTTTAAATAAAAAATAAAATTACCTTCATAAAATTAAATAATTATGATTTCAAGTGTTTCAATAGTTAGGTTTTCTAGTTTATGTAAGTTAGTAGAAGTTCAAGGGTCTTAAGTATTTTAACTTATTAGGAATCCCATGTGTGAGCATGAGTTTTGGAACCCTTAAAAATCTCACGGGTTTAGAGTCGCCACCTATTCATTCAGAAGTGATAAGTTCGCGAGAAGTTGGATAAGGTCTTGCTCTATGATTTGAGATTAGCGTAAGAGGTTCGGTTAAGTCCAGGGAAGGTGTTAGGCACCCCGATACTTCCGTTTTACAATGATTTCATATTCCTTAGGTTTAAGCCAATTAATGTCAAATTTTGTTAAAATACCTAAATGTTTAAGATAAGACTAATCTAAGAAATAAGAGCTAATTAGGGTCGAACTCGGGTTGGGTTGCCTACATACTCACATTAGGGTGAGATCAGACCGAGCGTAATTCTAGCACATGAGCCCGTTCTAAGGCTAAGGGGGGTGTGTGTGCACCAATGGTGGCTAATGGACTAGTCCGGTAGATTAGGGTTAAATTGACCGGAGTTGGTCAAGTGCAAGGTATTGGGCCTGGTAAGCCAAGGGGTAGTCCGGTAGACTAGGGTTTGGGCCCGGTAGGCCAAGAGAGAAGCCCGGTAGGCTAAGGCATAGTTTGACCAAAGTTAGGGGTGCTAACCGGGGTTAGGTAAAACTAACCATGGTTAAGATTTCTAACCATGGTAAAAAGGTCTAGAAACTGTATTGTTGGTCTTTTTATATTTTTTAGGATTTTTCCAGATTTTTTCCAGCGGTTAAGGATTGATTAACCATGATTAAGGGGTAGGTTACGTTGGTTAGGATTGCTAACCAGGGTTAAGTGACTGAAATAGACCATTTTCGGACATCTCAAAATATGTCTGAATTTCTGAGTATTTTTTCAGATTTTTGTGGGTTAAGGGCTGCTTAACCATGGTTAAATATTAACCAAAGATGGATTCGACCATGGTTAAGGATCCTAACCAGAGTGAAAATGATCACAGAAAGTCATTCTGGAATCCTTGGAATATTTATGATTTTATGAGCATATTTTTAGAATTTTGTGGGTTAAGGATTGCTTAACTATGGTTAAATATTAACCAAAGATGGATTTAACCATGGTTAAGGGTCAGGTCAGGTCAAAATTGAGTTCAGGGAGTATGGTAAGGCCTAGACTGACCTTCTACCTGGTTTGGGCCCTGTGCAAAGCGTAGGAGTTAAAAAAAAATCAGAATTGAGGTAATGGGATTACCTCCATTACAGTCTCATTTTTAACCATGCTTTGCAAGGGTTTAACTTCAGTTAGGGAATGATCCAGAGGATTCCAAGATCACAGTGGGATAGCCTAAAGTCCAGGGAAGACCCTGCGCCTTTGGTGGGCCCAGGAGGAGGTCAAGTGTGGGCCCCACAGTGGCCCAAAGACACTGTGTTTAGCAGTCTGGAATGACGGTAGATAGTCTACCACTATTAACTAATCTGAAGTTTGAGGATATTTTTACCAGGGTTAAGGTCAAGGGTGGGGTCTGGAATGACCAGACCAAGTAGCCAGGGGTCTGAGGGTCCTAACCATGACCCTGGATTGGACCAGGACCCAAGTTAACCATGGTTAAAGGTGCTGCAAAGGAAAATGCTAATAATGACGATAATTATTCTATTGTCATTATTGGTTTTGCCCAAAAAAACATTTTTTCCCACTGGGGGCTGCACCAGTTGGGTTCCAGGGGTTTCCTCATGATTTGAGGGACCCCTAGAACTAAGAGAGAGGGGTCATGCAAGTATGGGGGAGTCTCACCCGAGTTCTAAGCCTCAAGGGACTCCCCTTGCCTATGAGGAAGGCAAGGGGGCCCTGTCCTTGGCTGGACTGAGATAAGCCAACAAACAAAAATAAAATGGGGACCCCTGGAACAGGACCAGGGGTCCCTTACGGTGCTAAGATAAAAAAAAAAACAGAAGGAGGGGTGGCTCTACCCAACTGCAGTCCGCTACAGCGATGGCAAGGTGGTGGTGGTGAGAGGTGTAAGGTGGCAGCAGGGTGGAGACAGGCCTGGGGTGGTTTAGTCTTCCTCTTGAGAGGCCTGGGAGTCCTAACTATGGTTAAGAAGGGTGTAGGAGGGCTGGCTGGATTCAGACAGGTTTTGGTATGGAAATCTTGGAGTGTTTGAATCCATGGTGGAGGGGGGTATTTATAAGGTTAGGGGCAGACCCAGGGGCGTTTAGGGGATACTTATAGGCGTGGGAGACAAGCTGGAGAGGGTTGGAGTGGTTCAGGAGGGAGCTTGATACGATTTGCAGAAGATCAGATAATGGCGGTAATGCCATTACCGCTATTCCTGAAGAAGAGAAAATGGGAATGGCGGTAATTGGATTACCGCCATTTATGGATTTTGCTAATTTGGGCCTAGCCCTCACACATGCGGGCCGAAGCACTGTAGCTTTTGCCACAATTGGAATTGGCGGTAATTTGATTACCGCCTTTCCTGATTTTTGAATTTTTGGGCTCGTGGGTCCCATCCTAACGGTCCTTAGGGCATTGTGGGCTCCTGTTTGGGCCCACAGAGGTTCTGGGCTTTGGTTTTGGGGTTTTTTGGGCTTGAGATGGGCTTGGGTGGATCCTAGGGTTTACTTAAGGTTTAACTATGATTTACCTAGGGTTAGTCTAGGGTTTGGGGTATTACCTGAGTTTGACTAGGGTTTTAGGGTATTACCTAGGTCTGACTAGGGTTTTACGGCTTGCTAATGGGCCTTGAGCCCCGTAGGGATTTGATCTAGGGTTTTAAGTCTAGGGTTTGAATTAGGGTCTTACCTAGGGCTTGGCTAGGGTTTAGGGTTGTACCTAGGGTTAGTATAGGGTTTGAGTCATGGTTTTACCTAGGGCTACTGGGGTTTACCTAGGATTTTTCTGGGAATAATCATGGTTAAAAGGCTTAACCGCAGGTAGGGCAAGGGTGTAAAAATTGGGGTGCTTACACCATGGATAAAATATTTAAATAAATTTGTAATCCATGTTAAAAAAGTATAATTTTTTTATTTTATAAAAAAAATATTAAAACTTTTGTAAAAAAATTACTGAATTTGATAATAAAAAATCAAAAATTTGATATACTTGTAATAAATATTGATAATTTTCTTGAAATTCAATTAAAAAAAAACTAGCACTATTCCACCAAAATTTGGAAATTTTGATCGAATTCATAAAACTTGATTTCGGAGGGACTGAGACTCAAACTTTCACCATAATTAAAATCTATGTTTGTGAATCCCACAATCCACTAACATAGATTTATAGATTTTAAATAAATATCCGTAATTTTTGTTAAAATAAAATTTAAAATTTATTAAAAAAGAAACCAGCACTACAGTAGTCTCTCTTGTAATTAATAACCTAGGTGGAAAGAAATTATATTAATTATAATAGAATATTATATATAAGAATCACTATATTGGTCAATAAAAAATTTTCTTTTCATAATTTCTTTTGAATGTATTATATTTTCCATATAAGCTTCATGTAGATACAATTGTATAAGGCTAGCACTTAAAAAAAAAAGAAAAAGATCTTATGCTAGCACATAGAACAACCTAGTGACATTTGGACCTATCAAAAATACAAAAGAGATAGTTGTGTCACTAAACACATAAAAAACTTTTTGAACTAATGATCTTCATAATATCGGGATTTCTCTTGCACAATTGTACTTTGTAATTTCTTTAGGTGAACAAGGATACATAATTTGCAATTTTATCTTTCTCTAACTTCTATATAACTGTATGAAGTGCAACCAACATTTCTTTTGGCTTTATTTATTTTTGCATATTTTCACCATTCTCTTCTTCTTCTTCTTCAATATTATTTATATCTGTCATTGCTGTGAGTGCGGGTTTCGAAACCCTAAAAAAATCTCACGGGTTTAGAGTTACCACCTATTCATTAGAAGGGATAAGTCCCCCGGGTGTTAGATAAAGTCTTAGTTTGCGATTGAGATTAGGGTAAGAAGTTCGGTTAAGTCTGGGAAAGGTGTTAGGCACCCCGAGGCTTCCGTTTTACAACGATTCCCTACTCCTAAGGTTTAAGCAAAATTAAAGATCAATTGTTAATAAAATGCCTAAATGTTTAAGATAATGCTAATTTAAGAAAGAAAAGCTAACTAAGGTCGAACCCGGGTTGGGTTGCCTACGCACTCACATTGGGGTGAGATCAGACTGAGCATAGTTCTAGCACATGAGCCCGTGGCTAGGGGTGTGTGTGTGCACCAAGGGTGGTGTAAGCACCCAATTTTTACACCCTGCTTAACCACGGTAAATCTCCGTTAACCATGGTTATTCTAAGCCAAATCCTAGTTTAACCCTAGGTAGTGGCCTAAGCCCTAGTCTAACCCTAGGCTAACCCTAGGTAAACCCTAGACCTAAACCTAGGTCTAACCCTAGCTTAGCCCTAGCCCAAGCCCTAGGCGAAGTCCCATGGGCTCAAGGCCCCTTTTCAAGTCCAAAATGGATAAAACCTTGTTTTTGGGCCCAAGCATGGTAGAACCCACACTACCCCTTTGTAAAATTCAAATTTTTGTTGTAAAGTAAAATACTTTTTGCTTTCCCCCACATGTGTGGTGGTTTAGCTCAAAAGGGCAAAAAACAAACAAAAAAAAATAGAGTTTTTTTTTTTTTTTACAACAAAACAAAAAAAAAAGAAAAGGTTTTTTAAAGTCTAAAAAAAGGTTTTTTAAAGTCTAAAAAAAAAAGGTTTTTTTTAAATCTAAAAAAAAAAAAAACAACAAAAAAAAAAAGAGGTTTTTTTTTAAGTCTAAAAAAAAAAACAAAAAAAAAAAGAGAGTTTTTTTTTTCCAAAGAAAAGAAAAAAAAAAAAAAAAAAAAAAAAAATAAATAAATAAATAAAAATTTGGGGTGTGATTGGGCACCAACCCCATGTGGCAGGGCCCATATGTGGGTTGGGCCCAACTCACATAACCGAACCCACAAGAACCGGAACAAAAAAAAAAAAAAGAAAAAAAAATCTGTTTTTAGGCGGGACTGTTCATCGTCCCTGTCGTAAGGATGGGAGTACAGTCCCTCCCGATTTCTTCCTGCCTGGATCTCCCCTGACCACCTGGCCTCTCCAGGCTTGTCCCCCACGCGCCTTGATCCTATCCTCATCCTTATCCACCTTATCTCCTTCCACTCTTCTATAAAAATCACAACGTTAGCTACTGTGAGGGGGGATTTTTTCAAAAAAAAAAAACTTCAGTCAGCTCCTCCATCTCTCCCAGCCCTCACATCCCCTTCAACTAAGTCCCTAGGTTGGCCCATAAGCATATCTTCACCTTTGTACCCTTCTAGGCTTCACCCTCAACCACCACAACACCCACTGTTCAAAGGTTTTTTTTTTTATAAAAAAAAACTCTGTCACAGCCACTCAACCCCATCTCTCATCCACCTAACCACTTAGCCATTGCCTTAGTTAGGTCTTAGACTATCCCAGAGTACTCCCATATCCCCCTAAGCCTTCCACAAGCTCTCATAAACATCACCACAACCTATCCATAGCTACTGTCCACGGCAGAGACCCGAATTCAAAAAATTACAGTGGCCACTCCCACTTCGGCCAGCCAACCTACTACGCCTGGACCCCCTCCACTTCACGTCCAGTGATCCATAAGTCACCTGCAATCCCCTCCCGAGCTCCATAGGTCGCCACCGGAGTCGCCCCAACTACCTTCAACACTTGAAGTCGCCACTACCAGCTTGCCACGGTCGCAAAGGAGCTGTGAGGTTATACGCTTCCTATCCCCTTCCTTGTCAGTTAAATTGATATTGTAAGGGACCCCTGGTCCCATTCCAGGGGTCCCCATTTTGCCTTTTCTTTCTTGATTTTTTTTTTTAGCTAAAAAAAAAAACAAAAAATCAATAGGCCGACCTTGAGGGGTGGCCACGGGCATAACCCTCATCACCGTGCACGACTACTCCCAGAGGTCTGGGGGGGTCCTCAATCAATGAGTGATCCCCCTAGACTCCCATTGCTCAACCCAATCAGCCACCCAAGCTTTTTTTTCCAAAAAAGTTTCAAAAAAAAATCATTTTCAAGACACTGCCTTTAACCCCGGTTTAACCATGGTTAGACCCAGCCTTGGAAAAAACCGAGGCCATGGTTAGACTCACCACACTCCAGGCTATCTCCTTGTACAATTTCAGCCCCTAACTCGCACTCTAACTATAGTCAAATCGACCCCAAAGTAGGGTCGACAGTGTGAAAATCTGTGCGACGGGGTGACTTTGGGCCTCTGTAGTGCCCACATCCGGCCTCCCCTTGGGCCCCACAAGGGCCCAAATTGTTGCCCTCATAGTAGGCTTCGCTACCATGGTCTCGGATCCCACAGGGGTTGAGCCAATCAACGGCAACAGTGCCGCAAAGTTTGGAAAAAAATCTGTTTTGGTGGAAATCGTCATTTTATGTGGTGTTTGTCGGGGCAACTTTGGGCCACTGTGGGGCCCACATACGGCATCCCCTTGGGTCCCACAAGGGCCCAAATTGTTCCCCACATATCAGGCTACCCACTGGTGGTATCGGATTCCCGCAGTTCCCCCGTTAACCATAGTTAAATTCATGTTAACTATGGTTAAAAATTTGATGCGAATTTTGGGTTTTTTCGCAATTTCGGATATTTGTGGGGGCCCAGACCGGGTAGGAGGCCAGTCTAGGCCCTGCTATGAACCTTGGACCCACTTTTTCTTCAGTTGGCCCCTTAACCATGGTTAAACTCACCCGTGGTTAACATTTAACCATGGTTAAGCGGCCCATGACCTAGCAAAAATTCTGGAAAAAGCATCAAAAAATCATAAATATTACATGGAATCCAGAAATGTCTTCAATTGCATTTTTTACTGTGGTTAAGACACTTAATCAGAGTCGACCCCATTTTTGACCCTTAACCACGGGTAAAAAATCCTGACCCGGAAAAAATCTGGAAAAATGCTCAAAAAATCCAAAATATTAGGAGAAACCCAAAAATGGTCTCTTTTGACCATTTAACCATGGTTAAGACCCTTAACCATGGTGACCTCCCTTACTTAACCGCGGTTAAGCACCTTTGACCGCTGGAAAAAATCTGAGAAAATCCCAAAAAAATCAGAAAAATTCAAAAGACCAAAAAATCTGATATTGGACTTTTTTAACCATGGTTAGCACCCCTAACCAAGGTTAATCACCTTTCTTAACCCCGGTTAGCAACCCTAACCCTCGGTTAAGACACCTTGGGCCTACCGGGCCTCACCCCTTGGCCTACCGGGCCTAATCTCGACCTACCGGGCCAAACCCTAGCCTACTGGGCTCACCCTTGGCCTACCGGGCCCAATCTCGGCCTACCGGGCCCAAACTAGCCTACCGGGCTTCACCCTTGGCCTACCGGGCCCAACCCTAGTCTATCGGACTTACCTTAGGCCTACCGGGCCCAATACCAAGCACTTGACCAACCCGGTCAACCACCCCTAGCCTCCCGGCTAGACCCTAAGCCACCCTTGGTACACACACACACACACCCCTAGCCTTGGCACGGGCTCATGTGCCAGAACTACGCTCGGTCTGATCTCACCCCAATGTGAGTACGTAGGCAGCCCAACCCGGGTTCGACCCTAGTCTAGGATTTTCTCATTCTTAGATTAGCATTATCTTAAATACTTAGGGCATTTGATTAAAACTGAGATTAGTTTGGCTTAACCCTAGCAAGTAGGGAACCACTGAAAGTGGAAGTGCCGGGGTGCCTAACCCCTTCCCCGGACTTAACCGAACCTCTTACCCTAATCTCTGACCGCAGACCAAGACCTTATCCAAATCCCAGAGACTTATCCCTTCCGAATGAATAGGTGGCGACTCTTAACTCACCCCGTGAGATGCAAACCAGGGTTTCCTGAAACCCGCGCTCACAGGTGGCTAATGGGCCTAATCCGATAGATTAGGGTTTGCTTGACCGGGGTTGGTAAAAGTGCAAGGTTTGGGTCCGGAGGCCAAGGGGAAGTCCGGTAGACTTTGGGTTTGGATTCGGCAGGCCAAGAGAGAAGCCCGGTAGGCTAAGACAAAGTTTGACCAAGGTGAAGATTCCTAACTGGGGTTAGGTCAAACTAAGTAAGGTTAGGATCGTTAACCCTAGTAAAGGATGGTGAGGTCAGGCCCGGTAGGCCCAAGTTAGGCTCGGGTAGGCCAAGGGATGAGACCCAGTATGCCAAGGGTGTTTTAACCAAGGGTTAGGATTGCTAACTGGGGTTAAAAGGTGGTTAACCATGGTTAGAGGTGCTAACCGAGATTACAAAGTCCAAACTCAGTATTTTTGGTCTTTTATATTTTTTGGGGATTTTTTCAGATTTTTTCCGGTGGTTAAGGATTACTTAACTATGGTTAAGGGATGGGTCACCATGGTTAGGACTGCTAACCATGATTAAATGGTTAAAATAGACCATTTTTTGACGTTTCAGAATATTTCTAATTTTTTGAGGAATTTTTCAGAATTTTGTGGGTTAAGGGCTGCTTAACAATGGTTAAATGTTAACCAAAAGTGAAGATTGATCATGGTTAAGGGTCCTAATCAGGGTAAAAATGAACACAGAAGGTCATTCTGGATCCCTTGAAATATTTTTGATTTTATGAGCA
This sequence comes from Tetracentron sinense, assembly GCA_015143295.1. Lineage (NCBI taxonomy): Eukaryota > Viridiplantae > Streptophyta > Magnoliopsida > Trochodendrales > Trochodendraceae > Tetracentron > Tetracentron sinense. Next base: position 29,272,004 of record CM026567.1, on the reverse strand, counting down.
TTTTTTCAGAATTTTGTGGGTTAAAGGCTGCTTAACCATGGTTAAATGTTAACCAAAGGTGGATTTAACAATGGTTAAGTGTTTGGCAAGGTCAAAATTTGGGCATAGGGAGTATGGCAGGGCCTAGACTGACCTTCTACCTGGTTTGGATCCAATGCAAAGCCCTAATGTTAAAAAAATCAGAATGGAGGTAATAGGAATACCTCCATTACAGTCTCCTTTTTAACCAAGGTTTGTAGGGGTTTAACTTCAGTTAGGGAATGATCCAGAGAATTCTAAGACCACAAGGGTAATCCCTGAAGTACAGGAAAGACCCTGGGCCTTTGGTGGGCCCAGGGAGAGGTCAGATGTGGGCCCCAAAGTGGCCCAAAGACACTGTGTTTGGCAGTCTGAAATGGCGGTAGATAGTCTACCGCCATTAACTAACCTAAGGTTTGAGGGCATTTTTACCAGGGTTAAGGTCAAGGGTGGGGCCTGGAATGACTAGGCCAAGTAGCCAGGGGTCTGAGGGTCCTAACCATGGCCCTGGATTGGACCAGGACCCAAGTTTACCATGGTTAATAGTGCTGCAAAGGAAAATACCATTAATGGCGGTAATTATTTTACCGCCATTATAGGTTTTGCCCAGAAAATTATTTTTTCCCACTGGGGGCTGCACCAGCTAGGTTCCAGGGGTTTCCTCATGATTTGAGTGCCCCCCAAAACCTAAAGGGAGCTTGCCACGCAATTAGGGTGTTGCCCCCGAGCTCTACGCCTCAAGGGGATCTCCCCCATGCCTATGAGGAAGGCTGGGGTCCCTATCTTGAGTTGAAACTATGTTAAACATATGAAGGAAACGAGATATGGGACCTGTAGAGACCCAAAATTTAGTTTCTCGATATTCATGCCATTTATATGAATTTCTTGAAATATGTGCTAAATTTTAAATGCATGTGTTCCTAAAAGATGAATTAAAGAGATGCCTTAACATACCATCAACTTCAAGAAGCTCTAGTTTTGTCATCGTTGATCAGAATCGAATGATTCTTGAACCATTAGAAAAGTATAGAAACCCTCTTCGACGTTCATGTTTATCATTTTTTCAGATTTTTAGTCAAAGATAGGTTAAATATTAGATTTCCAAAATTGGTCCTGCTGAAAATCTGGGCTGTTGAAATCCATTCCTAACCAGTCAGCTTTAGAATCCATTAGATAATTAAAACTTAAAATTGGGACTTGTCTATTTCATATAAAATTGTTCCTCTTTGAATGAGGAGTTCAACGCAAGTTGAATCGTCCAATTCCGATAACCGAGTCAAAAGTTATGGACAAAATACGGAAGACTGTTCCGAATATAAAAAAAGGGGGGAATCGATCGCCCAAAGCGGGATTTTCTGGAAAATCATGATTTTGACCCTTTTTACCTTCCCTAGGGTTCCCAAACTCTATAAATACCTCCTTAACTCGTGAATTAGGCTTCCTAGAACCCCATAAACATAAAAGAGAGAGAGAAGAGAGTATTTGAGAGATCCAAAGAGGGAAAAGCCTAGAGATTTCAAGGATTCAACAAAAGAAGAAGGAAAGAGACTTGATGATATAGATCGAGCCCTATTCTCAAGCGATAGATCGTAGGGAAGTGATCAAGTGAGGTAAATAACTTTCCCTAGTTCTCAATTTTATAACTATTAATCTAAAGTATAAATCTAATGATAAAATCTATGTAAAGAACATGATTGATAGTAAGATAAATGGATTTTGATCATCTCTCATGCAATGTTTTTATGAATAACGTAAATATAAATTTTTTCCTATCAATATGGTGATTTTGATATAAACATTATGAAAGTGATAGATTTAAAGCAAGAAAAGTAAGAATAAGTATGCTTATGATATGTCAATCCCTTATTAAAGATAGATATGAGGTTTAGAGAAGGTTTCATTATGATTTTCTTATGAAAAATAGATATGTTATTTAGAAAATGTTTCATTATGATTTTATTATAGAAGATGGTTATAAGGTTAGGGATGTTTCATTATGATTTATATTGTAAAAGACATTCACGATGTTAAAAATATTCTTATGATTTTATTATTTATATCAATAAGGGGAAATGAAATGATTTTGTGGTGTATGTATGATGGAGAAAGGAGGAAGGGATTATGGTTGGATTTGATGGAATGATTATGAGTTTGCTTTGAAATTGTGATGTGTTATAAACTAGGGTTCTATGAGACTAATTTTATCAAAACTATATATTGAAAATTAAGGCATGATAAGTAGAATTGTTTCCTTATTTTATTGTTGAAAACATGATGGATATACTTTTATATTGATCAACTATAAGAAATTCTGCATGTTTAAACTAGTGTATCATTGACAGTTATTATTGTTTCACTCACACTCACTCATGAAAAGAAATATGTACAAGCATGATAACAAACAAGATATTACGTATTATGCAAGTATACAAACACACAAGCAAAACTGTATGATTGAGTTTTGCATTGACCGAGTACCCACAAGCATAAGCTCAAGGCAAGATAAACCGTATACACCGGATAATGTGTAGACAAGCCGTATACACTAGATAATGTGTAGACAAGCCGCATATACCGGATAATGTATAAACCGTGTGGTACCTCAGAAAGTAGGGTATATGTTAATCTCTATCCAATATATGGGGTAGAGTTATTTTAAGTTATTGCATAATGCATGTTGGTTGATTTATTCACAAAAAAGAAAAGACAAGTAAAAAAAGTAAGACAAAAAAAAAAGACAAGTCAAGAAAAGTACGACAAGAAAGAAAAGTCAAATAATAAGACAAACAAGATAAGTACAAGTGAACATATGAAAGAATTGAAAAGAAAATATGTTCTGCACTCTGATTTCTGTATGTGAATTGTAATTGAACTGTTACTTGTATACATATTATAGTTATGATATTGTTTATTTGGATTGTTATATACGCGGAGTAACTTGTTACTCAGCCGATGAGTTTTGTTGTCGGCAGGTTCGAGATTTGATAATTGTGCCCAGGAGCCATGAGTTGAAAAAGAGTACGTAAGGAAGATCTTGCAGGTGATCATCCCAAAGGAGAATGAGATTTCGATGGATGATTTTACTATTATTTTAATTTATTAGAAATTGTTTAAATTCAGAGAGATTGTAATTAATTTATTATGTTTTAGTTTTTAAATTGGGATACTTAGATTTGATAGGTTCAATTAAAGAGTTGAGAATCATAAGGATGATTCAGATTATGTAGGTTCAGTCTAAATACAGATTTTAATTGATATTCAGTTGAGGTATTAAATGTTATTCCATTGAAGAAATTTTTAAGTTCAAATTTTTGTATGCCTTTAAAGCTCATTAAATGGATTAAGTCAAGAAAGTCATGTGCCAAAGTTCTCAATTCTCCTTGGGAGATTTTGGGGCGCGACTGGACCACTGGAATAGGACCAGGGATCCCTTACAAAGCTTCAACAATAAATAAACCGAGAGAGCAGGGAGTTATACCCCACTGGTGGATTGCACGGTGGCTGTGAAGAGTGGTGTAAGGTGTTGCACGCCTGGTCTGAGGTAGAGCTGGGGGAGTCTGAAGGACTGCCTAAAGCCAAAGCAAGGCCTTGGAAAGGATGGAGTAAGGCTGGCTGAATTGAGGCAGGGATTTAGTATGGAAATCTTGGAGTGGTTGAACCCATGGGGTAATGGGGGATTTATAGGATGATGGGGAAGGCCTAGGGGCACTCTAGGCATTAAGCTACGCATGAGGGACAAGCTGGTGAGGACTGGAATGGTCCAAGAGAGCTGCTATACGCATTTTTGCAGGTTACGAGCAATGGCGGTAATGCCGTTACCGTCATTCCTAAAGAAGGGGAAATGAGAATGGAGGTAATTGGATTACCGCCATTTAAGGGTTTTTGCTAATTTGGAACCAGCCCTCATACACTTAAGCCGAATACAATGTTCACTTTGCTATAATTGGAATTGGCGGTAATTTGATTACCGCCATTCCTGATTTTTGAATTTTTGGGCTCGTGGGCCCCACCCTAACGGTCCCTAGGGTTTTTGGGCCCTTGTTGGGTCCTCAGAGGTTCTGGGCTTCGATTTTGAGTTTTTTGGGCTTGAAATGGGCATTGGGCAGAACTAGGGTTAGGGCTAGGGTTTAACCATGGTTTACCTAAGGTTAGGCCTAGAGTTTGACTTAGGACTTACCTAGGGTCAGGCCTAGGGTTTGACTTAGGGTTTACCTAGGGTTGCTAGGGTTTGGGGTTTTACCTAGGGTTAGGCCTAAGGTTTAGGGTTTTACCTAGGTTTGACTAGGGTTTAGGGTTTTACCTAGGGTTAGTCTAGGGTTTAAGGTTTTACCTAAGTTTGACTAGGGTTTAGGGTTTTACCTAGGTTTGACTAGGGTTTAGGGTTGTTCCTAGGGTTGGCCTAGTGTGAGGGTTTGTCCTAGGGTTAGGCCTAGGGCTTGAGGGTTTGTCTTAGGGTTAGGCCTAGGGCTTGACTAGGGTTTGACCAGGGTTTACCTAGGGTTAGAGTTTGTCCTAGGGTTAAGCCTAGGGCTTGACTAGGGTTCAGTTGGGGATAACCATGGTTAAAAGTGTTAACCATGGTTAAAGGCAGAGTGTAGAAATTGGGTCATTGCAGCTGCTCCTCTTTGCCGGAGAGTGCTAGGTAGGCAATTGAACGGCAAAGATTGAAATTATTTTATTTTTACACAGAGATTGGATTTTATGGAATGATGATATGCATGCATGCTGTGCAAGTGGTGCAATGAGTGACGTGCCTACCTACACCTACTGGGGATATGGGCGAGTTGAGGAAAGTAGTTGGGGCTACTCTCTGGGGAATGAAGAGTAGTCGATGCTACTTACGCTGAGATTGACGAATGCAATGAAAGACGACATCACCCGGAGGCGATTGCTAGGATTGATCGATGTGGTGCCTCCCGGAGGGGTTTGACCAAATCGATCGAAAGACACATAGGGTGTCAAGAACACACAAGGTGCTGAAAGAGAAACATGCTAGGTATCAACAAAGTGTGTTATGTTGACGCTCACCTAGGATGTCAAGGACACATGGGGTGTCGAGAACATACAAGGTGTTAAAAAGAGACATGCGGAGAGTGTCAGCAACTTGACTTGCCGTCAATGGAGACTCGATGATGTCTGGACATGCGAGGTTTCGAGAGGTTGACTCGGCGTCAATATTCACCTGGGATGTCGAAGACACACAGGGGTGTCGAAATGGGACATGCGGAGAGTGTCGGCAGGTTGACTCGACGTTAATGGAGACTCGATGATGTCTGAGACATGCGAGGTGGCGGCATGTTGAATTGGCGTCAATGTTTACCTGGGATATCGAGGACACGCGGGGGTGTCGAAAAATAGGATTGCTTACTTACTTGACTTGGCGAGATCAAGCCATAATAGTTCTTACAAGCAAGCATGCTAAGTTGGTTGATTGATGTAGAGTTGATTGAATATTTTGGGTATTTTGGTTATATTTGAATGTTTTTGGTATTTTGGTTATATTTGAATATTTTTGGTATTTTGAGATTTTATCATGTTTTTATTTTTCTTTTCATATAGGTAGGGCTTTGGCAAACTTAACTAAAGTCAAATTTAACCCAAGAGAAGGTTAATGAGTGATTAGGCTAAAAGATCGTATTTAGCACATAAGGAGGGATGTTTGCATTATGAATAATAGATGGTTTATTGCCAACACCTATTTTGTTGGATTGGTGTTGACAATAAATCAAATGCCATTACCTTTGGTATGAGATATTTTGAATAATATCTTCTTTAAATCCTTAAGCCATCCTTTACCTATTCAAAATAGAACATGAAAAAAAAAGAAAAAAAGGAAAAAAGTGACAACTAGAATAGAAAATAAAAACTCATCATCTCTCCTCTAATGTTGTCCATTTACACCATTATGAATGATGTAATGAAGCTCTAAATATAAAAATTGGAATGAGGATGAGCTTTCCAAAAGAATTTTAGAAGAAAGACTAGAATTTAAATGAAAAAAACAAAATGAAAGAGAGAGGTATAGCTTTAGCTTCCACTTTTTATGGGCCTACCCATATCCACATGCACTAGTGGGTACATAAAAAGAAAGAAATATTTACATGAAAGGACAAAGGAGGATCTCTCATTCCTTTTGAAGTGGGGTCCCTCTACACCATTAGACTGGTGTAGAGAGGCCCCACTAAACTTGAGAAGAGAGAGGCCTTTCCAAATCGTTCTAGAAAAAGACTAGAAACCAAGAAAAAAAGTCAAAAAAATATGAAGTAAAGAAAAAGATGAAGAATAAAGGGAGGAATGCCTACTCCTTCAAGATTTTTTTTCCAATGCACCAAGAGGTGAAAGATTTTTAGAGTCCACAAGGGAAGAGAGTTAGCGAAGAACTCGAGACTTTTAGTCCTAAAATTCTCTACACACTTTAAACCTTAGCTTCTTCTCACTTTCTTCAAGGCTAAAAAACAACATAAGGGGTGAGAGTCTTCTAAGGGATCATGAGACCTAAGGGGTGTGTTGAATTTGAGACTTGGGGGGATTCTTTAGAAGAGTTTTTGGATAGAGAAGATGGAGAGCTAGAGTTTCCACCTGAGATTTTAGAGGTGAGAGAAATGGTTTGTGAGGGTCTTGTATTTATAGAGTTTTCAATGGTATGTGGTAATTAATAGAGGGTTTGGTGAGAAGAAGGGAGGTGATTGGTTGGTCAAAATGGGCGTGATTGGTGATTGGGTAGTAAAAAAGGTGTGTACTTGGTGAGAGGTGATTGGATGGTCAAAAATGATGTAAGAGAATTAATTGTTTTGTAAGAGCTATAAGAAAGAGTTGTAAGAGAGTAAGGGAGATGATTGGGTGGTTAAAAAGGTATGTACTTGGTGAGCTGTGATTGGATAGTCAAAAAAGTGTGTAGACACAAAAATTGGGCTATTTGGGATTTGAAGAAAATATAAGAGGTCTTTTATAGGAAAGTGGGCTTGGGTTTGTGGGTTTTAGGATGTGGGTTGAATGGATATGGGCATATGTACTAGATTTTATGGATCATGAGTTATTAGTAGATGGGTCATGAGTTATGGTTATTGGATTTTGACTATGGCATTTGGGCTTGAACTATGGTAATTAGGTTTTGACTAAAACAATTAAGCTTTGACTAAAACAATTGGGTAATTGGGCTTGACTACTTGGACTTGAGTAAGAGAACTGGGTAATTGAACTTGATTGAGTGGTTTGAGTATAAGTTTGACCAAATGAGCTTGGACATTGGGTGAACTTTGGAGCCTTTGAAGAAGTGAGAAGAGGGATAAGGGGTGCAAAAATGGGGTGCTTACAACTATGTATTACTATAGTATAAAAAAAATCACTTATAATTAATAATATACTAGAACTTGGTCAAAAAATTATTAAATAGCAAATATAAGAGATTATTAATTATACACTATAGAACCAATTAAGTTGATTCCTTACAAATTTATTAATTAGTATAGATTATTAAGTTATAAAATATTAATTATAAGAGGGCTTGCTGTACTTACTACTTCGACCAAAATTTAGAAAATTTGGTTGAATTCATACAACTTGATTTTGGAGGGGGACTGAGACTTAAATTTTGCGATAATTGAAGTCTATACCTAAGTAACCAAAGCGGGAGCAGGGAGAGAGAACGAGAGCGTGAAAACGTCAAATTTTAATTTAGAATAGGGTCGAGAGCGCCTCTGGAATGTCAATATATATATATATACACTAAAACCACAAAAATCTCATTAATTTCACTATTGTCTAATGAATATTAAAATGTAAAAGTAAATTAAGAAAAAAGAAGTTAATACAAAAAATATTAGAAATAAATAAATGAAAAAATAAAAGTTAAAAAGAGAGCCAATTTGGAATAGTTCAAAGGTATCCACATGTTGGTGCGATTGAACTCAATCAAGTTCAATTATTGGAACTCAATCAAGTTCAATTGTGGGCTTTGATCTTCATTTAAGTCTCACTGATACGTGAAGGTACAAAAATCAGGTGAAAAGACTTTGTCTTTTCTATAAATCTGTAAACTCCTTATTTTAATAAAAGAAAATAAAAAGAGGAGTGCTAACCCTACTCTCAGTCAGCCCATACTCTCACCCACAACCAATCACTTATCCACTTTGCAATGAGTGGACGGGTGGTTGGTTAAGAGTGAAAGTATGGGTTGGCTCAGAGTAGGGCTAACATTCCTCAAATAAAAAACTATCCACTCATCTTCCTCACCCGAAAACCAGCATATGCACTCATCTTCTTCACCAAAAAACTAGTGTCTGTATAATGGAAACCGTGCTCCATTAAACCAGAATCGACGCTCTACTAAAACAGAAACTGCACTCTCTATGTTGATCCGCTCTCAAACCGTGAGAGCGGAAGCGGGTAGGGAGACACATGGTTTGAGTTACTAAGGTCTATATTAGTGGATCCCACAATTCTTGCTAACAATCTAGTTCAGGTAGCTCACGATATGCGATATCAGGCCTGATTTGAAAAACCGTAGGCAAAGATATATGACTGCAATTCTCTCAGTCGGGTTATGCTCTTGAGATCGCCATGTGTCTCTATTGACACCCCTTAATTGTGGTTAAGATCCACCTACTCCTAAGGTTCACCCATCTATTCTTGGTTTTTAGAATATAATATTAAATTCTTTTTAAACCTAGGAGTTAGTAAATTTTAACTAGAGCTGAAAAGATTTGTTTTTTTTTTTCTAAAACCAAAGGATAACCCATCTATTCTTGGTTTTTTTTTCTAAAACCAAAAAGTTAATTTTCACTCATAAAAAAGGTTGTTTTTTTTTTTTTTTTAATGAATAACCATTGTTTTTTTTTTTGAATGCACGAGGGACACTCCCAGAAGTTGTAGTTGACGACATGTTGCGGGAATCGCACATTAACCCTCAAATGACTATTTTTTAACGGCTAGTTTGACATTTAATGATCACTCAACGGGAGTATTCATCCAAGCTCTATAAATATAGTTCATTTATGAACATTCAAATAACCTTTGAGCCTACATTGATGATCAATCAATCAAATTCAATTCTCTCCTAGAAAATACGATCAAAATCTTAGAAATCCATTTATCTCTTATTTGAGCTGTAAAACTCCCAATTTTTTGAGAGATTTCTATAGCGTGTCAACACCCCATTTTTACACCCCATTTTAACTATGGTTAACTTAACCGTAGTTAACTTGGCTTAACCCTAGGATTAGCCCTAAGTAAATCCCAAACCCTAGGCTAGAAGCTTTCGGGCTCAAAGCCCACTTGAACAGCCCAATCATCAAAAAGCCCTATGAAAACTAAGAGCAAGGCCTATTGTGGGCCCAAATATGGGCCCATGAACTTCTAGGGCCCATTAGGGTGGGGCCCATTTCTTTAAAAATTCAAATTGGAGCCAAAACCCTCAAATGGCAAAGCCAAGGGTGTATGGGCCATAGGCTAAGGGCTAGGCCCAAGAAGCAAACAAACAAACAAAAAACAAAAAAATTTAAAAACAGCCCAACACTGTTCACTGTCTCCCACGCCTGGTACCGCCTTCCTCTCATCCTTATCCACCTTCCCCTTCTTCCCTTCGTTCTATAAAGCCACCATCACCACAAGTTCAAAGAGAGAAAACCAAAAATTTTTTTTTTTTATCCAAACCTCTGCGCAGCTCCAAGCAAGACCTCTCAACCTTCAATCTCACCTCTCATACTCCCCTAGGCCTTCCTCAAACCTCTTAGGCATCACCACAACGCCACCACCGCCTGCAGCCGCCACCCCGAGCTCGCCACTACCACATCCAAGCCGAGGGTATACACCCCCTTTCCGTGACTGTCTTCTTGGTTTTTAACATTGTAAGGGACCCCTGGTCCCATTCCAGGGGTCCCATATCGTTTTTTTTGTTATTTTTATCACTCATTCCAACAGCTATTTAGCCTAGGACAGGGACCTCATCCACCATCCTCATTGGTGTGATGGGGACCCCCTTGAGGCATCACCATGCTCGGGGTCTTCAACGGGGTTTAGGGGTCCTCAATCCATGAGGAAACCCCCTGATCCTCCCTGATTTTCGCACCCCCAACAGCAAGCAAAAGAGGTTTTTCAAAAGAATTTCTGCAAAAATTTCAGTTCGGGTCCCCTACTTGTAACCCCATTTTAACCATGGTTAGAGTGGACCCTGGTCAAGACCAGGGACATGGTTAGACTCTCTACACTCTGGGCTACCTCCTTGTGAAATTTCAGCCCCTAACTCGCACGCTAACCGTGGTTAAATTGACCCCAAAGTGGGGTCGACAGTGTGCAAAAATGGTGAAGTAGGTGACTTTGGGCCTCTGTGGGGCCTACACCCGACATCCTATTGGGCTCACCAAAGGCCCAATTTGTTCCCTGAAGTGCAAGCTACCCAACCATGGTCTCGGATCACATTGGTTCAGCCTCTAACCATGGTATAATTGCTGACGAACAGAGGTTAAAAATGTGTTTTTCTTTTGAAAATCTATCATTTCATGTGATGTTCAAGTAGGCAACTTTGGACCTATGTAGGGCCCACCCATGACCTCATTTTGGGCTCAAAAAAGGTCCCAATCGTTCCTTGTACATCAGGCTTCGCAACCATAGTCTCGGTTTCCCTTGGGTTAGCCTCTAACCACAGTTAACGGCACTCTAACCATGGTTAAAAATGTGTTTGACAATTTGGTTTTTTGGCAATTTCAGACCTTTGTGAGGGCCCAGGCCAGGTAGGAGGCCAATCTAGGCCCTGCCATGGCCCTGGGCCCACTTTCGACCAAACCGGACCCTTAACCATGATTAAATCCACCTATGGTTAAAATTTAACCATGGTTAAGCAGCCCATGGCCCAAAAATTCTGGAAAATTGTTTAAAAAATCATAAATATTCCCTGGATTCCAGAATGGTCTTCCGAGATCAATTTAACCATGATTAGGACCCTTAACTATAGTCAACCCCACCTTGGGACCGAGCCGGACCCTTAACCATGGTTAAAAAATCCCTAACCAGGAAAAATCTGAAAAAATGACAGAAAAATCCAAAATATTCCAAAAAGCCTAAAGTGGTCTCCTGTGGCAATTTTCTCCCTGTCTACCCCATTTAACTGGAGTTAACCCAACTCCAGTTGATTTTTAACCATGGTTAAGATGCTTGACCCTTTGAAAAAATCTCCAAAAATACCAAAAAAATCAGAAAAATATAAAAAGACAAAAAAAACATGCTTTTTAGGACTTATTAACCTTGGTTAGCCCCTAACCATGATTAACTCCCCTCTAACTGCGGTTAGACCAGACCTTGCACTTGACCAACCCGGTCAATTAAACCCTAGCCTCTGGACTAGACCCTTGACCACCCTATGCACATACACACACACCCCTAGCCTTGGCACGGGCTCATGTGCCAGAACTACGCTCGGTCTAATCTCACTTTGTGAGTACGTATGCAACCCTACTCGGGTTCGACACTAGCCTATTTAGCTTCCTTTTTCTCTTGGATTAGTATTGATTAAATACTTAGGCATTTTAATTAAATTTTGAGATTAAATTTGGCTTAAATTTAGGGAGTAGGTAACCATTGTAAAATGAGGGTCCTGGGGTGCCTAACACCTTCCCCGGGGCTTAATCGAACCACTTACCCTAACTCTGATTAGACCATTTGTCTTATCCAACCATCCGGGACCTATCCCTTAGAATGAATAGATGGGGACTCTCAGTCAAACCAACACAATGTAAAAGTGGGTACGAAAATCCCATGCTCACATAGGGTATATTTAAATCTCATCCAACTCATCAAGGAGCTTATTATTTGAGTTCAATTCCAATTACTCACTTATATTAAAGGAAATCAAGAATCAGTGGATTCTTGTCCGTAAAGCCGGATTGCTCTGGAAGCCAAGAAAGGGTGTTCTCTTGCAGCAAAGGTGGTGTCCCAGCCTGTGAAGGGATTGTAAAAGGTTTTGAGCTTCACCCTTGAACGAAGCTTGTGCGAGTAAAATCGTGAGAATCCTTGAAATAGGAAGCTGAAAGGAGGGGACATAGGCAAGTTGCTGAACCTCATGAACAAACTCGTATAGTTTGAATCTCCTTATCTCTTATCCTCTATTCTTATTGCTTCAACAATTTACATCTCTTGTTTAAATTGTCTAATCTTAAAAATCCGTTAAATAAGTTTAGGAAGAATTTTAATTTGCCATTGACCTTAATCACCCCCCCTTTTAGGGTCCATTTATTGGGCAACAACGGTAACCACCAATATGTACAATTGGATTTGCCGACGACTTTTCAACAAGCTCAATGATATTCTCGGGCTACTTTTTTGTTTGTAACAATTGTAAGATCCTTCTCCAAAGGATCATGCAATTACAGGAGGGTATTAGAGATAGATTTAGAGAATACAGATTGGTGTAATAAAGTGAGATGAGATACACTGTATCTCATCTCATATCTAGATAGATTTGAATTTGAAATAGATTTGTATCAAATCTTAAATTTGATTAGGATTAGATGTGCTTAAGATTAAATTTGATTATGATGTGATAATGCTTTTATCTTGAGACTTATGTAATCTCTATATAATCCTTAAGGATGAGCCATTGTAATCACTCAAGAATTCTCAATAATATTTAGTTTCTTTAAGGCATTTCCAAATGATTCTAAAAAAAGACTAGAAATCAATAAAAAAGACAAATAAATATGAAATAAAGAAGAAGATGAAGAATTAAGGGAGGAGTGCCTACTCCTCCAAGATTTCTTTTCCAATGCTCCAAGAGGTGAGGGGTTTTTAGAGTCCACAAAGGAAGAGAGTTAGTGAAGAACTTTAGGCTTTTAGTACTAGAATTCTCTACACACTCTAAATCTGAGCTTCTTCTCACTTTCTTCAAGGCTAAAAAGAAATATAAGGGGTGAGAGTCTTCTAAGGGATCATTAGGCCTAAGGGGTGTGTTGGATTTGAGACTTGGGAATTCTTTAAAAGAGTTTTTGGATAGAGAAGATGGATAGCTAGGGTTTCCACTTGGGATTTTGGAAGTGAGAGAAATGACTTGTGAGAGTTTTATATTTATAGAGTTTTCAAGGCTTTGTGACAATTTGATAATTAATAAAGGGTTTGGTGAGAAGAAGGGAGGTGATTGAGAGGTAAAAAAGGTGTGTAGGCACAAAAATGGGACTATTTGGGGTTTGAAGAAAAGATAAGAGGTCTTTTCTAAGAAAGTGAAAAGTGGGCTTGGGTTTGTGGGTTGAATGGATAAGGATATATGGATTAGATTTTATGGATCATGGGTTATTAGTAGATAGGTCATGGATTATGGTTATTAGACTTTGACTATGACAATTGGGCTTGGGCTATGGTAATCAAGTTTTGGCTAAAGAAATTGAGTTTTGGCTAAGATAAATGGGTAATTGGGTTTGACTACTTGAGCTTGAATAAGAGAACTAGGTAATTGAACTTGATTGGGTAATTTAAGTATAAGTTTGACCAAATGGGCTTGGGCCCTGAGTGAACTTTGGAACATTTGAAGAAGTGGGAAGAGGGATAGGGGGTACAAAAATGAGGTGCTTACAACTATATATTACTATAGTATAAAAATCTCTCTTAATTAACGATATATTAGAACTTTCTCAAAAAATTATTAAATAGCAAATATAAGAGATTATTAATTATACACTATAGAACCAATTAAGTTGATTCCTTACAAATTTATTAATTATTAGAGATTATTAAGTTATAGAATATTAATTATAAGAGGGCCTACTATACTTACTACTTGGACTAAAATTTAGAAAATTTGATTCAATTCATACAACTTGATTTTGGAGGGGGTCCGAGACTTAAATTTCTCAATAATTGAAATCTATATATAAGTAACAAAAGTAGGAGTGGAGAGCGGGAGCGAGAACGAGAACGCGAAAACGTCAAATTTTAAATTAGAATAGGGTCGAGAGTGCCTCCAGAGTGTCAATATATATATATAAACTCAAACCACCGAAATCTCATTAATTTTACTATTGTCTAATGAATATTAAAATATAAAAGTAAATTACGAAAAAAGAAGTTAATGCAAAAATTATTAAAAATAAATAAATGGAAAAATAAAAGTTAAAAAGATTTAAAAGAGAGCCAATTCGGAATAGTTCAAAGGCATCTACATGTTGGTACGATTGAACTCAATCAAGTTCAATTGTTGGAACTCAATCAAGTTCAATCGTGGGCTTTGATCTTCATTTAAGTCTCACTGACACGTGAAGGTACAAAAATCAGGTGAAAAGACTGTCTTTTCCCATAATGCTGTTAAATCCTTATTTATTTGTGGGATTTGTGGGAAGTGATTTAAAACTCTCGATAGTACCTATTATCAAGAGTTCCAGCCATGCGATTGAAAATTGAACAGTACCAAATTTCAAGTGCGGCCCACCACTTAATCCACTTATACCTTGAAGCCATATGATTTTCAAATGAAAGGCTCAACTCGCAGTAGTGCCTACTATTGAGAGTTTTTGAAGAGTTTCCTTTTAATAAAAGAAAATGAAAAACTATCCACTCATCTTCCTCACCCGAAAACTAGCATATGCATTCATCTTCCTCACCCGAAAACTAATGTCTAAATAACGGAAACCGTGCTCCATAAAACTAGAATTGGCGCTTTACTAAAACGGAAACCGCGCTCTCTATGTAGATCCGTTCTCAAAACGTGAGAGCAAGGTTTGAGAGCGGGAACGGGTAGGGAGACACACAGTTTGGGTTACAAAGGTCTATATTAGTGGATCCCACAATTCATGCTAACAATCTAGTTCAGGTAGCTCACGATATACCATATCAGTCCTCATTTGAAAAACCATAGGCAAAGATAGATGAGTGCAATTCTCTCCGTCTGGTTATGCTCTTGAGATCCATGGGTCTCTATTGACACCTTAATTGTGGTTAATATCCACCCACCCTTAGGGTTCAACCATCTATTCTTGGGTTTTAGAATATAATATTGAATTCTTTTTAAACCTAGGAGTTAGTATAAATTTTAACCAGAGCAAAAAATATATATATTTTTTTTACTAACACCAAAGGATAGGATAGGTGAGTGAACCTTATGGGTGGGTGAATCTTAACAATATTAACCATAGTCAAAGAGTGTCAATAGAGACAGGTGGGGACCTCATGGGTATAACCGAACTCAGGATTCCAGGTACAACTTGAGAGAATTTGAAGTGTAGATAGATTTAGTGTCTGCGTCAAGGTCAGAACGGTCACGTTAAAGGTCGGGGCCAGACCCGGAGCCACATCAAATTAGATACCATCAGTGTTGGATTTTACGGTACTTCCATGCAAAGTGGTCCACACGTACGCGCGTTGTGGTTGTCATTGCATGCTGGTTCCCTCAAAGACTGACTCAAGCTAAACCAGCTAAATGGTCGAGGGAGACGTGTCAGTAGCCTCTGAAGCGAGTCAAGCGACCTCGTGAGCCTCCATAAGTACTCAACTAACTTTTAAGAATGCTGTTCATATCTCTAATGATATCAAATCATCTCCAATTCTGATTGCAGCGTTTTTGTTCAGGCCAATCCAAGGCATGCACGTTAGCTAATATGACATCATCCACTCTCTAATCAAACGTGTAATCATGGTGTTAGTACTTAGTACTGCACCCACAAACACTGCGGTGAGCATTATCTATAGAGAAGCACTTGTGCAACCCAAAAATTGTCATGGGAAGTTGTAGTTTGGTAATTGCATTTGCACCCCTTTTCAACTATCTAGTAAGACCAAGACCATGGGGTTGTCCTAGTGGTAGGTGTGACTTGAGTTCGAGTCTTGGTATGGATATCGATGCCTATCATGATTAGTATTGACCCTAACCCTAGTTAAATGATGAGTGCCTAACAAGAAAAACCTATCTATCTATATATTTTTTTTTGAGCAGTGGTTAGCGGACCTAGGGCTTTGTCCCAGTGTATCCTTGCTTTGGGGGAGGTATCGGGTTCCATTCCCGATAGGGTGGGAGTTTGTATATACTCTCCACTTGCCCCACTAACCGGCATTGCTGCCTAAACGTAAGTACATCTCGAACAAAAAAACAAAAAAAATATGCGGACCCAGGAATCCATTTCCTATCTTACCTGTGTCGGCATGTCCTCTTGTCTCTTTGAACACCCCTTTAACCCCGGTTAAACTTATATAAATTGAAGTAAAGATTTTGTTTTTTTTTAAAAAAACCAAGGTTTGAAAAACATAGCATAATTACTGTTATAATTACTGTTTTCCTTTTTCTTCAAAATATCCATATTCCATTTGAAATTTAACTTTTTACCTTATTTGTATTTCCAAAATGCAATAGAATGTATCATGTGCATTGGAAGTGGCTTTTACCCGTCTGTATGAAGTCATTAATATTTCTTCATTTAAATGGAACATAGCAAAAGAAGAATCTCAAATGCAACCATTGAGAAACCAAAATGAGCTTAAAAGCACCTAAAAAAGAGTAGGAAAGGCAGGAAGACAAGTGCTTAAAGGAGGTATATAAAGAAGTCCTCATTGTTATTATAAGCTCATACTCATAACAAAAAACTACAAAACTTACTGGTTTATTCATCTCACTCATGATCATGACTACACTAAGAAAGATCGATGTTCTTGCACATATGAAATCAAGAACAAGGAAACAGTACTCAGAGATCTGGTGAAGTACAAAGGATAAGAAGAAGAAAAAAAGTTCTAAAATTAGATGGGCAGATCTACATATTTTGATATGTCGTCGAATTTTGGAAAATCACCATGAAACACCGCCAACTGAATGGATGTTATATGGGATATCAAGCACAACTGGGTGGTATTTTGGGAACACCTTGACGTTGCAGTTCCCCCAAAACACTCTCAAGAGATGGAGGTTTTAGTCCAAGAGGAAGTGGCAGAAATGGTTTTGATAAAAAATCTCCGATAGCTGCATCTACACTTTCTTTTGACTGTGAACATCACAAAGGCAACAGCTATGAGTTTAGATTCTTGAAGAAGTAACACAATAACCCAAAAGCAGTAAAAACTATTGAAGTTCATAAATCTCATTCAACATATAGTTATGTAGCAAAAAATCTGAAGAAACAAAGTAGTAATATCAGCAGTTCTTGCAGGATTAACACCACCATTAAAGACCCTCTCCCTCTCTCTATTGATGTGTATGTGCGCTCTAATAGAGAATGGAGTAAGATAATAAGATGTGATGAGATACATTGTATATTATCACAAATAGATTTGAATTTGACTTTGAATTTGATAGATTTAGACTAGATTAGTTTGGTAATATTTGATTACATTGAGATTTAGTAAGTGAATCATAAGCAAGGTTAATTTAAAAAAAAATATTTTCTAAGAACTAAGGTTAGATTATTTAACCTTAGAGATGAGGGAATCTTAACCACGGTTAATGGATGTCAAAGAAGACATGTGGCGAGCTTGGGAGGTGTGCGTGTACCACCCAATGGAATGTGCAATGCATGCTATCACTCCCCCTAGTTAAATGCCTTCTGAGGCGTCATGCAAAGAGTGGTGCCCGAGTGTTAATCTTGGGCATTTGCAAGAGAGAATCCGTTGCCTATATATACACTGCTAAATCTCAATCTAATCAAATCTTACCAAACTAATCCAATTCAAATCCCAATCTAAATGCGATGATATATAATTTATCTCATCACATCTTATTATCCTACTCCATTCTCTATCAAGCTCTACCAATGTTGATTTGGCATATCCATGAATGTGTTGATGCAACAAGCTTTCTTTCATGCATTCGCAAGCGAAAGAATTCACGTAAGTTATGAAAAAAAATTAAAAATAAAAATTCACCATAAATATAAGAGATCAAGTGTTGTGTAAATTGATCTTTGTCTAAATGTTTGTGAATGCTTATCTTCCATATTAATAGCCAGTGGCACACTCCTACATGGAACGGTAAGGAAGACTACAATATTGCAGTACTGATCCATTATGATGATCTTAAGCACTAGAGACTATGTTGGCATTCCACGTAAGGGTAGTGCTTTGTTAAACTGAAACCACAAATGAGAAATTCTAATTACCTTGATAAGATCTGTTGACTGAAAATTACACACTAAATCTAATTGTATAATAATTAATAAGCATACCCATTTCCCACCAAAAAACATAACAAATATTAAATTATAGCACAGAAAGTGAGACCCTAAATCTAAGAGGCTGATTATTGCCACTCTTGCAACATGCAAGAAAATCGAACAAGCAATACATATCATTATTAGTTCAACAATTTAAATAATTTTTTTACCCATTGGGGATCTCACATTCATATCTACAAAACAATGTTTATTGTTAGAAAATCTCTCTCTCTCTCTCTCTCTCTCTCTATATATATATATATATGTTTTTACAACCAAGAAAAATTGCTACATTCTCCAACTATCCCAACCATGATGAAAAATAAGTATATGAGATTTATCTCTCTCTTGGTGTTATTTTTCATAAGTAAGAAATGAATTAATCATAGAATTAATTAATATCTAGAAAATGAATGGCTAGAACCATAATATAATTTATTCTCTTTATCCAAACCTTTATTTTTGAACCAACTCATTCTTTTCTCTATCCAACCTTAGTAATTTCGAAAAATTAATTCCTATACTAATTCAATCATCTAATCAAGTGAAGCTTGTTCCAACTAACTTAAATCCTAAAAAAAACTATCAAACCAATGAGAGAATGGCTCACTTGATCAATCTTGAAACCCTAATTAATATATAATTAAAAAAATAAGCTGAATTCTAGCAGACCCCAACATAAACACCAACTTAATTAAATATTTGTATTGTTAGTGACGTCTTTATAGATAAAAAGAGAAGGGAAGATAAGAATAAAAGGGAGCTTCATACCGGAAGAAAGTCAATTAATGGAGGGTGGGAGTCTGGTTTTCCAGTTGGGACACCAATGCCGTAGTCTAGTTTGTACATGGCATGGGGTGGAATGCCGGGGACATGAAGTGGAGGAGCAAATCTCTGCATTCATTTCAACTAATAAAGTAAGCCAAACACTCCTTATAAATAGATCCAAAACTGTAAGCTACGTACTCTTAAAAAGACTCCAAAAAAGATGACCAAAAAAAAAAAAAAGACTCCAAATCAGTAACAATATAAAAGGAACAAGTAGCTACCGTTGTTGGAACTAGTGGTGGGAAGCAAGGAGTCCCTGGTGGAAGAGGATTTGAAACCTACAAGCAAAAAATATATATGAAAGATCATATTGAGAGAGAGAGAGAGAGAGAGAGAGGGAGAGAGAGAGAGAGAGATAGAGAGAGAGAGAGAGAGAGAGAGAGAGAGAGAGATTACACGGTGGTGGTGTGGGTGCCAATAAGAAGGGTCTGGTGGTGAAGGATGAGGAGGTGGTGGTGGTGCCCATGTAGGTGGCCGTGGAGGTGGTGGATGAACTAGATGTTTTGGCCACACGTGCATCAAGCTGGAGTGATCAACAGTAGGATGTCCCCACACGTGCAAGGGCCTGAAATGTTGTAAAGGTGAAGGGGGAGGAAAACCAATAGTGGGTGCAAGCCAAGGGTTCATTTCTCTCTTGTTTCCTCCTCCGGCGACGCCATACATTTGCCGTCTCTGGCTCCAACTCGCCGCCTCCGCCTCTCGTGCTAGCAAATGTTTCCGATGTGACCTATATTTCTGCACAAAACACACAATTCTCCATCTTTAAACTATAATTCTCCCTCAAGAATTAATCTAGTACTTCTACCAAAATGGTGATCAAGTCACTTAATTAACAAAAGTTTTCTAGAGATTTGTATATAAATCACTAGATAAGTCCCAGAATATAGCTTTTAGAAACAAAACCCCATTAGTGATCTTTGTGAGTCTTTTCCATGTTTGAAGGAAACCCATTTCCTTAACCAAAATAAAGAACCTTCTAAGACAAAAATCCTACAAAACCCAAGTTATCTCTAAGAAGAACACAGCAAAACTCTAAAATCTCAAAAAACAGAAGGAGAAAAAAGGTAGTACTTGAAGGTGACTAGCAATGTTGTGGCGAGTGAGACAATCGATTCCCATAAGTTCCAGAATCCTAGAAGGGACTGCCTTATCTACCCCTAGCTGCTCCACTGCTTGAACAAACCTCCTATGCAGCTCTGGAGTCCAATCCACCTGCACACAATTCAATAAAATAGCTTTTTTTTAGAAAAAGATTATAAATAACAAAACCTATATATATCTCTCCTCTATTTGCATGTGACTAACTTCTATCATGGACCAGGACTAGTCTGTGGTACCCAATTGCAATTCAGTAGCCATTGTTTCAGATCTACCCCAAGACTCTCGTGATCTCTTTACACCCCATGAAATATGTGAAAATTCATCAATAAGAGAGAGAGAGATCTTAGAGAGAGAGAGAGAGAGAGAGAGTGTGTTCTAGTTCTGGATGAACCTCTATATTAGTATATCATATCTAAATCACAGTTAAAAACCAACCATCTTGTTCCAATTAAACAGGAACAGCCCAGAAGTTCATGTTAGAACAAATCCATTACTAATTACCTTCACTTTTCGCTTCCCTTGAGAACCTTTTGACTGCATCGATGATTTTCGACCTTTATCGATTTCCCTCCTTGATGGGTTCACCACAACTAGTTCATCTCTCTTACTCACAATTTCGTCTCCTTGACTCGAATTCGAACCTGAACCCGAAGCTGAAGCTTTGTCTTCTTCCTCTCTCCTCCCAGTCCCCTTGAGTTTTATCTCTGATTCCTCGCCACCGCTGACCGAAAACTGGGCGAGCATTTCTGGGTCCAAATCCAAATCTTGAAACAATTCTCCATATTCACCGGTGCCGATGAAGAGATCATCGAAATCGATGCCGTCGAGCAAATTTCCACTTGCAAAGTCCGGGAAGTCGTCGGTGGTCCCGACCGGGAAATTCTCCTTCCCTCCCTCCTTATCATCTCTAGGATTTCTCAAAGGTGACACAGCAAGCATTCCAAATTCCAAATTCCAAATATGGAAATTAAAACGTACCCACTAAATATCATTCACTATATCACATAAAAATAGCTAAATTATGATATGCAACGACATGTTATTGCATGGATGTGTCTCCAGAGATTGAATAAACTATGGGTTTCGGCGATTTGTTGCCGAAAAATCTGAGGAGGAGAAGGAAAGACAATCAGTGTTGATGAATTGGTCTGGTCTGCTTTTGCAGTGGAGGAGTGTGGAGAGATGGATCTCAACCACAACTTCTTTTGAGATTTGTTTTTATGTTTTTGTTTGGGCTTGCTTTGTTTTTCATTTATATGAATCAGAAAATCTGATAAGAGCTCGTGAGTGTTTTTTCTTTTTGGGTGGTGGTGGTGGTGGGGTGGGGGTTAAAGGGAAGCTCCAAAATTGGGCCTTGAATTTGTTTCTGGCGAGCCAGAAAGGCCTTGTCTCGGGCAACCACAAATCAATGGACAAGTGGTGGAGAAGTCAAAATCATGGGCTCATGATTTTGACTTTTCCACACACAATAAGACATGTGGCGATAAGTGTGAGAACAAGGGGGAGAGATATCAATGGAGAGAAGCTAGGAAGCACTAGTAATACTTAGATACCATACGGATACGGCGATACGGCATAAATTATGAAAAACAACTTAAGTTTTACCTTAGAGTGCCGTATCCGATACGGCGATACAGATACGTTTCCATTTTCAAAGTATCCGTGCTTCCTAGGAGAGAAGTCAAAATCATGGGAATAAAATGAAATGATTTCTCCCCTTTTTATCACCAATGTTGCTTATCTTGTGGTTGCCCGAGACCATTTTCTGGTTCGCCAGAGACAATCCGAGGGCCCAAAATTGATGTCAAATGGTAGTTTATCTGATCTACAGTAAATAAATGAGGGGTCTTGGTGAATTAAATGTCTTTGTTTTTTCTATAATTGACAGATCTATCCATTTGTTGATTTATTTGTTCCAGACTTTTGGGACTTGATCCAGACAGATGGATAGACAAAACTTACAAAACACAAAGTTTATAGTCTTTAGTTGTGTTACGCGAGTTTCACTGAGAAATGTTTTTGTGGATTGAAAAGGATTCTTACCCCAAAAGTTGCTAAGCAAAATTGTTTCTAGAAAGTAATATAATACATTCCTGGTTTGCTCTAGTGGTATGTAAGATGTATTCCTTTACCCTATGTTTGGTTGCCGAGAAAATAAGAGAAAAATGGAAAAGAAAAGAAAATTGGACAAAACACAATTAAAAATTGTATTATAAATTCAAAATTTTCTTTTCTTTTCCATATTTTCGCCTATTTTCTCGACAACCAAACATAGCATTAGGGACAAAATTCGGTTTCGAGTCTCGGTGTGACTATCGAGAAGCCTAACATGTGTACTAACAATCTACTAACTTACATAAATGATGTTAAAAAACAAAAAAAAGAAGTAAACCAGCTGTATAAAATATGCAAAACGTATCCCCTATAATTTTACTCATGCATTCAGCACTAATTCTAATACTAATAAATATGATTTGATTGAAACTTATTTACAATGGTTGTTATACCCAGAGCTACAAGCAACTAATGTAATCTGACGCATTAAAAAAACTGTCAAATGCATAACTGTATTACACTTTTAATAATTATAAAAAGGTTGTACCGATCACATTTTCTAAAGGATTCAGAGGCCAATGAATAACCATTGTGGTTAATTTTCACTCATAAGATTTTAGAAAAACTGGCAAAAAGTTAATTGGTTGTTTTTTTTTTTTAATGCACGAGGGATTCTCCCAGTACTCTTCAAGAAATGGTTTTAGTGAAAAACCAAAAAAACTATCCACTTTTCTCTCTCATAAATGAGACAGACACATTTCACTGAGTTAGGATGGGCCACAACACACAACAGGGCTTTGTCCCAGTGGTGGTGTATCCCTGCTTTGGGGGAAGGTATCGGGTTCCATTTCCGAGAGGATGGGAGTTTGTATATACTCTCCACCCGCCCACTAAATGAATAGATACTAACACCTAACCGGCGTTGTGGCCTAAACGTACATCTCGAACAAAAAAAAAAGATGGGCAACAACGCATGCTGTTGCTTAGTTGCCCCTTTGTGTCATACAAAAGTGGGGCCTATCTTTTTTTGATTCCCAGTCTACCCTGTTGAATGTGGGGCCCTACTTTGTGAGACACAAAGGAGCAACAGCGTAATAACGTGCGCTGTTGCCCATCCGAACTCCATTTCACTGCATTCATTCATAGCCTAAAGTCAATAAAATAAATATTTTAAAATCGCAAAAACATTGTTTGAAGAATAAAAAATATATTTTGATTTTGGAAACTTCGTTTTTTCTTTTTATAAGAAAAAAACAAAATTTAGGGGGTTTAATTGTCAAGAAAAGTTACATCCCGCCTCTTGCGCTAGTGGTGGGATGTGGCCTCTCTGATGAGGGAGGTCTGGGGATCTAATCCCTCCGGGTATGAGTTGCAAGAGCTCGCCTACCCAAGCTAACTACTAACCCTGTACTAACGTACGTAGATGGTATCCCAGAGCAAAAAAAAAAGTCAATAAAAGTTTGTAAGCTCCAAAATTTTTTTTGGGTACTGTAACTAAACCGAGATGCCCATGTAATTTTGGGAATTCCCATAAAGAGCAGGAGCTGTGCTAGCTGTACTCTCAGGCATATCTTACATCCAGCCAAAAACCCTCACATGTCCCTGGTTTCAATAAAAAAAACCAATACCTTTAATTCATTAGTTATGTACAGAAATGCAACACGTGTCCCCTAGAAGTGTATAGTTTTTTAGTTTTTTTTGTTTATTTTAGGAAAATAGTTAACCTACCTGGGATCTTCATCTACAAACCTAAGGCTGATCTTCATTGGTACATATCCCACTTTAAAATTCTCATCACAGTTAGTGAGTATTTAAGAGTGGGGCATGGACCAATGACGACTAGCCTTAAGTTTGCAAATGGAGATCCCATGTACGCCTATCACTGCTCTTTATTTTATATAGATGACATTTGTATAAAGAAACAAATAAAGAGAGAAAAAATGATTTCAAAAATCGAGAAGAATGAGAGGGGCAATAGTGGAAAGGGGATTTAAATGAAATTGGGCCAGACGTGACTTTAATCATATTTATTATTATAATTATTTTATCGATCACAATCACTAAAATCGATTATTGATTATATATATAATCAATTATTTTAATCAATAACTAAAAGCTATTATTTTGGCCATAATCAATTATAATCAATTTTACTGATTATAAAAATGGCCTATAATTTTCCTCTCAAAAACTTAGGTAGAATCAATGTTAACCTCCCACCAGATGTAATGAAACATATATGAGGTTTGTGCAACTATCAAAAGGAACAGACAGTTGCAACTGTAGATAGGGGTGTCAATGGGCCAGGTCTACCGAAAAAGTCCACCCATTATCCATATTTTAGTCCCTAAGGCTAGGGCTAGGCTTAGTTTTTTTAGGCCCATATTCATATGGACCGGGTTAGGGCTTGACTACCTAAAGTCTGGGCTCAACCCAATGTGGCATATTTTTTTATTACTAACTTATATAAATAGCATATATATTATAATATATAATATAAAGTATCTAACACGTATATACCATTTATCATTGTTATGCTTAACAGTATTTTAACTCATTTAGTCATATTATAATAATTAGATATTTCAAATCATATTTTAATAGTAAAATATTAAAAAAATTAGAGAAACCAAGTTTGTACATTGTTATACATTGCATACCATTGTAGAGTGTGTTATGCAAGTGAGCTTTTGTTTATTATTTTATTATTTTAATTTTTATTTATTTATCTTTTTAATATGATAGTATACACACTATTATTATTATATATATCTTTACTATTATAATGCGAGAGCCTTGCGTAGATGAATTTTCCGAAATTCCCAAACTACCCTTATAAAAAACAAAACATTGATTTAATGTTTTACTTTAATTCCCAAACTACCCTTGCCTTTGATTTAATGTTTTACTTTAATTCCTAAACTACCCCGTACCATCTATCTATTTAGAATCACAGCCAATCGCGATTGACCTTGGGGAGAGTTCAATCACACCCGTGGGTTAACACGTGCCCCCTTTTAATTCCTATTAACTGTGGTTAACTCCTTCCCCTCGCTCTCATGTGCATTGCACGTCACTAGCATGTTCAATCGGGTGTCGTTAACTCCTTACCTTCGCTCTCATGTGCATTGCACGTGCCACCCGCTAGTATATATAGGGGCAGAGCCAGGATTTTCTAGTAGTGGGGGCACGCGATGGTTCATAAAATATGGTAGTAATTGTCGATAGATTTATGAAAAATTATTAGGTTAGTACAAAATAATCTGAATCTAATGGCGATGAATTTTATTTTTTTTTATGACTAAGTTTCTAGGACATTTCACTCATATATTTTGTACATATCTTACGGTCATTTTTTTTTACTTGTTTACACCCTTGTCCCATGGTTATGTCCAGTCAAATAATTAAATAACATGCTATAGAAGATATATTTTGTTTTCAACAGTTCAAGGAATGTTGCCAACTTGCTTCATGGTTATATCTATTAAATAGTTGAATTATATAGTATAATTATTTAACTCTAGTTAAAAAATTTAAATCTTAAAGTTAATATTTTTTATTATTATTATTTTAAAATAATGTTATATTATTGAACCCCTAGGGTTAGTGAAGCTTAATCCTAATTAATAGAAGTCAAAAGGGCCATGTGTTAACTTGTGGGCACGATTGAACTCTCTTGAGTTCATGTCCCCATTCCCAAGGCGAGATCGGATCACAACATCGCGACCGGAATCGGGAATTCAATCACACCCATAGGTCAACACGTGTCCTTAATCCCTATTAACCATGATTAAGATTCACTAACCCTTAATGTTCATCAATCTAAGCTTGATTTTTTATAGAAAAATTTAAATCCTAGGGTTAAAATTTCTTAACTCTAAGGTTAATTTTTTTAATATCTTATTTAAAAACCAAGGTTAGAATGTTGAACCTTAAGGGTTAATGAATATTAATATGGTTAATGGGGGTTAAAAGAGACACGTGTTGACCTATGGGTGAAAAATTATTTACATTAATTTTATTTTAACAACCCATCTCTTGCGCCAGTGGTAGGGTGTGGCCTCTCTATTGAGGGAGGTTTGGAGATCCAATTCCCCTAGGTGATGAGTCCCCAAGAGCTCCAATCTCCAAACTAACCCTGCTAACGTAGGTAAATCATATTGGAAGCAAAAAAACACTATTTTATCTTAAATAGACTAGTTGTAAATTATACAGAGATATCAAGTTATTATGTGGGGACCCATCTTGCAAACCCCAATGTCATAGAAAAGAATAGGAGTAGGTGTTTATTATCAAAGAAGAAAGAGGAAAAAAAAGGAGAAAAATAAATAAGAGGGGGGCTCGCAGGTGATGGGGAAGAGTCATTGGAGATTTAAGATAGACTGAGACTCGTTCAAAGAAAGAGGAGCTGGGATTGTGACTGAGTAGACTAAGTAAAACAAACGCGTTGATGAATTATCGATATAAAGCAATTCTCTTAACTTCTAAGCACTCCTACATTGACGCGTTTCATCTTTTGAAAAGATGTGGAGTTACAAAATGCTTTTAAGACCTTCACTACTCTCAACTAAAACAAAACACTTTTTAAAGTAAGGGCACATGTTTCAACTCTAAGGCTGCTAATGCACTCCTTGATATTTAATGCCGGAATATTTATGAAAAAAATTGGAAGGCTTTATGAAAGTACAAAGGCCTCATAAACATAAAATTTTCATCTAATTTACTAGATAAGATAAGATAAACTACTCACTAACAAAACTAAATTGATTAGACAAATGACTAATTAGTGTAAGATTTTCTATAAGGTTTATGGTCTTGACAATGTTCATGATCCAAACCTGGATAAAGTCTATTCCAGTTAAGGTTTCAGTTGTAGCCAAACAGTGGTGGTTTATGCATTAATTAAGTATATCGGGTTATAAGGATGATCTATAGTCTCCTTGATGGGTTAGGGCTCTAATGGCCTAAACCCTAAGTATATATAATACTTATAGGCTATCGGTCCCAGATCCAACTCCTAATAAAGCCTGCAGAAAAGCATCTTTCCTATCAGAGCTAAGGAGTCATGGAATTTGAAAACCGTGTGCTTCATCGTCATCGACAATGAAAGGTTTTTTCTCTCTACTTTCAATGGTCGACACAAGTATGTGATTCTTGAATATTGATTGACTAGATCCTATAAAATATTACAATGAGTTCATGTTAGGCATGTAATTATGATCTTGAGAATATTCTTCATACTCTAAGAGACTATCCAGTGGCTAAGGTTATTTGGGCTCAGTAATTAGTTCCGGTGAGACATTATTATCAATTTTTCTCAACTTTTCTTAAGGATTTTTTTTTTTTGGTAAGGAGATATTCACTTTTCTCAAAGATTGGATTGATGTGAATCTGAGTTGTGGAACCTATTATGAGAATCTGACTTGGCAGGCAAGCTATTTGGGCAGTATGAACTTGGTGCAATAAATCTATATTTGAACATAATTTAGTCAGACCTAATGATCCTATAGATTAAATCTTGTTCAAAACCCGTCAGTTTGACAAAATTTTGAAGACAAAAAACTTTAACCCTCCTAAACAACTGAGACTTATCTCTTGAAATCCCTCTCCAATGGGATGAGTGAGTGTTACGTGTCTTAAATAAGTAAATTGATCTTCCGCCCCTTATCAGGCCAATCTTTTGAGGAGTATTGGTCAAGACACTTATCATTTGATATTAGAGTCAGATACCACGTCATAAGTTCGAGTTACGGAAAGGGCTACCTGGGGAGGGCTATGAAAAAAAGGCCAGAAAAGTGTCTCACCTCAGAGTGAAAGCTGCTGCGGAAAAGACTACCTAGGGAGGGCTATAGAAAAATCGAAGAAATGCACTGCCCTAGATGAGAGCCACCAAGGACGTTGGCTACGGAAGCGTGATGGTATGTTACGTGCCTTGAATAAGTAAATTGATCTTCTGACCCTCATCAAGCCGGTCTTTTGAGGAGTATTGGTTAAGACACTTATCATTTGGTATCAAAGCCAGACACCATGTCACAAGTTCGAGTCATAGAATGAGCTACCTGGGGGGCTATGGAAAAAAGGCTGGAGAAGTGTCCCGCCTTAGAGTGTAAGACGCTGTGGAAATGGCTACCTAGGGAGGGCTATGAAAAAATTTGAAAAATTGTCCCGCCCTAGAGGGAGAGCCGCTGAGGGCGTCAGCTATGGAAGTGTGATGGTATGTTACGTGCCTTGAATAAGTAAATTGATCTTCCACCCCTCATTAGGCCAGTCTTTGGAAGTGTATTGGTCAAGGAACTTTTCACTAAAACTTAACACAAACGGAAGTTCCAAAGGAAGTCCAGGCGAGGCCTCTAGTGGTGGTCTTATCCGTGAAGATGATGGTAGGTGGTTGGCTCTAGGCAAAATATTGGTATCTGCAATGTCATAGTGACCAAACTTTGGCCGCTGTACCACGAGTTATTGCTGGCTTGGTCAGAAGGTTTCAAAAGAGTTAATATTGAGGCTGATTCTACTGCGGCGGTTAATCTAATCAACAAAGTTCCGGATAGCTCTAACTCGCATGGATCCCTCATTAAAGTTTATAGAGCGCTCATAGGAAAAGCTTGGGAGTGCAAGCTTGAGCATGTTTTTAGGGAGGGAAACTAGACTTTAGATTGGATTGCTAACTTTCGTCAAACTGGGTCTCTTGGTGATTCCATTTTTAGATCACCACCTCCTGGTGTCTTTAACTTTTATCAGAAATGATGTAATGGAGATTAGTCTTTGGGTCTTCTCAAACCAAAAAAAAAAGTAAGGAATGTTAAGAGTAAGGCTAGCACGGTTCATGTTTCTATTGTCTATAAGTGTGTCGTGTGTCAATAACGCATACACTTGCCATTTTATAGAGGGAGTTTTTATGGAAAAGAAAAGGAGAGAGAATCAATGACAATTTTCTCTTAAAATGAAGATATTACTATTTTAAAAAGCATGAATTTTGGGAGAAACTCTAATTTTATGACCTCTCAATCCTTAAGTAATTTCATCACAACTCCACCACTCCGTCACTATCTCATTACCACCACCAATTTTGTATGTGGGGCTTATTTATTTTCGTTTACTTTTTTCCCTTCATAGTAACCAAACGATAGTGAGAAAGTGGCTTTCCTTTTTTTTTTCCCCTACATTTCCTTTTCCATGTTGTTTCAGTTCAAACAGGCTGTATTGTATGAGG
The DNA here is from genome assembly GCA_015143295.1 of Tetracentron sinense. Classification (NCBI taxonomy): domain Eukaryota; kingdom Viridiplantae; phylum Streptophyta; class Magnoliopsida; order Trochodendrales; family Trochodendraceae; genus Tetracentron; species Tetracentron sinense. The sequence goes on along the minus strand of CM026567.1, from coordinate 29,242,682 downwards.
AAATGCATTTGCTTTTTCAGTGACGGAAATGTCCTCCTTTCGACGTTTTCTTTCTTCCATGGGCTTGTTTTGAAAAAAGACTTTTAAGTACAACGACCTTCATACTATCCGGTAAACAAGGAATGATATTGTATGTTCAGCGCAACCAAACTTGGTAGTTCACCTCATATCCAATTACCAGTAGCTGGGATTGAAATTGAATGGCAGGGTCGGGAGCCACATGATCGAATACCATTTATATAATTATAATCTTATACTAAGATTTTAGTTAACACCGTGATTTCTTTGCCTAAGATAATAATAATGTGAATGTTTTACCTAATATAAATAGCTATATCCAATCAAATAAGCTATTCATGAACTATTCGAGCTCCGCTCAAGTTCGGCTAGTAAAGCTTGAGCTCGTTTATTCAACGAGTCAAGCTTGAACATAATTTCCGAGCTCATTTAATAAAAAAAACAAGTTTGAACACACCACTACTCTGCTTGACTCGATATCATCCCTTGTTAGAGCCTCTTTGAACTTTTGAGGAGAAAAAAAGATAAATTATTCTAATATTATTTAATTTAAGAGGCATAGACGGACACAAATAGACGAGATGACTCAACAAAATCCTGACTCTGCCTTAGTTGAATGGTTAGGATCCACTTGTATGATTATGGTTGTTGAAGATGAGATGACCCACAAACATATGTCATTAGTACCTAATATCACACATGAGTAGGGCTGTCAATTTGGCCTCAAGTGAAAAGTGAGAGTACGACGGCTCATTCAAGCCCACAAAAAGTTTTTTAAATTCTTAAAACCCGATGCTAAGATGGGCCCAAAAAATTAGGCCCACTGCTAAGAGGGCGGAGCTTGGACAACACCACATAGAGCGTGACTTATATATATATATATATATATATATATATATATATATATATATATATTAACTTCTTTAACTGAATATTTATTGAGGTATGAGTATTTTCTCTACCATATTCCCTTACTTAAAAATCACTCACCATTAAAAATAATAGATCACCCGCTGTTCCAAACTTTTAATTCTAATTATCTAAATTATCTCCTTTAATTCTATATGTTACACTCTTTCACCCTTCCCCTTCCCCTTCCCCTTCCCCTTCCCCTTCCCATTCCCAAGGACAGGGGAAGGGTTGGGGTTAGACGAGTATGGATAGGTCGGGACAGGATGGATACTCTTCGACAATGGCTTTTTTGACGGGCCTAGGCCTAGCCCTGACCCGATCCTGAGGATAGGGTTTGAGTCTTGAGCCAAAATCTTATAAGTGACCCCAACCAGTCCAGACACGCCCCATTTTTGGTTTAACACGATAAACACACACTATACTCAACACGCACCCAACACACACATGCCCAGGCGACAAGGCCATTGCACCCACATATCCTCTCAGGTATGCCTCATTGACAACACCATTCCTGAGTTACATCAAATCAAACCTAGAAAAGATGGCAGACTCCAACAATGCTTACATCCAATACCAGTGTTGTCAAAATCGGACCGGACCAACCGATCGAACCGGTGGAACCTGGAACCGGTCCCCTCGACGGTTCCCAAAACCCTCAAAACCGGAAATATTTGAGAACCGGCCAGAACCACTAGAACCGGGGGCTGAATCGGCTGGAACTGGTCAAAACTGGGAAAAATTATGAAAAAATGAAAAAAAGAAATTGTTTTCTTTTGCAAAAAGTACATGGTTAAAGCAGATCGGTTGAACGGGTCAAACCGGGAACTGGCCACTCTACCGGTTCGATGCCCGGTCCGGTTATGAAAATAGTGTCCAATACACGGTATTTGGTGGCTTCTTTGTCGTCTTTGGGTCAACATGACTCAAAAGTCTCCAACCCATTCCAAGAGTGAAACTTGCCGGTGGTAGTCTTTGCAGACCAGTAGGCCACTGCTGACAAATTTGAAAAGTGTTAGACCATTGCTTCCAAGTTCCACTCCGCATTTGAATGGTGGTTTTACAGCATGGGGATATCCCATACTATGGGTCTATATTGTACCCAAAATAAAATGAAAGCTTTTTATTTTTATTTTTGATATAATAAAAAATGAAAGTTATCATCAATCTCGGCCCTCTGATTATGGCCATTGATAGGATAATCCTTTAGCAATAAATGAAAAGAATAGGATGTTTAAACCATCTACATTTGATTCTTGATGGAATGGTTAGATGAGTGAAAAGATTACGAAAAAATTAGATAAAAAATAAATGCAATTAAAAGAATATGAATAATTCAAGTATGTGATAAAATAAAAGAAAGTAAAGTAAGATTATATTGTCATGTTCAACAAATACTAATGATTGTGCAGTTAAAGCCTCTAAAGAGATGAATAAAGGACCAAGATTGAGATTAGTGAAAACACATAGCAGAGCTGACACAGTTCACTTAAGTGAACTTATAGATTTGATCATACAACAAGTCGAATGGTATTCTTGTTCGATCCCAAATGGTGAGATAAGGCACAATAATGATGATCAAATGGTTAGTTAGGATTGATCCAAAAGCTCCTAAAACTGGACCTAGGCAATTTTGAAGATCATGTAACCCTTAAAAAGTCAAAATTTGACATATGACCATAACTAGAGTGGTTAATTGAGCAAATTTCGAAGCGGATAGTGGTATTTCTGAATTCATATCCGATTACATATCCGATTATTTGAATTCGAATAAATATCTAACGGATAGTAAAATATGGTATTTTATCCAACTATGAGTTAAATATTAGAATTCAGACAATATCCGTATACTTTTAAAAAACTTAAAAGAAAAAATACTAAAAATGTAATATATATATATATAATTTTTAGAAATAATCAATTAATGTTTAATTTTAAAAAATAGTTGTGAGCATGAGATTTTCCCCCGACCCACAATAAATGGTTTGACAAAAGTGTCACTACCTATTCATTCTTAGGGATAGGCCCCGGGTATTTGTCCGTTTTGGATAAGGCAAATGGTCTAATCAGAGTTAGGATAAGCGGTTCGATTAAGCCCCGGAGAAGGTGTTAGGCACCCCAGGACCCTCGTTTTATAACGGTTACCTACTCCCTAAAATTAAGCCAATTTTAATTTCAAAGTTTAATCAAAATGTCAAAGTATTTAATCAAGTGCTAATTCAAGAAATATAGAAAGCTAGATAGGTTAGGGTCGAATCCGAGTTCGATTGCCTACGTACTCACATTGGGGTAGAATTAGACCGAGCATAGTTCTGATACATGAGCCCGTGCCAAGGGTAGGTGTATGTGTATGTGTGTGTGTGCATAAGGTGGTCAAGGGTCTAGCCGTAGGGCTAGAGATTAGTTGACCAGGGAGGTTAAGTGCACAAGGGTTGAGTCTAACTATGGTTAGAAGGGTGTAACTATAGTTAGGGGCTAACCATTGTTACGAAGGACCTAGTGAGTCTGTTTTTGGCTTTTTTGGGTTTTCTTATATTTTTTTTGGTATTTTATAGGATGTTTATCAAGTTAACCATGGTTTAACTAACCCCGGGTTAATTTAACCATGGTAAAGGCTGAGGTAAAACCTACAAGTCATTTTTCAGTCTTTTTGGGTTTTTCCATTTTTTTGGTTTTTTATGATTTTATGTGGATTTTCCAAAAGGTAAGCTTAACTAGGGTTTTAAAAGTTAACTGGGGTTAAGCCAACCCTGGTTAAGAACATGGTATGGATTGAAAGTGGGTCCAATAGAGGTATCATGGGCTCAATGGGCCGTAGAGTGGGCTTAGACCCAGGGTCAAGGCTACTGTTTATGCAACACAGAGAATGGTGGTAATTGGATAACGGCCATTCTCAATCCTGTATGAATTGAGAATGTCGGTGATCCAAGTGCCGCCATTCCTCTATCACAGGAATAGTAGCTTTGCTTAGCATGAGGGAGGTAGGGGTGATGCCACATGGGTTGGTGGGCCCAGGGAAATGTTAAGGGATCTTGCCACGTCATGGGCATGATATGGGCCCTGGACTTGGTTCAAATGAGGCCCAATAAGTTCCTGATACCACTGTTTACAGAAATCACATAATGTCGGTGAATAATTCACCGACACTATGCGCAGGTTTGAGTTTGAGCTATTTTAACCATAGTTAAGCTAATCCCAGGGACATGAAATGTTTAGGAGAGATAGGGGAGATTCTCAGAAGTCCAAAACACCATACGTGGCCTACAGCCCTTGCAAAAGCAAACATAAAAAATGGCAGTAGTTATTCTACCGTCATTAGTGATTTTCTGCAAAAACTAAAAAATTAACCTACTGTGATGTTCCCCAATGCCTATGGAGGAGGCAAGGAACCCCTCCTTTAATCTAAAAGCAGTGAGCTATACCCCCTGGATTTTGGACCAGGGGTTTACAGGTGCTCTAAGGAAAAATAAAAGGGGTAGGAATGACCCCTACCCTACTGGTCTGGTCTACTACTGGTGAAGGGTGGCTGTCCACGGCGGTGCTGTTGCAAGCAAGGTCTAGCCTTCAGTTTTTTGGAGGGCTGAGGAGGTGTGAGAGTGTTGGGGAGCTTCGGAATTGATCAGAGGTTCCCTATGGGTGTTCATGCGTGGGTTTGATAGTGGTGGGAGGTCTAGATTTATAGGTGAGGAAGAAGGGAACATAGATGGAATAAGGACGGATGTGGGTGAGGGTTTTAGGCATATGGGGAGGTTTCTAAGGGTGGTCATATGCGTGGGGAGGCAGTATGGTGGTGCAGGAGGCATAGGTGGTGCAAGGGGTGGCTGCAGGTGCTGTAAACACAAAATTACAGGCGTGCCGGTAGAACCGCCACTGAAAACAAGGCAAAAACTAAATGTCGATAGATAGAATACCGACATTCTGAGATTTTGAAAATTTAAGGGCCAGACCCACTTGCAAGGCTTGGGTATGGGTCTTGGGCCCAGGCTTGGTTTCTACTGGTTTTAGGCCCTAAGGGTTTGGGTCCACCTAGGGCTTGGACTAGGGTATGCTAGGGCTACCTAGGGTTTAATCTATGGTTTAGGTGAGGTTAGTTTTAGTGCTTCCTAAGGTTTAGGTGTCAGCACCCTATTTTTACACCCCCTTAACCGTGGTTAATTAATTTAGCTATGGTCCAAACTCTAGATCAACCCTAGTTCCAAATCCTAGGTAAACCCTTAACCATAGGACTAAACCCTAGTTAAGACCCTAGTTAACCCTAAGCTTAACCCTAGGTAGTCCTAAACCCAAACCCTAGGTAGCCCTAGCCTAACCTTAGTAATCCCTAGGTATACCCAAGGCCCAAGCCCATTTGACCAAACTTATACCTAGACAACTCAATCAAACCCAATTACCTAATTTTATTACCCAACCCAAGTAGTCAAGCCCAAATACCCAATCACCCAATTGTCTAAGCCAAAGCCTATTTCCATAGCCCAAGCCCAAATGTCATAGTCAAAGTCCAATAATCATAACCCATGACCCATCTACTAATAACCCATGATCCATAAGACCTAATCCACATATCCATATCCACCTACCCTATATCCTACAACCCATACCCATATAACCCATAGTTCACTCAACCCACCAACTCTCTTACACCTCTCTTACATCAACCCATACCTATATAACTCATAGTTCACTCAACCCACCTACTCTCTTACACCTCTCTCACACCCTATATCCTACAACCCATACCCATATAACCCATAGTTCACTCAACCCACCAACTCTCTTACACTCTCTTACACTCCTTACAACACTCAATCTATCAACTCACCTTACAACACTCAAGTCTTTACCCACTAGCTCCTTTTATCCCCCATGTAAAAGACATAACCCAACTTCTTAGTTTTCCTATAAATACCAATCCCTTAGCCCCTTAGATCCATCCCTCAAGACCCCTAGAAGGTTCTCACCCACTTGTGTTTCTCTTGAGTTTGAAGAAGGGAGAAGAAACTAAGGTTTAGAGTTTGGAAAGAATTCTAAGACTAAAAGCTTAGAGTTCTTCACTAACTCTCTTCCTTTGTGGATTCTAAAACCCTACCACTTGGAGCATTGAAGGAGAATTCTTGGAGGAGTAGGCACTCATCCTTTCATTTTCTCTTCTTTCTTATCTTTTTTTTTTATTTGGTTCTCTCTTCTTGATCTCTCATTTCTCAAGCATAGTTGGGCCTCTCTACACCAATCTAATGGTGTAGAGGGACCCCATATCAAAGGCAAGGAGATGCTCCTTTTTCTTTTCCTTTCCATGTACATATTTTCTTCTTTTTTATGTACCCACAAGTGTGGATATGGGTAGGCCCATAGAGAGTGGAAGCTAAAGCTATACCTCTCTTTTTCATTTTGTTTTCTTTTGAGATTCTAGTCCTCTTTCTAGAATTTTTTGTGAAAGCTCATCCCCTCCCTAACATTCTTTAGAGCAACATTACATCATTAATAATGGTGTAAATGAACCACCTTAAAAGGGAGATGATGAGTTTTCATTTTCTTTCATTTCTTTATTTTTCCTTCATGTTCTATGGGTAGGTGATAGTTTAAGGACTTAAAATAAATGATAGTTTAAGGACTTAAAGAGGACATTCTTAAAAATGTCTCATACCAAAGACAATGATATTTGATCTATTATCAACACCAATTCAACAAAATAGGTGTTGGCTATAGACCATTTACATTCATAAGGCACATCCCTCTTTATGTCTTAAAATATAATCTTTTAGCCAAACTCTTGGATTAAATGTGACTTTAGCTAAGTTTTCAAAACCCTACCTATATGAAAATCCAAAAAAACATGATAAAAGCTCAAAATACCAAAAACATAATAAAATCTCAAAATACCCAAAAAAAAATATTCAAATATAATCAAAATACCAAAAACATGCAAATATAACCAAAATACCAAAAACATTCAAATATCTCCAAAATCCCAAAAAATATAAAAATACAAAAAACCAAAAAGAGACTTGTAGGACCTCTTTAGCTTTGGTTAGCTCACCTAACCATAGTTAAATCTCCTCTAACCGCGGTTAGACTTAACACTTGTGCACTTGACCTCCCCGGTCAACTAAACCATAGCCTTCTAGGCTAGACCCTTTGACCACCCTATGCACACACACACTTCCCCCTAGCCTCGGCACGGGCTCATGTGCCAGAACTACGCTCGGTCTGATCTCACCATGTGAGTACGTAGGCAACTCAACTCGGGTTCGACCCTAGCCATCTAGCTTTCTATTTTTTTTGGATTAGCACTCACTTAAAAACTTTGGACATTTTAATTAAACTTTGAGATTATAATTAGCTTAAGTTTAGGGAGTAGGTAACCGTTATAAAACGGAGGTCTTGGGGTGCCTAATACCTTCCCCAGGACTTAATCGAACCGCTTACCCTAACTCTGTAAAGACCATTTGCCTTATCCAAACAAACAAATACCCGGGACCTATCCCTAAGAATGAATAGGTGGCGACTCATGTCAAAACATATAATTGTGAAAGTGGGTAGGAAGATCCCATGCTCACAGCTCTGGCGACTCTGCTGGGGATTTAGGTTCAAGCCTTAAATTTAAGCCAAATGATCTCAAAATTAATTAAAATACCTAAGTATTTAATTAAGTGCCGATTCTTTATACTTTTTGGGATGTTCCTTGTACAGTACATTTCATGCATAGCATACTAGTGTAACAACCTAATACCCATTAGACAGGCTTATTACGCTCACGGCTGTTGGATGACTATCCTCAGTGACAGGGGCTTAACAGTCTTGGAGGTCCGCAGAATTACTCCTGCTGGGTGACTACTCTCAGGGAAGGATTTTGAACGCTCCCGCTTACACCAATCGTCCCAGGTATGTTCTATACCGGGGAGTCGCATATACGGTGTTAAGTGATCCTCCCATCCTTTAGGAACACCCTGCATTACCCCAGCATGCATACATATAGAATAGGCTGAGGTATAGTCTACAAGCAGCCCCACCTGGAGGGGTACTCCAAACCCTAATCTGCTTGCACCCTATACCTGTCCCAATCAGGGTTGATTACCCGGATATATCCTGCTCGGATAAGCACTCACCCAGGGGCATGTAATGAGCCAAATTTGTGCTTGTAATAAAAGACATCCTACCCCATCTCTGGACATAGCACATGAGGTTCAAATTTTCGGCGTATAGGTCTTCACTTAGACCTATCCCCCGCATTGTCCTTATAGGCCCCTGGTTCCCTACAACCCGGGTAAAGCATACCGGACCCCTGTCCGATTGCTCTATCAGGATACATGTGCCATGTCACACCCTAATGAAAAATAAAAATAAAAATAAAAATTTTGCATTTCATACACAGTACACTTACACAGAGTCTGTATATTTGTCCAGGGTAGATGGCAGGTCCGTCCGGGATTGTTCCGCCAAATGGTCAGCCTCCTAGGCTCATGCACCTGACCTCCCAGGGGGCATGTGATCTGGCCCTCCGTAAGAAAATTGAGGCACTGAGTCGAGTCGGGATCAGCGTCTCACTTGGGCCCAGTACTACAGATTGGGTAACACCCTAGACCTGTCCATGGTTAAGACAGATTGGCGCCTCATTAATGCCGCCGTCTAGTGTTGGAACCCTACTTATATGGTATTCCGTTTCCGTAAGAACGAGTTGTGTCCAACACTGGAAGAGATACAACGCATTCTCGGCTTAAACATGGAAGGTGATGCCATAGTACCGTGCTACAAGGCAAACTTTCAGGCAGATCTCTCACGATTCTTACGAATCAGGCCTGCCTCCTTGCAGTACGATCCTAGCGGCACTTACGACAGGGTGCCTATTGAATTTCTTGAGCAATTGTACCGGCCCAAGTGGGACCCTGACTCCCTAGAAACTGAGATCCCTGGTCTCAATGCCTTCACACTGATCATCATGTCACAACTGGTGCTCCCGAAAAGTCGTGCCTTCGCCGACTCAGTACTGACAGGGATAATCGACGACATACGGGAATCAAAGACGGTTGTCCCAGTCATTCTTGCAGAGTTACTCAGGGCTCTCAACCTTGCAGCAGGACGCAGAAAGGGCGTCTTCCACGCCAGTGCACCGCTTTTACATCTGTGGATGGTCTCACACCTGCCCACCATCTTACCGGTACCCGACTTACCTCGAGATGCATACAGCCTGCCCAGGAAGATTTCACAGAATCAGGGCGAGATCGTGACTTCGGATGTTAAGACTCTCTACTGGCTTCTCCAAGACTTGACAGAGAAGCAGATCACATGGGAATGCGTGTGGCTGGTTCGTAGACAACTACCACGCGTTGTCATAGCAGGAAGACGATGTATGGTCCTAGCAGGACTCACCGGCTCTGCAGCCTATGTACCACTTCGAGTCCTCCGCCAGTTTGGACTCCCTCAGCGCATACCAGTAATAGACGACCTGGAGAATGATTTCGTCAATTTCACAGTGCAATCTGAATGCCTCACCCACCGATTCCAAGCAGATTGGCGAAGCTCCAGAAGGGACAAATGGCCAGATTTTGTGGTCACAACTGGACCACCAACTGATTCTGCATACCGTATATGGGTAGAAAATCCTGACCTTCCACCCGGCATGCCAGCGCCTAGGGAACTGCCTACACTAGTTGCAGCCCCATCTCGAGGAACCATACCCATAGCTAACATGACGGTTCCCTGGACAGACTTCTTCTTGGAAAGGCAGCTACAGATCTAGGAGAGAGAAAAATAGCTTAGACGAGCCCAGCGCGCATTCAAGCAGCAGGAAGCGGAGCAGAACCAAGAACTCATAGCCATGCAGGAGCAGGTTGATCACCTCGAGCACACAGTCCGATCCTTGCGGAAGAGACACAGGGGTGATATCAGAGAGAACTCAGTCCTTCGGGCCCAGTTGCACTTCCATCAGGAACAGCTTGATAGTGCGAAAGAGGAGATGACCAATCGGATCCGACAGTACGGATCCCATATGTACAATGCCTCGGAGACAATCGAGCGTATGGAGGTCGAAATTACATCCCTCCAACAACAGGTCATGGACTGTGACGGCGTGCCCCGACCCGCTTGACTTTGCCATCCCCGATGGGCCTGCCTAGGGTTGAGTCTTTTTTGTTTTATTGAATCAGTCCTGTATCACACTCACTCAATCACTGCAATCAATGAAAAATCTTTTTTTTAGCATCATTTCTCTTCCTCATGCATATTCATGTTTAGTCGTTGCATTTTTTCAGTCTGCATGAGCCGACCCATGACTCGTTCTCTGACTGCGATTCTCGCAGAAGTCGCAGAAGCAGTCCTCACAGAAATACCAGTCACGGAGATTGTACCCTACACCGGCCCGATAGAAAGCAGCTCAGAAGCAATGACAGAACCATCAGACCATCAATAGAGGATCGAGGAACTGGTACAGTCGCATGACCGGGATATTGTAGCTATGCAGAACAAGTTGGACCGAGTTCTGGAGTCCCTGAATATTCTTATTGGTGCCCGAACCGATGAACCTTCTAGCCGAAACCCTACCAATGAAGCCCCTGATCAGCCTCACCCAGAGCAGCCTACCCCTATCATTATTCCCAACCTTACACCTGCGACAGGCGGAGGAGGAGAGGAGTATGACCAGTATGACGAGCAGCCTAAGGCATCACATGTCAATCAGGACAGGCCATCGTCTTCCGACCCTAGACCGTCCCTCAAGGACCAACATGAAGAGATAAAACAGATGAAAGAGGAAATGAGAAGAATGAGAGAGGCATCTGCCAATCCCACCCTATCATTGGAGGACCTGACTTTCTCCTCTGGAGATGTTATTCCCCCTGGATTCAAGGTACCTGACTTCGATAAATATGACGGCTCGAGCTGTCCCAAGCAACATTTGCAGATGTACCTGGGGGACATGCTCCCATATAACAAGAATCAGCCTTTGCTCATACAGTATTTCCAGAAAAGTCTGAAGGGGGCAACCCTTGCCTGGTGGATGTCGATCGATAAACAGAGAATCAAGACATGGCAGGACGTCATGGATGCCTTTGTAGAGCAATACTCTTTTAATCAGGAGCTTCGGCCTCAGCGAAGCCAATTGGAACAGATGTACCAGCGGAATAATGAGTCGTTCCTAGAATATGCCACCCGATGGAGAGAAATGACAGCAAAAGTTATCACCCCTATCCCCAAGGAAGAGCTGACAAACATATTTTTGGGTACGCTGAAGCAGCCCTACTCTACACTAATGGTCACTCTACCGGTTGTAGACTTTTGCACAATAGTTAAAACAGGTGCCCGTATTGAGGCAGCAACACAGAGTGGATCCATTCATTCCAGCCTAGGGCTTGCTCCCCTCAAAGCGACAGCAGCTTCAACCAGCAGAAACAACGGTCACAGAGACCAGAAAAGAAAATGTTAACTTGGTGGCTCCCGTAGCGCCAATCAGATTACCAGCTCCGGCCGCTCAGCAACAGCCAGTACCTGGAAACACCCCGCCGGCTAAACAGAACCAGGGGCAAACCCGTCCCCCCAGGACCTTTACCCCTCTCCCTTACACACTCAGTCAGCTTTTGGACTTCCTAACCAAGCAGGGCCTTCTCGAACTAAGAGGCCCTACCCCTCTTTTACCACCAGACAAGAGGAACAAGAATTATGATGTCAACCAACACTGCGCCTTTCATAGAGGCCCGGGCCATGCAACCGATTACTGCATTGGTCTGAAGTGCGCTATCCAGGATCTCCTGGATACAGGTAAGGTCGAACTAGCTCCCAGCAACATCAGTATCGACCAGGTGCCACTGCCCCCACATAACAACCAAGTTAACTTTATTGAATGGGAAGAGCCCGGGGCAGGGCAACCTAGACTCAGCGTACCCGCAGTCGATGATGGCATCATCAGGCCCTCGTACCGACCCCCAGTTATAATCCCTCTGCCACAATCTAATGTTCAGGCCATCCAGACCCCAATACAACTTCCCGCTCTGGAATCAGAGAAAAAGCAAATTGTTTACACAATTCCCTGTCTTGCCAGTTGGCCCACCGCTTCAGCCAAGGCCTCAACATCCTCTGGACCAGTCAAAATCCCTTACATCCCTTCCCAGCTTTTCAACCTTAATCATGTACCTGCCCCTCAATCTCTCATCCTGGAAAGTGAGTACATAGCCAACCTCACCCGATCCGACCGAGTGTATCAACCTCCGGCGATTGAGCCAATGAAAGAAAAGGGTAAAGAAAAATCAAGGGTAGCAGAACCAGAAAAGGAAACAGCAGATTCGGCTCTCCTACTAAAAATATTGGAAAAAGCAGAAGAATTCAATATTACCCAGCAGTTGGGCAAAACTCAAGCACAAATCTCTATCTTGGGCCTTCTCTTGACTTCAGAGCATCACAGAAAGCAACTCCTCCGGATATTTAACAACGCCCATGTAACACCAGACATCTCGCCTGAGAAACTGGGGCAGATGGTGGGGCAAGTGCTAGAATCACGAATCATCTCCTTTACTGAAGAGGAGATACCGGATGGAGACAGAGATCATACTCGAGCCCTATATATTACAGTTCAGTGTATGGACAGGACATTATCTTCGGTACTGATCGACAATGGCTCCGGCCTAAATGTTTGTACACTCTCCACCTTGCAAAGCCTGGGTTTGAGTACCAGCCAAGTTAAGAAGAGATCTATGACTATAAGGGCTTTTGATAATACCACCAGGCAGAACTTGGGTGATATTGACCTGACCATCAGGGTTGGACCAGCTCAGTTCTTGACAAATTTCCAAGTTGTGAATGTACCTGCCTCATTCACCTTACTCCAAGGGAGGCCGTGGATTCATTCGGCCGGTGCCATCCCCTCCTCTCTGCACCAAAGAATCAAGTTCATACAGGACGACCAACTAGTCGTCATTCCATCTGAAGAGTTGGCAAGTTCCTTCGGGGACATCCAGGAGCTAGGACAAGGTACAGCTTTCATGACCTATCAGTTTGAGCAGGTCAGCTCTATCGCCCAAGTGGAACAGCAGAGCAAACAAACAATACCTCCCTTTATCAAAATGATGGAAAAGATGAATTACCAGCCGGGTCTAGGCCTGGGTGTTAAGAACCAGGGCATGAAGAAGAGATATGTGCCTCCACGTTACACACCTCCGTTTGGATTAGGATACAAGCCCAAGTACGAGGACTATCTCAACAAGCTGACAAAGAAAAGTAGACAGTCGGCAAAACCTGAACCCCGACCCCACATTTCCATAACTTTCCCCGTCGGAATCTTTGAAACCAACCTAGAAACCCCTCTTGTACCAACCATCAATATCCCTAACCCTCAACCCGGCACCGAATCTTCAGGGATTCCCGAACCGGAGGTATTCAGCGTCGCCCGGATGTTTAAAGAGCTGACTGTTGAAGATGCAGAAGCAGAAGCAGAATATTCAGCGGGAGAACAGGTGTGCACCATCTCCAACAGAACAGAAGCATCATCCAGTCACCAGCCACTAATCCGTTGGTGGACTGAGGCTCTCACCATCGAGGCCGCACAGGGCCAGGGAAGGTTGGTCAGAACAAGCAGTGATGCAGTATCATTCCCCTCTTCTCCTTAATCTATCTCTCTTTGCTCCCATTGCAAAAATCCAAAATGTCGGCCAACTGTAGGCCTATTTTTTATTTTGTTGAGTCAATTTTGTAAACAGCCCACTTTTTTAATGAAAATCTGGAGTTTTGACTCAAAACATGTTTTTCAAAAACATTTGCATTTGGCTAATGACGAAATCACACGGACTCTTCCCTTGGAAGGCCTAGTGTCCTGAAGCCAACAAAACACAAAAACATAAGCATGCTAAACTAAGCTTAATGATTTGCCAGGAAATCGCCTCCGACAAGGCTACCCCTCAAACCCTCCTTGAGCTTTCAGAAGTTGAGTATGACTCAGAGCAGGAAACAGAACAGGATGAGGTACCGCCTCAGGAGATTTTGGACCTGCTAGAACGCAGTGAAGGGCTACTACAGTCGAACATCGAGGATACCGAGACAGTAAACTTGGGTTCCGAAGACAACCCTCAGCTGATTCAGATTGGCACAACTATGAGCCCACAGCAAAGAAAAGATATGATCTGCTTCCTGAAAAGTTATAGTGATGTCTTTGCCTGGTCATATGCAGACATGCCTGGCCTAGACCCAGCGTTGGTGGTACACAGACTGCCTCTGAACCCGGATGTCAGACCGGTTAAGCAGAAACTGAGACGGATGAGGCCCGAATGGTCACAAAAAGTCAAAGAAGAGATAGAAAAACAGATCAATGCAGGCTTCTTAGCAGTAGCAAACTATCCAGAATGGTTGGCAAACATCGTACCAGTACCCAAAAAGGATGGAAAAGTCCAGATGTGCATCGACTATCGGAATCTGAATAAGGCTAGCCCTAAGGACAACTTTCCTCTCCCGCACATTGATATCCTAGTCGACAATACTGCAAGGCACGAGATGCTCTCATTCATGGATGGTTTCTCTGGGTATAACCAAATCAGAATGGCAGAAGAAGATATGGAGAAAACTTCCTTCATCACACCTTGGGGCACGTTCTGCTACAAGGTCATGCCATTCGGACTCAAGAACGCAGGGGCAACCTATCAGAGGGCCATGATGACACTTTTCCATGACATAATCCACAAGATAGCTGAAATTTATGTAGATGACATGATCGTCAAATCACCTACTGCCAGGCAACACCCTGAAGATCTAAAAAGACTCTGTGACAGACTCAGAGAATTCAGCCTAAGACTGAACCCAGCCAAATGTGTCTTTGGAGCTGTAAGCACCCCATTTTTACACCCCCTAAGCCATAGGACGAACCCTAGTGAAACCTTAGGACAACCCCTAAAACTTTAGAATCTCCCCCCTAAGCTTTGGGCTCAAGGCCCATTACACTAGGACAAATCCTAGGAGAGCCCTAGACCAAACCCTAGACCTAGCCCTAGCTCAACCCTAGCCTATGACCTAGGACAACCCTATGGGCTCAAGGTCCATTCAAAACCCAAGAAACCACAAAAAAAACCAAGGCCCAAATACTTTAGGGCCCAAACTTGGGCCCACCTCAACCCATGAGGGGCACATGGGTGGGACCCACAAACCCTAAATCCAAAATGGGCGGGAATTGCCCTAAATGGCTGCCCACAACCCTTTTGACCCAAGTGGATTTGGGTTTGGCCCGAAATAGCATGAAATCGGTAATGTCCCCAATCGAATTACCGACATTAAGTTTTTGGCCTATTTTTTTAATGTCCCCATTTGGATTACCGACATTACCGTGTTTCCAGGTTTAGCGTGTGCAGGCTCCACTGCAGCACCACCAGAGGCTTGGGACCTCCCCCATTGGTCCCTGGACCTTCCCTAAATACCCTAAATGCCCTTGGGCGTCCTCCTTCCTCTCCTATAAATCCCAAGCCATCCCCATGCAAAATCCAAGCTTTTCCATTTGCATCAAACCCCTGTCCGAGCTCATCCAGTAACTAGGACTTGTTTGAACCCTCCTTCAGTATCATTAGGCCGTCCTAGGCCAGTCCCGGACACCGCCACCACCTTGGCTCCACCTCAACCGACCGTCCAAGGGTAGGGATCATCCCTCACCCCTCCTTTTTGCTGCTCTTACTGTAAGGGACCCCTGGTCCTGATCCAGGGGTCCCCTTTTGCTTTCCCTTCAATTGTATGGTTGCTACAGCCGAGGATAGGGGTCCCCCGCCTTCACCATAGGTGTAGGGAACTCCCTAGAGGCTAAGTTCGGGTGCAACACTTCACCCATTGTGCATGGAAGCCTCTCATAGGGTCTGAGGGTCCCTCAAGCCATGAGAGAACCTTTAGACCCCTTTTGGTTCAAAACCAGTGGGCAAAAATCGGTTTTTGAAAAAATCTGCTAGTGGTCGGCAGAATAATTGCCGACCACACAAAATTGGGCTAAAAGCTTAATGTCCCCATTTGGTTTACCGACATGCCCAAAATAGCCTAAAAACTCTTTGTCCCCATTTGGTTTACCGACATGCTCAAAATAGCCTAAAAACTCTTTGTCCCCATTTGGTTTACCGACATAATGAGCTTATTTTGGTACTGACTTCGGGCGCCTGTGGGGCCCACATGCCAAGTCCTCTGGGGTCCACCCCAGGCTTGTTGGAAAGCTCTTGATCTCCCCTAGCTCCCTGTAAAATTTCAGGTTCAGGGGCCTTGCCTAACCATGGTTAGCAGACCCCTAAAGATGGGTTAAAATACTGTCCATAGTGTCGGCAGTTCAAATGCCTACATTACAGACTAATTTTTACCTGACTTTGAGTCCCTGTAGGGCCCACACCTGGCATATTCAGAGGCTGAGACCTATACCATTTGAAAGGTGACACTCCCAGCTTTCTAACCTTGCTTTTGTTTTACCCAGGGGTGATCCCTAACCCTAGTTAATCACCCACAAACTCTTGTTAAAATTTTACTGAAATGGAGGTAATCCGATTACCTTCATTTTGGAATTTCTTGATTTCGAGCTTTGTGAAGGGCCCAAACCTGGTAGGAGGCCACTCTAGGCCCTGCCATACCCTTTGGGCCCATCCTTGATTGACCTTGACCCTTAACCATGGTTAAAATGACCCCCGGTTAACGTTTAACCATGGTTAAGCACTACTTAATCCCACAAAAATATAGAAAAATCCCTAAAAATCCATAAAAATACAAAACACCAAAAAAACATCAATCTTGCTTGCTTGCTTGCTTTCTTAACCATGGTTAGGCCCTCTAACCATGGTTAACACATTTCTAACTGCGGTTAGACTCTACTTTGCACTTGACCAACTCGGTCAGCCAACCCTAACCTCCGGGCTAGACCCTTGACCACCTTGCACACACACACACCCCTAGCTTTGGCACGGGCTCATGTGCCAGAACTACGCTCGGTCTGATCTCACCCCTATGTGAGTACGTAGGCAATCCAACTCGGATTCGACCCCAGTCTAGACAACCCCTAGTCTAGCTTGCTTTGCTTATTTTTTGGATTAACATTTCATTAAGCACTTAAGCATTTAATTAATTTTGAGATTAAACTTGGCTTAACTATAGGGAGTAGGTAACCATTTCTTAAATGGGGGTCTTGGGGTGCCTAACACCTTCCTCAAGGCTTAATCGAACCACTTACCCTAATCTTTGATAGACCTTTTGCCTTATCCAAACAATTGCTTACCCGGGACCTATCCCTAAGAATGAATAGGTGGCGACTCTAAAAGCCAATCTTTGCTTTTATGTGGGCGGACCGCAAAATCCCGTGCTCACAGGAGCCTCATCAGGAAAGCTCCTCGGTTTCATAGTCAGTAAAAGAGGCATTGAGGTCGATCCAGCTAAAGCCAGAGCCATCATCGAGATGCCAGCACCCCAAACTGAAAAGGAGATCCGTGGTTTCCTGGGCCGAATTCAGTACATCAGTCGATTTATTTCTCAGCTCACTCCGATCTGCGAACCGATATTCAAGCTTCTTCGGAAGAATACACCGACAGTTTGGACAGTTGAATGCCAAGAAGCCTTTGACAGGATAAAGCAGTATCTTCTCAACCCTCCAGTACTTGTGCCTCTTACGCCGGGACGAGCCCTACTACTCTATATCTCAGTACAAGAAACCTCCATGGGGTGCGTCTTGGCACAGCATGACGAGACAGGCAGAACAGAACAGGCCATTTACTACATCAGTAAGCGTTTACTAGAGTACGAAGAAAGGTATAGCCTGCTGGAGAAAACATGTCTGGCAATGGTTTGGGCTACTCAGCGTCTTCGACACTATCTGCTTTCCTACCCGGTAATCCTGATCTCCCGAATGGACCCACTCAAATATCTACTGGAAAAGCCAGCCACTACCGGAAGGACTGCCCGATGGCTTATGATGTTGTCTGAATTCGACATTACATACATGACTCAAAATTCAATCAAGGGGCAGGCGATTGCAGATCACTTGGCCCACAGCCCAACACAAGACTATGTGTCTGTACATGATCAGTTTCCGGATGAAGCTATCCTGTACGCAGAAATAGAAGAGCAAGAATACTCCGGCTGGGAGTTATACTTTGACGGAGCTGCCAACAGTCATGGACATGGGGCAGGAGCAGTCCTAATCTCATCTAAGGGGGCACATCTCCCTATCTCTGTAAAGTTGAAATTCAGATGCTCCAACAATGAAGCAGAATACGAAGCATGCATAGCCGAACTAAAAGAAGCCCTGGGTATCGGAATTGAGGAAATAGACGTCTACGGGGACTCATCTTTGGTAATCTGTCAGGCAAATGAATCTTGGGCCATCCGAGAAGCCAGGCTGGTCCCATACCTAGCCTATCTCAATGTACTAATCACTCGATTCAGAAGAATCAGTTTCAGTCACCGATCCAGGAACCATAACAAATTTGCCGACGCATTGGCTACTCTCGCCTCTATGGTACAGATTCCCAGGGGCATCATGCTCTGGCCAATTGAAATTCAGCAACAGGATCCGCCTGTCTACTGCCTCGAGCTGGACACAGTGAATGACAACAAGCCTTGGTATGGAGACATCAAGCAGTACCTCGAGGACGGGACCTTCCCTCTCGATGCCACAAAAACAGACCGTCGGGCAATCAGAAGACTGGCTATCCAGTTTGCCCTATCAGGGGGCATTTTATACAAGAGATCGCCAAACTTGATATGGCTCAGATGCCTCGATGTCAGTGAAGCAGCACAGGTAGTTGAAGAAGTTCATGGAGGAACTTGCGGCCCACACATGAACGGGATGATGTTATCTAAGAAAATTCTCAGACTGGGCTACTACTGGTCTACTATGGAAGCGGATTGTTGCAAGCATGTACAGAAATGCCACCAGTGCCAGATTTATGCTGATAAGATCAATGCACCGCCGACAAGGCTACACAATCTAACTGCTCCTTGGCCTTTCTCTACTTGGGGCATCGATGTCATCAGATCCATAGCTCCGAAAGCATCTAACGGACATCGATTCATCCTGGTTACAATCGATTATTTCACGAAATGGGTCGAGGCATCCTCTTATGCCAACGTCACAGCCTCTGTGGTTCAGCGTTTCCTGAAGAGAGACATCATCTGCCGATATGGTGTCCCATTCAAGATTATGACAGACAATGCTCTCAACTTCTGCAATAAGGGGATGACTGACCTCTGCCAAAAATTCAAGATTCAACATCATAACTCCACACCATACAGGCCACAGACTAATGGAGCAGTGGAAGCAGCCAATAAGAATCTGAAAAAGATCATTGAGAAGATGGCAACCAATTATTCTGCCTGGCATGAGATGCTCCCAAACGCTCTCATGGCCTACAGAACGTCCATCAGAACTTCAACAGGGGCAACACCATTTTCTTTGGCCTATGGTATGGAAGCAGTCCTCCCCATCGAGGTAGAGATTCCATCACTTCGCGTGTTAATGGAAGCAGAAATATCAGAATCAGAATGGGCACAAACCCGGTATGAACAGCTGAACTTGATTGAAGAACGACGACTGAAAGCCATGAATCATTCTCAAGCCTATCAGAGGCGTATGGCTAAGGCTTTTAACAAGAAAGTCAAGCCCCGTAGTATTGAGATCGGTGACCTGGTTCTCCGGAAGATATTGTCAAACCGTCCTGACTCGAGGGGCAAGTTCACACCCAATTATGAAGACCCATAGATAGTCCGAGACAAATTCTCTGGCGGTGCCCTACGACTCGGACGTATGGATGACGAAGACCTCTCAGAGCCTGTCAACATGGACAAAGTTAAACGATACTACGCTTAGGGTCTAGGTCTGACAGGCACTTCGTACTCGTAGGATCTCCGGGAAATGACAGGAGGCCGTCATTGGCACACTCCTTACCCCCAATAATGTACCGCTTTTTACAAAAATCAATGAAATACGCTAGTTAGCCCTTCGAGCCTAACAGCCTTTCTCTCACAAAAACCTTTCAGGGACACCCTCCCTCGTCCAGTTGGGGCATTTGCTTGAATTACGTCATGACCTGATCCTGCAAAGGGTACGTAGGCAACCTGACAAATCAGGTGCGGTCGCAAAAAGGGACTTACCCCCTTAGAATCTTTTCCTCTTCTTAAAACTCTCTCCACAGGAACAACTTTTTTCTCACAGAGTCACTCCCCAAACAGAGACAAATTCTCCCAATTTTCACGATGGAGTTGACATCAAGTTTCAAAAATATTCCATCAAAGGAAACTCCAAAATAGAAATTGAAACATTTTCCAAGTTAGGGGCCCTATGAGCAAAAATAATCTCTCCGGGCTTTCCCCCCAACAAGATCAACTTCTCCTAAAAACTCTTCCCAAAAAAAAAAAAAACAGGAAAGAATCTCAAAACAATCAACCTCTACCAAAGAGGACAATCCCTAGTGGAGCCCAACGAAAAATTTATCTTCAACAGAAAACCCTCATGCAAGTCAGTTGCAACCAAAATTTAAGGGTGTCCCAAACTTCGGTCCCCTAGCCAATGTTTCGTCCTATTCTAAGTCCTCCCAGATCCCCTAGAAACTGCGAGTACAGGTGCCATATCACACCTATATCCCCAGTGGAATATCAATCCCCAGCGAATGTCTATCAGGGCAGTGAAGGGAGAAGATCCGAACCCTCAAACAAATCGCGGGCATGAGTGAAAACCGGAAACGGCCTCATTGCGCAAAAGTTACGTGACTCCCAGAACTAGTCTTGCGATTGGGGGCAAAAAGGGGACAAAATTAATCAGTTTCGCAGGCATGAGGAAAACCAACAACGGCCTCATCACGCAGAAATTATGCGAACCCCATGACTTGGTCATTCCAAGGGTAGAAAAGGGGAAGAAGAGCTGAAAATCAGTTTGACAATAAGATCCGGCAGCGATCAGTCTCACTGGGCTCAACGGATCAGTACCCCCAACAGAGATTCCATCAGGGAATATCTCCAGCAGGCAATCTACTCAAGGCATTCTTCAACAAAGAATCCTCCTGAAAGCATCTCCCCAACAGAGGGGCAAACATTAGAAAATTCCCAGCAGATTGGAAGGCCCCAGATTCCCTGGCAGTAGTTTATAACAGAGCCCTACTCCTCAATGAATCTTCAGTATCAGGCTATAACAATCGTCCAATCCCCAATGGATCCCCCAGCAAAAGCCTCCGACAGCCTCTCAATAACGCTCTTCCCCAGCAAGGGTCCAGAAGTCTTCCAAAAGTTTCTCCCCAGCCAGGGTCCTCAGCCCGTAACAGTAGTATCCTGCTCTGAATCGTACTCAGCTCTCCAAGAATGAAACGGAACCCACAAAATCCCATAAGCCCTGAACAAAGGCAATTTACTGACAAATCTGAAAAGCTAACTAACCACGCTTTTGTCAAAATCAAAATCTTTACAAAAATCTTCTACACTTTTCCTGAAAAGATTTTCAAAAACAAGTAAACTCTGGATATCAAAATCTGTTTGAACCAACCTGCACTAAGACTCCCCGACAGGTAAAGCGGAAAAAGTCGTTTCCACACATCCCCAACAAGTTGCAGTCAATCTTTACAAAAATAACAGCTGTCAGCACCCTATTTTTACACCCCCTTAACCGTGGTTAATTAATTTAGCTATGGTCCAAACTCTAGATCAACCCTAGTTCCAAACCCTAGGTAAACCCTTAACCATAGGACTAAACCCTAGTTAAGACCCTAGTTAACCCTAAGCTTAACCCTAGGTAGTCCTCAACCCAAACCCTAGGTAGCCCTAGCCTAACCTTAGTAAGCCCTAGGTATACCCAAGGCCCAAGCCCATTTGACCAAACTTATACCTAGACAACTCAATCAAACCCAATTACCTAAATTTATTACCCAACCCAAGTAGTCAAGCCCAAATACCCAATCACCCAATTGTCTAAGCCAAAGCCTATTTCCATAACCCAAGCCCAAATGTCATAGTCAAAGTCCAATAATCATAACCCATGACCCATCTACTAATAACCCATGATCCATAAGACCTAATCCACATATCCATATCCACCTACCCTATATCCTACAACTCATACCCATATAACCCATAGTTCACTCAACCCACCAACTCTCTTACACCTCTCTTACATCAACCCATACCTATATAACTCATAGTTCACTCAACCCACCTACTCTCTTACACCTCTCTCACACTCTATATCCTACAACCCATACCCATATAACCCATAGTTTACTCAACCCACCAACTCTCTTACACTCTCTTACACTCCTTACAACACTCAATCTATCAACTCACCTTACAACACTCAAGTCTTTACCCACTAGCTCCTTTTATCCCCCATGTAAAAGACACAACCCAACCTCTTAGTTTTCCTATAAATACCAATCCCTTAGCCCCTTAGATCCATCCCTCAAGACCCCTAGAAGGTTCTCACCCACTTGTGTTTCTCTTGAGTTTAAAGAAGGGAGAAGAAACTAAGGTTTAGAGTTTGGAAAGAATTCTAAGACAAAGCTTAGAGTTCTTCACTAACTCTCTTCCTTTGTGGATTCTAAAACCCTACCACTTTGAGCATTGAAGGAGAATTCTTGGAGGAGTAGGCACTCATCCTTTCATTTTCTCTTCTTTCTTATCTTTTTTTTTTATTTGGTTCTCTCTTCTTGATCTCTCATTTCTCAAGCATAGTTGGGCCTTTCTACACCAATCTAATAGTGTAGAGGGACCCCATATCAAAGGCAAGGAGATGCTCCTTTTTCTTTTCCTTTCCATGTACATATTTTCTTCTTTTTTATGTACCCACAAGTGTGGATATGGGTAGGCCCATAGAGAGTGGAAGCTAAAGCTATACCTCTCTTTTTCATTTTGTTTTCTTTTGAGATTCTAGTCCGCTTTCTAGAATTTTTTGTGAAAGCTCATCCCCTCCCTAACATTCTTTAGAGCAACATTACATCATTAATAATGGTGTAAATGAACCACCTTAAAAGGGAGATGATGAGTTTTCATTTTCTTTCATTTCTTTATTTTTCCTTCATGTTCTATGGGTAGGTGATAGTTTAAGGACTTAAAATAAATGATAGTTTAAGGACTTAAAGAGGACATTCTTAAAAATGTCTCATACCAAAGACAATGATATTTGATCTATTATCAACACCAATTCAACAAAATAGGTGTTGGCAATAGACCATTTACATTCATAAGGCACATCCCTCTTTATGTCTTAAAATATAATCTTTTAGCCAAACTCTTGGATTAAATGTGACTTTAGCTAAGTTTTCAAAACCCTACCTATATGAAAATCCAAAAAAACATGATAAAAGCTCAAAATACCAAAAACATAATAAAATCTCAAAATACCCAAAAACAAATATTCAAATATAATCAAAATACCAAAAACATGCAAATATAACCAAAATACCAAAAACATTCAAATATCTCCAAAATCCCAAAAAATATAAAAATACAAAAAACCAAAAAGAGACTTGTAGGACCTCTTTAGCTTTGGTTAGCTCACCTAACCATAGTTAAATCTCCTCTAACCGTGGTTAGACTTAACACTTGTGCACTTGACCTCCCCGGTCAACTAAACCATAGCCTTCTAGGCTAGACCCTTTGACCACCTATGCACACACACACTTCCCCCTAGCCTCGGCACGGGCTCATGTGCCAGAACTACGCTCGGTCTGATCTCACCATGTGAGTACGTAGGCAACTCAACTCGGGTTCGACCCTAGCCATCTAGCTTTCTATTTTTCTTGGATTAGCACTCACTTAAAAACTTTGGACATTTTAATTAAACTTTGAGATTATAATTGGCTTAAGTTTAGGGAGTAGGTAACCGTTATAAAACGGAGGTCTTGGGGTGCCTAATACCTTCCCCAGGACTTAATCGAACCGCTTACCCTAACTCTGTAAAGACCATTTGCCTTATCCAAACAAACAAATACCCGGGACCTATCCCTAAGAATGAATAGGTGGCGACTCAAGTCAAAACATATAATTGTGAAAGTGGGTTGGAAAATCTCATGCTCACATTAGGCTTAGCTATGGTTTAGACCTAGGGTTAGACTAGGGTTGTCTTAGGGCTCGGGTGAGGTTGACCTAGTGTTAGGGCTGAACTAATCATGGTTAATTTGATTAACCATGATTAAAGGGGGTGTAAAAATGAGATGCTGACAATAGTAAATAAATATTTGATTTTCATCTATATTAAGAATAATAATTTAATATCGGAAATTATGTAAAAGGCATATATTTATAAGGTTAATTTAGTTTTATAAGCATATAATATATTATATATATTAAATCATATATCTAAATATCCGAATTCGTATCTATTATAAACAAATGGTAAAATTACTATTTGAATTTGATTTGCTCAGTACCTATTTAAATAATCATTTGAATAAATGATTTTTGATATGAATCACGATACGATAATATGTTATTCCATTTACACCCTTACCTGTCCATAACAAACATACAGTTATTCCCAACCCAGTCATAAGAGCGTAATACGCTCTCGGTCAAATCAAAACGGGTTCAAGTTTGGCCTACTGTGTGTGTGTTGTGTGTTTACAATTTTCCAAAAAAGGGTTCAAGTTAATCTCTATATGGATAAGGTTACCTACTTTTGACTAAAAAACTGATTGACCAACATGTGATCATGGATCTGCTTAGAGCAATGCTTTACAGGTCACTCATGAGACTTGCTAATCAACCTCATTTTATTTTATTATTTTGATTTGTCCCAATCCAAGTTACGGAACTGGAGGGAAAAGGTACATCATTCTCGAAACGAATGATTGTTCAAAAATAGAAGTACGAGGCTCTATATATATATAGATAATAGTAAAACTATATTTAAAATTTTATAATACTTTTAATAAATAAAAATAAAAAATTTTGAGGTGGCTCCGCCCTGATAAGAGGGACAATTTGTAAATGTGAAGAAAATTAATTTTATACAAATACAGGGATCTACAATTGATGGCATCACCTATTGCCTGCGTGAATGTCCTTAAGTGAACGTTAACATTTCCATATATATATATATATACACACACTAATGAAAACGCCGTACGATGCACGGGAGGTTAGAAGATTAGAAAGTATATTAAAAAAATGTAAGAATTTAATATAATATTTGAAAAGATATAAATTTTTCATTAAATTAAAGGATAATTTTTTTTTAATTAAAATTTTTGACTGCTCAACGTTAACTTGACAGTAGTTAGTCATTTAACCCTGAGGTGACTTAGGTAACTCATTGGATTTTGGATTTGGGGTTTGGCATTGGAGTTTATTGTTTGCCACATCACTAAGGAAAACTTTTACCAATTCATGGAGGGATTCTTTTCAAAATCACAACTGATTCTAGATTTTTCATAGATTCATTTTCTAAAAATAATAAAAGAGCTAACTTGATTGACTACATTTGATATAGGCCGCATGGATATGTGTAGTGAATTAATTCTCCAATTTCACAAAAGGAATAATATTACCGTGGGCAACTTTTTCTATCTTGAGCATATGTAATCACAATAAATATTGTGAATATCAAACATACCTTTATGGTCCCTTGCATCCATGTGAATTTTATCTGCAAATTTTATCTGCAGGGTAAGAATTGAATGGTCAAGATTGATTAGTTATTGTGCTTGTGTGATCCAATTCCTTGAAGCTTCATAGTGAGCCAAAAGGTAGTTTTTGACTTTCAACATTATCCATTTGCTAGTTATACTAAAACAATTAATCATTAAATCTCTTCAGACAAACAAACGAAAAACCACTTGGCATGGGCACTCTTAAAAGCATTAATTGATGAGCAGGAGGAACGTGTTAAACAAACATCAAGCTAAATATCTTCTAGAAGTTGAGCATCAATGGTCAAAGTGTTTCTATTTCTTCTCAAAAAGGCCCTAACCTGGATAGAAAATATAAAATGCCAAGAATTACATAAATACCCAACATGACGTCTGCTTCTTCAGTCTCCTCAAAGGCATGAAAATTAAGATCAAATTCAAGACAAATAGCAAGGCCATGGATCGGAACATGTTAGAATTTAATTATTTAGGTTCATTTTTCTCAACAAAACCAGGATTCAGGAAGTGGAAAGCTTTACAAATATTAAAAGTGAGTTTTTGGTGTAGCTAACAAAGAAAACAAAAAAGAAAGAAAACACCAGATTCAACAATTAAGGACACGGGTCAAGTAGATGGTAAGCAATCAGATTTGGAAAACAAGAGAGATAAACCAACATCTGAAATTACCCTAAAAACCCTCATCCAAGATGGTTCTTAAGCCAAGATTGAATAGGGGCGGTTGCTTCATGCATTCACAAAAAATGGTGAAAATATGCAGTGCTTGAATACCTCCAAAGAAGGGCATGTTAGGGACAATAGATCCTCTAGAGCCTGTATATTTTGTACATTGGGCTGTTTGAGGGAGATAGAAGAGAGTTAATTTGGTTTTGTAACGTGTATGTGTCAGTAACTCCGAACGTTTAGTAATGTGGGCATGTGCCTCCAACCGACTCAAACGGTTGGTACCCGTTTTGAGTAGAGCTTGGGTGAAGCTTATCTGGGTTGGGAGTGTGTAGTGTGTGCGTGAGTGAGTGTGTGTGGTCTTCTTTCCAATTGGCTTCAGCTTCGCTTTGTAGTTGTAAGGGATAAAATTCGTAAAAAGGAGTAAAAAGAAGGGATAAAATAGGAATTTCTCATTTTAACAAATTCTAACAATTTAGTTGACATAAGCCCACTTGGGCTATGTGCTGGCTCACTTGAGTGTTGTCTGACAGGTGACCTCATCATGACTACACAAGTCATGATGACTCCAAATGTCTATAGATAAGCATGAATCTCCAGAGAGAGGGAGGGGGCGAAAGGCCAGAGAGAAAGTAAAGAAATGCAGAAGAAGAAGAAGAAGAAGGAGAAGGAGATCTGGGAAGCTTGAGTCATTTACACCCCTACTCCGAAAGGCTATGCAGGCGGCCACCCACCTGATTCTTTCATCTTCCTTTGGTGTTCTCTGGCCACTTGATGCTCTCTATGGTCTCACAATCTATTATGGTCACACTGTCACCTGCACGACCTTGCAATTGATCATCTGTTGAGTGCCATCATACTTGAACTTGTGCTTAATGATGTGAATAGTGCCGAATCCGTTGTCACGTTGTCTGATGAATAGTGACGAATCCGTTGTCACGTTGTCTGATGAATAGTGCCGAATCCGTTGTCACATTGTCTGTTGTGAATAATGCCAAATCTGTTGTCACGTTGTCTGTTGTGAATAGTGCCGAGCTCGTTGTCCGTTGTGAGATGCACAACGTACTCGTTGTCTGATGAATAACGTACCCGTTGTTTGTTGGATAACGTACCCGTTGTCAGATGCACTATGTATACGTTGTCTGAGCTACATTGTCTGAGTATTGCCCGAGCCCGTTGTCTCGCTATCTGATGTGAATAGTGCCCGAGCCCGTTGTCTCGCTATCTGAAGTGAATAGTGCCAAATCCGTTGTCACGTTGTTTGTTGTGAATAGTGCCGAGCTCGTTGTCCGTTGTGAGATATACAACGTACTCGTTGTCTGATGCACAATGTATACGTTGTTCGAGAGCTACGTCCTCTGTGCCTCCCGAGCTGCGTCCTATACCTCTCCACAACTCATCCTCCAAAGCACAACATCAGTGCCCGTCCTCAAGCGCATATGCTCAATGACCTCACGATAAGTATCTCTATACTATTATATTCATATGTTTATGTGCTTGTGTCTTATACTGACTTTATCATCGGAGCTTATTTCAGGGTGCACACCTGCCCCCTCAGACTCATTCACAGGTGGAGTTTTGCTATCATTCCTCTACCAGCTAAGCAGCTACAGACGCGTGGCATGTAAGAGAAGATTCCCTTTCAGTAGTGTTGTTGAGTTAACCAGGAAAAAAAAAATGAGAGGGGAGGTTACGGAGAGATAGGTAGGCATATTCATTGCCGTAGGATTTTAAGAGGAGAAAGTGGGCTATTGTGCATCACTAAATTAAGAGTTGTAACGTGTGTAGGATTGTAAGAGGAGAAAGTGTGCATCACTAATTAAGAGTTGCGACGTGTGTGAGCAACTCCAAACGAATGAGAGGAGGTTATTGAGTGGATGTATTCATTGCCCTATTAAATGGGAGGAGATTGTGTATAAATAGGTGTTTTCTCACAAATGGAATTTAATACTTATAATTAAGTGAACGGTTTCAAAGAGTTTGTCTAGAGAGGGTGAGAGTCTGAGGAGGCATAGGTGGCATCACAAATAGAAAGAAAGCTCAGGTGACTTCATAAATGAGAAATATGCTTAGGTGGCATAAGGAGGGAGAGATTTCACTCTAGCATATAGGAGTAGTATATATATATATACTAGAAAAATCCCCGTGCAAATGCACGGGCCATAGAAAAAATACCAATGGAGTGATGATAAAAGAGATCCTACTTTGTGAATTCTATACCATTCCATGGCAAATTAAACTCAATATCCAATTAATAACATGCTCAAAATTTCTCACTGAGATCATTATGCTAAAAAGGTCTAAGATTATAACACATTTATTCTTGGAATAAAAAAGCTAATTCAGTATTAGGATAGTGATTGGGTACCTGTTATTCTCATCCATGTTCACCTTTTTTACATGATCTATGGTTTGGAAAACGCATCTAATCTTAATTAGTATCATACCAATTTAGGTCTTGCATGGGAAGACTTGAACTTTTTTTCTTCGGATATCATTTACGTACCTACGGTTAGTGGTTCTTGGGGATTGGAGCTCTAGTGACTCATTGCTTAGGGGGATTAGATCCCGAGACCTCTCACTTGAGAGAGGCCACACCCCACCATTGGAGCAAGAAGCAGGGTGGGAAGAATTGAACTTGGCCATCATCATTTTAGAGCTCCGATCGATCCTTCAGCCTTTTGATTGCTCTAGTGAAACTATAAACTCATCATTTTCTTGGCATAGCTATTTTAATCAAATCCTTGAGAAATGAACGCACTTATCGAA
Organism: Tetracentron sinense; assembly: GCA_015143295.1. NCBI lineage: Eukaryota > Viridiplantae > Streptophyta > Magnoliopsida > Trochodendrales > Trochodendraceae > Tetracentron > Tetracentron sinense. Next base: position 29,213,784 of record CM026567.1, on the reverse strand, counting down.
CGGTCAAGCGAAGGGTCACGTGGAATAGAGAGAAAAGAGTTTTTAAAAGGTACAGGGAGGAGGAGCATCTCCTCTAGAAAAAAAATGGAGCGTCTCCGCTCCTTATAGGATAATGCTTCTGAGACCCCTTAGGGCCGAGACCACCCAGAGATTGTGCATGATATGCACGGAAATCAAACTTTTGCTCAATCTTCTTTATGTTTTTTGAGTCCCATGCATAGCATGAAGGGTCTCGGGGTGGTCTCAGCCCTAGAGGGTTATATGCTTATAATATAAATGAACATAAAACTCATTCCCCATGCCCTTTTCTCTTCCGCTCGCAATGGGGATGGAAGCAACGGTATATAAATTGACTGTTAATCCCAAATTATCTGCTTGCCTACCCCATGGCAACTGAATTGATCTAATTCAGACTTGTTTTTATCACCGGAGGGCATTGGCTAAATTTATCAACGAATCAACGTCCCTCTTCTCCTATGGGTGCTTGATGGTTGGGGAAGAGTGTTTAGGAAATATAGTATTGTTGGGAAGCTCTCCACCTGCAACTCTTGTTGTGCAAACATCTGCTATTCACCATCTACATGGAACTTTCCCACCTTCAAGCCCGCATAGAGCGAGCTAGCTCTCAGTGTTGAAAATATCAACTGTAGCAGACCCATTTAAGGATGACAAGCCACACTCCTTAGCCTTGGCATCCTCCCACCATCACATTCCCTCCCTTTCATGCTTGTCACGGCTAAGCACCCCATATGACTGAGCTAAGAACCTCATCTAAATGCCACATATATATGAACCAATGTTTGAACGAATCACTTAGTTCCTTCATCTTCTAATAATTAAACGTTTGAATAGATTAAAAGACATTTAATAAGAAAAATATAAAAGCTAATTAATAGGAGAGAAAATTGCTTTGAAAATCGAACTCACAAAGAGAAGGTAGATGGCCTCATTAATTATTTTTAATAAGAAATTGAGTGGGATGTAATGAGAGAGAATGTAACGTGTGAGTAAGTTACTAAGAGAGAAAAACAAAAAGAGCGGGTCTCACTTATTAATGTGGAAACGGGATAGAGAGTTTAAAAAAATTAAAGTGATAAAAAAAAACTCTCGATAGCACCGACTATCGAGAGCTGGACCGTTCAATCCAACGGCTCCTTTGTCCTCACATGCTTTAAATGATAGCCCAGTAGGTACTATCGAGAGTTTTAAATCACTCCCCTAAAAAAAAATTTTATGGTAAAGGAATAGACTTGGGAACGGTTAGAGAGTTGACTTTTTTTTTCTTTTTCTTTTGGTAACACATAAACACACACACTATTGGAGATGAAGGGATGTGGGAGGGTAAAATTAATTAAAGGACCACTATAGCTATGTGTGTCATTAATTAAGAGGTATTACATAGGATGCCAAATGACATGGCGTTAGTTGGTTGGATCATTATGAGAAAAGTGTCATGTCAAAAGACACATGACACCAACATGAGGAGAAAATCGAGAGATTTGAGGTATGTCACATGACACCAACCAACATATAGTATTAGATATATATATATAACTCACTAGAATTTTTAGTGGATCCCCTCTAAAAGGGCATGAGATTGTCTCGCAGATGCCAAAAAATTGGTGTCAGACTCCACACATCATCCGACATGTGGCGATAAAAAGGGGGAGAGATATCAAGTTGGGAGAAGTCAAAAACTTGGGAGAAAACGAAATGACTTATCTCCTTTTTATTGCCACATGTCGGATGATGTGTGGAAGCCTGAGACCAATTTTCTGGCATCTGTCAGAGAAAATCCCATCCCGTCTAAAAGATGACACGTGAATTTTTTTTATTTTGAATCTAATTGTTGGATGTTAAGGTAAGTCTCTTGGGTTGCATGTGGCAAACAATCAGCTCAAACAAAATTTTTGGACCGTTTGATTCAATCTTAAGTGGTGATCAATATTAACCCTTATGGTTCACTAGACCCTACCTAGGCTATTGAAATCCCAGATTTTCTAACCTTCAATCAGATGACCTATAAATGTCAGATTAACATATTTTTTATTACGTGTCTCCCAAGGATCCAATTGTAACATTAAACAGTCAGATTTTGGAACAATATGTCACGTGTCAAGTTCTTAAGGAACACTCATTGCATGTTCTCAGGCCGTTTGAACATTTATAGGCCATCCGATTTAAGGTTAAAAAAATCAGAAATTTCAAATCTTAGGTAGAGTCTGGTGAACCTTGGGGGGTTAATGTTGACAAACTAGGACTTGAAAAGCCTGATCAGACTATTTTTTGCCACATCACCACAAGAGACCCACCGTAATAGGCCTCAGATTGTCTCTGGTCAAGCCAAAAAATGGTCTCGGGCAACCACACAATAGGCGACATGTGGTGATAAAAAGGGGAGAAGTCATTTCATTTTCTCCCCATGATTTTGACTTCTCCCCACTTGACTTTTGTCCCCCTTTTTCTCACACACTTATCGCTACATGTCTCATTGTGTGTGGAGAAGTCAAAATCATGGGGCCCATGATTTTGTCTTCTCCACCACTTGTCCGCTGATTTGTGGTTGCCAGAGACGAGGCCTTTCTGGCTTCGCCAAAGACAATCCGAGGCCACCGCAAAATTCAACTATCAGATTCAAAAACAAATTCACGAATAATCATTCCTCTCTCTCTATATATACATAATTTTATTCTTTTTTGCCATTGGAGGATATCAACAGTCAGTCTTGAGAAATCATTAAAAAAAAAAAAATTGTTTTTGTAAATGAGAAATAATTAATTTACTATCCTTTAAAAATACTAGGAAAATTTTGATTATGGCGTGGAATGACGTCTGATAAAGATTTACTAGATAATTAATAATGACTTAAATTCTGAGGAAACATAGATCAACTAGAAGTTTTTATCATGAATGAAACATCCTTTACTTTTCTTTATTGATCGTAACGGTCATTTGAAGTTGTTTTTCTTTCTACAGTGAATAAAAGTAGCTGGATAAACCAGTCCTCGCTCTCAGGCATTGGGTCTCTATTAGACAGGCAACTTTCATTGACTTAGAATTTTCTTATTCCTCATCCAAGCCTTTTGGATATTGCATACCCAATGCACTCCTTTAAGCGACATATTTGTTAGTACCACTTAAAAAGGACATAGATGTTTTTATAAATGGTCACTATAGACATGGGTCCTCAAAATAGCAATAATTGATTATGTTGTAAATGAGAATCACACTTTCTCAATCACTTGTTTTAAAAGGGGTCCCCTCCATTCTCAGTCACTCCTAAACTCTAGGTCTGACCCACACCCAATCCTTCAATAATGCAACCCAAATTGGCTAAATCTAAGTCTTCTCTCCACACTTTCCTAGTCTAGAGTATTATGTTGGAAATTTTTTTTTTAATAATAATAATAATATAATATCTATATGATACACAAGATCTCATAAATAATTTTAGATTAATATCTTAGAATGAGATTGAATGAATTATACATTACCCTAAGAAAGATTTATATAGAGAATGATAGATACCGAGAAGGAAAGATGTCCTGCATAATCTAATCATAATCTCAATCAACTCAATATTATTGATAGATTTGAATGATTTACAATGACCCAAAGATGGTTTAAATAGATAATTCAATTCTCCTATTATAGAATGAGACCTCAATCAAATCAAATCAAATCAAATCTAATTTTATTAAATCTAATTAATTCAAATTTAAATCACTTTGTGATAAGATACAGTGTATCTCAACACACTTTATTATCCTACTACATTCTCTACCACTACCTTAATCAAATGTATAACTCTGATTGACGCGGAAATAGAACAGAATTTGTGTTGACAATTACAAATAGTTGGGTTAAAGCACTGATATAGGCAAGTGTTTCCTCAAAGGGTGTACGACATAATGGTCATTTAATTTGCACGGGGAGTTATCATTATGACAAAACCCATCAACCAATTAATGTCGATTTCTATCCAGTTTTAGTGTGATTTACCATTTCATTTTAGGATTTTTTGTGAAAAACCCCCTAACTTTTTAGCTATTTGTAAATACCCCCTTATGTTTTGTGATTTTGTATTATAGTCCACTAACTTTTAAAACTTTTACAAATCTCCCCTTTCATCCAAAATTAAGTTAATAGATGTTAAAATTTTCATAAAATTACCTTTTCAACTTTTTATTTTATTTTAAGGAGATTCATAAAAACTTTTTGCAAGCACTCAATTTTTACACCTCATCTTAACCATGGTTAATAGCCTTAACCATGATTAACATGCTCTTAGCCCTAGACTCTACCCTTACCATAGGTCCAATCCTAGATTCCACCCTAGGTCCAACCCTAGACTCCACCTAGACCTAACCCTAGATCAAACCCAGCCCTAACCCAAGTTAGCCCTAGCCTTAGCCAAACCTTAGACGAGGCCCTAGAACCTAAACCAGGGCCCAATGCCCAATTCCCAGGCCTCAAGGCCAAAAAACCCCTAGTAGACCACTCTATGGGCCCAAAACCCATAGCTGGCCGTTGGTGGGGCCCACAAATTCAAAATTTGGAAATTCAGTTAATTTCAGTAATAACATTACAGACATTACTGAATTTGACAAAAGCTACAGTGACCTAGACCAAAAGAAAGTGGTGTAGAGCCCCGAACCTTTTCACATTTAATGCATGACACTTTCGTTGCCATTTTGTCTTTAAGGAGGTATAATTAATAAATAAGGAAGAAATTGAAAATTCCGAAACGTCAAAAATGTTCTTTTTCGAAGTACGAACCCAACGCAAGTTGAATCGTCAAAATCGGACGAACGAGTCAAAAGATATGGCCAAAACAGTCTGAACCTGCATGCAATCGTAGCTCGGAAGGCACTAAGGACGTAGCTCGGATAACGTGCTCTGACAACGTGCTCTGATAAGGCACAGACAACGCATAGACGACGTACTCTGATAACGTAGCTCTAGCTCTGATAACGTGTACGTTGTGCATCCATTGTGCAACAGACAACGGGTACGTCGTGCAGCAGACAACGTGTACGTTGTACAGCAAACAACGAGTACGTTGTACAGCTCACACCGTGTACGTTGTGCATCCGTTGTGCAATAGACAACAGGTACGTCGTGCAGCAGACAACGTGTACGTTGTACAGCAAACAACGAGTACGTTGTACAGCTCACAACGGGTACGTTGTACATAAGACAACGGACAACGAGCTTGGGACTATTCACAGCACAACGTGTTTGACACTATTCACAACACAACGTGTTCGGCACTATTCACAGCACAACGTGTTTGGCACTATTTACAGCACAACGTGTTCGGCACTATTCACAGCACAACGTGTTTGGCACTATTCACACCACAACGTGTTCGGTACTATTCACAGCACAACGTGTTTGGCACTATTCACAGCACAACGTGTTCGGCACTTGTGTTTTTGCAAAAATTTCAGTAAGGGTATTATGGTCTTTTGGTCGGTTCACTCTTACCTTAAGAGTTTAACCCGAGCCTTTAAGGCTCATTCTTAACACTTAGAGGATTTGGGGGATCAGAAGAGAGGAGAAAGGGTTTCCTAAGCTAGAGTTTTGCTTTTGGAGAAGAATCAAAGGGGTTTTGAGACCCTAGATCACTTCAAGTCCGGTTTTTCTCCAAGATCACGGCTCAAGCACTCCTGGAGAGCGTTCCCCAAGCTAGGGCAGCACCTCACGGTCATTTTTGGAAGGGGTTTCTTCCTCAATTCTTCAAGGTCGGTACTTCTTACTACCCTCCTAGTTATAGTTCCTTCTTTTACTTTATTTTCTCTTTGTCTTCTTTCATTTACACATGTATTATGAGATGGGTTGTGAATGGTGAATGAGAATGGTGAATGGAGATGAATGTGGGCGATTGGATGCCGTGTGTATTGATGTGATGGATGAACGGGGAGGGCAATGTACCCATAATGAACATACATATTGTAAGCACCCAATTTTTACACTCCTTGTTAACTAGGGTTAAATCCTATAACCATAGTTAATACCCAGCCTATGTCCCTTAGCCCTAGGTGAACCCTAGCTAAACCCTAGGCCTAACCCTAGCTTAGCCCTAGTCTAACCCTAGGCTAAAACCTCATGGGCTCAAGGCCCTTTTCAAAGTCCCAAAAAACACAAAAAAAAATCAAAAAATCAAGGCCCATGGCCTTTTAGGGTGGGACCCACCTGAAGAAGGTTTTTTTTTTTTACCTGAAGAAGGTTTTTTCTCTTCTTTTTTAAAAATAAAAAAATAATAATAAAAAAAAAAAGAAAAAAAAAAAGGGTGTTTGAGTTGTTTGGGCCAACCCAATGTGGCAGGGCCAACATGGGTTGGCCCATACCCGTATAGAACAAAGCCCAAACCGAACAAGTGAAGAAACAAAAAAAATTTCAAAAACCACTGTTCACCTTCTTCCTGCACACGCCACACCCTCCTGCAGTTTCAGTCACGCCCAGCACCCCTCCTGCAGATGCCCACTCCATCTCCTGATCACTCCACCAAGCCCGGTACTAATACCGTGTGTATCCCTCTCGACCTCCCCTATAAATAGGGAACTCCCCTCACTGTTAAAGGGATCCGACTCCTCACCTTCACATCCAAATCCCTGCTCAGGTTCAACCCCCTCAAGCCCTTAGGCCACTTCTAGGAGTTCCTTATGCATCCCCTTTGAAGCCTCACCGTCCACCACAAGTTCGATTTTTTTTCAGCAAAAAAAATTCTGTAACAGGGTATACCCCTTTTCCCTTGCTGATTTTTTTTTCTTGTATTATTGCCATTGTAAGGGACCCCTGGTCCCATTCCAGGGGTCCCATATTACTTGCTTTTGTTCTAGTTCAGCCAAGGATAGGAGTTTTCCCCTTCATCTTCCTCATAGATGGGGGTATCTCCTTGAGGCGTGGCCACGGGTTCACCACCCCCACCGCCTTTCACAATCTCTTTTGAGGTCTGGGGGGGTCCTCAATCCATGAGGAACCCCCCCTAGACTCCCATCCTCAAGCCAAACAGCCCCCAAGCAAGTTCTTCAAAAAATCTGGAAAAAAGACAGTTTCGGGTTGCTGCCTGTAACCTCACTCTAACCATGGTTAGAGTGGGCCCTGGTCGAAACCAGGGCCATGGTTAGACTCATCACACTCCGGGCTATCCCCCTGTGCAATTTCATCTCTTAACTCGCACTCTAACCATGGTTAAATCGCTGACGAACAGAGGTCAAAAAATCTGAAAAAAAATTCCAGTTTCGGGTTGCTGCCTGTAACCTCACTCTAACCATGGTTAGAGTGGGCCCTGGTCGAAACCAGGGCCATGGTTAGACTCACAACACTCCGGGCTATCCCCCTGTGCAATTTCACCTCTTAACTCGCACTCTAACCATGGTTAAATCGCTGACAAACAGTGGTTGAAAAATCTGTTTTTTTTTTGAAATCTATCATTTTATGTGGTGATTTTTTGGGCGACTTTGGGACTTTGTGGGGCCCACAACCGAACTCCCCTTGGGCCCCACAAAGGCCCAAATTGTTCATTACTCTTCAGGCTACCCCCTGGTATTCTCAGATTTCCGGGATTCACCCTTTAACCATGGTTAAACTCGCGTTAATCATGGTTATAATTTGGATAAAATATGAGGTTTTTTTTTGCACTTGTTGGACTTTGTGAGGGCCCAGACCGGGTGGGAGGCCAGTCTAGGCCCTGCCATGGACCCTGAGCCCATTTTCACCTCATCTGGATCCTTAACCATGGGTAAACTCACTCATAGTTAACATTTAACCATGGTTAAGCAGTCCATGACCTCATAAAATTCTGGAAAAATTATTAAAAAATCAAAAAAATTCTCTGGATTCCAAAAATATTTTTTGTAATTTTTTTCATTATGGTTAGGACCCTTAACCACGGTCAAAAACCCCATCCGGGTTGATTTTTAACCATGGTTAAGCGACCCTTAACCATAGAAAATCCGGAAAAATGATACAAAATTCTAAAATAATTTGAGAAACCCAAAAATGGTCTCACTTGGTCATTTAACCCTGGTTAAGCCCCTTAACCATGGTGACCTCTCCTCTTAACCGCGGTTAAGCATCCTTAACCATTGGGAAAAACTCCTGAAATAAACAAATTAACTTTTAAGGACCATAATACTGAGTTTGGACCTGAACCCCAGGCCTACCGGGCCGATCCAAGCCTACAGGGCTTAATCCTAGGCCTACCGGGCCGAACCCAAGCCTACCGGGCTTAACCCTTAGCCTACCGGGCTTCTACCTTGGCCTACCGGGCCCAATCTAAGCCTACCGGGCTTAACCCTTAGCCTACCGGGCTTCTACCTTGGCCTACCGGGCCCATCTAAGCCTACCGGGCTTCACCCTAGGCCTACCGGGCCGAATCCAGGCCTATCAGGCCGAACCCTAGTCCACCGGACTCCTTCTCGGCCTACCGGGCCTAAGCCTACCGGGCTCCACCCGGGCCTACAAGGCCCAACATCATAGCACTTGACCAACCCGGTCAACCACCCCTAGCCTCCCGGCTAGACCCTAAGCCACCCTTGGTGCACACACAACACTCCCCTTAGCCTCGGCACGGGCTCATGTGCCAGAACTACGCTCGGTCTGATCTCACCCCAATGTGAGTACGTAGGCAGCCCGACTCGGGCCCGACCCTAGTTTAGCTCTTCCCTTCTTGGGTTAGTATAAACTACATCAATGGTATTTGATTAAACAATTTGATCTTAAATGGCTTAAACCTAGGAAGTAAGGAACCGTCGAATGACGGAAGTGCCGGGGTGCCTAACACCTTCCCCGGGCTTAACCGAACCTCTTACCTAGAACTCTGACCAGACCAAGACCTTATCCCTTGACTGGGACTTATCCCTACCGAATCAATAGGTGGCGACTCTAAACTTAAAATCAACCGACCATCGCCAGGGCATTACCCATACCCCCTGTGTGCGGGGATCGAAATCCTTGTCCACAACTCTGGCGACTCTGCTGGGGACAGGTATATTCTAAGGTTCAACCTAGAACCTAGGTTTAAGCCAATTAAACCTCAAATTTAATCAAATGCCCTAAGATTTAGTCTAATACTAATTCTTTTACATCTTTTGGTTGTATTTTGTATTGTGCATAGCATTCATGTCATAGTAGTGTAACAACCCAAAACCTATTAGACAGGCTTAATACGCTCACGGCTGCTGGATGACTATCCTCAGTGACAGGGGCTTAACAGTCTTGGAGGTCCGCGGAACTAGCCTGCTGGGTGACTATCCTCAGGAAACGGTTCTGAACGCTCCCGCTTACACCAATCGGCCCTTTTCAGGGAGTAGCATATACGGTGTAAGTGATCCCCCCAACCTTAGGAACACAATACTGCATACCCCAACATGCATACATATAGCCTAAGTCAGGGTATAGGCTACAAGCAGCCAATCCGGAGGGCTACTATAAACCCTAACCTGCTTGCATCCTATACCTGTCCCCAATCAGGGTTAACTATCCAGGTACGCCCTACTCGGATAAACACCCATCCAGGGACATGTGATGAGCCAAATTTGTGCTTGTAATAAAACACATCCTACCCTTACATTCAGACATAGTACATGGGGTCCAAATCCCCGGCATTTGGGTCTTCACGTAGACCTATTTCTTGCCTTGTCCTGATAGGCCCTCGGTTTCCAACAACCCGGGTAAAGCATACCGGACCTCTGTCCGACTGCCCTATCAGGGCACATGTGCCCTGTTACACCCTAAAAAAATAAAAAATATTGCATCATTTGCATTGCATTTTCACCTGCATACACAGTACACTTACACCGAGTCTGTACATTTGTCCAGGTAGATGGCAGGTCCGTCAGGGATTGTTCCATCAAATAACCAGCCTTCGCGGCCCGTACACCTTACTTTTCAGGGGGCATGTGATCAGACCCTCCTTGACTTGATTGATTCCCTGTCTCGGGATCAACGATTCGCCTGGGCCCAATACTACAAATTGGGTAATACCCTAGACCTATCCATGGTTGATCCGGATTGGCGCCTCATTAACGCCGCCCTCCAGTGCTGGAACCCTACCTACATGGTGTTCCGTTTTGGTAAGAACGAGATGTGTCCAACACTGGAGGAGGTACAGCGCATCATCGGACTAAACATGGACGGTGATGCCATTGTGTCACGCTACAAGGAAAACTTCCAGGCAAGCCTCTCACGGTTCTTACGAATCAAGCCTGCCTCCTTGGAGTATGACACAAATGGCACTTATGACCGGGTGTCTATACATTTCCTTAGAATACTATACAGGCCCAGGTGGGACACTGACATCCCAGCATCCGAGCTCCCTGGTCTCAACGCCTTTACACTCATCATCATGTCGCAACTAGTGTTCCCGAAAAGCCGTGCCTACGCCGACTCAGTGTTGACAGGGGTCATCGAGGACATGCGGGAGTCAAAGACGGTTGTCCCAGTCATTCTTGCAGAGCTTCTCAGGGCTCTCAACCTTACAACAAAGCGCAGAAAGGGTGTCTTCCACGCCAGTGCACCAATCTTGCATCTGTGGTTGGTCTCACACTTGCCCACCATCATCCCGGTACCAGACGTGCCCTATGATGCATACAGCTTGCCCAAGAAGATTGCACAGAATCAAGGCCAGATTGTGACTACCAACGTCAAAGTTCTCTACCAGCTTCTTCAAAACCTGACAGAGGATCAGATTATATGGGAATGCGTGTGGCTTGTGCGCAGACAGCTACCCCGCGTTGTCATAGCAGGAAGACGATGTATGGTCCTAGCCGGCATCACCAGCTCAGCCGCCTACGTACCACTCCGGGTCCTTAGACAGTTTGGACTCCCTCAGCGCATCCCGGTTTTAGACAACCTGGAGCAGGACTTCGTCGACTTTTTCGAGCAGTCTGAATGCCTCACCCGTCGATTCCAAGCAGATTGGCGAAGTTCACGGAGAGACCAGTGGCCAGACTTTGTAGTCACAATAGACCATCAACTGATTCTGCATACCGACAATGGGTAGGAAACCCTGACCTTCTATCGGGTATGCCAGCGCCTAGGGAACTTCCAACGCCAGTCACAGCCCCATCTCGCGGAACCATACCCATAGCTGACATGGCGGTTCCCTGGACAGATTTCTTCTTGGAAAGACAGCTACAGATCCAAGAGAGAGAGAAGCAGCTTCGACGAGCTCAACGTGCATTCAGGCGGCAGGAAGCGGAACAGAACCGCGAACTCATAGTCATGCAGGAGCAGGTGGAACGCCTCGAGCATACAGTCCGATCCTTGCAGAGGAGACATAGGGGTGATACCAGAGAGAGCTCCGTCCTCCGGGCCCAGTTGCACTTCCATCAAGAACAGCTTGATAGTGCAAAGGAGGAGATGACCAGCCGGATCCGACAGTACGGGTCCCACATGTACAATGCCTCGGAGACAATCGAGCGCATGGAGGTCGAAATCATATCCCTCCAACAACAGGTCATGGACTGTGAAGGCGTACCCCGGCCACTTGACTTTGCTACCCCCGACGGGCCTGCCTAGGATTGAGTCTTTTTCACTTTTTTTGAGTCAGTCCTGTATCACACTCACTCAATCACTGCAATTAATGAAAATCTTTCCTGCATTTTCTGTCTTGCACCTCATGCATAATCATGATTAATCGCTGCATTCTTTTCAGTTGCATGAGCCGACCCATGACTCGATCCTTCACTGCCCTTCTCGCAGAAGTAGAGGACGCAGTCTTGACGGAGATACCTGTCGAACGTAGGATATCAATCAGAGCACAATCAGAAAGCAGTTCAGACACAATGGTAGAGCCAGCTGACCAGCAGCAGAGAACCAATGAGATCCTACAATCTCACGAAAGGGACATTGCAGCCATGCAAGCAAAACTGGACAAGGTTCTGGATTCCTTGACAATTCTACTGGGTACCCGTACGGACGACCCTGCTTCCCGAAACCCGACCGGTGAATCAACCGAACAACCTATTCCTGACCCTCACCAAAACCCGTTCATCATCCCTAACCCTGGACCTACTGCAGGTGGAGGAGAGGCAGAATATGAACATTGTGATGGGGCGGAGCAGCCCAAAGCCTCCCATATTAATCAGGACAGACCATCCTCTTCTACAGACACCATGACAGTTCTTCGTGACCAGCACGAAGAAATCAAGCAAATGAAAGAAGAACTGAAGAGGATGAAAGGTGCTTCTACCAGTACCAGTCTATCACTGGAGGACTTGACCTTCTCTACAGGAGAGGTTGTACCGGCAGGCTTTAAAGTCCCAGACTTCGATAAGTATGATGGATCAGGTTGCCCGAGACAACATCTACAGCTTTACTTGGGAGACATGCTCCTACACCAGAAGAATCAGCCTCTCCTGATACAGTACTTCCAGAAAAGCCTAAAGGGAGCAGCCCTCACATGGTGGATGTCAGTGGATAAGCAAAGGATCAAAACGTGGCAAGATGCCATGGACTGCTTTGTCGAGCAGTACTCCTTTAATCAAGAGCTCCGACCTCAACGGAGCCAGCTTGAACAGATGAGCCAGAGGAATAACGAGTCATTCTTAGAATACGCCACCCGGTGGAGGGAGACGGCAGCCAAGATCCCTACTCCTATCCCGAAGGAAGAGCTTGCAAGCATGTTCATGGGCACACTGAAACAGCCCTATTCTACTTTGATGGTCACCTTGCCGGTAGTTGATTTCGGTACTATCGTCAAGACTGGTGCCCGTATTGAAACAGCCATCAAAAGTGGGGCAATCCACTCCAGCCTAGGGCTTGACCACCTGAAGACAGCAGCTTCAACCAGCAGGAATAGCGGTCCACGGGACCATAAAAAGAAAGAAAGTGTAAATATGGTGGCTCCTACAACACCCATCCGACTTCCTGCAGCTCCAACAGCTCCGGCTCAGCCAGCAAGAAACACCCGGCCAGCCCGGCCTAATCAGGGGGAAAACCTACAGCAGAACAAGCCCCCTCGGAATTTCACCCCTCTCCCTTACACTCTTAGTCAGTTGCTAGAGTTTCTAACCAAGCAGGGTCTTCTCACCCTGAGAGGCCCTACTCCCCTCTTACCTCCTGACAAAAGAAATAAGAACTACGATGTCAATCAGCACTGCGCCTTCCACCAAGGCCCAGGCCATGCAACAGACTACTGCATCGGCCTCAAGTGCGCTATCCAGGACCTCTTGGATGAGGGTCGGGTTGAGTTGGCTCCAAGCAATACCAGCATCACTCAGGCACCACTACCCCCACACAACAGTCAAGTCAATTTCATACAGTGGGAAGAGCCCGGGACAGGGCAGCCGAAACCTATCGCACCTGCAGTGGAGGACGGCATCATCAGACCGACCTCCAGACCTCCAGTCATTATCCCTCTTCCTTCAGCAAATATTCAGGCCATCCAAGCCCCAATCCAACTACCCGCTCTCAAAACTAACAGAGAGCAAATTGTCTACACAATCCCTTGTCCGCCTAATTGGCCCACAGCTCCAGCCCAAGCCTCCACCTCTACCGGCCCAGTCCGAATTCCTCACCTTCCTTCCCAGTCCTTTGCCCTGAACAATGTTCCTGCTCCTCGCTCCCTCATCCTCGAGAGTGAGAGCATAGCCAACCTAACCCGTTCAGGTCGGGTGTACCAACCGCCGGCGGCTGAGCTGGCAAAAGGAAAAGGAAAAGAAAAAGAGAAAGAAGCAGAAAAAGCAAGGGTACCAAACCCTGACAAGGAAGCAGCAGAATCTGCAGTTCTGCTAAGAATTCTTGAAAAGGCAGAAGAATTCAACATTACCCAGCAATTGAGTAAGGTTCCCGCACAGATATCCATTTTGGGTCTTCTCTTGACATCCGAACATCATCGGAAGCAACTCCTCCGGGTATTCAATAATGCCCACGTGGCACCAGACATAACGCCCGAGAAGCTAGGGCAGATGGTGGGCCAAATACTTGAACCTCGAGTCATCTCTTTCACAGAAGAGGAAATACCAGATGGAGACAGGGACCATACCCGGGCTCTCTACATCGCAGTGCAATGCATGGATAGAACTTTATCTTCAGTACTAATTGACAACGGCTCCGGCCTGAATGTCTGTACATTATCAACATTGCAAAGCCTGAGAATGGATCTCAGCCAAGTCAATAAGAGACCCATGACAATCAGGGCTTTTGACAACTCAACCAGACAGAACCTGGGCGACATAGATCTGGCTATCAGAGTCGGACCTGCTCAATTCACTACGAATTTCCAAGTGGTGAATGTGCCTGCTTCATTTACCTTGCTCCTAGGAAGACCGTGGATCCACGCGGCCGGAGCCATCCCCTCCTCTCTGCACCAACGAATTAAATTCATCCAAAATGACCACCTAGTCGTCATCCCATCAGAAGAATTGGCAAGTTCCCTCGGTGACGTACAGGAGCTCGGGCAGGGCACATCCTTCATGACTTATCAGTTTGAGCAGGTCAGTTCTATCGTCCAGATAGAAGAGCAAAGCAGACTGCAGATTCCACCATTTGTCAGGATGATGGCAAAAATGAACTATCAACCAGGGGCAGGTCTTGGAATCCGAAATCAGGGAATGAAGAAAAGATATACTCCTCCGCGCTACACCGCACCATTTGGACTGGGCTATAGGCCCACATACGAGGATTATCTTACCAAGCTTACTCAGAAGTATAACCGGACGACGAAACCTGAACCTCGACCCCACATCTCCGTGACTTTCCCAGTTGGAACTTTTGAACCTTACCCTTCTGAGCCAACAGCCTCAACCCAGCCCAATGTTGAATTGTCAGGGAATCCAGTCCCCGAAGTCTTTAGCATGGCCACTCTGTTCGACGAGCTGACTGTCGAAGATGCCACAGCAGAAGCAGAATATCCGACGGGAGGGCAGATTTGCACCATCTCCAACAGCGCTGAAGCATCATCCAGTCGCCAGCCACTGATCCGTTGGTGGACTGAAGCTCTCACGATCGAGGCCACCCAGGGCTGGGGCTGCAGCAGTACAGGAAAGGTCAACCAGTGAACTAGCATCACCCCTTCTCCTCATTCTATCTCTCTTTGCTCCAGTTTACAAAATCCAAATGTCAGACCACTGTCGGTCTCCCTTTTGTTTGAGTCAACTTTTGTGAACAATCATACTTGTTTTATAAATGAAATCTGATCTTTTGACTCAAAATCATGTTTTGCATCAAAACATTTTGGCTGATGACGAAAATCACACGAATCCTTCCCCTCGAAGGCCTAGTGTCCTGAAGCCACCAAAAATGAAAAATCATAAGCATGCTAAACTTAGCTAATTGATTTGCCAGGAAATCACCTGCACTAGGGCTACCCCTGAAACCCTTCTGGAATTGACAGAGGTGGAATATGAATCAGAGCAGGAAGAGGAGCCGCCTCAGGAACTCCTGGACCTTCTGGAACGCAGTGAAGGGCTTGTGCAGTCTAACATTGAGGATACCGAGACTGTGAACCTTGGATCCGAAGACAACCCGCAGCTAGTCAGGATTGGCACAAGCATGAACACTCAGCAGAGGACAGATATGATTAGCTTTCTGAAAAGCTACAGTGATGTCTTCGCCTGGTCATACGCAGACATGCCGGGCTTGGACCCAGCTTTGGTGGTACACAGACTACCCCTGAATCCAGACGTCAGACCAGTAAGGCAGAAACTCAGACGGATGAGACCCGAATGGTCGCAAAAAGTCAAAGAGGAAGTGGAAAAGCAGATTAATGCAGGCTTCCTGGTAGTAGCAACCTATCCTGAGTGGTTGGCCAACATAGTGCCTGTACCAAAGAAAGACGGCAAAGTCCGGATGTGCATCGACTACCGGAATCTGAACAGGGCAAGCCCCAAAGACAACTTCCCTCTCCCACATATCGACATTCTAGTCGATAATACCGCGGGGCACGAGACTCTCTCGTTCATGGATGGTTTCTCCGGATACAACCAGATCAGAATGGCAGAAGAGGACATGGAGAAAACCTCCTTCATCACACCCTGGGGCACCTTTTGTTACAAGGTCATGCCATTCGGACTTAAGAATGCAGGGGCAACTTATCAGAGGGCTATGACAGCTCTATTTCACGACATGATCCACAAGACAGCTGAAGTTTATGTGGATGACATGATCGTCAAATCGCCTACTGCCAGGCAGCACCCAGAAGACCTGAAAAGACTCTGTAACAGACTCAGAGAGTTCGGCCTGAGACTGAATCCGGCCAAATGTGTCTTTGGAGCCTCATCCGGAAAGCTCCTTGGCTTCATAGTCAGTAAGAGAGGCATTGAGATTGACCCAGCCAAAGCTAAGGCCATCATCGAAATGTCAATCCCCCAGACTGAAAAGGAGATCCGAGGTTTCCTAGGCAGGATTCAGTACATAAGTCGGTTCATCTCTCAGCTCACTCCGATCTGCGAGCCGATATTCAAGCTTCTCCGGAAGAACACACCTACAGTTTGGACAGACGAGTGTCAGGAAGCCTTTGACAGAATAAAGCAATACCTGCTCAACCCTCCAGTACTTGTGCCTCCTATGCCAGGACAGCCCCTACTACTCTATATCTCGGTGCAAGAAACCTCCATGGGGTGCGTCCTAGCACAGCACGACGAGACGGGCAGAACAGAACAAGCCATCTACTACATCAGCAAACGCCTGCTGGAGTACGAAGAGCGGTACAGCCCTCTTGAGAAGACTTGTCTGGCACTAGTCTGGGCAACTCAGCGTCTCCGGCATTATCTGCTATCCTACCCGGTAATCCTGATATCCCGGATGGACCCACTCAAATATCTATTGGAAAAGCCAGCCACCACCGGAAGGACTGCCCGATGGCTTATGATGTTGTCTGAATTCGACATCACCTATATGACGCAGAAGTCAATTAAGGGACAAGCGATAGCAGATCACTTAGCTCACAGTCCAGCAGAGGATTACGTCTCAGTGCATGATCAGTTTCCGGATGAAGCCATCTTGTACGCAGAAGCAGAAGACCAGAAATACTTCGGCTGGGAGTTATATTTTGACGGAGCTGCCAACAACCATGGGCACGGAGCAGGAGCAGTCTTAATCTCACCCAAGGGGGCACATCTCCCTATCTCAGTCAAGCTGAAATTCAGATGCTCCAACAACGAAGCAGAGTATGAGGCATGCATAGCCGGCCTGAAAGAAGCCCTGGACATCGGAATCGAAGAAGTTGACGTATACGGTGACTCATCTCTAGTAATCTGTCAAGCAAACGAATCTTGGGCCATCCGAGAAGCAAGACTAGTCCCGTACTTAGCCTACCTAAATATGCTGAGTGCTCAGTTCAGGAGAATTACATTTAGCCACCGAGCCAGGAATCATAACAGGTTTGGCGACGCACTGGCTACTCTCGCCTCTATGGTTCAGATCCCGAAGGGCATTTTGCTATGGCCGATCGAAATTCAACAACAGGATCAGCCCGCCTACTGCCTCGAGCTAGACGCAGTATCCGACAACAAGCCTTGGTACACAGACATCAAGCAGTATTTGGAGGACAGGACCTTCCCCCTCGATGCCACCAAAACTGACCGGCGGGCAATCAGAAGATTGGCTATCCAGTTCGTTCTCTCAGGGGGAGTTTTGTACAAAAGATCGCCAAATCTGATCTGGCTCAGATGCCTCGACTCCAGTGAAGCATCACAGGTAGTTAATGAGGTTCACGGAGGAGCCTGCGGCCCACACATGAACGGGTTGATGCTTTCCAAGAAGATTCTCAGACTTGGCTACTACTGGTCTACAATGGAAGCTGACTGTTGCAAACATGTACAAAAGTGCCACCAGTGCCAGATCTATGCTGACAGGATCAATGCACCGCCAACAAGGCTACACAATCTGACTGCTCCATGGCCATTCTCAGCTTGGGGCATGGACGTCATTGGTCCCATAACACCGAGGGCATCAAACGGACATCGATTCATTCTAGTTGCAATCGATTATTTTACAAAATGGGTTGAGGCAGCCTCGTATGCCAATGTCACAGCCTCTGTGGTTCAGCGATTCCTGAAAAGGGATATCATCTGCCGATACGGAGTCCCATATGAGATTGTTACAGATAATGCTCTTAACTTCTGCAACAAGGGGATGACTGACCTCTGCCAGAAGTTCAAGATACAACATCACAACTCTACGCCATACAGGCCTCAGACTAATGGTGCAGTTGAAGCGGCTAACAAAAACCTGAAGAAGATCATTGAGAAGATGGCAACCAACTACTCTGCCTGGCAGGAGATGCTCTCTTATGCACTCATGGCTTACAGAACGTCCATCAGAACCTCAACGGGGGCAACACCATTTTCTCTGGCTTATGGTATGGAGGCAGTCCTCCCCGTCGAAGTACAAATTCCGTCACTTCGTGTACTAATAGAGGCAGAACTGTCAGAATCAGAGTGGGCACAGACCCGGTATGAGCAGCTGAATTTGATTGAAGAGCGGCGACTGAAAGCCATCAATCACTCGCAGGCCTATCAGAGGCGCATGGCTAAGACATTCAACAGGAAGGTCAAGCCTCGTAGCATTGAAATCGGTGACCTGGTTCTCCGGAAAGTGTTGCCAAACCGTCCTGATCCAAGGGGCAAATTCACACCAAACTACGAAGGCCCGTACATCGTCCGAGACAAATTCTCTGGCGGTGCCCTTCGACTCGGACGGATGGACAATGAAGACCTCCCCGAGCCTATCAACATAGACAAAGTCAAGAGATACTACGCTTAGGGCCTAGATCTGATAGGCGCTTTGTACTCTTAGCTTCTCTGGGAAATGACAGGAGGCCATCCTTGGCACACTCCTTTTTCCCCTCATTGTAAAACCCTTTTACAAAATCAATGAAATCCGCTAGTTAGCCCTTTGAGCCTAGCAGCCTTTTCTCTCAACAAATCATTTCAGGGACACCCTCCCTCGCCAGCCTGTGGCTTTGTTTTGAACTACGTCATGACCTGATCCTACAAAAGGTACGTAGGCAACCTAACAATTCAGGTGCGGTCGCAAAGAGGGATTTGACTATCAAAATTCCTTATCTCCCCAAACAAAGTCTTTTCTCCTAAGATAAAAAGAAACATTTTCCCCAAAGAAGCGCTTTCCAATTCCAGCGTGACTCACAAGGGTACAAATTTCCATTCAGAGGAATCCCAAAATAGAAGTTGAAACATTCCAAGCATCAGGGATTTTCCCCGGAAGAAATCAATTGGCCTCAATCCCCAGTGGATCCAAAATACATCTCGAGCAAGACAACCTCTCTCTCCCCCAGGGAAAACCTCTCTCCTCAAACCCCCTAACGGAATCCAACTCTCTCACAATCCTTAACAAAATCGCCCAAAGAGTCAACCTCTATCACAAAGACTTTTCCCGGTGGCATAACAAAAAAAAAACTCCAAGGAGGCAAATCACAATCCTCCAGGGTGTCCCAATTTCGGTCCCCTAGCCTACGTTTCGTCCTACTCCAAAGTTCTTCTAGATCCCTTAGAACCCGTTTTTTTTTTTTTTTTTTTTTTTTTTTTGAGTCCAAGCGCAACATCACGTCTACATCCTCAGCGTATTACAAATCCCCAAAAAAAAAAAAAAAAAAAAAAAAAAAAAAAAAAAAAAAAAAAAAAAAAAAAAAAAAAAAAAAGAAAAAAAAAAAAAAAAAAAAAAAAAAAAAAAAAAAAAAACAAAAAAAAAAAAAAAAAAAAAAAAAAAAAAAAAAAAAAAAAAATAGAGAGCCGCCATTTAGGGCAATGACGGGAGAAAGACCCTTTTCCCCCAGCAAAACCCCGATTCCTCAACATCCAGGCATGAGTGAAACCGAAACGGCCTCATTGCGCAGAATTATTCGAATCCATACCTAGTCTCGTGACTAGGGCAAAAAATTGACGAAAATCACACTTCGCACCTTAGACAAACCGAAACGGCCTCATTCGCGCAAAAAATTATGCGAACCCCATGACTTGTTCATTCTAAGGGTAAAAAGGGAGAAAAAGCTCAAAA